>CM019709.1:1869613-2472113 GCA_009760885.1 Achatina immaculata | reverse complement strand
AGGTAGTTGCCTCTTGGTTGTTGGATAGTGATCTTTTAAGTCCGCGTTAAAGTCGGCTTCGTGGGATTTGAGGCAGTATGTAACAAACTAAAATCCAGCGCTTTATTTTTGTTTGTTTGTTTGTTTCACAAGATGGCATCAACTGTGAGAACAAAAAGCAGTATGAAAAATTCTGTTTTGTTAATCTATAAAGTTATTTATAGCCCTATTGCTACAAATGCCTTATTGCTACAGATTTTTTTAAAAGGATACCTCGAGGAAGGCATTACGTTAGGTACTTTATCTGCGTATGTTATTCAGTTTATGCCAAGAAAGTCCGTTTTTAATTCATTCATTCATTTGCATGTCCCTTGCGGAACTTTGCCTCCCAAACAGCACTCTGTAGGCCTCTCGGTTGTGAGCAAGATGGCCTGCTGCTGTTGCATCCATTTCCAGATCGTCAACGATGTCTTGCAGCCATCTTCGTCTTGGTCTTCCTCTTTTTCTTTTTCCCATTATGTATCCTTCCAATATGGTCTTCTCTAAATTATCATGACGTTTAATGTGTCCAAAATATTTCAGTTTTCTCTCTTTAATCCTCTTCACTAGCCAGCCTTCTTCAATATTAAGCTCTTGTAGTATAGATATATTTGTTCTTTTTTGTGTCCACGATATTTGGAGAACTCTTCTGTAGCATTTACATTCAAAGGCATTTATGTGTTTCTCAGCTGTTTTGTTAAGTGTCCAGGTCTCACAGGCATATGTTGCGATGGGAAAGATGCATGCCCTTAATACCTTTTTAATACGTTTTTAATACATTTTAAAAAAATGTTTAAGCTACAAAAATAATGCTTTATCAGCCTTAGCCTGTTTTAACTGCTGAATAAAACTGATAACACAAATAAGATTCATCACAGCATCATTGGAAGGATTCCTGCGTGAAAAATCTGTAATGCACAAAGAGGGCAGAAACATATCCAGCCAACAATATCATGAACTAGTTTTATATTGTAAAAAAGAATGTGAAGTGCTATTAAAAATAAACCAATATGGCTCCACGCTTGTCTTCTTCTTCTTCTTCTTCTACGTGCGCCATCACAAGGGCGGAAACTGTGTTGTCTCGCAGTTGTGCCCCTTTCGATCCAACACGTCTGACTTCGGTTCGAGGTATTTCTTAGCACAAGATTCGTCTTCCCTCTGGGACTCTTGCTCACTTGACCAGGGTACTGTCTGTTTCCAAGGGCACCATTGGGGGAGTTGATGGGGGGGGGGGGGAGTAGAATAGGGTCTTGACCGGCTATGGTTGGCCAACCATGACGCAAGCAGTGTCAGCTATGGGTTGCTAAATCTTATTCAGCTTGAGTAATACTTATTTGTCCCCGTCTCAAGTTTGTGAGATCTGGACAGTAAACATGTATCAATCAATCAATCAATCAACAGTAAACAAGCATCAATCAATCAAGTGAGTGGCGTAGGCGATCATTTCTCTCCACAATTCCCTGTCTTTAGACTTGATCGTGAGATCTGCCGGTGACTTTCTTCCTAGCCACACTGACAGCCCATCCAGTAACTTCTCTCTCTGTCTTCCTCTGTCTCTTCTTCCTTCAATTTTTCCAGTTGCCACAATGTGTTCTAATTTTCCTCTTCTCAGAAAATGTCCTACAAATCTCGCTTGTCTGTCTCTGAACTTTGCTGTAATTTGCCTTTTAACTCAACCCTCTCTTAAGACTTCTTCATTGGTTTTCTTGGGTTCCATAATACCTTCAACATCCTTCTAATAAACCACATTTCCATGGCCTCCATTTCTCGCTGTCCTCTTTTATTCTTGGACCATGCTTCACATCCATAAAACAAAATTGGCTCGATGTAACACTGAAGTACTCGGAATCTTGCTTCCGTTGATATGGATCTGTTGCACAAGATGTTTCTCATTTTCTTTAATGCTGACTTGGCCTGAGCATGTCTGCTTTATATTTCATTGTGACATAATATATAATATATATATAATATATATATATATATATATATATATATATATATATATATATATATATATATGCGTGTGTGTAAACAAATATACGAAACATAAAATAGAAATTTTAGAGATGTAAGGTTGGAGAAAGATGAAGAAGAAGAAGAAGAAGCTGCAAAAAAAAAAAAAAACAAGAAACATGCTTAAGACAAAGTGAAATGACAATAAAAAGTCGCTGGACATGTTAGGAGAAATCTTGGCAGTCACTGGAGACCACTGTTTACATAAGGTTTGTTGAAAACGTTTTTGTTTTCACTCTAAAAACTAAATTGATTGTTGGTCATATTATTTGTGTTGTCTGTCGTTACCATGTGATGAAGGCTTATGCAGAAATATCATTTTTGTTGTCTCTTTCCTAGCATGAACTTGCCCCTAACAGTAATAGTCAAGAACGCGTGCATATGCCAGTTTGGAAGCTTTTCTGTCCTTAAAGAAAGTTTTTTCGACCGCTTAAAAATAAGCATTTCTCAGAAGGTAACGTATGTATTAGATGTATACAATTAAACAATGAACAAAGGCAAAGTATTACTCACTGGTAATTAATTTCACATTTTCCTTTGGAATTAAATCCACGAAAATCCAGGCCCCATGCATTTTTCACGTGTACGGCACATACGACTAAATAAGTTACAGCCAAGTGATACATGGAAGCAACAAACTGCCATCAACTGAACGAACTAATTAAACTTTTATCCTAAAACAAAGGCCGTCAGCAATCCTGATAAATCAAGCTGTTGATATCCTGAGCTGATATACGCGCGTAAAATGTATGTATGGTTAACTGACGTTACCGATATCGTTATGATATAGGGCAACCATATCTGAAGGTAAAAAAAAAAAAGGATAAGCCAGAAAACCACATGCAAAACTATTCAGTTACAGTGTTTTAAGTGTCTTATTACGTGGAAACGACAAAGCTGACCAACCAGCAGCAAGAGCCAACCTGGAAGGCCTCATTAAAATGGACAAATTGGACGTATACAAATTCAGCAAACAACAACTTGAGGAACAGTTGCGAAGAACTTCCCTCCAAAACACTCACTATGTTACATGTAGCCAAGGGCAGTGGAGGCAGATCCTAATAAAATGATAGATCACGTGCAGGACACGACCAACACAGCATTGGAATAATGTCTCTAAAATCACCGAGGGACAACCCGATGTCAAAGGCCAAACACGTGTGGATGTGCCTCGCTTGTAAAGAATCAGCTCCCCGGCATTAGAGCTAAGCCATATTTTACAGTTACAGTTATTATATGGAAGCGAACCCAGGAAAATGACACAAGACAACAGCACGTATACGTGACCGAGTGTCTGCGATAAAAGGAGTGTTCTGGCTAAATACCACCAGTAGTGACCTCAGATGTGACACCTCTGTCAAGAGTGACTGAGAGGAGAAGGTGGCAATAGATTGGTCATCCTGTGAGAGTGACGGACGAGTCGTTTAACACGAACAGCTTTGATGTGGACTCCACAGCGTAAAACAAGCAATGAATCACCATAACTGGTCATGAGGACGTAGAGCAGAGAAAATCCTGGTAAGCAAAGGACTGATATGGGAGACAACCGAGAAAATAGCTAAGTACCGACAAAGGTAGAAATCTTTAGCCACCAGCAGCCCCATGTCTTTTTGGTAATGACGTAGATAGATAGATAGATAGATAGATAGATAGATAGATAGATAGATAGAGAGAGAGAGAGAGAGGGAGAACATATATGTAAATTCACTCTTATGTATGAAGTAATTACATGTAGTTTCGTTGTATCATTCCAGACAGCATTGGCGGTGACGCTTGTCCATCTTATACAGCATTTGATCTTCGTGATTAGTTCAAATATAGTTTAGATTCTACGCCACTTGGCCGCAGTATTTGGTCTTTATGATTAGCTCAAATATACAGTCGAACCTACTTAATATCACATCGCTGTATGTCACTACCTGGATATTGTCAAATAAATCTGTATCCCCGGCCAACTCAAATAAGTAATTAATGGGCTTTACTCCCGTTAATATCAAACACAAATTACCACAAATCGGTTAATGTCACGGTATTTTTGCACCCTGAGGAGCTAAAGACCCCGCTTTGTATCACAGACTGGGCGAGTACAAGCCATGAACATCTCATAAAGCGTTATCAGCTTCGCTATTCATCACAGAAGGAGCCGGCCGTTTGATCACCGAGTAAGTGCCGCATCAACCTTTTGGACATGTGGGCATCGAAACTCACGTGGTGTGAATGAAAGGCTTGCCACGGCCGCCTTTTCGTGATTAAAATATGCCTTTTTCGGCCATTGGCTTCTTTATCAGGACGTGAGCGGTGTTAAATTGGCAACGTTAGTCAAACTCGAATAGTGTACAGTGAATCGTATAGCCGGGATCTTCTCTCTGGTTCTCGTTGTGACAGATAATGCTTACTAAACGCAAAGTGTTGATCTGGATTTGAACAGAAAAATTGATATTCTAAAGCAAGTTGATTTAAAAAATTACAAGAAAGGACATAGCTGATAAATTTGAAATTGACGTTTCAACTGTATCGAAACTTGTTAAAAACCGAGACAAAATTGAACGAGACTTTCACTCGTCTTTAGTTAGGTCAAACTGTAAGCGAAAGGGTGTGAATTCCTACATGAATATTGAGTGTGTTCTGCTGAAATGGTTCAGACGCGTTCTGCACAGTTGCCTGTGTGCAGTCCTATGCTAGCAGATATTGCAGAACGTTTTGCGAAAGAAATGGATAAGCCTGACTGGAAGTGTTCGAATGGTTTTCCTGAGCGCTTTAAGAAATGCCACAACATAACATTTAAGTTCGCTTCAGGTGAAGCGGCCCAAGTTATCACCGATGTAGTTAATAATTGGATTTCTCACTTCCCAAAATTTCAGGACGTGTACAGCCCAGATGACATATGTAACATGGATGAAACAGGCGTGTTTTATAAACTGCTACAGAACAGGACTTTTTGCTTTCGTGATGAGAAGTGCCACGGTGGCAAATGTTCTAAAGATCTCTTAACAGCTGTCATGTGCTGTAACATGTCTGGCACTGAGAAGACTCCGCTCCTTGTTATCAGAAAGCCACGAAATCCACGGTGCTTCAAGAACGTAAAGAGCCTGCCCGTCACTTACAAGGCCGACCAGGGTGCTTGGGAGACAAGTGAACTGTTTGAGGACTGGGTCATTTCTTTCTACAACAAAATGAACCAATGAACAGAAAAGTTTTGTTGTTCGTTGGCAACTGTCCGGCACACACTGACGTCACCAATCTGATTGCTACAAAGCTTGTTTTCCTGCTACCTGACAGAACCAGTGTGCTGCAGCCTTGCGACCAAGGTATCATTTACGTCTTCAAACAACGGTACAGAAACCGAGTAGTGCATCATGTGCTGTATGCCGTGGAACAAAAGCGTGTTGCTAAGATGGACATCAAGATAGCGATTAATTTTATGCATGCGGCATGGAATAGCTTCAGTCAATCAGCGATTGTGAACTGCTTTCGTAAATCACAGTTTACTTTTTTGCCAGAGCCAGCGATCATTACAAATCCTGGCGATATTTGTGACGTTCCCCTGGACTTGATCACAGATGAAGAGTGGGCAGCAATTTCTGATGGAAGTGTCACGTTTAATCAGTTCGTTTCAGCTGATGATGGCTTGCTATCAACGGAAATGTATTCAGTCGAAGATATCGTCGCTAGTTACAGTAAACGCAAGGTAGACAGCGACGCCGAGGATAGTGCTGATGACGTCACTGAGTCCACGAACCAGACGCCCACCAAAACTTTCTTATGCACAGTCTATAAGCGGGTTCTACACTGTGCGCTCGTTCATTTACAGTATGCCTGACGTGACGCAGAACGTTTTTAGTGCTCTCAATTCAATCCAGTTCACGTGCAATGCCGCGTGACGCAGGCGATCATTTCTCCTCACAATTCCCTGTCTTTAGACTTGATTATGAGATCCGCCGGTGACTTTCTTCCTAGCTGACAGCCCATCCAGTAACTTCTCTCTGTCTTCCTCTATCTCTTCTTCTCTCAATTTTCCTAGTTACTACAATGTGTTCCAATTTTCCTCTTCTCAGAAAATATCCTATATATCTCGCTTGTCTGTCTCTGATCTTTGCTGTAATTTGCCTTTTAACTCAACCCTCTCTTAAGACTTCGACGATGGTTTTCTTAGCTGTCCATGGTACCTTCAACATCCTTCTTATAATCCACATTTCCATGGCCTCGATTTCTCACTGTACTTTCTTATTCATGGACCATGCTTCACATCCATAAAACAAAACTGGCTCGGTGTAACATTTAAGTACCTGGAATCTTGTTTCCATTGATATGGATCTGTTGCACAAGATGTTTCTCGTTTTCTGGAATGCTGACTTGGCCTTAGCACGTCTGCTTTTTATTTCATTGTGACATTTCCCATCAGTTGTTATAATTGTTCCTATCAACTTATTTCATATCTGTGCCATCGATGGTAATGCTACATTTTGGTGGTATTCTTTTCTTTGAAATGACCATCACTTCAGTCTTCTTTTTGTTCAGGCTACGACCTTTATTTTTTCTTTCACGAACAACGATGCCCAGAAGAGCTTGTAGCTCCCCTTCATTTTTAGCAATCAGGACTGTGTCGTCTGCATATCTTAAGTTGTTAAAATTATACCCGCCAACTGGTATTCCTGGCATGTTCTCTATATTTCTCATTATGTTTTCGCTGTACAAGGAGAAGAGTGCTCTATCGTGTTTAAATGACTTTTTAAAAATTAATAGACCAGTTGTCACTACATAACGCAAAATCACGCATTTTGAAGTACTTCTGCTGACAAGTCAGATGCTGCTTAATTATAGTGTTTTCTATATTGTAAGGCTAAGACTTAACTGTATTTTGTGATTAATATATTTTGTGAATAGTACATTTTGTGTCTGGTGATGATAGCTTGGCTATTATGTGTTGAATGTAGCATATGTGGGACGGACGGACGCACACACACTGTCCCAGTTAAATCCTTTTTAATGGAATCTTGTTTATGTCAACTCCGCTTATTGTCATCATTTTTTTTACGGTCCCGACGATGTGACATTAAACGGGTTCGATGATATTTTAGTTTCTACGCTACTTGCCCAGTTTTGGCTTCCTCTTCTTCATTTTATCTCTAATTTTCAGCCATTACCAAGTTCTCTGTCTTCTCGTGACATATCCAGGAAAACATGTATTTTGCTCATAATTTTAAGACGTTTAGTGAGTTGTTCATGAAACATTTACGAGGATCTCCTCATTTGTTTTTCTGCCTGTCTAGGGTATATGTTGCACCTTTCTGCAGAACCACATCTCTGGTGCGTCCACAAAAGCCACTAGCAAAGACATATATCTTATATCTTCTTATATCCTTCCCGTGCCGTTAGACGTCACATAGGGCTCGCAAAGTAGTTCGCCAATTTCTCCTGTCTTCAGCGAGTCTTTCAACCTCATCAAAGGATTTTATGCCTGTTAACTTGGCCTCTCTTAATAATGTCCTCTTCAGAGTTTCACGCGGTCTGCCTCTTTTTCTTCGGCCTGTTGTGTTCCACTTGATAGCTTGTTTTGGGATTCTCTGATCATTTCTTCTCATCAAGTGACCAACATATGTCCATCTCCTTTTCCTGATCACCCATGAGACTGGTTGTTGTTCAGTCATCTGTCTTATCTCTGCATTGTTCTTGAATTCATTCCACTTGATGCCGAGTATTTTCCTTAGGCATTTGTTTTCAAAAGAGTCTAATTTCTTTTCTATTTCTTTAGTTGTTTTCCAGCTTTCACATGCATAAATGAGGGTGGATATTACATTTGAGTTGAATAGTCTTAACTTGGTTTTTGTGCTTATAACTTTTGAATTCCATATATTCTCAAGATTCTTGAAGATTGATGCTGCTTTTGCAATTCTGATCCTAACTTCCTTTCTAGTGTCACCATCCTGGTCTATGTAGCTGCCAAGGTATGCAAATTGATTGACTTCTTCAATATCTGTCCCTTCTATAAAGACATATATGGAGGATGGTAATTTTAGAAAAATTCAAATCCAAAGAGAAAAAAGGACACATTGGCATAGGAGCAGTGATGGCTGTACAGGAAAGTTGACATCGCTCCCAGGGCCGATAGACAAGATTCTATTCCATTCCAGGGCAGACAGACAAGATGCTACCCATTCCAGGGCCGACAGACAAGAATCTATGCCATTCCAGGGCCAACAGACAAGATTCTATCCCATTCTAGGGGCAGACAAGATTCTATCCTATTCCAGGGTAGATTCTATCTCATTCCAGGGCAGACAGACAAGATTCTATCCCATTCCAGGCCAGACAGACAAGAATCTATGCCATTCCAGGGCCAACAGACAAAATTCTATCCCATTCCAGTGTCAACAGACAAGATTCTATCTCATTCCATGGCAGACAGACAAGATTCTATCACATTCCAGGGCCAACAGACAAGATTCTATCCCATTCTAGGGACAGACAAGATTCTATCCTATTCCAGGGTAGATTCTATCTCATTCCAGGGCAGACAGACAAGATTCTATCCCATTCCAGGGCAGACAAACAAGATTCTATCCCATTCCAGGGCCGATAGATAAGATTCTACCCCATTTCAGGGCCGACAGATAAGATTCTACCCCATTTCAGGGCCGACAGACAAGATTCTATCTCATTCCATGGCAGACAGACAAGATTCTATCACATTCCAGGGCCAACAGACAAGATTCTATCCCATTCTAGGGACAGACAAGATTCTATCCTATTCCAGGGTAGATTCTATCTCATTCCAGGGGTAGACAGACAAGATTCCATCCTATTCCAGGGGTAGACAGACAAGATTCTATCCCATTCCAGGGCCGATAGATAAGATTCTACCCCATTTCAAGGCCGACAGACAAGATTCTATCTCATTCCATGGCAGACAGGCAATATTCTACCCCATTTCAGGGCCGACAGACAAGATTCTATTCCATTCTATGGCAGACAGGCAAGATTCTACCCCATTTCAGGGCCGACAGACAAGATTCTATCCCAATCCAGGGAGAAGGACAAGATTCTACCCCATTCCAGGGCCGACAGACAAGATTCTACCCCATTCCAGGGAGGACAAGATTCTACCCCCCCCCCCCAATCTCTTAATAACGCTCCTGCTCGTCGCGTGCTCTCCCAGCCTGACCAGCGACGTACTGATAGCCATGGTGGGAGAATCTGCAGAGAATTATTTTCCTTTTATGGACGCGCTCTGGATCTTCAAGCCACAGCAGCTCCTGCCTTCACCGGGCACAACGCTTTTACTTCCGCATCCTCAGGGCGCCGGCCGACAGGAACAGCTTCTCGCAGGCCCGGGAAGATGGAACACGATGTCAGATAGTACAGAAAGGTGCGCTATAGCACGGGCACTGATCCTCAGCCTTCATGTCCTACTGTGGCAGAGTCTGCCGTGTTTGTGGTTCAGATCACAAGTTAATGGCGGCTGTCAGCCCTCACTCCGTAGGGCAGTTCATCTGGCCGTTGCTTTTACAGTCATATCATCAGATACAAGACAAACACTCCACAACTGTTTTGAAAGTCCACTCTATTAGCTACGTGCTTTTCTTATTTTCCAGATGACTCTCGTTTCCACATTCTTTATAAAGCAGACCCCACCCCCTCACTTTCCTTCCCCCACATGGAATCATCATTTAAAAAAAATAAGTTTATTTACATTCAACAAGCAACAGTTTCATAGTCGGTTGAAATGACGTGAAGTGGAAGTGACTTCCAGTGAGATGAAATGATGAAATAGTGAAATGGTGGGCTTTTACAAATAATGAGACGATAGTGATTTGTCTGGTAAAGGTAAAATAGGTACATCTGAAATTAACATTTTGACAACAATGAGGGTTACATAAATTTCATGAATATCTCTCTCTCTCTCTCTCTCTCTCTCTCATCATGAAATCATCATATAGTACTATCCTGCTCCAGTTCTTCTTTGTGCCAGTGATTGATGGATAAATATATCATATTTGCCGTGCGAATAGCTGTCTTTATCTGCCTTTATGTTGTCATGTATACAGAGAGAGAGAGAGAGAGAGAGAGAGAGAGAGAGAGAGAGAGAGATGACTCCTCTTAGTTATTATTTTGAACTTACGACATTTATACATTTCACACAAGATGGAGCTGAGATTTAGGGTGAATAAAATGTGTCTGGAGTTATCTGATCACTTGCCTGGTCTGTTACAGGATTGTGGGCCCTTCTGTAAAGTGTCTATTACCACGGTTTGTTTCAGTTGTCCGCATTCTCACACAGTGTGTATCGGTATGGTTAGTTCAGTTTTGTACTTCCTCACACAGTTGAGTGCTCATTAAGTGATAAACCTGCTCCTACTTGTGTCCTAGTTTATAATTTTCTCACACAGTATCTATCACCACGGTTTGTTTTCATGGCATTACATTATCACGTGTCATCACGGTTTGTTTTCATGTGGGTACATTGTGCATTATCACACAGTGTCTATTGCTACGGTTAGTTCAGTAGCATGTTTCGGAAGAGTGAAAAAGTTATCGTGGAACAGGGCACTGTGATAGCCCGTGTGCCAGCTAGTGCGAACTCTTCACACTATCACCGAACGAGAGTGAAGAATACGAGATGATACTTCAAGTTCACTGGGTCACTCGTCTGGTTATCAGCTCGCACCAACTGCTTAATTTCCTGGCCCCTAAAATACCGATAACAATGTAACACTGCACTGATGTATGTGTGTATATATGTGTGTGTTGTATGTGTGTATGTATGTGTGTGTATGTATGTGTGTATGTATATATGTATGTATATATGTATGTATGTATGTATGTATGTATGTCATAGAGACACTTAGGAGATATAATACTAATGCCCAAATTGAGATAAAGATACGGTGCCATATGACAGTCAACAAACCATAACATGATTTCTCCAGGTTTGGCTAATAATAGGCAACAGGAACTTAGCCCATCTCTCCGTTTAGTAACCCAGGTAACAGGCCAAGCCTGGCTAACTGGGCAGGGATCGCTATAGTCCCCATGGTGGTGGAGTCTGCAAAAGAAGCACTGCATTTCTCCTGCTTATTATATCAACTCAGGATCTAATACGATGCTGTGCCTCAACAGCTTCGCCACTTCGGTTGCATATCAATCAATCAATCAATCAATCAATCAATCAAGTGCCGTGCCACGTGGCGTATGTTATCATTTCTCTCCACAATTCCCTGTCTTTAGACTTGATTATGAGATGCGCCGGTGATTTTCTTCCTAGCCACACTGACAGCCCATCCAGTAATGTCTCATTCTGTCTTCCTCTGTCTCTTCTTCCTTCAGTTTTCCCAGTTGCCACATTGTGTTCCAATTTTCCTCTTCTCAGAAAATATCATATAAATCTCGCTTGTCTGTCTCTGGTCTTTGCTGTAATTTGCCTTTAACTCCAGCCTACTTCTTCATTGGTTTTCTTAGCTGTCCATGGTACCTTCAACATCCTTCTTATGAACCACATTTCCATGGCCTCCATTTCTCGTTGTACTCTCTTATTCCTGGACCATGCTTCACATCCATAAAACAAAATTGCCTCGATGTAACATTTAAGTACTCGGAATCTTGTTTCCATTGATATGGATCTGTTGCACAAGATGTGTCTCATTTTCTGGAATGCTGATTTGGCCTGAGCACGTCTGCTTCTAATTTCGTTGTGATATTCCCATCAGCTGTTATAATTGTTCCTAAGTACTTGAATCTATCAACTTGTTTCAGTTCTGTGCCATTGGTTGTAATCTTATATCTTATATATCTTATATCCTTCCCGTGCCGTTAAACGTCACATAGGGCTCGCAAAGTAGTTCGCCAATTTTTCTTTCAACCTCATCAAAGGATTTTATGCCTGTTAACTTGGCCTCTCTTAATAATGTCCTCTTGAGAGTTTCACGCGGTCTGCCCCTTCGGCCTGTTGTGTTCCACTTGATAACTTGTTTTGGGATTCTCTGATCATTTCTTCTCATCAAGTGACCAACATATTTCCATCTCCTTTTCCTGATCACCCATGAGACTGGTTGTTGTTCAGTCATCTGTCTTATCTCTGCATTGTTCTTGAATTCATTCCACTTGATGCCGAGTATTTTCCTTAGGCATTTGTTTTCAAAAGAGTCTAATTTCTTTTCTATTTCTTTAGTTGTTTTCCAGCTTTCGCATGCATAAATGAGGGTGGATATTACATTTGAATTGAATAGTCTTAACTTGGTTTTTGTGCTTATAACTTTTGAATTCCATATGTTCTCAAGATTCTTGAAGATTGATGCTGCTTTTGCAATTCTGATCCTAACTTCCTTTCTAGTGTCACCATCCTGGTCTATGTAGCTGCCAAGGTATGCAAATTGATTGACTTCTTCAATATCTGTCCCTTCTATGTGTATTTTTCCATTTTGATTGAGAGGAATTTTCATTATTTTTGTTTTGTCCTTGTTAATTTCAAGTCCTATTTTGCTAGCCAGTGAAGACAGGCTATCTGTTTTTTCTTGCATGGAATTCACATTATTACTGATAAGAGTTATGTCATCAGCAAAATCAAGATCTTCTAGTTGGGTCCCATGTACCCAGTCAATACATGTGTTCCTTGTGTAGCATTTTTTCATTATGAAGTCTATTGTAATCCCAAAAAGTAAAGGAGACAGTATACATCCTTGTTTCACGCCTGTTTCAATCTGGAACCATTCACTCATCCTTTCTTCTGTCTTGACTGCACAACCATACCCATTGTATAAGTCCTTAATGATGTTGACAATTTTAGATGGTATTCCATATAGACATAAAATTTTCCATAATGAATCTCTTGGTTGTAAAGAACATAAAAAATGCTCTCCATTCCAGTGAGTTAGAAAGAAAAACCAAACTTTGACCTGTCCGGCACTGGAGGCTAACATAGTCACCAGGGCCACTTTAGCATTATTATTTTTGCTTCATAGAGAGTTCCATCCGCTCACTTTAGCGGGAAACTAAACAAATATTTTTGTAATATTTCAAAATAAACTCAGAGATATACATGTAGTTCTTGGTTTCTAAGGAGCTCCGTCCCGACGGCACGGTCGGAAAGCGAAATGGATGTATGACCAATGTCACAGGTGAAAATAGTACTCTGTGCACAGACAGGCATGTTTTAAAGCATAATATATACGCTGAAGTGAGCTTGTAACTCGTACACAGATTTTAAAGTAAGTACTTTTACATTAAATAATTACTGTATATTATTTTTTTAAAATATTTATAAGTTTAGAATTTTTTTAAATCACTAGACCGATGGTCGGAAAAACGAATCGTTGTAAAGCAGGACGTCGGAAAGCCGGGTCTATCTGTGCTATTTTAAATCTGCGCTGTCAGCCTGGATATTAACCAAAAGAATAGAAGAAAGTTTTTAAAAATCAATGTTTGTGGAATACATATAATACCTCTCTCTCTCTCTCTCTCTCTCTCTCTCTCTCTGAACCTTAAGTGCCCAGGGCACATATGACTTCCGCAAGGGTTTTCCACGAATTTTCTTTTGCCTTTTTATAATATATTATAAAATAATGTTATAATTATTATACTTATAATATGCAAGGATGAAAATGATTGAAGACCACGTATTATATGAAAAAGTTAGAATTATTACCACAGGGGAGGGGGGACACATGTATAAAACAGAAAGCATAACTTGCTTCTTTTTAGCTGTGTATGGATTTCTTGGGGGGAGGAGCGAAGACTGCCCGATATGGATTCAGCGACCCAGAGCTGGTATGCTGGCGTCAGGGTTGGCGACCCAAGACTAACATGCTGGCGTCAGGGTTGGCGACCCACGACTGACATGCTGGCGTCAGGGTTGGCGACCCAAGACTAACATGCTGGCGTCAGGGTTGGCGACCCAAGACTAACATGCTGGCGTCAGGGTTGGCGATCCAAGACTAACATGCTGGCATCAGGGTTGGCGACCCAAGACTAACATGCTGGCGTCAGGGTTGGCGACCAAAGACTAACATGCTGGCGTCAGGGTTGGCGACCCATAGCTGACCAAGATTCTGTGCCACCTCTCCATTGACACCCTTTCCCCCAGTACCTGACTAACGGGGCAGAGATCCCCATAGCCCCCATGGCGGTGGAGCCTGCTAAAGAAATATTGCACACCCGTTACATTTTAACTCCACTATCATCATCAGATGCCGTGACGACTGGGGTTGGCTATTATGCTTCTCCAGTGTACACGATCCTTGATGTAGGCCATCAGCTCAGTTGGTGATCTCCTCTCACACCATCCCGTCAGACTGTCCAGTATCATTTCTCTCTGTCTTCCCCTGGCTCTTCTTCCCTCTAGTTTTCCTGTTGTTACAAGATTTTCTTCTCACTGCTTGGCCCAGGAAAAGATTCCTCTCACAGCCGGAACCCACTCCTAAACTGACACGATGCTGTGCTTCATAACCTTCTCTGCATCGGCTGCAAAGAACATCAAGTTTATAACTGCAGAGAGAGAGAGAGAGAGAGAGAAAGAGAGAGAGAGCTCGCGCACGCGCGAGAGAGAGAGAGCGAGAGAAAGAGAGAGCGAGAGAAAGAGAGAGAGAAAGAGAGAGAGCGAGAGAAAGAGAGAGAGGAGAGAGAGGAGAAAGAGAGAGAGGAGAGAGAGGAGAGAGAAAAGAGAGAGAGAGAGAAGAGAGAGAGGAGAGAGAGAGAGAAGAATAAGACGAAGAAATCTCTTGTAAGTTCTTCGGTGATATGTTTTGGTCAATGCGACAACTACATAATTTTTTTTAAAAAGTACTTCATGATTCTCATTGGCCTTTATTTTACCAAAATTTTTTTTGAACAATTCTTTTTATCAACAGCGAAATCAAATCCTGTGATTTTGAGTCCTAAGTTCGAAAAAAAAACAAAAAAAAACTTCATTTTGAAACTTCGCGATCGAAGTACAATAATGATTTTTTTTTTTTTAAGAATTGGAAACCTGTTATCAGGGATTGTTATATATCAAAGTATCATGTAATTACGTACCATGAAGATATGAACAGTCTTATTTACATGGTAAAGTTTTTTTTCCTGGCGTCCTAGATAACAGACATCTAATTTGATTGTAAACTTGAGCGTGAAGATAACAGTGGGAGACGGCTGTACCAGGGGCAGGGAAACCATGGCCAGTCAAAAGTGTATCACTTTCAAGACTTGTCTCCCCCTTGGTAAACAAGCTCTAACGATAACGCAGTCTGTATGTGTGTGTGTGTTTTGTTTTTTTTTTGGGAGGGGGACATTATGTTTCCATTGATGGTGGAGCTTTGTAAGAACCATAATCATCAGGTGCCACGCCGACTGGCGTTGGCTATTATGCTTCTTCAGAGTACACAATCCTTCGTGCAGGCCATCAGTTCAGTTGGTGATCTCCTCTCACACCATCCCAATAATTGGTGTATAAGATGGAGATACAATGCGGGAAATTAAAAGGAGGACATCTATTGCTCTTCAGAAAGTAAAACAAATAAAGAATCTGTGGAGAGGAGCAGACAGAACCACAAAAATAAGATTTTTAAGGGCATGCATCTTTCCCATCGCAACATATGCCTGTGAGACCTGGACACTTAACAAAACAGCTGAGAAGCACATAAATGCCTTTGAATGTAAATGCTATAGAGGAGTTCTCCAAATATCGTGGACACAAAAAAGAACAAATATATCTATACTACAGGAGCTTAATATTGAAGAAGGCTGGCTAGTGAAGAGGATTAAAGAGAGAAAACTTAAATATTTTGGCCACATTAAACGTCATGATACTTTGGAGAGGACCGTATTGGAAGGATACATGGTGGGAAAAAGAAAAAGAGGAAGACCGAGACGAAGATGGCTGCAAGACATCGTTGATGATCTGGAAATGGATGCAGCAGCAGCAGGCCATCTTGCTCACAACCGAGAGGCCTACAGGAGTGCTGTTTGGGAGGCAAAGTTCCGCAAGGGACAAGCAAAGGAATGAATGAAGTATACAACTATACACTAAACACCATCCCGTCAGACTGTCCAGTATCATTTCTCTCGGTTTCCCCCTGGCTCTTCTTCCCTCTATTTTTCCTGTTGTTATAATATTTTCAATGTCCCCTCTTCTCATTGCATGTCCTATGAAAATACATTGTCTCTCTCTTATTATTTTTTGACAATATATATATATATACTCCAGCTCTTCTCAAACATTCTCCATTAGTCATTTTTATGTCCAGGGAATTTGCAACATTCTTCTAATAAACCACATTTCTGCTGCTTCCAGTGATTTTTGTACAGACCTGTCTATTGTCCACGATTCACTTCCATATAACAAGATAGGTTCAATATAGCATTTTAGGACTCGTTTTCTAACATTCATTGATAAGGATGTGTAGGATAATATGTTTCTCATTCTCTGAAATGCAGTCTTTGTTTGATCCATCACTGTAAGAAGCATGCCTCTATAATCCTGTTCTGGAATAACAGCCAACACAGACAGAGAACTAGCTGAAAGATGGATATTCACCGGGAACTTCGAATTTTAAAAAAAATTGAATGTTCTATTTGCGCATGTCTGTTACATCCTGCCATAGAACACTATCGCAGTTTGTTCTACCTATCTTTGAACAGTTGTTCTACAACTATTGCTGTTACACAACACTTTGTAGGAATATACAGGATAAGTTGTTCACACATGCTGACTTGCACTACCTCCCTGTAGCTCCGAGCTGGTGTTCTTTGCAGTCGATGCTGTGCAGATGTTGAGGCACAGCATCGTTTCGGCGTGGAAGCGGGTTATGGCAGCTACTTTTTCAGTCCTGGAGTACAGCTAAAAAGCAGGGGAGTGTGCAATGCTTCTTTAGCAGACTCCACCACCATGGGGACTATGGCGATCCCTGCCCTGTTAGCCAGGCTAGGCCTGTTACTGGGGGTACCATGGAGAGGTGGGGACAGGGTCTTGGTCAGCTATGGTTCGCTAACCCTGACGCTAACATAACAGCTATGGGTCGCCGATTGCCTCATCGGACAAGCATCTACATATGCTGAATAAAATGACGCCTGTTAAAGTCCAGTTAACTCCCTTGTTGTTGAAATACTTTTAACTCTTTGTCTCCATGCTCTGCTTGTAAAAATTTCGACGAGAAATTTTGGTAGAAACAAACATGGAGGGAAGTAACTCTGTAATTGAAAAGTATAGATTGGGTTATAAAAGTGCTACTTCTTATTTAATCTTTGCTCAAATATCGTTTCCAGCATGGATTTCCTAATTTGTGCAAGATAAACCAACACGAACCCGAAAGAGTTAAAAAAATATGATTTTATTTTAAACATGAAATTAATTTTCTCGAAAGCAGCAATCGCGTACTTTCGATTAAATCTAGAGTGAGCTCCCTTGTATGCTCCTCTATACAACTTCTCGTGACATCCGCATCTAAACTGCGCATGTTTTCAGCAAAATTCACAGTAAAAAAACAAACTTCAGAAGCAATGACATTTTTTTTCAACTTTGAAGCAGGTGGATGGAGCGACAAATTAGCCTCCACCCACGCCCATGGACTAAACTTAGGAAGCTCCCCTCCCCCAATCAATACAGTTCCAGCTCTTGATTTCCCTCTGCGTTGTAATGGGACTACACATGAAGGAACTGGGGGTGAAACAAGGCGAGGAAAAAAATTACTTAAGCTCTTTCTATGGACGGAAAGGACGAACCCACATTTAGCACGTGACATGGGCAATCAGTAAGCACAGCACGGGTTGGTTACTGGAACTGTCGGCGGCGCAGGCATAGGAATCTCCCGCCTGCAGTGACACTCCTTTTGAGACAGAGCAGAATAGAATAATGTATGAAACAGTAATCTGTGCCCCTGCTCTGAAACATTAATCTGTGCCCCTGCTCTTCGTGTACCCCTAAGCTTATGCCTGTTCGGGTTAATGGATAATCTGCCAGTTTTCGTCATCACCTTACGTCGTTTTCAGTACCAAAGTTGGCGGTAATTAATCTCCAGTTCCCTCCCTTGATGGTGGATTTATCCATGCCGTATCCTCTCCATTGGGTATGTTATCTTCCCATCTACATCTCTGTCTACCTCTCACTCTATTTTTTTTCCTTCCACCTTTCCTTTTAGTATTCTCTCTCTCTCTCTCTCTCTTTCTCTCTCTCCAGCCCATGCCATTCAGGCGTTGGTAGTCACTGACTTCCTCTGCCGTCCACTCTTTGCTCTTTCTATAAGATGTGTGTTGGACAGTGCTCCTTGCCGCTCTTTCAGTCTGTCATGCATCTTGTTTCGTGTGTCTTCCTCTGTCCCCTTTCCCGTCCAGTTTTCCTGTTGTCACTAGGTGTTCCAGTCTGCCTCTTCTCGAAACATGTCCTACAAATCTGAACCGCCGTGTTCTTAATTTTGTCATAAATTCTCTCGTTTGCCCGGCCTCACTTAGAACATCTTCATTTGTTTTCTTGGCTGTCCATGATATTCTCATCATTTTTCTTAGAGACCACATCTCTGCTCCTTCCAGTAGATTCAGTGCTACATCAAACCAATATTGTTATGTATTAACATATGGTATTAAATTCGGTATATTATTAATTCCTTAGATATGTTCAAATATTTTGTTTTCTTAATCATTATTTCCTCACATTGCACTTGCAGTTGTTCTAATACTCGTCTGCCCATTATCTTGCTGAACATATTTGTACATGCCTGTATGAAATTCTATAAGTTGGAACAACAACAACAACAACAACAACAATCCTAGAATTTACAACAATGATCCATTAAACTTGTCAAAAGTTTCGAAATTGCTTTAAGATGTATACAGAAGTACACATAGAAATCACAGCTCATAATACAACTTACTTTTCGGAGCCGGAACAAAATTTCACATCTCTATTCGTTTCATGGTTTGCACGTGGCACATTCTGACAAAAGATTTGCAGCAAAATAATGTCAGTTAAAGTTTTCATTGTTTACATATTCTTTTGCTTCCATGCCCGACAAATACCAATGTAGATAAAAGTATTAATGAAGCTGTAAGGGAAACTCGGATAAAGGGAATTTCTTTTCAGTTAAATGATGTAGCATTCTCTGTTAACCCAGCAGCGTCCAGCTTATATCAAGTTACAAAAAATGGTAACCAGAAATTATGCACAAACTATAGAACTGTTGCCCTGATTAGTCATGCCAG
Organism: Achatina immaculata; assembly: GCA_009760885.1. NCBI lineage: Eukaryota > Metazoa > Mollusca > Gastropoda > Stylommatophora > Achatinidae > Lissachatina > Lissachatina immaculata. Next base: position 2,452,922 of record CM019709.1, on the reverse strand, counting down.
TAAAACTCTGTTAAAAATCATAATTTGTAGACTTCATAAGAAATTAGAAGAAGTCAATATGGTCCAAGCTGGTTTCAGGCAAGAAAGAGGATCACGAGATCATATATTCAATGTAAGATTAATAATAGAGAAATGGAGAGAGTTTAATATGAATCTATATTTATCCTTTATAGACTACTCAAATGCATTTGATTGTGTACAACACCAGAAACTTTTGGGAAATAATGGAAAAAATGGGATTTCCAACACATTTGATACAATTATCATCACTGCTGTATCTAGACCAACAAGCAGCAGTAAGAATAAATGGTGAAACAACAACTTGGTTTGACATAAAATAAGGGTCCGTCAGGGGTGCATATTGCCACCCTACTTATTTAACTTGTATACTGAAAATATAATGAGGAATGTTACAGAAGATGTAGAAAAAGAATATTACGATGCCATAACAATTAGAGGTTATGAAATACCAGAGATTTGATATGCTGATAACACAATATTACTGTCCACAACACAAAAGGGAATGGGAAAACTAATTATATCAGTCCGTGAGAACAGCGAAGAGCAAAACCTCTCAAGACGAAGATGGCTGCAAGACATCGTTGATGATCTGCAAATAGATGCATCAGCAGCAGGGCATCTTGCTTACAATTGAGAGGCCTACAGGAGTGCTGTTAGGGAGGCAAGGGACATACACATGAATGTATGTGTGTGTGTGTGTGTATATATATATATATATATATATATATAAAGGTAGTCCCATAGCAAATACTGTAGGGGATGAAGCGATAGAGACCTCACTGTTCTGGGCCATCAGTGTATGAGGTAGGACGGTCAGTTCCTTTCCCCACTGCCTTCCCAGATTTTCTCTGGTACCCTTTTACGAGGCTGGGTCGACCGCTGTGCCGTTTTGGTCGAAAAAAAAATCCCGCTCAGCTGGGGATTCGAACCCTCGACATTCGGTTGATAGATGAGCGCTCTAACCAATATGCTACCTTAAACAAAACAAAACAAAAATGTCCTATGTTTTTAAATCCACAGTTTACATTACAAATCAGATACATTAGTACTGACTTGCACTTTCAGAGTCTCCACGGAATCAGACAGAGAATGCTTCTTTTATTGTTGTTTCCAGCCATACTGCAGAAGGTTACAGCAGTGTCTGTATGTGTGTCGTGGCTATTCAGGCCATAATTAACAACAAACGTTTAAGCACGTGACAGATGTGAATAATGGTCGTGTGATTATTTAACTCTAGCAACAAGTGATAATTTAGAGAAGACCGTATTGGAAGGATACATAATGGGAAAAAGAAAAAGAGGAAGACCAAAGCGAAGATGGCTGTAAGACATCGTTGACGATCTGCAAATGGATGCAGCAGCAGCAGGCCATCTTGCTCACAACCAAGAGGCCTACAGGAGAGCTGGTAGGGAGGCAAAGTTCCGCAAGGGACATGCAAACGAATGAAAGCAACAAGTGGGGGGGGGGGGGGGGGGGAGAGTTGGCGGGAAGAACAGCTGTGTGAAAACTAGAGGGCTGGACGCATGGAAGCACGTGGAGGGGGGAGAGTTGGCGGGAAGAACAGCTGTGTGAAAACTAGAGGGCTGGACGCATGGAAGCACGTGGAGGGGGGGGGGGAGAGTTGGCGGGAAGAACAGCTGTGTGAAAACTAGAGGGCTGGACGCATGGAAGCACGGTGAGGGAGGGAGGGGGGAGAGTTGGCGGGAAGAACAGCTGTGTGAAAACTAGAGGGCTGGACACATGGAAGCACGTGGAGTTCTTTATCTGTCTACGCGAGTGCCGAGAAAGTGATTAAACGTGGTATAAGTGGGATCTTAGAGCCGAGCTTTTGCTTGGACCTGTCCTTCAATATAGAGCCGTTCCTGAGTCGCGATCGAAGTCAGCGTGAAATGTTCGTTTGTCTGGATGATATATGTGTATGAGGTTCGCGCTTGCACCCAGCCTCTTTGTCAACTACTGTTACCCCACCCCCACCCCGTTCCTCTTTTTTATAGCTCCATTCCCTCTTTATCCCCTCTGCTCCTTTTATCTTCGCCTGAATATATTAATCGCAACCTATCTGGTCAGCTCTCATTTTGTATTACCACATGGACTACCGCGGTTATCACCATTTGGTCTGCATATTTGTCATTTTGTTTATAATGGGCATTCTCTTTAAACAAACATCACTTAAAAATGTCAGAACCAGCAAGAGAGAGAGAGAGAGAGAGAGAGAGAGAGAGAGAGGGCGACATCGTAGACGATTTTCCATAACAAGGTTATCGTTACACTACAGACAGACTCGAGCATGTTTAGGTGTGTGGAGATATCGCGGACTGTGTTATCGGCACAACGGGTCTTGTTTGCATCAGTGTTTATGTACACCATAATATCTTAACAAGTACAAGAGGATTGGTTCCTGTTTACAAAGAAAACATGTCAGCGATGAGGACTCGCGAGGATGGACTCAGATCAAACTCACATTAATTCCCAGGCTTGTTCGGGTTGCCGCGACCTTTTCTCATCCTCGACACTCCCCCACCCCCTTCCCCTCTTTATGTACTACTGGTACAGCAGCCTGTTAAACTAGAATACGCATTACACCACTAAAAACGTTAACAAGCAAACCAATTTATTTAACAGTATGAAGAAATACATTTATAACTCACCGACTCCATTATTTTCTCAACTTTTAATGTGATGGACGGGGTTTGTGAAGGGACACAAATATCTCAATGTCAGGTTGAAAAGTGATAAGAAGGAAAGTATTACTGCCACCGTCTGCTGCCTCGGTTTCCCTCTTTCCGTGCTTCGAGTCGCTTTAGCGCCCCTTCTGGTTTCTGACTTGAGTGTCTTGGGTCGCTATAGTGATTCCTGAAACGGCCAAAAGTAATAAAAGAGATGCAAAAAATAAAGAGGGTCAGGCCATTAGGAACATGGAGACGCGCAATACAGGAAGGCTGATTGATTGATCTTTATTTCAAAAAGGTTAAGAATTGGGCACGCAGGCCCGTCTGACATTCTGCCCTTTATCATACATCTTTCACTCTATTCCAGACATTCTACAAATACGCTGTCCATGTAATTAACATAATCAACATTGAAGCTGAGACACATAAAATAAAATATAACATTTACATTTCGCTCTTATCCATTCACTCAGTACAGAAGTAACTACATACATTATAAATGACTATCTACTAAACAAAATTTTCGGGACTATTCAGAAAACAATTAATTGTATTCGGTGTCTGTAAGAGCAGTTTAAGATAACGTTTAAGTTTTATAATTCATGGAGACATGTAGTCGACATCAAATAGATATTGGGAAAGCTTGTAGTTATAGGAAGGAGTATAATTTATATTTTTTATACAGGATGGGAGGGTATTCCAAAGATGAACAGCAGAATAACTAAAGCTTTTCTTGTAAAGATCAAGTCTAGGTTTTGGAAGACATTTGTTGCTCAAGTGTTGGCTGCACTTTTGACTAAATTTAAACAGGTTCCATAGATAAGGCGGGGCATGCCGTGAAAGAATTTAATGTACTAACTTGGCTTTGTTGAAGAGGAACCTGTTCTTAAGAGGCAGTATTTTGATACGTTTGTGCTGGTTAGTTGTTTGTGCTTGATCTTTGTCACTAATAAGCTTTACTGCTCGCTTTTGGAGTGAGCAAAGCCTCTTTGTATTTGAGCATCCATCCCAAACTGTTGAGCAATAGTCTAAATGTGTTTGCATATGAGATATGTAGTATATCTTCCTTGTGTCTTGATCGATGAAGTGCTTAATTTTGGCTAACTGGTATACTTTTTGTGCGATGAGTTTTGTTAGACCTTGCATATGAGAGTTCCAGGTCAGATGTTTGGCCAATAATAAGACCTAGTGTTTTGTGCTCGCTAACGTTTTCTATCTGTGATGTTTCTGTACAGACCCGAAGCATTGTTTTTGTTGCGTTTTGTAGTTTCTGTCTTATTGTTATGAGCATTGATTTTGTTTTATCGGTGTTTATAATCATGCCATTATTTTTGCTCCATCTAATTAAATTGTATAACTCGACCTGAAGAGTTGATTCTAGATTAATACAATCGTAGTCACTGGTGTAGAATGTGCAATCATCGGCAAAAAGGTCACAAGAACTAAAGGAAGCAGGAAAGACATGGTTTGAGGTATCCCGGCTTGTTCAAGACAGGACTGGCTGGAGAACCTTTGTTGGGTGCCTTATGCTCCACTGGAAGTACAGAGAAATGATGGTGATGATGATGATCCTGCTTGTGAGAACTTGAACGCATCTCTGCAGTATGTTATAAAGAAATCTAAGTAAGGATCTAGGCGCAAAATGAAACATAAATTAGATCAAGCTCTTGATCTAACCTACCAGCACTGTGAACTGTTGCTCTTTGCAGCCCATGCTTAATATCTTAGTGGGCCAAGAAAGAAGCAAATGAGCAGTCTTGTCCTTTCATTCTAAATCTTTCTTCAGCCATTCCTTCTCCATGCTGTTTTTTTTTTTTTACTTTTATCATCTTCACCATCTGGGTAGATTTTGTTTAGGTCATAGTCATCCAAATGGACTAAAACTAAGGCCACCTGGGGCATAATGCCATGTTGTTTACCATGTGGTACCACTTGTCATGGTCTCCTTATCTCATTTCTCAGTTAAAGGTCTGCTTCAACTTTGTCCTTACCTACACTTCTGGGTGCATCATATGCTTATTTTTTTTTTACAAGGAGGATACCATAAAGAGATAAGTGTTCAATTTTTCATCTTTTTTTTCATAATCTGTTGTGTTTTTTTAAAAATCTGTCTCTTAAAAAAGGCTTTTGATGAAATATTGGATTGTTGTATGATCTTCATTTATATGTGTTCATCTTACTTTCTGTCATTCTTGTCTCTGCTCACTTTCCTCACGCTTTCTATCTTTTTGGTATAACTGAGACATGTGCCTTCATTACAGACAAATCAAAGATTTCTTAGACAGATCAAAGTTTTCTTAGAAAAGTCAGTTTTTGTTTTAATAGACAGATCCAAGATTTCTTATAGATAGATCCAAGATTTCTTAGACAGAACTAACATTTCTTACATAAAAAAAATTAAATATTTCCCGGACAAACTCAAAATATTTTTTAGACAAACCAGTTTTGGCTTCTCAATTCTGTATCAAGTTTGCAAATTGTTTCAACAAAACAAATTCTTAAAACTTGTAATTATACGGAAGAAATAACAACTCATTAGTTATCTTTTGATGCTTTTAATTATCTGCTGTAAACATCATATTAGCAACCAGAATGTAAGTGAGATGAATAAATATCTACATGAAAAAAAACACTTGTATATATATCTGGAAATATCTTGGACTAATAAAACTGTCTCCACATTTTAAAAATACACAGTAAAGAGTTTTAGTAAAAAGCGGCAATTTATACCTAAAGTATTTTGTTCAACTGTATTTTGTTCTACTGTATTTTATTCTACTGGAAGCAGTGGTGATGTGGTTCCTAAGACAAAAGATGAGAATACCACAGACAGCCAAGAAAATGAATGAAGAGGTTCTAAGTGAGGCTGGGCAAAAGAGAGAGAAATTATGGTAAAAATTCAGAACAAGACAGTCCAGATTTGTAGGACATGTTGAAGGAGAGGCAAACTGGAACACTTAGTGACAACAGGAAAACTGGAGGGGAAAAGGGACAGAGGAAGACAAAGAAACAAGATACTTGACAGACTAAAAGAGTGGCACAGAGCACAGTCCAAAACACATCTTATAGAAAGAGCAAAGGACAGATGGTGATAGACTGATAGATCAGTGACGACCAAAGCCTGACTGGCACGAGCCAGAGGGACCACAGAGAGGTTTGTTCAAATCTGTTTTTGCTGCAATTAGTTTGTTTGTTTTTTTTTTCTAACTTCCTCATGTTTCACTTCTTTTTTATTCCTAATTCAAGAAATTCAGTTCAAAGTGTAATGAAAGCTGTTTTTGTAGATGTCCTGCAAAGGTAAAAGATAGATGAAGCCCTGCTATGTAATAAAGACTCTTAGAGGATATGGCGTTAGCAGCCTTATTTTCCTTGAGCAGTTGGCATACTGCAGGATGTTGCTGTCAGCCCTGTCTGGCAATCGTCCCAGTTCCAAGTGGAGTCAGGAGCTGAGTTCTAAAGCTGGGGTGAATGACGTACTTCCTTGGATGAGAAGAACTGAAATAGTTCAGAAGGATGACAGCCAACATTTCATTTATTTCAAGCATCCAGAAAGTGTAACACAGTGTGTCAGGTCAGTGTATCAAAGTGAGTCAGCTCAAAGTAGCAAAATGAGTCAGCTCAGTGTAGCACAGTGAATCTGTTCAGTGTAGCAAAATAAGTCAGCTCAGTGTAGCACAGTGAATCAGTTCAGTGTAGCACAGTGAATCAGTTCAGTGTAGCAAAGTGAATCAGTTCAGTGTAGCAAAATAAGTTAGCTCAGTGTAGCACAGTGAATCAGTTCAGTGTAGCAAAGTGAATCAGTTCAGTGTAGCAAAATAAGTCAGCTCAGTGTAGCACAGTTAATCAGTTCAGTGTAGCAAAATGAGGCTGCTCAGTGTAGCACAGTGAATCAGTTCAGTGTAGAAAAATGAGGCAGCTCAGTGTAGCACAATGAATCAGTTCAGTGTAGAAAAATGAGGCAGCTCAATGTAGCACAGTGAATCAGTTCAGTGTAGCAAAGTGAATCAGCTCAATGTAGCACAGTGAATCAGTTCAGTGTAGCAAAATGAGTCAGCTCAGTGTAGCACAGTAAATCAGTTCAGTGTAGCAAAATGAGTCAGTTCAGTGTAGCAAAGTTAGCATTAAAAAATTAGTAGACAAAGCACTTCAGATGTGAGAGGAAGGAAACTAACATGCGAATTACCTGAGATGTGAGAGAAAGAAAACTAACATAAGAATTACCTGAGATGTGAAAGAAAGAAAACTAACATGAGAATTATCTGAGATGTGAGAGAAAGAAAACTAATATGAGAATTATCTGAGATGTGAGAGAAAGAAAACTAACATGAGAATTATCTGAGATGTGAGAGAAAGAAAACTAACATGAGAATTACCTGAGATGTGAGAGAAATAAAACTAACATGAGAATTATCTGAGATGTGAGAGAAAGAAAACTAACATGAGAATTATCTGAGATGTGAGAGAAAGAAAACTAACATGAGAATTAACTGATATATGAGAGAAAGAACACTAACATGAGAATTACCTGAGATGTGAGAGAAAGAAAACTAACATAAGAATTACCTGAGATGTGAGAGAAAGAAAACTAACATGAGAATTACCTGGGATGTGAGAGAAAGAAAACTAACATGAGAATTACCTGAGATGTGAGAGAAATAAAACTAACATGAGAATTACCTGATAAATGAAAGAAATAAAACTAACATGAGAATTACCTAAGATATGAGAGAATGAACACTAACATGAGAATTACCTGAGATATGAGAGAAAGAACACTAACATGAGAATTACCTGAAATATAAGAGAAAGAAAACTAACATGAAAATTACCTGAGATGTGAGAGAAATAAAACAAACATGAGAATTACCTCAGATTTGAACCATGAACTCTGGCAATGTGAGCAGATGCCTAGCCACAAGCAACAGTGCTCTATCCACTCAGCCATCTTCAAAAAAGGGTGCTTGAATAGCTGAGGCTTTATCGAGACTGTAATCATGACAACCGGCAATGAAAATGAGGTCATGACATTGAATTTCTGTCACTTAAATTCAAGCTGCTGCAGGCACCCCACTTTGAGATGTAAACACACACACAGTCTTATGCCAAAGTCTAGTGCCAAAGTTTAGTGCCAAAGTTTAGTGCCAAAGTTTAGTGCCACCTTGGTAAGACTAACAACAAATACAGTTTTTACACACAGTTTCAGCTTAAGCTTCTACTTGCATATTCTTCCTCATATTTCATGCAAACATTTTGAGTGATATGTGCTCACATTTCTTTTTCTTCATTCGTAAATTGCGGATATCCAGGATCAGCATCTGGCTGACATTCTTCTTTAGCAACTGGCTGACATTCTTCTTTAGCAACTGACTGACATTCTTCTTTAGCAACTGGCTGACATTCTTTTTTAGCAACTGACTGAAATTCTTATTTAGCAATTGACTGAAATTCTACTTCACCAACTGGCTGACATTCTTCTTTAGCAACTGGCTGGAATTCTTTTTTAGCAACTGGCTTAAATTCTTATTTAGCAATTGGTTGAAATTCTTCTTCAGAACTGACTGACATTCTTCTTTAGTAACTAGCTTACATTCTTCTTTACCAACTGACTGACATTCTTATTTAGCAACTGGCTGAAATTCTGCTCTAGCAACTGGCTCACATTCTTATTTAGCAACTGGCTGAAATTCTGCTCTAGCAACTGGCTGACATTCTTATTTAGCAACTGACTGAAATTCTTCTTTAGCAATTGGTTGACATTCTCCTTTAGCATTTGGTTGAAATTTTTCTTTATAAACTGGCTGATGTTCCTCTTCAGAATTTGGTTGAAATTCTTCTTTAAGAACTGGCTCACATTTTTATTTAGCAATTGGTTGAAATTCTTCTTTAGCAACTGGCTGGAATTCTTTTTTAGCAACTGGCTTAAATTCTTATTTAGCAATTGGTTGAAATTCTTCTTCATAAACTGGCTGACATTCTTCTTCAGAACTGGCTGACATTCTTATTTAGTAACCAGCTTACATTCTTCTTTACCAACTGACTGACATTCTTCTTTAGCAACTGGTTGACATTCTCCTTTAGCAATTGGTTGAAATTTTTCTTTATAAACTCGCTGATATTCCTCTTCAGAATTTGGTTGAAATTCTTCTTTAAGAACTGGTTCACATTTTTATTTAGCAATTGGTTGAAATTCTTCTTTAGCAACTGGCTGACATTTTTATTTAGCAATTGGTTGAAATTCTTCTTTAGTAACTGGCTGAAATTCTTCTTCAGCAGTTGGTTGAAATTCTTAGTTAGCAGAAGGCTGATATTCTTCTTCAGTAGTTGGTTGAAGTTCTTCTTTAGAAACTGGCTGACATTCATCTTCAGCAGTTGATTCAACTCTTCATCAGCAGTCTGAGAAGTTTTTCTTCAGCAACTGGCTGACATTCTTCTTTAGCAGTCGATTGAAGTTTCTCTTCAGCAGTTGGTTGAAATTCTACAACAGCAACTGGCTGACATTCTTCTTTAGTAACTGGCTGACATTCTTCTTCAGCAGTTGGTTGAAACTCTTCTTCAGCAATTGGCTGACATTCTTCATCAGCAACTGCTTTACATTCTTCTTCAGCAGTCAGTTGAGTTTATTCTTTAGCAATTGGCTGAAGTTCTTCTTTAGCAATTGGTTGAAATTTGACTTTAGAAACTGGCTGGCATTCAACTTCAGCAACTTGCTGACAATCTTCTTCAGCAACTGGTTGACATTCTCCTTCAGCAAATGGCTGACATTCGTTTTCAGCAATTGGTTGAAATTCTTCTTCAGCAAATGGTTGAAATTCTTCTTTTGCAATTGGTTGACATTCTTCTTTAGTAACTGGCTCTCATTCTTCTTCAGCAGTTGGTTGAAATTCTTCTTCAGCTGTTGTTTGAAATTCTTCTTTAGCAACTGGCTGACATTCTTCTTCAGCAGTTGGTTGAAATTCTTATTTAACAACTGGCTGACATTCATCTTTAGCAACTGGCTTTCATTCTTCATCAGCAGTTGATTTAAATTCTTCTTCAGCAGTTGGTTGAAATTCTTTTTCAGGAGTTGGTTGAAATTCTTCTTCAGTAACTGGCTGAAACTCTTCTTCAGCATCTGGCTGACATTTGTCTTGAGCAACTGCTAGAAATTCTTCTTTAGTAACTTACTGACATTCTTCTGCAATTGGTTGAAATTTTTTTTTAGCAACAGGTTACATTAATATTTAGCAATTGGTTGAAATTCTTCTTTAGTAACTGGCTGATATTCTTCTTTAACAACTGGCTGACATTCTTCTTTAGTAACTGTTGAAATTCTTCTTTAGTAACTGGCAGACATTCTTCGTTAGCATTTGGCTGGCATATTTCTTTAGCAGTTGGTTGAAAATTTTCTTTAGCAACTGGCTGAAATTCTTCTTTAGCAACTGGTTTAAATTCTTCTTAAAAACTGATTGAAATTCATCTTCAGCAATTTGCTGACATTCTTCTTCAGCATCTGGCTGACATTCTTCTTCAGCAATTGGCTGACATTCTTATTAGCAATTGATTGAAGCTTTTCTTTTGCAAACTGGCTTACATTCTTCTTCAGCAATTGGCTGACATTCTTATTAGCAATTGATTGAAATTTTTTTTGCAACTGGCTTACATTCTTCTTCATCAACTGGCTGACATTCTTCTTCATCAACTAGCTGACATTCTTTTCAGCAACTGGGTTCGCTGTTGGCGAGATCTTCAGCTGCCGTGCGTGGAGCGGTGCTCTTCCCGGCCAAAGAAGAAATTTGCAAATGAGGTTGCCGCGCAGCATCACTGTGGAAAAGGTGGTTGAAAGAATAAAGCGAAGCAAACAGTCAAATCACGGCACCTCTGGTCTGGAGGTCAGCCACGTCCTGAGTGCAGTCATATCGGGTGAAATGCATGAACCAGCTTGTCCCAGAGGTTAAGTCACTGCTGGCTTAACTTTTCAAATGCCGCGCGTGGAGTGAAGCTCCTCCCGGTTAAGGAAGTAAATGCGGAAATAAAGGTTGCTGTGCGGCGCCGATGGGAAAAGGTGGTGGAAAGTGAAGTTTAACCTGGTATGTCCAGTAGTATCGCTACGAGAGCTATACCACGGCACCTCTGCTCTAGAGGCCGCCCACGTCCGAAATACACCTACACTGGTGAAATATGCCTAAACCGGCACACACCAGGGGTCGAACTCGATGGCTAGACATGTCATGCCACCTCCGCTCTAGAGGTCGGTAACGCCTGATAAACACCCATACTGGTGAATTTTGCCTAAACCGGCTCATACCAGGGGTGAATCTTGAAGGCTATGAATGTCACAGTACCTCTGCCCTAGAGGTCCGTCCCGTCCCAAACACGCCCATACTGGGATAATGCCTAAACCGGCTCAACCCAGGGGTAGAAGTCACTAGTGGCGAGGATTCATCCTCCTGGACAAAAGCTCCATCCTGGCCACAACTAGGAAGGGTAGCGGCCACGACTGCAAAATGCTGAAGTCGGAGACACTGGACCACGGAAGTCTAGATAGGCAACCACCTCTCACCCGGCGGGGATGTCTGCGTATCCTAATCACGCTGAGGTTTTCCGGTGAGAAAGTCCAACCCTGGACTGGATGGGCGACCACCTCTCACCCGGCGGTGATACACGGGTATCTCAAAACACGTCGAGGTTTTCCGGTGAGAAAGTCCAACTCTGACCTGGGTGGGCTGACGCCTCTCACCCAGCGGGGATGCTCTGATATTCCAAACACGTCGAGGTCTTCCGGTGAGAAAGTCCAACCCTAGACCAAACTGGTGCAATGAAAACCACGGTGTCACGCAATCCCGCTTCTGAGACCCACCAAGAATACAGGCTAAAGCACTGTGATACTCTGAACCCCTTGTGGTCCTTTCGTGGAACTCGTGTGGTCTATTTTGGACCACACAGGGGACCACGGGACCTAACGAGGACCACATGCGTGAATTCAGTAGGTTCACAGTGCGGTTTTTGGTGGTAGAAGTGAACGAAGAAGAAGAAGAAGAAGAAGCAACTGGGTGACATTCTCCTTTAGCAGTTGGCTTAAATTCCTCTTTAGAAACTGGCTAAAATTATTCTTCAGCAACTGAATGAAATTCTTCTTTAGAAACTGGCTGAAATTCTTATTGAGCAATTGGCTTAACTTCTTATTTAGCAATTGTTTGAAATTCTTATTTAGCAATTGGCTGAAAGTCTTCTTTAGCAACTGGATGAAATTCCTATTTAGCAATTGGTTGAAATTCTGTTTAGCAAGTGGCTGGAATTCCTATTTAACAGTTTGCTAAAATTCTTCTTTAGCAACTGGCTGAAATTTTTATTTAGCAATTGGCTGACATTCTTCTTCAGCAATTGGCTGACATTATTCTTCAGTGACTTGCTGGCATTCTTCTTCAACGATTGTTGACATTCTTCTTCAGCAACTGATTGAAATTCCTCTTTATCAGCTGGCTGATATTTGTCTTCTGGAATTTGGTTAAATTCTACTTTAGTAACATGCTGACGTTCTTCTTCAGCGAATGGCTGACATTCTTCTTCAGCAACTGGCTGACATTCTTTTTTCAGCAACTGGATGACATTCTTCTTCAGCAATTGGCTGAAATTCATCTTCAGCAGTTGGCTGACATTCTTCTTCAGCAGCTGGCTGATATTCGTCTTCAGCAATTGGCTGATATTCTTCTTAGTAATTGACTGAAAATTTTCTTTAGCAACTGGCTGACATTCTTCTTTAGCAACTGGCTGACATTCTTCTTTAGCAACTGGCTGATATTCTTCTTTATTAACTGGGTAATATTCTTCTTTAGCACCTGGCCGACATTCTTCTTCATCAAGTCGTTAAAGTTCTTCTTCAGCAACTGACTTAAATTCTTCTTCAGCAACTGGCTGAAATTCCTATTTAGCAATTGACTGAAATTCTTATTTAGCAACTGGCTTACATTCTTCTTCAGCAACTGACTGACATTCTTCTTTATCAACTGACTGACATTCTTCTTTAGTAACTGACTGACATTCTTCTTTATCAACTAACTGACATTATTCTTTAGCAACTGACTGACATTCTTCTTCAGCAACTCGTTGACATTCTTCTTCAGCAACTGGCTGATATTCTTTTTCAGCAACTGATTGACGTTCTTCTTCAGCAACTGGCTGATATTCTTTTTCAGCAACTGATTGACGTTCTTCTTTAGTAACTGGCTGACATTCTTCTTCAGCAACTGATTGACGTTCTTCTTTAGTAACTGGCTGACATTCTTCTTCAGCAACTGGCTCAAAATCTTCTTCAGCATCTATCTGAAAGCCTTCTCTAGCAACTGGCTGAACTTCTTCTTTAGCAACTGGCTGAACTTCTTCTTTAGCAACTGGCTGAACTTCTTCTTTAGCAACTGGCTGAAATTCTTCTTTAGCAAGCATTTGAAATTCTTGAGTGGTGTCTGATTTTCCTTGAACACGGAGTGAGCAAGTAGTGTAGATGTCATCCACCTGTTCTGAGCTGAAACTAACGATAAGTTCTCTATGACCAGGTTTGTTGGGAGTGATATCAAGAGTGGTGATGAAGGTCCCATTAGGAGAGACATTGCTGTGAACGAAAAGTGGCAATTTATGAGTTCACTTTCACATCAAGTTCTTGAAAAATCTGAATCATTGTTTAACCACAGAAAAGATCTGCAAGTAAACTTTAGTACAAGCAATCATTCCAAAACAAAGATAAGATAAATAAATTGGTAATGACTAGAAAATTCAAGGGGAAAAAAAAAGAAGGAAAAGGAGGCCAAGAGAAAAATATCTCAATGGACTGATCAAGCAGTATGGAAAAAGAAAAGCATGTAAAGTGATAAATAAATGCTAGCAAACTGCAAACAATGGCGAAGGATAATTGCCTGTATTGTCCTGGATGAACACAATGAACACATGAAAAATAAAGAAGCAAAATAAGACACAGATGTAATCAGAAACTTTCTGGACTGGTCACATAAACAAATAAAAACTCATCACACTGGCCACCATCACCCTGGAAGTAGTTCCCTAGCACATGGATACGCAAGTCTCAGTATTCTCTCCCTTGCTAGAATGTTCTCTAGAAGTCTATTTCAACGAGGTTGTCAGGCACCACCTGTGATTCTGTTCGGATGTCCTCAATGTTGTCAAAACAATGTTCTTTCAGCTTGGATTATCAGAACAGAAAGAAGCCACAGAGAGCCAAATCCAGTGATGAAGGAGGAGGGTAGGGGGGTGACAGCCATGTTCCTCTTGACCAAAAACTGATGGATTTTGAGAACACTGTGAGCAGATGTGTTGTCAAGGTGAAGCGGTCAGTTGTTTTTTTTTTGTTTTTCCTCACCGCACGATGGGATCTGTGTGAGTTTCACTGCCGAAGACAGGAACAACTGGCAAACTACCTTGCGAGCCCTATGCGACGTTTAACAGCACAGGAAGGATGTAAGATAAAAGACATGATGGGATGTCTCTTCACATTTTCATGCAGACACCACAGAACATCACAGCAGACATTAGAATTCACTGTCAGACTAGCAGTGACAAATTCATGATGCTAAATTCAACATTTTCCATACAGAAAATGATCACCATGATCTTGCCATTGCTTTTGACTGTCTGGCCTTTTTTGGATCCTGGCATCTGTGGACTTTTCCACTGAGATAATCACAGCTTTGTCTTTGGGCCATAACCATAAACCCAGCTCTCATCACCAGTTATAATCCTGAACAAAAAGATTTCACTCTCTGAGGTGAGTTGTTGAAGCTCAGAGAAGATGATGGCATGCTCCAGAATTTGCTCAACCAGTAGGATCCTGGGGGACAGCTCTGGCCACAATTCAAATGTATGCCTAGTTCTTCAGTGGCAGTCTTCTGATATATCTAAAAAAACCAGTTCCAATAAAGATCTAAAATGGTCAGACACTGGAGCTGTGTAAGTCAAGGGCCTCTCTTGCGTGGTCATCATCATCAACTGACTGGCCTTGAAGCATGGATTGTATGTAAATATCTGTGTCCAACCAAAAGACTGTTCATTAAAAACTTGTTGAATCTCTGCCATGTCTGCTACTGAGTTTGTCCAAGATCTGCACGCAATTTGATGCAAACTTGTTGCTCATTTGATACACCCGGCTTGAAAACTGACAGATGATGACCGCACAATGTCAAACAAATGAACGCCACCACTCTCTGGATAAGCCTACCTCTGTGCCACTTCACACTGACTCACACAACCTGCTAGTACTGCTGTGTGGTGTTGCATCATGCTGCTCCCACAAGTTTAGGCATTGCAGTCTCAGTCCGGAAAAAAAACTTCCAACCACGTTTTGTAAAATCAGTAAAACTGAAGAAGCTTGATCAAACTGGGGTTGTTAAACAATCAAGTCTGTTGTCGCATGGCCACACTATTCTCCATTTTGCCCTCTAAAATCATCATAAATATCATGCACCCACCCAGCAGAGATTGGCAGTAATCCTTCCCCACAGGTCTTGATATTCTCCATCTGCTCAGTTGCTGACTTTTTACTGCACCATTGCATTAGACTGTATGATTTTTTTTTCTCATGGTCTTCCTCTGCCTCAATTTCCATTTATCTTTCCTGTTGTTCTAATATTTCCTTCTCACCGCATGTTCGGTAAATGATGACTGTTGTTTTTTTTATGGATTTAATTATTTTCCTTCTTACATATACTTTCGCTAGACATTCCATGTGTGTCCTCTTAGTGTAACAGAATAGGCTGAGATCATTTATGATCAATTTTTTTTTGTAGTACAAGGGATGTAATCAATTATAAAAGTTAGGGTGATTTGTTTTTAGTCCCTTGGTTAAATATTGATTTCTTTTTACTCAGCTCACGTTTCACGTGAGAAGAAAGTTAAACATCAGCAGAATCTTGGCCGTTAGGTAAAGTTTCACGTGAGAAGAAAGTTAAAAATCAGCAGAATCTTGGCCGTTAGGTAAAGTTTCACGTGAGAAGAAAGTTAAAAATCAGCAGAATCTTGGCCGTTAGGTAAAGTTTCATGTGAGAAGAAAGTTACACATCAGCAGAATCTTGGCTAGTATGTAAAGTTTCATGTGAGAAGAAAGTTAACCATCAGCAGAATATTGGCTGTTATGTAAAGTTCACATGGGTTTTGTGTTAGGCTGTCTGTTTATTTAAACAGCAGACAAATAGTTGTCACAGATGGTTAATTTTACGGGATGTGTGTGTGTGTATGTGTGTGTGTAAGTTAACTTTACCTCATAGAAGTTAGGAATTCTCGGGATTTTACCGGTTATGGTAGATTTTTAGGAAGGGTGAGAAAAATTCAGGGGAAGGGTTTTTTTTTAACCAGCTGATTTTTGGTCAAGGATGAGTCTTGTCGGAGTTTTTATAGCAGTGAGTAGCAATTCGTAGTGAGATCAGTCATGTCCTAGTTTGAGTGTAGTAACGCCTGTGTTGTCCTTTTTAGGACAAAGTTTTTCTGTATGAGTATGTAGGAATTATGTTGTAGCGTCCTTGTTAGGACCAGAGTGTACTGTCGTGTGTTTCCTTATTCTTGGAAGATGAAGTGTTATTCTGGAAGTTGTTATTCATTCCAGATATTTGTAAGTAGTACAAGTATTTGTAACTTCTTTATGGTAGAATGTTTCTTCCTTATGGCACGGATTGCGTGCCCAAGAAGTTTTTCATGTTTCACTTTTTGTCATTGCTGAATGACAGCAGTTTTTCCTACCATCATCATTTCCATCATCCTCATCTTCCACATCAATAAATTTGATGTCTGTTGAACTTGAACTTCACTCTTGACTTTTCCTGTGATTGTGTTGCTGTTGCGTGTAAGCTTGCAATATGGAGTCTAGAAGTTCTGTTGTTGTCCAGTGGAAGAAGAAGAGTTCCCGGGTGTAATGTTCTCTGAGTTTATTGCAGAACACAATCTGAAGTCTCTCGGGTCAATCTGCCAAATTAGATCCTCAGAGAGTAACTAACTATTATCTATTAGTTGTTCTTCTGGACAGTAGAGACAACGGGTACTTCTTTACTGGTGGTGATGAGGCATATTAGTACTATGTCATACTACACATTCTCCTTTATTAACTGTCCATGGTACTTTTAATATTCTTTGAAGAAAGCTGCCTTTAGTGATCTTTGCAATGATCTGTTCACTTTCACTGAGCAGGACAGGGTCAGTGTAGCATTTTAGAACTCTCTGACGTTCAGTGACAGAGATGCTAAGATGCTTTTCATTGGTCTGAATGCTGTTTTGGATATTCTGTTCTCAATTTGAGGGTGCATTTCTCAATTGATGTTACTTGTGCACTCAAATATTTAATATATGGGCTTATCTCAAGGTTATTCCATGTAACTTTTAGATGGGTTCTTCTTCTTTGATATGATCATGTAACTTTTAGATGGCTTCTTCTTCTTTGATATGACCATGTAACTTTTAGATGGCTTCTTCCTCGTTGATATGACCATGTAACTTTTATATGAGTTCTTCTTCGTTGATATGACCATGCAACTTTTAGATGACTTCTTCTTCTTTGATATGACCATGTAACTTTAGATGACTTCTTCTTCCTTGATATGACCATTGTTTCTGTTTTCTTGCTATTTTAGGATAAGTCCCTTTTTTCACTTTCTTTTACTACTATCTTATATCTTATATCCTTCCCGTGCCGTTAAACGTCACATAGGGCTCGCAACATAGTTCGCCAATTTTTCCTGTCTTCGGCGAGTCTTTCAACCTCATCAAAGGATTTTATGCTTGTTAATTTGGCCTCTCTTAATAATGTCCTCTTCAGAGTTTCACGGGGTCTGCCTCTTTTTCTTCGGCCTGTTGTGTTCCACTTGATAGCTTGTTTTGGGATTCTCTGATCATTTCTTCTCATCAAGTGACCAACATATGTCCATCTCCTTTTCCTGATCACCCATGAGACTGGTTGTTGTTCAGTCATCTGTCTTATCTCTGCATTGTTCTTGAATTCATTCCACTTGATGCTGAGTATTTTCCTTAGGCATTTGTTTTCAAAAGAGTCTAATTTCTTTTCTATTTCTTTAGTTGTTTTCCAGCTTTCGCATGCATAAATGAGGGTGGATATTACATTTGAATTGAATAGTCTTAGCTTGGTTTTTGTGCTTATAACTTTTGAATTCCATATGTTCTCAAGATTCTTGAAGATTGATGCTGCTTTTGCAATTTTGATCCTAACTTCCTTTCTAGTGTCACCATCCTGGTCTATGTAGCTGCCAAGGTATGCAAATTGATTGACTTCTTCAATATCTGTCCCTTCTATGTGTATTTTTCCATTTTGATTGAGAGGAATTTTCATTATTTTTGTTTTGTCCTTGTTAATTTCAAGTCCTATTTTGCTAGCCAGTGAAGACAGGCTATCTGTTTTTTCTTGCATGAAATTCACATTATTACTGATAAGAGTTATGTCATCAGCAAAATCAAAATCTTCTAGTTGGGTCCCATGTACCCAGTCAATGCCTGTGTTACCTGTGCAGCATTTTTTCATTATGAAGTCTATTGTAATCCCAAAAAGTAAAGGAGACAGTATACATCCTTGTTTCATGCCTGTTTCAATCTGGAACCATTCACTCATCTCTTCTTCTGTCTTGGCTGCACAAACATATCCATTGTATAAGTCCTTAATGATGTTGACAATTTTAAGGTATTCCATATAGACATAAAATTCTCCATAATGAATCTCTGTGTATGCTATCAAATGCCTTTTTAAAATCTATGAAGTTCAGTATTAATGGTTTCTGCTTTTCAATATGTTCTTCAAGTATTATTCTGAGAGTAAAGATCTGGTCGAGACAACTTCTCCCTTTTCGAAATCCTGCTTGTTCTTCTCTCATTGCAGTATCCACTATATCTTTGAGTCTATTCAAAATGACCTTGCAGAATACTTTTGACACAACTGATATTAAGGTTACTCCTCTCCAGTTGTTACAGTCACTAAGGTTGCCTTTTTTTGGTATTTTAACAATGATTCCTTTCTTCCAAATCTTATTAAACATTCTCTGTAGTTGTCTCATGTTGTCACTATTGATAGCTTTTAGCATTTTGGCTGTTATTTCATCTTCACCTGCAGCTTTGTTGTTAGCCATTAAATTCACTGCTGTTTCAGTTTCATGCAATTTAATTTCATCTAGGTTGACATTTAGTTGTGGGGCTGGTAAGTCAGTTTCAAGGTTTAACAATTCTTTTGGGTGTGGTCGATTGAGTATTTCTTGGAAGCGTTCAGCCCATCTTTGCTTTTGGTCTTTATTTACTATTATATCTAATAATTTTAGTAGACTCTTTCCATTTCTGATTATTACATTATCATCTGCATCCTGTATCATCTGTATCTTGTATCTTTTGTATCCTGTATCACCTGTATCTTGTATCATTTGTATCCTGTATCACCTGTATGTATAACACTCACATGAATAAAGAATGCAAAGACTTTCAGCACCTGAGACATAATACCTGGGCCACTGAAAAGCTGTGGGGCCTGTCCTATCTGCTGCAAGAAGGCAGTGAGATTTATTTAGCAAAACGCACTATAATATGAATGAGAAACATAGAAGAAGAAGAAGAGAAGAAGGAAGAGGAGGAGGAAGAAAGAAGAAGAAAAAGAAGAAGAGGAAGAAGAAGAAGAAGGAAGAGGAGGAGGAAGAAGAAGAAGAAAAAGAAGAAGAAGAAGAAAAATAATAATAAGAAGAAGGAAGAGGATGAGGAAGAAGAAGAAGAAGGAAGAGGAGGAGGAAGAAGAAGAAAAAGAAGAAGAAGAAGAAAAGAAGAAGGAAGAGGAGGAGGAAGAAGAAGAAGAAGGAAGAGGAGGAAGAAGAAGAAGAAGAAAAAGAAGAAGAAGAAGAAAAATAATAATAAGAAGAAGGAAGAGGATGAGGAAGAAGAAGAAGAAGGAAGAGGAGGAGGAAGAAGAAGAAGAAGGAAGAGGATGAGGAAGAAGAAGAAGAAGGAAGAGGAGGAGGAAGAAGAAGAAGAAGGAAGAGGATGAGGAAGAAGAAGAAGAAGAAGAAAGAAGAAGAAGAAGAAAAAGAAGAAGTAGAAGAAGGAAGAAGAAGAAGAAAGAGAAGAAGAAGAAGAAGTGCTGCACTATCATACCAGCAAACTCACCTCCTCTCACCCTGAAAATAAGTGTCTACTGAAACAAAACAAGGCCAGGATGGTTCAGTGGCTACATCAGCACAGAATGTCCACACTGATGGATCTTCAGATGCAGCCACCAGAATTGGGGAGAGCGGAATATACATTCATTATCCAAAATGGGCACAGCATCTCATATTTCACACCTGCCAGTAGTCCAGCTATCAAGCTGAACCCACTGCTCTCTTAGAACTGCTAGACCAGTTAGCAGCACTGCTCAGACTTGCAGTCACATCTTTCCTCACTGACAGCAAGTCTATCATACTGAGCCTGCTGTCACGCAAAGAAAATCCTAAAGGAGAAAAAGTGGTTTTGATGCAGTGGATCCCATCACACTGTGGTATGTTGGAAAATGACTTGCCAAATCTAGTAGAAGACAACCTCAATATCAGTACCTTGTCTCATACAGTGAAGCTAAAGCTATATTCATCAACACAGGAAGCTATGCACTGATTTGCACAACAACCAGATGCTGCAACTCTCACATCAAGAACAAATCACCATCATCAATTACTGCCCCAGTCTCTTCTGCCATCTATCACCCATTTTCTTATCAATTACTCCAATCCGCCTGCTCTCATGACGTGTCCTATGAATTCTGGATTGTCCCTTCCCAAGTTTTGTTATTGGTTGTCTCTCTTCTTCTGCCTCTTTCAGGACCTCTTCGTTTGATCTCTTCGCTGCCCACGGTATCTTTAGCATTCTTCTAAGGAACCACATTTCTGTGGCCTCCAGGTGGCGCTGTACTTCCCTGGTGACTGTCCATGTTGCACATCCATAAAACAGGATAGGTTCCATGTAAAGTTGGAGCACTCTTTTCCCTCACTTTCAGTGCTAGTGATTGATGACATAATATATTCTCAACTCTTTTAAACATTATTTTATCCTGCGTTATTCTGTTCTGTATCTTCCTTTCACATCTTCCATCAAAAGTGGTTTTTGTTAAAATTAGGAAATGAAAGATATTCATATGTGACTTCACAACAGAAGAACGAAAACAACATGTTGTCACCCTTGAGGAAATTTTTTAACCCAACAAGCGCCATCCACTGTGATGAAGCAGTTAGTCAGATTCAGTTTAACAGGGTTGGTAAACTGCACATCAATTTTGAACTGATTTTGCACTGAGATCTCTGATGGTACCTGCACAACCAAAGCACAAAAAAAAAGCAATGCTATCTAAATTTATTAAAGATACTCCAAAAAAATACCACATGCTAAATTTGCAGTAAAGTAAATTTACAAAAACTGAAATCTCAAAGTTCTATCAATTAATTATTTGGATGTATGCCAGGATGACTGATCATTTTACAAAAAATTAACTCTCATTCAAATTTCTGGAGATGTTAACAAAAAGGAAAAAAATGTACATGTCTACAAATCAGTAAGTGCAGAATAATTTTTCATTTAGTTACAACTTTGGTTTTTTTTTTCACTTTTTTTATTTCAAGATGATGAATTTCCTGCGCATATATATATATATATATATATACTGTCCAAAAAAAGAAACGCATAACTACTGATGACCCAATTTCAGCCATAACTTTGATATTCTATAGCTTTTTAAATTGAGTGAATAAAATTTTCAAATTGCACACAATAATACATAAGGATTAAACGCTCACTTGGCAGTTTCTTGCATCTGTGTGACGAGAATTCGCCAGGGGTTCTCAACTTAGTATGGTATGTGGCCTCCGCTTGCATCTCCGCTTGCGACTGGCATCTCCTGGGCATAGATGCGATCAGGTGTCTGATGTGTGCCTGTGGGATAGCTGCCCACTATTCATGGAGTGCCTGCTACAGATCAGGATGATTGGCTGGAGAAAAGTTTCGGCGACAAACACGTCTTTGCAGCTCATCCCATAGGTGCTCGATCGGATTCATGTCTGAAGACAGGGAAAGGTGAGAATGTTGTTGGCAATCAGGAAATGTGTGGTGAACTGTGCAGAATGGGGTCTGGCGTTGTTCTGTTGAAACACAGACCTTTGCGCAGCCAAAAATGGAAGGACATGGGGTCGTTGCGCATTCAAGCCTCCTTCAGTCTGCACCAATGGACTCCTTCCATTGAAACTGATCATTTCCCATACCATTACACCTCCACCACCGTGCGACGGAGCTTCATCAACGCAATTTTGAGCAAAACATTCATTTGGCCTATGGTAGACCCTTCTCCGCATATCATGGCGGTGCAACAAAAAGGAAGATTCGTCACTAAACCAGACGCGTCCCCATTGATTGTCAGTTGTCCAGGGCCGATGCTGGTTGGCCCAAACAAGTCGATTTTGGCGATGGTGTCTCATTAAGACAGGACCTTGGTGAGGTCGTCGTGCCACCAGTCCAGCTTCATGCAGTCTATTCTGGAAAGTTTGATCAGACACACGATGTCCTGCAAGCAATGACTGGGCACTTGAGGAAGCTGTTGTAAACCTGTTTCTCGGGTGATGAACCAGAATACAGCAATCATCAGCTGCTGTTGTCATCCTGGGTCGTCCACTGCGGTGCCAGTCTTCAGCTGAGCCAGTGGCTTGGAAATGGTGACAAAGTTGACTGATGGTATTCTGCTGCGCGTTTAAATGCCTGGCAACCTGACTTTGACTTTCGCCTGCTTGCAGGCGACCAATAGCAATGTTTCGTAAATTTTGCGATAGACGTACCATAATTGCCTGCTTGAAAATTAACTGAATTTGTTTGTGTAACCTCATCCTTTTATAGGGTTTCACTTGCATGGGAAGTGAGTTGTGCTCACCACAAAAATCACGACTTTTCCATAAACGCAACGTGAGTTATGGCAAAAAAAAAAGCGTGATTAGCAAGGGCAGCTACTACGTTCTGACTATACATGAGAATAGCAAAATTTACACTAAATCATGGACCTGATATCTTGGTGACAATTTTTTATTTGGTTTGAGATACCCGGGGAAAAACTTTTGTCATAACATATAAAAAATGAAGCTAATATAAGCTATGCGTTTCTTTTTTTGGACAGTGTATATATATATATATGTATATATATATATATATACACACACACACTTGACCATCATAAATCTAGCAATCAGTTATCTGGTTCAATCAGTCATCTGGCACTAATTTCCACAAAAGACATTTCACGTTTACCAGATCACCACACTAAACTGCTACTACCGTTTGGTGGTGATAGCTGTTGCATCCCTGGCTTTAAGGGTTTTCAAATACTTGTAAGGCATTTCTAACTGTCATTTGTGCATTCTTATCATAACCTGCTGACATTTAGCCCCGGTCTAATCAATGCAAGCAGTGTTCTCTTGATGTGATACACAACAATAATACACTCAAATAATTAGTAAAAAAAAAGGTAAAGGTAACCCTGTCATGCCTTAAAGGTACATAGGGATATGGTGTTAGTGCCCATATTTTTTTGACCTGTCAGCACACTACAGGGTGATATGGTCAGTATCACACCTGGCCGCCTTTCCTTCCCCAACTCCAGAAGAAGTTGGGTACCCATTTCTACAGCTGGGTGACTGGGGTGCCTCTGGCCGGATTTGAACCCCTGACCTTCGCCATGGGTGACCAGTGCACTAACCACTTCACCACTCAGACACCCAAATAATTAGTGAATAAGTATATAAAACTTACTTGGAGAATAGAAATTATGACAGTGCTCAGAGGCAAGGAATACACATGGAAGGAAGCAGAGAATTATTCCAAGAACAGGGATAACTGGAGAGCCTTTATCTGTTGCCTATGCTCTCAAGGGAATGAAAGGCGATGATGATGATGATGATGATGATATAAAACTAAGTATATAACTATACATGAAGCCACTGCAGTAAAGCTGTGATATCAAAATGTATAAACTAGGAAAAAAGTAGGAACAGTGTTATTATTTAACTAATACACACTTGTGACGTTTCAATGTGAACCTTAATCATACAAAAACACACGGGACAAAGAAATAGAGAAAGAAGATAAAATATAAATTCACATGAATGTTATGTAAAAAATAGGAATGGAAAGAAAACACAATACAATAAAATAAATTGAGCACTTGAAAGAAGCTGTGACTTGTAAGAGGTTGTGTCCAGAAATGCACATGGTGGAGTGTTGAGAATGTTTAAATGGAGACTTGTGATGTGTGTTAGGTGGGTCGTAAAGGAGTGGAACCGCAGAAAGGGGAGAGAGTAATATAATGGTAATCTAGCCAGGAGAAGGTGGAATAGGTGATTGCATTTGGGGTAGAGGAGTTGTAATCTGATGCCTTGAGGAGGTTTTGAAATATGTGTAGCAAGTGAGAAAGGAGTGGAACTTGGTGCAGAGGGAATATGACCATGGGAGAGGGGAATGTTAGGTGTAGCTGAATTGCGAGTTCAAACCATGTGGTTCCATCAACCCATATTCCTGAATGTAGCAGTTCTCAAGCACTAGGCGTCAGTGTGACATTGTTTGATGGCTGTTATAAAAAAAAATCAGATTTGCCTCTGTGGTTGGAGTCATTTAAATGATTAGAGACTGGTTCTGAAACATGCTGGGTGATATCATATAGATGCTTTTGCATGTGGTCACCTAACCTGAGACCAGATTCAGCAATATAAGTTATCCTGCATCATATACATACAATGGTGTATATCACATTACAGGACTCGTATGTGAATCCCCCCACAGAGAGTGAGGATAGTTTTTGGGAAAGGTGATCTTTTTTGTTTCTCAGACCACATGGCAGGTAACACAGCGAGGGTGGTTACATTTTCTGGTGCCAACACATGCAAGATTCCGTTCAGATGGCTATGGACGAGGATGTCTTTAAGATTTGGTTCCCGTTTGTATCGGGGTCATGCTGGATTAATGGTAGATGGCAATAAAGAATCTTCTTAACCATATGACTCTGTCAGATGAGGCTACAGGCTTTTTTTTTCTGAATGCTTCTCCGCAGCTCACTTTTTGGATATACGGTTAAATGATTTCCAAAGGCCATTTTCTGGATAGTGCTGATGATGAAAAAATTCTGATAATTTGTTGGACTGATCTATAAAGTCCAAGTTATCCTGACATGGGTGGCGAAGACAGAAGAGTTGGGAGTATGGGATGGAGATCTTACAAGTTTCAGGATGAAAGGAGGTGTGAAGTAAATAGGTGTGGTTGTCAGCAGGCTTGTAAATTACAGAGGTGACAAGCCTGTCTGTGCTAATTACATCATATGCTATCCATAACAGATAAGATAGAACTTATGAAAAAAACTTGATAGTGGGCTGACTTACAGGGTATTTTAAAGGTAGAATTAAGTGGTTAGCTGTTAGGTTAAGTGTATTCTAACATAACCATCAGTAATCCGACAAAAGCACTTATCCACCATCCAATGGGTCCCAAAAATGTTATAATAGTGATGGGGTTGTGTGTGTATGTGCTAGGGAAGTTTATGACCACTATATTCAAATGAAATGGAAGTATTATTACTACTATTTTTTCTATGGAGCAGAACTGGTAAAACTTCATTTCACAACTTGCAGCTTGCAAGCTTCTGCTCAGAAGAAGGGTTCTCAGAATAGTGAAGCAAAACTCCCTGCATCAAACAGAGATGAGAAAGGCACACATAAAAATGATGCACCCATTAAAATTGCATTTTGCCTCATTTCAAGGAACATCACCTGGTGACCAGAAGTGATCAGAGAAGACAATGGAGGGTACCAGGTGAAGACATGACAAAACATGTGGCCAATTGGGGGTCTTTCTGAAAAGTTATATTCAAAGACCTACACTCCATGTCTTCTTCTGCATCCATATGTTTCATATGCTCAGCCTTCTAGACAAGGAGCTGGGTCACCTTCATGAATCCTACTGTTAATAGGAGGTCTTC
Source organism: Achatina immaculata (assembly GCA_009760885.1). Lineage (NCBI taxonomy): Eukaryota > Metazoa > Mollusca > Gastropoda > Stylommatophora > Achatinidae > Lissachatina > Lissachatina immaculata. The sequence goes on along the minus strand of CM019709.1, from coordinate 2,427,254 downwards.
GTAGGGACCCCAGAATTTCTCCTCTGTGCTTCTCTCTCAGGGCTAAACCTGGGCTCTGTGGCCGCTGTATGTGGTGTAGGTTTGCAGTATGTGTTTTTTAAGAGTCTGGTGGGCATCTTGGCACATCCATTTAGATCAGTTGAAAAAAAAAAAGGAAATCTAGAGGGTCAGTGCCAGATTGAAAAAAAAAAGGAAATCTAGAGGGTCAGTGCCAGATTGAAAAAAAAAAGGAAATTTAGAGGGTCAGTGTCAGATTAAAAAAAAAAAGGAAATCTAGAGGGTCAGTGCCAGAAAAAAAAGGAAATCTAGAGGGTCAGTGCCAGATTGAAAAAAAAAAAAAGGAAATCTAGAGGGTCAGTGCCAGATTGAAAAAAAAAAAGGAAATCTAGAGGGTCAGTGTCAGATTTTAAAAAAAAAAAGGAAATCTAGAGGGTCAGTGCCAGATTGGAAAAAAAGGAAATCTAGAGGGTCAGTGCCAGATTGGAAAAAAAGGAAATCTAGAGGATCAGTGCCAGATTGGAAAAAAAGGAAATCTAGAGGGTCAGTGCCAGATTGAAAAAAAAAGGAAATCTAGAGGGTCAGTGTCAGATTGATTTTAAAAAAAAGGAAATCTAGAGGGTCAGTGTCAGATTGAAAAAAAAAAGGAAATCTAGAGGGTCAGTGCCAGTGAACTTTACATTACCTTGACCTGGAGGTGTGGCTTGCGAAGTCTGTAGTATTCCCGTCTTGCAAATTTCTGGTCTGTCTCCTCCACTTGAGCCCAAATGAACACCTCAAACAGAACACCATCCTTCATCTTACTGTCATACTCATCTGCTGTAACTTGCACAGGAAGAAGAGTTTCTGTAGAACAGAAATCCCAAAATAGTTTATTTTTTTAAACGTTCCTCCAAAGCCCCAGACATGCTAGGCTTTCACATACAAATTTTATCTTAAGAAGATCAAAGGTTTTCAGACTGTGCTGGCTGTGGTCCATGTGTCATTTTAATTTTATAAATGATGCACTTTATTTTAGTCATGTGACTCTCAAGAAAAAAGAAGAAGAAGAAGGAAGAGGAGGAGGAAGAATAAAAAGGAGGAGGAGAAGTGGAGGAGGAATATAAAATAAAGTAGTGAAGAATTTTTTATGGTCCAGTTAACCTGCTTCATATTTACTAATTCCCCTGCCTCATCATTTAAAGAGGTGGAAAAATAATCCAACAGAAGCTGGAAAAGCCCAACAGTGGAGGTTCCCAGCCTCAAGGAGTGACCCAGATTGGAGTCGCCAAGAGTCAGAGGCAGGGTGATGAGAAGATATTAAGAAAAATAACTTTACAGAATTTTAGGAAAATCCTAATGTTTCATGTTTTCAAACCTAAATATCAAAATAATGACAGCCATGCTCACTGTTATTCACTGAAATCATTTTCTTTTACTGAATTTCAGTATTTTAAAAAAAAATCTTTTTTCATGGGTCGTAAGTCATGTTGGTTTAGGGTTACACTCAAGAAAGTTTGGAAACTGCTGCCCTAAGTAACTTCTTCTTTTCCTTCTTCATTCGCTTCTACCATCAAGATCACCTCGCGATCCATCATATTACTCCTGTGGTTCTCACGATAGTCTCATTTAGGATGGAGGCTCAGAGCATCACGAGGTTTGGGCCTATATTCTCGGTGGGTCACAGAAGCGGGAATGCGTGACACCGTGGTTTTCGTTGCACCAGTTTAGTCTAGAGTTGGACTTTCTCACCGGAAAACCTCAACGTGGTTTGGGTACGAATATATCCCTACCGAGTGAGAGGTGGTTGCCCATCCAGCCTAGAGTTGGACTTTCTCACCAGAAGACCTCAGTGTGATTTAGATATGATTATATCTCCATCGGGTGAGAGGTGGTTGCCTATCTAGACTGCACTGATCCAGTGTCTCCAACTTCAGCATTTTGTGGTCATGGCCGCTACCTTTCCTGGTGGTGACCAGGATAGAACTTTTGTCAAGGAGGACGAATCCTCGCCACTAGTGAGTTTCACCCCCTGGGTTAAGCCGGTTTAGGCATATTGCCCCAGTATGGGTGTATATAGGATGCATTCGGCCTCTAGAACAGAGGTGCCGTGGTATGAGTAGCCCTCACTGCGAGTCTACTGGCCATACCGATTAAACTTCACTTAATCCTTTCCATCATCTTTTTCACAGCGGCGCCGCACGGCAACCCTAATCGCATTTTGTTTCATTGGCCAGGACCAATTTCACCTCATGCGTAGCAGCCAAAGAATCTCGCTAGCAGAGTCTTAGTTTAACCCCTGGGTTAAGCCAGTTTTGGCATTTGAGCCAGTATGGTTTATATAGGACGTGACCGGTCTCTAGAGCAGAAGTGCCCTGATATGAGTAGCCCTGACTGTGAGACTACTGGCTACTTAATCCTTTCCATCACCCTTTCCATGGCGGTGCTGTGCAGCAACCCTAATCGTATTTTTCTTCATTGGCTGGGAGGAGTTTCACCCAATGCACAGCAGCTGAAGAATCTTGCCAGCAGTGAGCAGGAGCTTTCCTTCTCCTAGATGAGCTACCAACCAAGACTTATGAGTCTCATCTACCGGAAAGTGTCTGGTTTTCAGGTGCCAGATATTTGCCTTTCGCCCCTTCTCCAGTCAGTTTAAACAGTTCCGCCACGAGAAGGCCAGTAGCTGGACTTGGACTGTCGGAGGCTATTTGAGATGCACGCCATGGAGACATTTAATTGGAGTAGAGAGAGTATTCCTACCCCCACCTCCGGCTATTACAGTCCTTAGAACCTGCCCTAAGTAACAATTCTTAGACCATATGCTACCATTTGATGTCCCCTTGGGATTCACAAAAGCATTTGTGGAGCAGACGTTCATTTGATGAAATGAACTCAGAAATGAGTGAGTGTTTTAATGCACTTCTAGCAGAAATCTAGACTTGATTCAGTCAACATGGATGCCTGAATCACTTGACTTGGACCTGAAGATGAAGAATTGTGACTTGGACTTTTCTGATTTGATACTTTTAGTCAATCAACTCAGCAGTTACATCTACTTTCTACAGCACAGTATTATAAAGACAACACATTTTTCAATGACAGAACAGCCTTATATGTTGTCCAACACAGGCCTCTCTGTATGGTCTGGCAAGCTCTGCTTGATTTCTGCTTTATTCACAGTTAGTCAATGCGTCATAATCTGTTCACTGTAGACAACGTGATGGCAAGGAAGGAGCGTAGTTCACCTAACACAGGTGCAAAGGCAGCAGTAAACTGAAGGATATAACTAGTCACTGACACATCAATAACATGCCCATACTGGCACATGCAACTCATAAAGTGAGAAAGATAGCTGGATTTGTGTAACAAATTTCAATGTATAGGATGGGTATCCGTGTGCCTTTATGCAAAAAAGTAGGAGGAGCTGAAAACAAAGAAATTCACAGACCAAATATGAGTCTACTGGACACTGATATTGCATTCCTAATAGATTTTGATGTGCTTTTAACATAATGAATGAGTAAATTACTGCTGAGATAAATGATAAAGTGAAGAACTAAATATATATGGTGTGACCTCTATCCCTTTTACTTTAACAGCTTACAACTCCTTGCCTTGTGTAAGTTACAATAAACTGCTGACATGCTAGATGGAACCTTGTGTTTTGACTCATAAACTTGAGACTCAACTTGAAGCTGCTTGCAAGGGCTTGAGACTGAAGTCTGTGACATGATACTTGCCACAAAGGACTTGAATGCATTTCTGATTTCTAGTGAGCATTTTTATTTCATTACAAAATGGCACAGGAGTGGTTTTGTTTCTTTGTTTGTGTGTGTGTGCATGCGTGCGTGCTTGCGTGTGTGTGTGTGTGTGTGTGAGTGAGTGAGTGAGTGAGTGGGGGAGGGTGAAAATGGGTCAGTCATTTACATGTCCCTTGCGGAACTTTGCCTCCCTAACAGCTCTCCTGTAGGCCTCTCAGTTTTAAGCAAGATGCCCTGCTGCTGATGCATGCATTTGAGTGAAAATGGGTAGAGACTAATTATCATTAGCCTCAAAGGTTCTCAGCCTGTCAAAAAAAAAGATTGGGGGAACCACTGCTGCAGGCTGATTTATTTTCCAGGTAACATTCACGAAACCTGATTGACATCCAATCTAATTAACAAATGAACTGTGAATGTCAGTCAAGATCACTGACTGATTAAGACCAACATGACAGACAGATTTTCAGAAACAGCCTTAAGATAAACTCTACAAACTTCCATCAATGCACTGCAGAACTGGCTTTCAGGACTTCTGATCTATGGTCAGTCACCTGCTGGACATACAGCTGCTGGATATACAGCTGCTGGACATACAGCTGAAGGACATACAGCTGCTGGACATACACATGCTGGACATACAGCTGCTGGACATACACCTGCTGGACATACACCTGCTGGACATACACCTGCTAGACATACACCTGCTAGACATACACCTGCTGGACATACACCTGCTGGACATAACAGAAACAAAGTTCTGGAGTTCACCTGCCCTGCAGCAGCAGACGCTAGAATCTCCAGACCACGCAGACCTCGTGACACTAATGACAAAGAAGAGACAGACAAAAACGCAATCTAAAAAAAAAAAAAAATCTTAGATAGTGAAAAGAGTCACAGTGACTGAATCATTGATTATTTCACCAATTCTTATCTTATATCTTATATCCTTCCTGTGCCGTTAAACGTCACATAGGGCTCGCAAAGTAGTTCGCCAATTTTTCCTGTCTTCGGCGAGTCTTTCAACCTCATCAAAGGATTTTATGCCTGTTAATTTGGCCTCTCTTAATAATGTCCTCTTCAGAGTTTCACGTGGTCTGCCTCTTTTTCTTCGGCCTGTTGTGTTCCACTTGATAGCTTGTTTTGGGATTCTCTGATCATTTCTTCTCATCAAGTGACCAACATATGTCCATCTCCTTTTCCTGATCACCCATGAGACTGGTTGTTGTTCAGTCATCTGTCTTATCTCTGCATTGTTCTTCAATTCATTCCACTTGATGCTGAGTATTTTCCTTAGGCATTTGTTTTCAAAAGAGTCTAATTTATTTTCTATTTCTTTAGTTGTTTTCCAGCTTTCGCATGCATAAATGAGGGTGGATATTACATTTGAATTGAATAGTCTTAGCTTGGTTTTTGTGCTTATAACTTTTGAATTCCATATGTTCTCAAGATTCTTGAAAATCGATGCTGCTTTTGCAATTCTGATCCTAACTTCCTTTCTAGTGTCACCATCCTGGTCTATGTAGCTGCCAAGGTATGCAAATTGATTGACTTCTTCAATATCTGTCCCTTCTATGTGTATTTTTCCATTTTGATTGAGAGGAATTTTCATTATTCCACCAATTACAAGTTCTAAATTTATCTCACTATCAACATACCTCCCCCAGGCTGAACTACAATGTTTTCGAAAGGTTGTGACTTCAGCTTGTGCCCTATTAAGCCAGTGTATTTTATACAGCTCACGTTAATCCTGCCTCTTATTGTACGCTGCTGGTCGCTGACATTTTTAATTTTTAGCTCAACAGAAAAGCTTTTCCCAAACAGAGATTGCTGAGGGTTATGAACAAAACCAAACTTGACATCCTGTGAAGTGAAAAAAATACATCCTTAAATTTATACATAAATTCGCTCACAACATGCTCCCTAAAGGAAGTACAAATAGTGAGACAAGATCAGTTTGTAAACAAAAAGTTTTGAAAAGCAGGTACATTTTTATTTGCGAATCTATGAAAAAATATTTTTGTACCACAACAAAGAGGAGCTGAGTTGGTTCATACCATAACACAGAAGAGTGGAGGTGATTCACACCATACCAAAGAGGAGTGGAAGTGATTCATACCATAACACAGAGGAGTGGAAGTGATTCATACCATAACACAGAGGAGTGTAAGTGATTCATACCATAACACAGAGGAGTGTAAGTGATTCATACCATAACACAGAGGAGTGTAAGTGATTCATATCATAACACAGAGGAGTGGAAGTGATTCATACCATAACATAGAGGAGTGGAAGTGATTCATACCATAACACAGAGGAGTGGAGGTGATTCATACCATAACACAGAGGAGTGGAAGTGATTCATACCATAACACAGGGGAGTGGAAGTGATTCATACCATAACACAGAGGAGTGGAAGTGATTCATACCATAATACAGAGGAGTGGAGGTGATTCATGCCATAACACAGAGGAGTGGAGGTGATTCATACCATAACACAGAGGAGTGGAGGTGATTCATACCATAACACAGAGTAGTGTAAGTGATTCATACCATAACACAGAGGAGTGGAGGTGATTCATACCATAACACAGAGTAGTGGAGGTGATCCATATCATAACACAGAGGAGTATAAATGTTTCATACCATAACACAGAGAAGTGGAGGTGATTCATACCATAACACAGAGGAGTGGAGGTGATTCATACCATAACACAGAGAACTGAAGGTGATTCATACTTCTACTCTTTTATGCATCCACCTGTACTTTCTCCATGTCATCCAGTCTCACAGGTTTCCACCTATATTTTATAGATCTCTCATACCTTCTGCACCTGTATTTTACACAACTGTTTATAGATTTCTCATACCTTCTCTTTATCTTCACATATATTTTATAAATCTCTCATACCTTCTCTTGCATCCATATATATTTAATAGATCTCTTGTACCTTCTTTTTTTTCATATCCTCTTCACATATATTTTATAGATCTCTCATACCTTCTCTTTATCTTCACATATATTTTATAGATCTCTCGTACCCTTTCTTGTATCCACGTATATTTTATAGATCTATCCCACTCTCTTTCACTTCTACATTTACAAACTAACATTAGTCTTGAGCTTGTAGATAGCCAGCCTGTTTTTTCCAACTAGTTTGGCATTAAAAAGAGCAGCCATCTCTTCAGTGGATCCTGAAAGATAAAGAAATAAGAGTACGACGGGGGGGGGGGGGGAAGATATCATACAATGGTGAGTGAGTAAACATCACATAATTAGGATGAGATTGACAATACCCTAGACCATATGATGTAAGAAATATTACAAGATCGTATGGTGATGGGCGAAGATGGATGGAAAGGCAAAATCATACTAAGATGCTGTTGTTGTCCAGAATTCTGTGGAACTGATGGTGTTGTCCAGAATTCTATGGAACTGATGGTGCTGTCCAGAATTCTATGGAACTGATGGTGCTGTCCAGAATTCTATGGAACTGATGGTGCTGTCCAAAATTCTATGGAACTGATGGTGCTGTCCAGAATTCTATGGAACTGATGGTGCTGTCCAGAATTCTGTGGAACTGATGGTGCTGTCCAGAATTCTGTGGAACTGATGGTGCTGTCCAGACTTCTATGGAACAGATGATGCTGTCCAGAATTCTATGGAACTGATGGTGCTGTCCAGAATTCTATGGAACTGATGGTGCTGTCCAGAATATCATGGAATTTATTCTGGGATGATGCTGTTGTCCTGAAGTCTATGGAACTGAGCTTTTGAACTCATCCTTTATGCTGATGATGATAATGATGATGATGATGATGATGATGATGATGGTTATCTTCATCCTGTGCCCTCTCCTCCATTGCCACAATGGCCCTCAAAATTACTTTTCCCTTAGTTATCACAGTGCACCTGGCCAACTAGAATCCTGTACATTTTTTAAAATGTTGCCCACCAGTTAATATCACTGTTGACCTCTTGGTCATTTTTCCTTATACTTTGCCCTCTAGTATAGTTTTCATTATTGTACTATATCTCTTGATATGACTGAAATATTTTAGCTGATTGGCTCCATGTTCTTCAAGGTCCTGATAAGCCTTCCTTATTTATCAGCGCATACATGAGAGGATACAGAGACACCTTGACAGCAGTGACCTGTAAGGTCAGCTTCTTAAGTAAGATCTATCAGGAAAATGCTCTTTGAGAGCCATCTCTGATGTGGTTGAGATGAATGAGACAGCAGCCAACAGTCCATATTTGACTGTGACAGGGTAGGCAGACCATAACCAAACTGTATCTTGTTCTACCTCCCAGTGGAGCTGTTGCCTGGCCAAGTGCAAAAGGGTTCACAGTGTGAAAGTAGGCCTGGTCTTAAAAGTACTCAGAAATGAAGTCAGATGTGTTGGGCCGAAAGGTGCATAATGACAGTGCAGTGCAATCACTGTCCTTCTGAGGGCAGATGCTGAAGAAGAAGACTGTTTTTGATCACAGCATATTGAGAGCTTGTGTAAGACCAGTCATCTGAATCACTGTTTTTTTATCACAGCATACTGAGAGCTTGTGTAAGACCAGCCACCTGATTCACTGTTTTTTGATCACAGCATTATGACTTTTGGAGCTGAAAAGAGTTTGAGGATCCCAATCTTCTTAAATTACATAAAAAAAAGTAAATGATTTTAGTCTCACTGCAATCACACACAGAAAGAAAGACAGTCTCAATGAGGTATCACTACACGACAGTGATAAAAGATTAAGTACATGATAAACATTTAGTCTCAGAAGTTCTAACCTGTATAACAGAGAGTTTGATGACAATCACAGAATTGTGTAAATATTGTCATACAGGCTGTTCTTTAAACATGACATTATCATAAATACAACATAGAGAGATAGAGCTGTCCAAAAGACATTTTATGACATTATCATAATAACTGCATAAAGAGATGTTACTGTCATAAAGTTATATACATTCATTCATTCATTCATTCCTTTGCATGTCCCTTGCGGAACTTTGCCTCCCAAACAGCACTCCTGTAGGCCTCTCGGTTGTGAGCAAGATGGCCTGCTGCTGTTGCATCCATTTCCAGATCGTCAACGATGTTATATACATTATATTTTAAATGCTGTTATGAGCGGATGACATTGCTACAGAGAAGTGACACTTGCATAATGGCTGCTATAGAACAGTGGTTCTCAGACCCTTTTGTTGCACGGCCCACATTTAAAAGTCAAACATTTTTCCGGCCTACTAATAAAGTGCTTTATATTTGCAAGTTATAAATCTAATTTTATAAAGTATTATGCAATATTTTCTCTTCATGTTTAACTGCATATTCATGCTACACAAAAGTTCTTTTCATTTACTAATAAAGCGACCTACAATTCTACGGCTCACATCCGTGCAGACTGCCTCTACGCATTGCGTAAAAACTGAGGAATAATTTTGTATTTGTATCTACTTTTCTCTCTTTTTTTTTTGTTGCTTCTTTGAGACTTCAGCACGGCCCATAATACTCCCTGTCACAGCCCACCTTTGGGCCATGGCCCATGGGTTGAGAACCACTGCTATAGAGAAATGACATTATTATAAAGGTTGCTACAGAGATATAGGCATTGTGATAAAAGTTGCCATCAAGAGGATGTTTATGAGAGTTGACAATGTCATAAATCAGCAATTACCAACCTTTTTTTTTTTTTTGAAGGAAACCATCAAAAAGATTTTTAAAAAAACATTGAAATTAGCAACCATTATTTCAGCAAATAGTAGCAAGTGTGGTTATTTTTATTGTAACATTTAGGTTTGAAAATATAAAGTTGTAGGATTTCCCTAATGTTCTGTTTATTTTTTAATTAAAAAAAAAAAAATTAAATAATGTTATCGCGAGCCAACCTCAGATCCCCCTCCAACCCTAATCTGTGTGGCAACCTGAGATTGGGAACCACTGTCATAAAGGCTGTTTCCATGAGCACACACTTAAAGTAGATTTTATAAATATTAAATGTATATGTAGGGGGCACTATTCTATCTATGCTGTGTTTACCCCGGTCTATATACAAGATTATATAAGTCTAATTATGTCTGTATGACATAGTTTAAACTGTTATACACTTGAATATCTGTGAATATCCGTTAAATTTACTTCTCATATAACTGTTATCTATATCAGTTATATTACTGTTACTAACCGACTGTGGAAGCAGAAATCAACAGTGTGAATTATTATTGGAGGAGAAAGAACCCGAGCCGACAATGGAAGAAGTTTTATGGGCAATAAAGAGTCTGAAAAATGGTAAATCACCAGGATGTGATGAGATAACCGCTGAATTTATTAAAGCAGGAGGAAAGGAGTGTGCAACAATCTATCATGCACTATGTAAAAAGATATGGCATTCAGGTATTTGGCCAAAAGAATGGAAAAGAACTGTATTCATACCACTGCCAAAAAAGGGTAACCTGAAATTATGCACCAACTACAGAACTGTTGCCCTGATTAGTCATGCCAGTAAAATTCTGTTAAAAATCATAATGGGTAGACTTCGAAAGAAAATAGAAGAAGAAGTCAATATGGTCCAAGCTGGCTTCAGGCAAGGAAGAGGATCAAGAGATCATATATTCAATCTAAGATTAATAATAGAGAAATGCAGGGAGTTTAATGTGAATCTATATTTATCCTTTATAGACTACTCAAAGGCATTTGATTGTGTACAACACCAGAAACTTTGGGAAATAATGGAAAAAATGGGATTTCCAACACATTTGATACAATTAACATCACTGCTGTATTTAGACCAACAAGCAGCAGTAAGAATAAATGGTGAAACAACAAGTTGGTTTGACATAAAACAAGGGGTCCGTCAGGGGTGCATATTGTCACCCTACTTATTTAACTTGTATACTGAAAATATAATGAGGAATGTTAGAGAAGATGTAGACAAAGAATATTACGATGCCATAACAGTTGGAGGTTATGAAATACCAGAGATTAGATATGCTGATGACACAGTATTGCTGTCCACAACACAAGAAGGAATGGAAAAACTAATTATGTCAGTCCGCAAGAACAGCGAAGAGCAGAACCTCGATCTTAATGCAAAGAAAACTAAAGTGATGACAACTGACAAAACAAACAAGGCAACTGAAATATGTATCAATGAGGAAAAACTGGAAGAAGTGGAGAGTTTTGAATATCTTGGATCACTACTAACTAATAATGGAGATACAATGAGGGAAATTAAAAGGAGGACATCTATTGCTCTTCAGAAAGTAAAACAAATAAAGAATCTGTGGAGAGGAGCAGACAGAACCACAAAAATAAGATTTTTAAGGGCATGCATCTTTCCCATCGCAACATATGCCTGTGAGACCTGGACACTTAACAAAACAGCTGAGAAGCACATAAATGCCTTTGAATGTAAATGCTATAGAAGAGTTCTCCAAATATCGTGGACACAAAAAAGAACAAATATATCTATACTACAAGAGCTTAATATTGAAGAAGGCTGGCTAGTAAAGAGGATTAAAGAGAGAAAACTTAAATATTTTGGCCACATTAAACGTCATGATAATTTAGAGAAGACAGTATTGGAAGGATACATAATGGGAAAAAGAAAAAGAGGAAGACCGAAACGAAGATGGCTGCAAGACATCGTTGATGATCTGGAAATGGATGCAGCAGCAGCAGGCCATCTTGCTCACAACCGAGAGGCCTACAGGAGTGCTGTTTGGGAGGCAAAGTTCCGCAAGGGACATGCAAAGGAATGAATGAATGAACAGTTGATATCACACACTTTCATACACATCATAATAGATTATACACCCATCAGACTAATTCCCCAGGAACACTTTTACTCCATCGTGGCACAACAGCAGCATAAGACAAACTCCTTCTAAACACATGGAGACTTTATTGAATGGAACAAGATGATGATGAATGGTGATGATGTGCGAAAATGAATGGCATGGAATATCTCTCAAAACTCAAAACAACATGAAGAATAATTTCCGTCGTCAATAGATGATCACCACCTTATGAATTACCAATTTACATTCTTACTGCGATTAGTTAACTACACTACACAATAACACAGCACAAATCTACCCTACATTCTCTTACAACATTCTAACTCAAACTTAACTCGAAAGCTCTAGATTTCTCTCCCATGATTTTCCTTTCTCCCACTCTGCGTAATTCATGTAAAACCCGTGAGAAGTGACTATCTATTTAAGGGGAGATAATCTTACAACATTATTTCTAACATAATGGGCCATAACCCTTTTTAAACCAACTTTCACAATTAACTAATGAATTGTATACTTTTGCCAAACAACTGTTACAGCTATCTCCTCCCCCTAAGCAGAGTTTTTCTTCCAACAAAACTATCCAAAAAAATTAATCTAAGGGTACTTCACTTATCCAAAAATATCCTCAGTTCAAAACACAGAGTGTACAATTGGTTACTAAAACCAGTCAAGTATAGTGAATTCAACATTCAATCAATCTGGTTCATATAGTCAATCCAGTAGATCAAAACTCAAGGCTCATGAGTTTATATAATCTCATGTCGCCTTATACGTAGTCAATCTCAATTGTAATGTTCACACATATGTCTACTTAACTCAATTATTTATCCAGTATCAATGTAGACCCAATTTCATATTTTTATACCACAAATTTATACAATGTCACATAACTACACACTAACATGGGTGTACCTAATCTCACATGTTCCTGTGTATATAGTTATTTACACAACATCATCTATCCACACGTATCACATGTGTCTAACCCACAACATGCGCACACATGCAGGAAAGGGAGAAAGAGGCTAAGCCACCTTAAATCCTTCAAAAGGATATATGCCACACACCACAATATGGTCTGTTATTTCAATCCAAAGTCTACGAATCGATGTAAGACTTTTAAAGGGAAAATGTACCATCGGACATAACATGAGACTGCTATGTGCTGAGCCAACAGTAATGCTGTTGACAAGAATCACAGCCTTGAGGTGTACCATACTGATCAATCTGACCTTAAGTAAGCCCACCAAACAGACTCTAGTGTCAGTAGTCCTCGGAGGAACTACACTATTGGGTTTTAGTCTCATAGCAAGGCTGTTTCTATGAGCTCATGCTGTCTTAAAGACTGGTTTCTATGACCTCACACTGTCATAAAGGCTGTTTCTATAAGCTCATGCTGTCTTAAAGACTGGTTTCTATGACCTCACACTGTCATAAAGGCTGTTTCTATGAGCTCACGCTGTCATAAAGACTGTTTCTATGAGCTCACACTGTCATAAAGTCTGTTTCTATGAGCTCACACCGTCATAAAGACTTTCTATGAGCTCACACTGTCATAAAGACTTTCTATGAGCTCACACTGTCATAAAGACTTTCTATGAGCTCACACTGTCATAAAGCAACTTATTATAATTGATAATACAGGTCTGACATTAGAAAAGACTCCAAGCTGGCAATTGATATTTTGTGCTTACCTGAAGGGAATTTGTATGAAGATGTAATATCTTCCCTCTCAATAGAGTTGACTGCTTTTGTGCTGATATATTGTCCAGCTCTGAAAGGTAATTAATCATTATACTGGAGACATATTTATATCTAAAATACTCATAAAATACATAAATACGTTATGCACGGTGCCACACAGCACTGGCGATCACGCTACTCAGTCTTGTGCACTCTTGGTGCTTCTGATCAATTCACGATGCTTTTACTTTTTCCATGCCACATGGTTGGTCCACAGAGTTGTTTTTTTCTCTTGGCCTCCTCCTCCTCCTTCTTTTTCCCTTGAATATTCTAGTTATTGCCAAGTTCTCCAACTGCTGCCTTCTTACAATATTTCCGAGACTCTTTTTCTCATAACAGTTACTGTTGCTCTGAAAATTCTCTGAGGATCAAATATTTTTTTGACAAAAGAGTACTCATAAGCTTATTAAAGCATATTTATGTCAGAAAAAAATATGTACAAGATAAAGAAAACATATAGCAAATAAAGAAAACATACATTATAAAAATAAACAAATTAATAATAGCACACATGTGAAATAAACATAAATATAACATAAGCTAAATGAAATATACAATATGCTAAATAAAATACACACTAGTTAACAAAATGCTAAAAAGAAGCCACAGAGAAGTTACATTAGCTGAAAAACTGCTTAAAACAACACAGGCTAAATACAACAGCCAAACTAGTTATATAAACATGCAGCTAAATTAAACACATAAGCTAAAGAAGACATATAAACTATCTTTAGAAAAAAATTACACACTAGCCACTCCTTCTTACGCATTTGCATTGATATGCACACACTCCAAAACCCCCAATCTGTTGGGAAACCAGTATGCATGGTCAGCATGAAGCCTGGCAAACACATTAGATCCGTCATACGGCAGACTAACCTCTCCTTTCTGGATTGCTGATACAGATGTAGGCCCACAGTAAACGAAACCTTGAAGTAGTTTAAAAAATACGATAAATCTTATAGTATGAACAGATGGATGAAGGAGACTGAGCAGGCTGACCCAGTATGCATTCTTCTTCTTAACTAGGCCACCGCATGACTTTTATATCAGGATAACATTAAGAGAAGGTTCTACTCATTCTGTGGAACGTACCCTCCAAAACTGCACCACGTAACACTAAGACACACCTGTAGGCACAATAAAACTACTCAAAAAGTTCAGCTCCGTGTTTTCTGTATTGGAAATGTAGAAAAAAAATCAGTCCAGATTATTAAAATGCGACAGATTGATTGATTGATTGATTGATCTTTATTTCAAAAGGGTTAAAGATCTGCAGATAAGAACAGTAAACAGGTATGAAGAAGAAAATGAGAAAAAGAATCAAGATTTTGATGAAATAAAGGTACACAGGCAGCTGTAGCTCATTCATGCCATGGAGGCACACAGGGGATATGTGTTAGTGCCCATATTTTCCATGACCTGTTGGCACAATAGAGGATGATACGGTCAGCATCATGTCTGATGACCTTTCCTTCCCCACTCCCAGATACAGCCACATGCCTTCTTCTACAGCTGAGTGACATGGGCCACCTCCAGCCAGATTCAAACCGCTGACATTCACCACAAGAGACTGGTGTACTAAACACTTTGCCACCCAGGTGACCTTAGTTGGGATAGATGGTTTAATATTCATCTTTATCTTTGGTCATAAGGAGTTTCCTGACATGGAAGATGTGGCCACAGTAACAAGAAAACCTACTTCTGTTGCACCAGTTAGACAAGCTGTGTTGTGCTTCCTTACAGAAGCCAGTACAGCAAGAAATTCTGACATACACTGTTAGACAGTATCCCCAATAGAGCTGGCACTAAACTGTGGTGATATCAGATACAAAAAAATCTCATCAAGGGCATATGAACAATTCTAAATTAACACAGAACTGCTACTATCAGTTGCTAGACACAGAAAAAGATGCATTATGGAGACCAGAGTACCTGCTGACATGTTTGTTGTGCAAGTACAATATGATGATAATTATTAACTAAAAAGGTTTGATGAAATGCATCAAGATTCTGATTGAAAAGACAGTCTGATGGAAGACTTCAAATTCTTGACAGAACAGATGACCTGAATAGTTTTATACAAGATGTCAAGATCTTGGCAGAAAAGATGACCTGGATGGTTTGATGGACAACATCAAGATCTTCACAGAATAGATGATAGCCTGATATAAGACAACATCTTAACAGAAAAGATGACCTGGATAGTTTGGTACATGACATCAAAGTCTTCACAGAGTAGATGATAGCCTGATATAAGACAACATCTTAACAGAAAAGATGACCTATATAGTTTGGTACATGACATCAAAGTCTTCAAAGAGTAGATGATAGCTTGATATAGAACAACATCTTAACAGAAAAGATGACCTGGATAGTTTGGTACATGACATCAAAGTCTTCACAGAACAGATGACCTCTACAGTTTGATGAAAGACACCAGCATCTTCACAGAATAGATGACTTGGTGAAGCAACTATCACATACAAGCCAAAAATAATTTTAAAACTTTCTGCTGTGGTCTAAATGTAATAATGTCTGCAGCAAAACTGGCTCTAGCAGAGTTTGAGGGAGGTTTATGGTGCAGTTTTACAAAACAAAAAGGCGTACAGAGGAAGAAAAAGAAGAAAGATTAGTAATAAAGAGATAATAACAGTGAAGTGGTTTGAAAACAACAACAACAACCCAATATCTTGACAAAAATGCCTTTATCAGGAACAACAAAGAAGACAAAACAAACAGATAAATACACACACAAAAAAACAAAGAAAGAAAAATTATCTGAGATTCATCTGCTCTATTAGAAAACCAAGCATAGGCTGCACCCATAGATAAAAGCGATCACTGTGTCTAGTGCCAGAAAGGGACATTTCAGCCTACTTAAGATGGCTTTCTAACAAGTCCTTTAAGTTCTTATCCCATCTAAAAAGCCACAAGGGGAGGTTCAACAAAGAGTGTACGTGTAATAGCAATGGGTATATATGTGATTTACAATGCACTTGGTTTTTCCTGTTCTGTAGGATCTAGCAGATCTTTAAAAGTTCTGAGTTACATTTTTTTTAAAATGTGGGCAGGACTCTCACGATTTTACAGTAAAGTTCAAATTCTTACATTTCTTCACTACTCAAGGGAAACACTATCACCTTCTCCAGACTGTGGCAACAGCAGCCTGACAATCACCATGCAAGGTGATGGATTTTAGCCACATACAGTATAAGAAATCTGGCAACAAAACATTTAAAAATCAAGAGAAAAGTATACTTAGAAAGCCACATGTGCAGAAAAATAAACAAGAAAACAAAAACAACAACAACAAAAAATCTGCACCTTGTGAGGTCCCCTGAGGCGTGGCATCAACCAGCTGCCAACCTTCACAGCCAGGTGGAAGGTCATGTCTGGTCATCCAGCATTCATTCCATACATGGAAGGTCCTGGAGACAGAGAAAAAGTGCGAGTGCCTGGACATGAAACAATTAAAAAATGTCAATGTCAGTGTGCCCCCCCCCCCACCCCGTACCTGCTTCCAAGTCTAATTCCATATGTTTGAACCTGCAAACAGTACCAGACCCTGTGTAATATAAGTATTTTAACATGTATACTAATATGTACATAAATACCTATGATGCAGTTTAATTTAAAAATGGGACACATTAAAACACATTAAGGATTCTCTCTCATCATTACTTTGTTTGAGCCACATTAAACCATATAAATTATACTAGGCACTGTACAGTTGTCACAGTGATACCTTGAGAGCAGATATTGTTTACATCATGGATGCCACAGCATACCTATGATAGCAGGAGACTTGGAAATGATGGAAGTTGGGCATGCTGAAAATTTATGAATTTAAATTGACGCATTTCTAAGTGTAAAAAAAAATTTTGTCATTTAACATTTTCAAACCACTGTGACTAAAACCATGGTGATGACACTGCCGTTATGGAGGAACTACTATCATGAGCAATTTAAAATTTCAGTTAAATTAAAAACAGTCTAATATTAAAACTGATGTCATGACATAATTTAAAAATCCACTTAATGATCAGCAATTATCACCACAAATTGAAATTTACCATTTGTGACTATGCCAAACTAATACCATGCAGGCTAAAGAAATAACAGATTCATTGTTAGCAACCATGCACATTGTTAATAGATGCTCAGAGTGTAAAAGAGAAGCATATAACCAGATGACTCACACAAGTATAATTTAGTACAGTTGATTGTGGTGTGTAACTCTGCCAGATACTACAACAAATTTGGGATCTAGAATAAGCTCCAGAGGAGTGAAAAACTGGCCTTATAGTAAAAACTACCAAAGAAGGGTGACCTCAAAGATTTCGGGAACTGGAGAGGCATTACCCTAATGCCACTCACCAGTAAAGTATTTTGCAGAATAATCATCAACAGAATTGTACCAGCACTTGAAGGAAAACTTCGAAAGAGCAGGCAGATTTAGGAAAGGAAGATCATGCATAGACCACACATTTGTACTTAGACAAATATTAGAACAGGCAAATGAGTGGCATAGCACAACATATGCATTGTTTATAGATTTTGAGAAAGCCTTTGACAGTGTCAACAAAGATGCACTGTGGAAAATTCTAAGATGGCATGGCCTCCCCTATAAGATAGTGAATGTAATCAAAGCCCTATATGAGGGTTTTCAGTGCAAAGTGATCTGTGGAGAACATACCTCCAGCAGCTTTAGGGTACAAACAGGAGTGAAGCAGGGATGTGTACTATCACCAACATTATTTATCTTGGCAGTAGACTGGTTAATGAAGGAGGCAACATCAGACAAACACAGAAGATTAAAATAGACCCTTGACATAGTGCTGGAGGACCTTGACTTTGTGGACGACATTTGTCTACTATCATGCAGCCACAAAGATATGCAAGATAAAATAAACAAGCTAACTCAGAATGCAAACAACATAGGATTAAAGATGAACATAGGAAAGACAAAGTTAATAAAGCAAAATGTGAACAACAGAAATATACTCGGAGTAGATAGCAAGTTAGTGGAGGAGGTCAATGAATTTGTATACCTTGGCAGTAGAGTAGTAGAAGATGGAGACAAGCACAGAGGACATCAACAGCAGACTTACTAGAGCAAACCAGGCTTTTGCAGTGCTGCAGAATATATGGAATCTAAAAAACTAAGCATAAATACGAAAAAAAGGATATTTAAGAGAAATGTTATAAGTGTACTACTCTATGGATGTGAATGCTGGAAAATCACCAAAACCATAGAAAACAAGTTGAATTCTTTCCAGACTAAATGTTTATGAAGAATTAGAAAAATATTTTGGCCAAATGCCATAAGAAATACCATCTTGTTGACAGAAATGCAGATGAAGCCACTGACAGCAATTATTGAGGAAAGACGCTGGTGATGGTTGGGACATGTGCTTCGAATGACTGACAACTCACTGCCAAAAATAGCACTAAGATGGACACTACAGGGAAACAGAAGTAAGGGTAGACCAAAAAGAGACATGGAGAAGAACAACAGAAAGGATGTTGAGCAATATAGGGCTCACCTGAGCAAGAGCAGAAAAAAAGGCAAATGACAGGCATTTGTGGAAAACCCTTCCAGAAGCCCCATGTGCCCTGGGCACTTAAAGTTCAGAGAGACAGAGAGATTGTGGTCTGTCTTCTCACCTAAAATTGTGGGCCAAGTGCCCCTTCCATTCAACCCAGCTGTAAAATAATGAGTAGCTGGCACATTTATTGGGGGAAATGCTTCTAACACAAAGAATATATGAGTGAAGAGTGAGGCACATTGGATTTCACTCTGCAAATGATTGTCAAATAAGACATTATGTGGAAGTCAGCCCTTAAAAAAAATACAATGTGTAAGTCTGCAAATAAGAAACACTAAAAAAACATTTATAAATGTAATCTTTCAAAAAGTCATGCCTACTCCATTTTAACTCAGAAACATTTTTTTAACCACCAAACTTTTTAACACTGAAACCATGAAGATAAAACCAAGAAACCACATGAACCAACTATCATTTACCAGATGTTCTCAACAGTCTTGGAATAGTCCACTTCCCCATCAGGTGTAATATAAGTGTCTATAGTCATCGATCCATCTACGTCTTGCGCTGAAGAAAAGTTCGTCACACATCGAGTTGGGATGCCCAGTGTTTTGCAAACTGTCCAGAGTAAAGAGATGCTTGCTGTAGAAACTTAAGTATAAAAATGCATTGTTTTCATGTAATAACATGACACCAGGTGACACCAGAAAAGAAGTTAGAATTAGAATTGCAAAAGCAGCATTGATCTTCAAGAATATTGAGAAAATATGGCACTCAAAAATTGTAAGCACAAAAACCAAGTTAAAATTATTCAATTCGAATGTAATATCCACCCTCGTTTATGCATGTGAAAGCTGGAAAATAACTAAAGAAATAGATTACAAATTAGACTATTGAAAACAAATGCCTAAAGAAAATACTTGGTATAAAGTGGAACAAATTCAAGAACAATGCGGAGATAAGGCAGATGAGCAAACAACAACCAGTCTCATGGGTGATCAGAAAAAGGAGATGGACATATGTCAGTTACGTGATGAGAAGAAATAGTCAGAGTATCCCAAAACAACCTATCAAGTGGAGCACAACAAGCCAAAGAAAAAGAGGTTGGCCATGTGAAACTCTAAAGAGGACACTGTTAAGACAGGCCAAATTAGTAGGCTTAAAATCCCTTGATGAGGTTGAAGAGCTCATCGAGGACAGGAAAACTTGGTGAACTACCATGCAAGGAGCCCTATGTGATGTTTAACAGCATGGGATGGATGTAAGATGTAAGTAAGATAAGACTATGTATAAGTAGCATCAACAAATAGTAGATAAAAGTACTTTAGGTTAGAGATAGAAAAAAAGTAAAGAACATGAACTTCAATGACAGTCATAGTTGTTCTCTTACTGGTTCTCTTTTCTAAGGCTAATTATGCACACTGTGCCCTATCACTTTGCAAGTCTCATTTTCAATTCTTGTATCTTTGTATGCTACAAAGTTTCATCTGACATACGATACCACTAAAATAATCTTTCAGACCTACCTGTTGCTAGGACACCTGCAAAAACCCAACACTGACCATACTTGACTGGATGTTTATTTTTCCAGTATTCCTCTAAAATGCCAACAGAGCCAGTCCAAGTCAACGGGGAGGTGCCGTCTTGGTAGTTCCCTGTCCAGCTTCCTATAATAACTCCATCATTAGGATCCGTAATCTGGGATTACAAATAAGACAAAGTTGGGTTGTCAACTCTGAATGAAAGAAAAAATGAGAAAGAAAGAGAGAGAGAGAGAGAGAGAGAGAGAGAGAGCAGAAAGGGGGTAATGAATGATCTTTATTTTAAAAGGGTGAAGAATTGGACATGCAGGCCCATCTTACATTCTGCCCTTTATCACTCTGTCTTTCATGCTTCCCACACTGTCGATACGCACACACACACGCATGCACACAGACATATATAAGGATGCAATATGAAACCGCACAATTAGATTTTCAATGGAGTTCCTCTGACATTCCACTCTTGTATATTTACTAAAATAATTTCTAACAAAGATATAAGATCTAACAAATTATGATTAGAAATATGTTCTTTTAGAACATAACTCGGTGGCCAGCAAGTCGTGATATGAGAGGCTATTAGATATATTCTATGGATGCATATAATTACAAGCCAATAAATATTGAAAAAGACTTGAGTTAAAGGATGAGGTATTACTAACGGATTTTAAGTGGTAGGGGAGGGAGTTCCAGAGCTGTACCGCAGAATATGCAAAGCTTTTCTTGTACAGATCTAGCTTGAGTTTAGGAAGAAGACAGTTTCTTAAATGTTGGCTATGTTTAATGCTGGACATAAACAATGGCCACAAGTAAGGCGGAGCATTGTGCACCAAAATTCTATGAACAAATCTGAGTTTGTTAAAAATAATTCTATATTTGAGGGGTAACATTTCTAGTTATTTGTGCTGATCTGGTGTCTGTAAAGTATCAAAAGGTTGGTATCAAATATTAGAAAAAAAAGCTCAGTTTTCACGCACATCTTTCATGACAGGTCTCAAATCAAGAATTACTGGCAGACTTCAGAATCTTTAACCAGATAAAAAGGTTATTCAAGTTTGCAAATTTATCCATACCAGCTGATAACTGACTGTTGGAGAGACGGCAAAAGAAATGAGAATAAGACTGGGACTTGCCAAGACATGCCGATGTTTTGAACATGATTTCTGCTGCAGAATTTGTCCTTTTCCAACAAAAGATCAAAATGATAAAAGTCACAGTCTGAGAAAAGTTTCTGGTAAAGGAAGAAACTAAGCCAGACTTTTCAGACCACACATAGCAAGTGATAATGCTGGATTTATGGCTACAACATAGAAACAGAGCATCAGTCCACCATACTGAAAACACCAAATTTTCCACAACTTTAGAAAATTCAGCAAGCAGGGTCAAATGTGAAAGCTGTGGCCATCACATTTTTCAATCCACAGAGGATTCTTCACCACAACGAATAGGTCAAACAGTAAAACAATGTGCTTTACCTTGAGGTTTTCTTACGTTTTTTTTTTTCAGTTGGTGAGAAAAAAGTTGCCTGAAAGTTGGGAGAATACATACTGGATGCTGTATACAGGATGTTCCAAAAGTTCCTTAACAGTTTACAAAGGCCAGTTTAAAGAAACTTTTTGAACGCCCTGTATAATAAAACAATAATGAAAACTATTCTAGAGGGGAAAAGTAGAAGGAAAAAAAAGGTGACAATGATACAGGCTGGTGGACAACATTTAAAAAATGGACTGGACAAAACAGAGGACAATGACAAGCTGGAGGAGTATGTGCAGTCAAAGTCAAACTTTCTTGGACAGAGGTCACAGGATGATGACAGATACTTCTTGTATTTTCTAGACATGGTAACTGACAGGCTCTTGGTGATTATGTTCAATAATTTATTTCAAATTTTGAGGTAAAGTTCAAAATAATTTACTGCTTCTGGAAGGAATGTGTTTTGAGACGCACTATAAAATTAATATTCCAATTTTCTTACAATTCAGAACTGCGCGTTAAATGTATTTTGCTCTATCGCTTTCTCTGTACACAGCGAAGCTAGGCAGGGAGGATGTCCAGGTTTATCTTCTAGTTTCAAGATCATTGTTGTCACAGTTGCTCAGGACAACAACAAAATTAAATGGATACCCTGTTTACATCTAGCAAGGATTAGAATTCTGAGAGAAAAGATAAATATTACCATATGTGCCAGTTTTCTCACAACAACAGCAGGATCCCCACGGACTGCAGGATTCAACTTACTAACATCCAAGAGATACATTGCCACATCCAGCATAAAGGCCTCGAACTGGAAGCATAAAATACAAGAAATGATCCATGTGCCTTCTTTCAGCATGGATGTCAAGTTCATAGGACTTGATTGAACATCAAGTTCATGGGACTTGTTTGAAAATCAAGTTCATGGGACTTAAATTGCGTTTTCTTGAGTGAATATCTAAAATTTTTAAAGCAATGACATCCACTTCAATATTATCACTGCTTTTGAAAGAATAGAATATTCACAATGGGAAAAAAATGATATATCTCACAATTGTGGCATTTCATCATAAATCCACAATTATCCACAATGGTACTTATCCCTGGCTTTGCATAAATGTGATTGTAAGAGAAAATTCACTTGGCAAAATGCTCTTTCATAACAATTATGTATGTTCAAAATGTTATTTGTCTGTTGTCATTCTTGTTGTTGCTATAGTTGATGTTGTTATTACTAGTATTACTATTATTATTAGTGATGCTGCTGTTATAACTGTTACAGCTCTGTAGTTATTTCCCATGCTATTGTTAATTAGCAGTCCATTATTATTGTAAGCAAAGTTTGGGGTTTCAGATCTGGCTGGAGGCACCCCAGTCACCCAGCTGTAGAAATGGGTACCTGACTTCTTCTGGAGTTGAGGAAGGAAAGGCGGCCTGGCGTGATACCGACCATATCACCCTCTAGTGTGCCGACAGGTCAAAGAAAGTATGGGCACTAACACAATATCCCCATGTGCCTCTAAGGCATGACAGGGTTACCTTTGCCTTTTTTCTTTACCTATTATTGTTTTTTTCTGTTTGTTGGGGGGGGGGGGGTCTGTTTTGTTGTTATTGTTGCTGTTTTCATTGACTTGGCTGTTACTGTTGCTCTTGTTGTTGCCTAGAATGCTAAATAACAGAACTTTTTGTTTTTCCTTCTTGTGATAACAACATTAATGTTCTTGATGGCAGCTTGCGATGAAGGCTCAGCTGTCACTGTCTTTTTTTTATAAGTTATAAGTCAGTTCCTTGTCTCATTTCTTTAGATTTTCTCTGAATGCAGACTGTGTGACAATAATCTTGCCAAACAGGTAGTCTTCATTGTGGTTCATATTACCATGAATACAATGAGGCAATGGTACAAACAGTCTTCATTGTGTTGCAACTAACCAAGAAGCCAATGAGACAGTGATACAGCATTTCAAGAAGCCAATGAGACAGTGGTACAGCTTGTCAAGAAGCCAATGAGACAGTGGTACAGCTTGTCAAGAAGCCAGTGAGACAGTGGTACAGCATTTCAAGAAGCCAATGAGACAGTGGTACAGAATGTCATGAGGCCAATGAGACAGTGACACAGCCTGTCAAGAAAACAATGAGACAGTGGTACAGCATTTCAAGAAGCCAATGAGACAGTGGTACAGAATGTCATGAGGCCAATGAGACAGTGACACAGCCTGTCAAGAAAACAATGAGACAGTGGTACAGCATTTCAAGAAGCCAATGAGACAGTGGTACAGAATGTCATGAGGCCAATGAGACAGTGGTACAACATTCCAGGAAGCCAATGAGACAGTGGTACAGCATTCCAGGAAGCCAATGAGACAGTGGTACAGCATTCCAGGAAGCCAATGAGACAGTGGTACAGCATTCCAGGAAGCCAATGAGACAGTGGTACAGCATTCCAGGAAGCCAATGAGACAGTGGCACAGCATTTCAAGAAGCCAATGAGACAGTGGCACAGCATTTCAAGAAGCCAAAAAGACAGTGGTACAGCATTTCCAGAAGCCATAGAGACAGTGATACAAGTCACTTTATCACAACCAATTAAGTGATTAATGTGGCAGTCATGCAGTCTGTTCTCACTGTAGATTAGCTGACCATTGCTGTTGTTGTTGTTCGTCCATCATCTTCGATGATGACCACAGCTTCATCTTGGTCTAAATAGGGTGAGGTGTGAGGTGTGTCCATGCATGACCAACTAGCCCTATACGACCTCTAAAAGTTTTGCCACACACAGAACATACATGTCCAGATTCAATTGTGGGTGCTTGTGCTGCCTTGGCTTTTCACATTGTGCGTTTGTGCTGGGCACTTTCAGTTCTTGAGCTCTCTGCTCTCTGAGCACCCAGAGTAGTTATAGCCCTCCATGATGGGTGGACTTGTGCTTTCGACTCCCAAGAGTTTGCGTCTATCTCGAAGGCTTTGAGTGTATCCTTGTATCGCTTTTTTTTGCCCTCCTGCTTTCTGTTCAGAAGTTCCCCATATAGGAGTTGTTTGGGCAGTCGAGTGTTACTCATTCTGACCACATGCCCTGATGAGAGGAGCTGACCAACAATGAATTGGCAATGAAGTCAGCAGGGACGGCATCATCCCATCTTTATGTCTGCATCTCTTGGAAATGTAGGCCGCCACAATAATCACCGATCACAGTCCTCTGCCGTTATCATCATCATCATCATCATCATTACAGCAGAAAAGAACAAGTGTTCATATAGAGCCATACCTGACCAAAATTCCATGGCTTGGAAGTGATGGATGTGCGTGTTCCAGTGAAGATCTTTCCTACTTCATTGAAGATGTATTCATGTAAGAGATTCTGATCTTTCATATACACTTCATCACCTGGCACAAATATGAAGGAAAATCATCAAGTACAAACGAAAATTTTGAACTGATTCTACGTCAACATTAAATTTCACACTGGCAACTCAACTCTGCTTGTACTAATGTTTGAGCTCACATGTTCACAATCTTCCTATTCTTCTAAATTTCAATTTAAGATCATGATACACCTGCAAACTGGTTGCTAGGATGAAGTCTACAGTTTTCTCCTGGGTTTTCATGCTCAGTCTCATAGTTTCGGTTTTGGATCAGACTCTGTGGCTGGATCAGATTGTATAATTCTGCAGATGATGGGCAGCACATCTTTCACTTCATTCCCACAGAGACCTTCATTTTTAAAAAATATCTTAAGTTGGCTGGAGTGACTTAATAGTCTAGAGCAGTGTTTCCAAATATATAAGTGCATATGGCCCATTTGGGGGGGGGGGCAATTTTAATATTTTTTTGTGGGTGGAATTAGAATATATTTATGTTATACTTTTTTTTCAGAACTTGGTTGACTACTTTGCTGTTTAGAGGGAAAGGGGCAACAAAATCTTTGAGGCACTGAGGTGGGGCATGATCCAAAAAAAAAAAAAAGGTTAGGAAACATTGGTCTAGAGTGACCAGTTTTTAACCAAAACAAGATAGTCTGCAGCTTTATATCTGATGAACTGAATCAATTTCATCTATTTATACCCTGTCCCTTTGCCCATTGCCAGCTGTAGAGATTTTGGACACTTTTGTCTCACTATTGTTGACTATTGTACAAACTCCAGAAAATGGCTTTATATTAGCAGTTCCAAAACTGGGATCCAAGAAAGGTTATGTGGGGTTCTATTTAGCAAGCCAGAGTTATGTAAAATTCCAGAAATGTGTGACTGTTTTTAGTTTAAAACCAGGTGGTGGGGGGGGGGGGGGGTGCATAACTGGGCCACAGTAAACTATCATCAGCTTTAAAGGTTTGGACCTGAAAAATATTGGGAAAGTGATGATAAAAATAGAAGAAGAAGAAGAAGAAGAAGAAGAAGAGGAAGAGGAAGAAGAAGAAGAAGAAGAAGAAGAGAAGAAGAAGAGAAGAAGAAGAGGAAGAGGAAGAAGAAGAAGAAGAAGAAGAAGAAGAAGAAGAAGAGGAAGAAGAAGAAGAAGAAGAGGAAGAAGAAGAAGAAGAAGAGGATGAAGAAGGTGATGACATGGAAGACTGGAAGAAGATGAAAGAGGAGGACATGTAGAAAAAAAACGGAGGAAGAGGAGGAAAGAAAAAAAAAGAAGACAGATGAGGAGTACATGAAGAAACGAAGTAGAGGTGTACAGGAAGAAAGAGAATGAGAAGAAGAGGAATGAGAAGTAGCAGAATTACCAGAAATTAGAGAAGACAAAGAACAAGTAAAAAAAAGGAGGAGGAGGTGCAAAAGAAGAAGAAGATACCTGTAAACCATGGGTTGAAGAGAACATAGAAATGATCAGGGTGGAAATATTTATACACAAAAGTCCTTGGGCCATACACAACCACATCAACATGGAGTGCCCATTTGGCCACATAGCAGTTGGATGGAGTGTACACATCTATATCAGCAACATTCTCCTGTGAGGTAACATAACATTTCATTTAATAATAATTTATAACAGAAAATAATACTGAACAGTCTAAAATAACGAAACATCACATATAAGGAAGCATAGGAGATTGTGAATTTTCATAGTGATCTCAAAGTTTATAAGTTTTAACTCTTTTTTTCCCTTGTGCCAGGTAATGGAATGTGTAGTTTTTCTCGTTTATTATATATCTCCTTTCAGTATGACGGTGATGGGGGAATTTGATGGTAGAAGGTTACTTGGAAGATCTTTCAATGCATTTTCAGATTTTGGAATTCAGAATCTGGCATCATTGCATTCAGGACACTTCTAAACATGCTCTGTCACATACTCCAGTATCAACCAAAGAGTCGGTCTACATATGGTTCCTGTCAG
Source organism: Achatina immaculata (assembly GCA_009760885.1). Lineage (NCBI taxonomy): Eukaryota > Metazoa > Mollusca > Gastropoda > Stylommatophora > Achatinidae > Lissachatina > Lissachatina immaculata. Next base: position 2,400,078 of record CM019709.1, on the reverse strand, counting down.
ATTTTCTTACAGCACCCTTGCTCTGTCCCAACTTATCAATCTCTGTATATGTACATTGTCTATCCACTCCCTTTCTTAATTTTCCTACTGTCTAATACTGCCTTGACAATGTCCTCCTTATCCATTCTCAGCCAACTCACAGAGAAAGAAATGATAAAAAAAAAGATGCTGGAGATGGATAGGACACACACTTTGAAAGTCTACCATTAACTTAACCAGATAGGCTCTCACCCAGAATTCCCAGGGTAAGAGGAAACAAGGAAGCCCTGGAAACACCAGGTGAGGGAGTCTTGAAGCAGAGATCAGAAAGAAGGACTACACGTGGAGATGGGCAGAAGCAGCAGTCCAGAGCAGAAACAAATGGAGAGTCTTTGTTGATGACCTATACTCCAGATGGGGGAGGGAGGGGAATGTATGGATGTATGGATGGATGGATGGATGGATGGATGGATGGATGGATGGATGGATGGATGGATGGATGGATGGATGGATGGATGGATGGATGGATGGATGCAATAGAAACAAAGTTTCTAAATAAAGCAAAACTTCAGAGACTGCTACATAAAAAGATCAGAAGCACTCAGGTAAAGATCAAAAGTAGGTAAAGAAGGTCAGGGAGGTCCATTGCAGGTATGTTAGTGCTCCTAACATCAAAAACATTTTTTCAATGCCCAGTGAAGTACAAAATGATGATGATGAACGAACGAACAAACTTTATTTTCAAAGGGTTAAAAATTTGGCACACAGGCTCGTCTAACATTCTGCCCTTCATCATACAGCTTTCACTCAGTCACAGTCATTCAGCATTTGTTAATGAGCATTAATAATCATGAAGACACAATTAAATGATTACATAAATAATAAACTTATCTCTTGTTCATATACTCTACACTCTGATTTATGTAACAACATGAAACAAACTTGCATTCTTATATTCATTCAAAACTAATGAATTTACAGAAAAGCAGTATTAAAAAAAATTACAACAATCAAGCCATATTTTAAACTACTTTAGATTATGTTTAGGGAGGTATATAGTCCATATCAAACAGATGTTGACAAAGTTTGAAAATATAAGAATGAATATTACTTATAAGTTTTACATGAGTTGAAAAGGCATTCCAAAGGTGGGCAGCTGAGTAAGAGAAGCTTTTTTTTAAACATGTCAAGCCTTGGTTGTGGGAGAATACAACTGCTTAATCATTGACTGCATTTTGGGTTAGATTTAAACAACATCCACAGGCAGGGTAGAGCATTGTTCGATAGAATTTTATGAATTAACTTGGCTTTGTTGAAAAGAAATCTCTTTTTGAGGGGTAGAATATCAAGGTGTTTGTCCTTATTTGTAATACGTGCTGCATGTTTGTCATCTATAAGCTTTACTGCTCGTTTTTGAAGTGAGTAAAATCTTTTCATGTTTGACATAGAACACCCAACCGAGACTGTGAAACAGTAATCCAAGTGTGTTTGTATTTGTAATAAGTAATATATTTTCTTAATGTCTGTGTTGAGAAAGTATTTAATTTTGGCAAATTGGTAAACTTTTTGTGTGACAAGTTTGATTTGATTATCTACATGATGATTCCAACTGAGGTGGTAGTCAGTCATGAGACCTAGAGTTTTATGTTCACTAACATTATCTGTGAAGTTCCAGCATGGAGCTGTAGTGTTGTTAGTAAATTTTTTCTGTCTTGTTGTAATGAGCACAGATTTTGATTTGCTGGTGTTTATGAGCATTCTGTTGTTGCTGCTCCAGTTAATTAGACTGTTTATTTCAATTTGAAGAGCAGACTCAAGGTTAATACAGTCATTGTCACTAGTGTAAACTGTGCAGTCATCAGCAAACAGGTCACAAGATGACTTTTTGAGATGAAATGGAAGATCATTGATGTAGATGGTAAACAGCAGAGGACCAAGAACAGACCCTTATGGAACACCATTATCAACCACAAATGAATCTGACTGAGGCAAACTACCTGTTGTCTGTTGGAAAGAAAGGATGTAATAAATTTTTTTTTTATGTCAGGGTGTAATTTATAAGCCTCAAGCTTTCTAACTAGGATTTCATGATCAATCATGTCAAACGCTTTTTTAAAGTCAACAAAGACAGTACCACATAATTTATCATTGTTTATATTAGATAACCAAGAAATAACATCTTATTGGCAGAAATGCAGATGAAGCCATTGACAACAATTATTGAGGAAAGACGCTGGCGATGGTTGGGACATGTGTTCCGAATGACTGATAACTCACTACCAAAAATAGCACTAAGATGGACACCACAGGGGAACAGAAGTAAGGGTAGACCAAAAGAGACATGGAGAAGAACAACAGAAAGGATGTTGAGCAATAGAGGGCTCACCTGGGCAAGAGCAGAAAAAAAGGCGAAGGACAGGCATTTGTGGAAAACCCTTGCGGAAGCCCCATGTGTCCTGGGCACTTAAGGTTCAGAGAGAGAGAGAGAGATATTAGATAACCAACATTCTGTCATTTTTGTGAGAGCTGTGTGACAGGAATGTTTCAGCCTAGAACCAGACTGACAGTCAACAATCAAATCATTTTCTTGCATGTGTTGTAAGGTTGTTTTTTGTATGTGTTTTTCTAGGGGTTTTGACAGAGTTGATAGAATGGAAATTGGCCTATAGCTTGAGGGATTTTTCTCCGAACCAGATTTAAAAAGGGGATATATTTTTGCAATTTTAAAAGCCTGAGGAAAATGTCAATGTGCAATGCATTGATTGTAAATGTATGTTAGTGTATCTGTAATTACTGGGCCTAAGTAATGTACTATCTTGTTGCTGATTTCATCAAGTCCTGCTGAATTGTTGTTCTTTAAAGATGAAAGATAACTGTAAACTTCACTGACATGAAAGGAATACTGGGTTGCTTTAGATTTGCACAGTTGCTACCTATAAATTTATTTAATTCACTTAAGTCACAAGTAGGGGACGGTAGTGAAGATTTTAAGATATTGACTTCTTCTCTGAAGTGATTGCTGAACTCTTCACAAGTCGGCACATGATTATAACTCTGCAACTCAGACTGTTTTCTCTTGTTTGCAAGAATGTTTATTGCTTTCCAGACAGTCTGACTTATTCTGAACTAGGTTCCTAAAGTAATTTCTCTTTTCTTGCCTAATTAAATATTGAACTCTATTTCTAAGTAATCAATAGCTAGTGAATTCCTTAATTTTGTGGGCCTGATCCCTTTCCCTCATGACTTGCAATATCTCAGGTGTTATCCAGGGGGACTTCACTCTCATCTCTTTAATAGGAACATGCTTGTCAAATATATCCCAAAAGGTTTTTATCCAGTATTCCAGCGCCTTGTTGGGTTCAATTAGATGATGGGAGGCAAGTAATAAGAAACAAAATCCCCTGCCTTACACAAGATGGCAGAACATTAACTGTGTGGATAAATGACCAGAACAGAAGTAACTTTTTTTCCCTTAAATCATTCACCTCACTCTGGGAAACTTGTAAAATGGCTGCCATTCTATATTTGTGATGTAACATGTGTCTTATTTGAAATCAGAGGGTAAATAGTGAAGAGGGGGGGAAGTTTGGAACCCACAGTGCTGTTTACAACTTTGGCTCCCCATCCCCAATCCTTTGATTTGTCATTCTTGCCAGGAATAATCTCCACATAGGTTCCTCTGCTGGATAATGGCTGGAATCCTGCAGCGAGAAACAAGTCAATAATACAGAATGTTAGACTATTTTAAAAAAAAGAACAATGTAGAAACAGCTTTATTCATTAATGGAGCATACAGTTACATTATTTTTTTTCTTGTGCTTTATCCATCAAAAAACATACAAGAAGTACAAGTATACACAACAGCAGGTTCTGGCTAGGGACTTTTTATGGGTGGAAAGACCTCCAGGATGGCCGCAGCAGAAGCACTATTGTGTATACTACAGTATGAAAAGATTGGAAAAGAAGAGAAAGTCTGAATCCATATGTATGATATGTAATAAATAAGAGTGGAAAAAGAATGAGCACGCAGCTGTGACTTGTATGTAGCTGTGTCTGGGAGTGAGTGTGGTGAAATTTTGTGAATGTATGAATGTAGACTTGTGGTGCGGGACATTAATCTGATTGGTTTCTAGCAAATAAGAGTAGAAGAAAGGGGGTGGGAGAATACAATGGTTGTCACGTCAAAATATAGGTGGATAGAAATACATGAATATAGTAGGGGTAGAGAGTCTTTGGTCTAGTGGAGTGAAGAATCTAGAATATCTGTTGCAGGTCATGAAAGAACAGGTGACATCTTAGTAAGGAGAAAATACATTTGTATGAGAAAGGAAGGGTCAGGTGAGCTGAAATGAATGTTGAAATGTTACAACTGTGTGTACATTCATGTATAAAGCTGCTCCTGTCCTTTGTTTTTTTTTTAAATAGCCTTATGCCTTACTTCAGTGGCTTTGTGTATATTTATAATAATTAGTTTCATATAAGGTAAAAGGTAAAGGTAATCCTGTCATGCCTTAGAGGCACATAGGGATATGGTGTTAGTGCCCATATTTTCCTTGACCTGTCAGCACACTAGAGGGTGATGTGGTCAGTATCACGCCTGGCCGCCTTTCTTTCCCCAACTCCAGAAGAAGTCGGGTACCCATTTCTACAGCTGGGTGACTGGGGTGCCACTGGCCGGATTCAAACCCCTGACCTTCGCCATGAGAGACCAGTGCACTAACCACTTCACCACTCAGACACAGTTTCATACACTTAAACCTAAAAACATTTTGTGTGTTGCAGTAATACAGAAATTCTGTTAGAACCTTAACAAATAATGGGTGCCAAAGTAGTGAAGTGTGAGATAAGAACAAGCAGGATTTCGAAAACGGAGAAGCTGTCTTGATCAGATCTCTACTCTAAGAATAATACTTGAAGAACATATTGAAAAGCAAAAACCATTAATACTTAACATAACAGACTTTGAAAAAGGCATTTGATAGCATACACAGAGATTCATTGTGGAGAATTTTAAGAATATATGGAATACCATCTAAAACTGTCAACATCATTATATCTACAACTGATATGTTTGTGAAGCCAAAACAGAAGAAGGAATGAATGAATGGTTCCAGATTGAAACAAGGATGTATACTATCTCCTTTGCTTTTTTAGAATTGCCATAGACTTCATAATGAAAAAATGTTGCACAAGGTAAAAGGGGCATTGACTGGGTACATGGGTGACAGAACAACAAGAACAATAATAATAATAATGTTGGCAAATTAAAAGTCTTATTTTATTTATTGTTTTGTTATTTTAATCTAGCAATAACAGACACTGTCCGTTTTGACAATCAGTGATGTGTAGATTACATGCTGGCATCAGGGTTGGTGACCCACAGCTGATCAAGACCTTGTCCTCCATTTTCACTGGTAACAGGCCTAGCCTGGCTAATAGCTGGGATCGCCATAGTCCCCATGGTGGTGGAGTTTGCTAAAGAAGCACTGAACACTTCCTGCTTTTTTTTCTTTCAGGGATTGAAAGAACAGCTGCCATAACCTGGTCCCAAGCAGACACGATGCTGTGTCTGAACACCCCCACAGCATCAGCTGCAAAGAAGACCAGCCTCCACTTCCAGGGAGACAGAAGACAAGACAAGGGTAGACAACAATAAGAGACCCAAATGTTGTATTACACAGTCTGATCAGACAAGACGAAACAGCCATACACAGGATGTAACCTGTGAACAGATTACATCAATAAACACCTCAGCAAAAGAAACCATAACATAAGCTAAAGACACTGTAACAATGGAGAAGGAAATGGTTGATCATGCTTTACTAATACGATTAGAATTAAACAAACCATGCAAAGGACAAAACCATTCCAGGATTCCCAAAATTTCAAATTACTCATGCAGCAAAACTGAACATACACAAAAACATGATTAAATCATCACAACAGAAATGATGTGTTAGAGAAAATTACTTACGATAAAAAGAAGAGATTGATCAAATTATTTAAAATAACAAGAAGAGACCAATAAAATTATTTAAGATAACAAGAAGACACCAATAAAATTATTTATCTAACATGAAGACACCAATAAAATTACTTAAGATAACAATCTCTGCTCTTATTCCAGTTTCCATGGCATTAAGGCATATTGGGGAATACGGGGTTAGGCCCATATTTATAACAATAAGCAAAGCAAAGCAAAGGTAACCCTTTCATGCCTTAGAGGCACATAGGGATATGGTGTTAGTGCCCATATTTTCCTTGACCTGTCAGCACACTAGAGGGTGATATTATAACAATAAGAGACCAATAAAATTATTTAAGATGACAAGAAGAGACCAATAAAATTATTTAAGATAACAAGAAGAAACCATAAAATTATTTAACAAGAAGAGACAAATAAAATTATTTAAAATAACAAGAAGAGACCAATAAAATTATTTAAGGTAACAAGGATACACCATAAAATTATTTAACAATAGGAGACCAATAAAATTATTTAAGGTAACAAGAAGAGACTAATAAGTTGTCTTGTACACCTCAGAAACATGGAGCACAACAAAACAAGATAAAGCACAGCTACAGATTTTTGAAAATAGAATCCTGAGGAGAATTTTTGGACTGAGATCCTGTATCACAAGAATGACAATTAGAAATGACATGGAAATCTATACGCTGGACCAATCTCCACTTACAACTACCACTGTGAAAAGCAACAGATTGAGATGGTTCAGACACTTGGAGAATATGGATGAGAAAAGACAGGCAAAAAAGGCTTTTACAGAAGTGATTAACAGAGGCAGATGAAGACAACGGTGACGTGACAACCTAGAAGAAGACCTACGAGCCCTCGGAGAGGACAGTTGGCAGGAGAAGACTAAGAACAGAAAGGAAGGGAGAAAAGTCTTGTTTGCAATAGTGAGCTGCAATTGTTTGGAAAGTTAAATGAATGAAAACAAAAAAAACAGAAGAGAACAAAAAAAGAAATTACTTAAGACAACAAGAAGAGACCAGTCAAAAATGTTTGCTCAGTTTATCTATCTCAAGGTACCATGTGAACTGGCCATCTATCTACAGAACTTACCTATTTTTAAAACAAGTTTAAGGTCACCTGTCTCTGGGTTGTAAGAGCTAGAATAATTGATCTTGATGCTGAATGATTGGCCATCAATCCATAGAAATTACCTGTTTTGAAAACAAGTTTAATTTCATCTGTCTTTGGGTTGTAGGGTCTGGAAAACTTGATTTTAATGTTGAACAACTGGCAATCAATCAATAGAAATTACCTGTTTTGAAAACAAGTTTAAGCTCATCTTTCTCTGGGTTGTATGGTCTAGAAAACTTGATTTTAAGTCTGAATCGTTGGCCTCGCCTGACAACCAGTGGTAGATTGGTCTGAGATGCCAAATTTAAGGGAAACCTGTCTGTGTGGTGTTTAACTCTGTTTGAATTATTTTGAACATCAATACTGGTAACCACCAAATTGCCTGCCAACACTCCTGACAATACTGCTGACGGGAGCTTTCCTGGAGATAGAAAACAGATTTTCAAGAACTGCAGAGGACAAAATGTGGGGAAAAAAAAGTTCTGCTCTGCCAAAAAATCATGAACTGCCATTCTAAGTACTGTTGATAAAGCTTCACCATCTTGTACAGTGCTTGGCCAACTAATCAAAATTGTTCTATTTCTTTTTTCTGTGTCGCTTATTCAGTCTCTGTCAACATTTTTTTTTCTCTTGTGCCAATCTATGTCTATCTGCAACATTTGTCAGGTTCTGAACTAATTTCTTCTCATGACATATCCATATGCAAAGAACTGTCTTCTTTCTTACAGTTTTAATTGGTCTTTGATATTCTGGATTTTTCTCCAAGAACTTTTTCATTTGTCTTTCAAACTATCCATTACTATGCTGTTTTTTTTCATAAAATTATTCTTCTAGTAACATGTACAAAGATTTTGAAATACAGGCAATGGATGAAAGGGGAAAATAGGCCACCACAGTTTTCTTAAATCTGAGTGGACCCAATACACACAAGCTTCTCAAAAGACTCCATCACCACTCAGGAACATGATGTCTGCATTGCTTTGGAAAACCGAAGTATTACAACAGTCTACTTCTGGGAATACAGTTTGAGGATTTGGATAGGGGATTTGGTCTGCTTTAACTTGCTATTCCTCTAATACAAGCATCTTTACTACTTTGGTAAGAGAAGGTCCACTTGTCTGCGTGAAAAGCACAAACAAATCTCTGAAGGTTGGTCTAGTTATCAGGACTGAAGGTTGGCCTAGTTATCAGGACTGAAGGTTGGTCTAGTTATCAGGACTGAAGGTTGGTCTAGTTATCAGGACTGAAGGTTGGCCTAGTTATCAGGACTGAAGGTTGGTCTAGTTATCAGGACTGAAGGTTGGTCTAGTTATCAGGACTGAAGGTTGGCCTAGTTATCAGGACTGAAGGTTGGTCTAGTTATCAGGACTGAGGAGTGGCCTAGTTATCAGGACTGAAGGTTAGTATAGTTATCAGGACTGAAGATTGGCCTAGTTATCAGGACTGAAAGTTGGCCTAGTTATCAATACTGAAGGTTGACTCAGTTATCAGTATTGAAGGTTGGGCCAGTTATCAGTATTGAAGGTTGGCCCAGTTATTAATACTGAAGGTTGGGTCAGTTATCAGTACTGAAGGTTGGCCCAGTTATTAATACTGAAGGTCGGGCCAGTTATCAGTATTGAAGGTTGGGCCAGTTATCAGTACTGAAGGTTGACTCAGTTATCAGTATTGAAGGTTGGGCCAGTTATCAGTATTGAAGGTTGGGCCAGTTATCAGTATTGAAGGTTGAGCCAGTTATCAGTATTGAAGGTTGGGTCAGTTATCAGTATTGAAGGTTGGGCCAGTTATCAGTATTGAAGGTTGGGCCAGTTATCAGTATTGAAGGGTTGAGCCAGTTATCAGTATTGAAGGTTGGGCCAGTTATCAGTATTGAAGGTTGGGCCAGTTATCAGTATTGAAGGTTGGGTCAGTTATCAGTATTGAAGGTTGGGCCAGTTATCAGTATTGAAGGTTGACCCAGTTATCAATATTGAAGGTTGACCCAGTTATCAGGACTGTCAAGCCAAAACTATCTCTGACTAGTGCTTCTTAATATTTTTTTTTTGCTATAGACCTCCTTTCTACCCTGAGAACACCTGTGGACCCCCCTTTCTACCCTGAGAAGAGATGTGGACCCTCCTTTCTACCCTGAGAACAGATGTGGATTCCCCTTTCTACCCTGAGAAGAGATGTGGATCCCCCTTTCTATCCTGAGAACAGATGTGGATCCCCCTTTCTACCCTGAGAAGAGATGTGGATCCCCCTTTCTACCCTGAAAAGAGATGTGAACCCCCCTTTCTACCCTGAGAACAGCTGTGGACCCTCCTTTCTACCCTGAGAACAGCTGTGGACCCCCCTTTCTACCCTGAGAACAGCTGTGGACCCCCTTTCTACCCCTCATTAAAAATAAAACAATAAATAACCCATATAAAAGAGTTTGTTTTTAAATCAAGCTTAATCCATCAGGTCAGATGCTTGGTCTACTAATCAGGTGAAACTGGACTTGAATCCCAGTAGTGAGATTTTTTTCTGTACAACCAAGCCAAAAAAGGTGGCCTAGTTTGCTGAGTGGTCAGCCAGTCACTTTACTAATTGGTGGTACTGTGTTCAAGTCCCCACAGTGGGGATTTTTTCTGGTATACACTGAAAAAGGGCCCCAGGATCCACCCAGCCTCTAAAAATAAGCCCCAGAGAAATCCTGGGAGGTAAATGTGGCCAGGCATGATACTGACCACATCGCACTTTCGTAGGCAGAAGGTCTTGGAAATATGGGCCTAACGCCGTATCCCAATTTGCTTTAATGACATGGAAATGGGGGTTTTACCCTCTCCTAACCCATCTGCTGGTTTGTGGACCCCCCCCCCCCAAAAAAAAAAATCATTCAATTGACCATAAAGGGGTCCATGGATCCCCAGGTTAATAACCACTGATCCCAGACTCTTTGTCAGTGCTTCTGGTAAAATGTCCAGCCTTGTCCATGGAACTGGTGAGGTGTGTTAAGAATAATGCTTCTTGAGTTGACTCCTGGTCCTCAAGATAGCTACCATAACCTCTTCCAATCCAACAATCTGAGTGTATTTCAACATCTCCATGGCAATGCCTGTCAACAGCTTGATGCTTGCATCTCCAGGGAGACCACACAATAAATATGATTGATGCAAAAGTAGTGAGAGAGCACATAATCTACTTCATGTTGGGTCTGGAAAGCACTGCTCATCAAGACCTATGGACCTATAGTATGGGTCTTGATGAGTGTGTGTAGTTTAGGACTATACATGCATTCATTTCTGAGCTATTGCAGTTCAGTGCTGCAGACAAGATTTGTCTCCCTTCCTCTCTGGTCTTAGTCTTCTCCTGCCAGTTGTCTCCCTTCCTCTCTGGTCTTAGTCTTCTCCTGCCAGTTGTCTCCCTTCCTCTCTTGTCTTAGTCTTCTCCTGCCAGTTGTCTCCCTTCCTCTCTAGTCTTAGTCTTCTCCTGCCAGTTGTCTCCCTTCCTCTCTGGTCTTAGTCTCCTGCTGCTGCCACTTGTCCACTCCCAGGGTTCATAGATCTTCTTCCAGGCTGTCACACCACTACCGTCTTGAGCTATACCAGCTCCTGGCATGTTCGGTCAAGCTGGGAAGATCTGCGTGGGTAGGGGTCAGATGAAACAAGTACCCTGGTCCTTCAGGGTGTGGGGGTGGAGCAAGGGGCCAACAACCCCACCTCTGTTAAAAAAAGATTAGCATTACGAAACATACACATACAACTACAATTAAATATCTCATATATTTTCAAGCATTCCAACATTTATGCAAACGGCTGGAGCAGCAAATGCTACATATATTTATGCATTCCAGTTACTAGTATACATATATATCTCACATATATCCATTATTTCTTACACATATACAAAGAGGCAAAACTATCTTGCATATATTCATGAATTCCTGCAAATAAAATCAACTACAAGTCTCACTTATTTTCCTTGCATTCCAGTACACACAAAAGCAGACCTCACTACGCTAAAAGTACTATACAATATACTATCTTATCTTATATCCTTCCCGTGCCGTTAAACGTCACATAGGGCTCGTAAAGTAGTTTGCCAATTTTTCATGTCTTCGGCGAGTCTTTCAACCTCATCAAAGGATTTTATGCCTGTTAAATTGGCCTCTCTTAATAATGTCCTCTTCAGAGTTTCACGCGGTCTGCCCCTTTTTCTTCGGCCTGTTGTGTTCCACTTGATAGCTTGTTTTGGGATTCTCTGATCATTTCTTCTCATCAAGTGACCAACATATGTCCATCTCCTTTTCCTGATCACCTATGAGACTGGTTGTTGTTCAGTCATCTGTCTTATCTCTGCATTGTTCTTGAATTCGTTCCACTTGATGCCGAGTATTTTCCTCAGGCATTTGTTTTCAAAATAGTCTAATTTCTTTTCTATTTCTTTAGTTGTTTTCCAGCTTTCGCATGCATAAATGAGGGTGGATATTACATTTGAATTGAATAGTCTTAACTTGGTTTTTGTGCTTATAACTTTTGAATTCCATATGTTCTCAAGATTCTTGAAGATTGATGCTGCTTTTGCAATTCTGATCCTAACTTCCTTTCTAGTGTCACCATCCTGGTCTATGTAGCTGCTGAGGTATGCAAACTGGTGTACTTATTCAACAGCTGTTCTTTCTACGTATATTTTTCCTTCTTGATTAATGAGAATTTTCATTACTTTTGTTTTTTCCTTGTTAATTTCAAGTCCTATTTTATTAGGTAGTGAAGACAGGGTATCTGTTTTTTTTCTTACGTAGAATTCACATTGTCCCTGGTAAGAGTTATGTCATCTTACAAAATCAAGATCTTCTAGTTGGGTCTCATGTACCTAAGCAATGCCCGTATTAGCTGTGCAGCATTTTTTCATTATGAAGTCTATGGCAATTCCAAAAAGCAAGGGAGATAATATACATGTTTGTTTCACACCTGTTTCAATGTGGAACTTTTTGTTAATTCTTTGATTCACACCTGTTTCAATGTGGAACCATTTGTTCATTCCTTGATTCACACCTGTTTCAATGTGGAACCATTTGTTCATTCCTTGTTTCACACCTGTTTCAATGTGGAACCATTTGTTCATTCCTTGTTTCACACCTGTTTCAATGTGGAACCATTTGTTCATTCCTTGTTTCACACCTGTTTCAATGTGGAACCAATTGTTCATTCCTTGTTTCACACCTGTTTCAATCTGAAACCATTTGTTCATTCCTTCCTCTGTGTTAACTGCACAAACATATCTGTTGTAGAGATCTTTAATGATGTCAATAATCTTAGATGGTATTCCATCTTATATCTTATATCCTTCCCGTGCCGTTAAACGTCACATAGGGCTCGTAAAGTAGTTCGCCAATTTTTCCTGTCTTCGGCGAGTCTTTCAACCTCATCAAAGGATCTTATGCCTGTTAACTTGGCCTCTCTTAATAATGTCCTCTTCAGAGTTTCACGCGGTCTGCCCCTTTTTCTTCGGCCTGTTGTGTTCCACTTGATAGCTTGTTTTAGGATTCTCTGATCATTTCTTCTCATCAAGTGACCAACATATGTCCATACAGTCTTAAAATTCTCCACAACGAATCTTTGTGTATTCTACCAAATGGCTTTTCAAAGTCTATAATGTTAAGGATCAATGGTTTTTGCTTTTCACTATGTTCTTCAAGTATTATTCTTAGAGTAAAGATCTGATCGAGAGAACTTCCTTTTTGAAATCCTACTTGTTCTTATTTCATTGCAGTATCCACTATATCTTATAAGTCTATTCAGGACAACTTTGCAAAATACTTTTGACACAACTGATAGCAAGGTCACTCCTCCCCAGTTATTCTGTATTTGCATCTCATGTAGTACAAGCACTCATACACACACAAGAGATAGTACTTTATATCTTATATATCACAAGCACTCCTCCTATACACACACAAGAAACTAGTACTTTATATCTCATATAGTACAAGCACTCCTATACGCACATAAGCAGCTGTTACTTTCATATACTACAAGCACTCCTCCTATACACACACAAGAAATAGTACTTTAAATCTCATATATTACAAGCAATCCTCCTATACTTATACAAGCAGCTGGTACTTTCATACATTGCAGGCACTCATATATACACACACACAAGCAGCTATTATTTTATATCTTATATTACAAGCACTCTTATATACACACACAAGCAACTAGTACTTTATATGTCATATAGTACAAGCACTCATATACACACACAAGCAACTAGTACTTTATAACTAACGTATTATAGGCACTTATATACACACACACAAGCACCTAGTACTTTATAACTAATATATTACAAGCACTTATATACACACACATGCACCTAGTACTTTATAACTAATATATTACAAGCACTTATATACACACACACATGCATCTAGTACTTTATAACTAATATTTTACAAGCACTTATATACACACACATGCACCTAGTACTTTATAACTAATATATTACAAGCACTTATAGTAGCACTTATAGCAACTAATACTATGTGTTTCATACTCCAAGCATTCCTATACACAAGTAATATGCTACTACTACTTATAGTCACCTATATTTATGTCCGCCACTTACTGTCCAACAGCTAGACCTTGCATGTCTCGTATATATCCCAACTTACTTGCAACACATCTTACACTGACCTGGTTCATTAGTTTCAGAGTCATAGATGGTTTCATTAGGGCCATACTTGATGACCTCAATACTGGCACCTGTGGGGCTGTCTGGAGGGTCTGCTGTAAGTACTTTTATAGAACGCCTGGCCACTTCTGGATGTACAGGAGGGTTAGCTTGAGCTTGTCCGGAGACTGGCATGGTATAAGTGCTACTGAATGTTTTTTCGGCTCCTTCTAAAGTAGCAGGGTGTGTTTCTGGATTAGTTTGATCTTCTCCAGGAGGTTTAATATATGTGGTAGACTCTGCCATTTTTCCTATGGTTCTGCTTCTGAGTTGGGTGGTGTATATATCAGTAAGGCCAACTTCCTGCACCACTTGAAGCTATTTGAGACTGTAAAATGAAAAAAACAGTACGCCAATAATCGGAATTTACGATGTGGGTAAAGTACAACACAGTAGGGTTATAAACTGGTTTTGTCATAGATTAAGTAAATTTTTTTTTAAAAACATATTCTCAGCACCAAAATTGGTCATCATGAAATTTCCTCATTAAAAACAAAATGCTACATGTGAGCAGGCTGTATCACAGCAGTATGATGAATGAGTTATAGACTCATAAAGTCCCGCAGTGGTGGAACCTTGTGCAGAAGTCTGGTTCTGTTTGCAATGAAATGGTTGGGAGTAAAATGCTGAGATACCTACTCTGAATGCTATGTTTAGGGTGCAAAGCAAACACATAAAGGACTCAAGATTGGCCCATTTACCAGGAATGAAGGCTGGCCCAGTTATCAGGAATGAAGGTTGGCCCAGTTATCAGGAATGAAGGTTGGCCCAGTTACCAGGAATGAAGGTTGGCCCATTTACCAGGAATGAAGGTTGGCCCATTTACCAGGAATGAAGGTTGGCCCATTTAACAGGAATGAAGGTTGGCCCATTTACCAGGAATGAAGGTTGGCCCATTTAACAGGAATGAAGGTTGGCCCATTTATCAGGAATGAAGGTTGGCCCATTTATCAGGAATGAAGGCTGGTCCACTTATCAGGAGCCATAAGCACATGGATGCCCAAGAGAAAACGGGTCGCCTCCCCTCCCACTCAAAACAACTTGGCCTACAAATTAATAAGGATGAAAACAAAAATGACTGACCTCAAAATTAACCTGATGAGATCTTGCTAAACGGTTTTGCTTTTGAAAAAGTCCACAATTTCACCTATTTGGGAAGCAAAATGTCAGCCTCTGGTAATCTTATCTTATATCTTATATCCTTCCCGTGCCGTTAGACGTCACATAGGGCTCGCAAAGTAGTTCGCCAATTTTTCCTGTCTTCGGCGAGTCTTTCAACCTCATCAAAGGATTTTATGCCTGTTAACTTGGCCTCTCTTAATAATGTTCTCTTCAGAGTTTCACGCGGTCTGCCCCTTTTTCTTCGGCCTGTTGTGTTCCACTTGATAGCTTGTTTTGGGATTCTCTGCTCATTTCTTCTCATCAAGTGGCCAACATATGTCCATCTCCTTTTCCTGATCACCCGTGAGACTGGTTGTTGTTCAGTCATCTGTCTTATCTCTGCATTGTTCTTGAATTCATTCCACTTGATGCCGAGTATTTTCCTTAGGCATTTGTTTTCAAAAGAGTCTAATTTCTTTTCTATTTCTTTAGTTGTTTTCCAGCTTTCGCATGCATAAATGAGGGTGGATATTACATTTGAATTGAATAGTCTTAACTTGGTTTTTGTGCTTATAACTTTTGAATTCCATATGTTCTCAAGATTCTTGAAGATTGATGCTGCTTTTGCAATTCTGATCCTAACTTCCTTTCTAGTGTCACCATCCTGGTCTATGTAGCTGCCAAGGTATGCAAATTGATTGACTTCTTCAATATCTGTCCCTTCTATGTGTATTTTTCCATTTTGATTGATGGGAATTTTCATTATTTTTGTTTTGTCCTTGTTAATTTCAAGTCCTATTTTGCTAGCCAGTGAAGATAGGCTATCTGTTTTTTCTTGCATGGAATTCACATTATTACTGATAAGAGTTATGTCATCAGCAAAATCAAGATCTTCTAGTTGGGTCCCATGTACCCAGTCAATACCTGTGTTACCTGTGCAGCATTTTTTCATTATGAAGTCTATTGTAATCCCAAAAAGTAAAGGAGACAGTATACATCCTTGTTTCACGCCTGTTTCAATCTGGAACCATTCACTCATCCCTTCTTCTGTCTTGACTGCACAACCATATCCATTGTATAAGTCCTTAATGATGTTGACAATTTTAGATGGTATGCCATATAGACATAAAATTCTCCATAATGAATCTCTGTGTATGCTATCAAATGCCTTCTTAAAATCTATGAAATTCAGTATTAATGGTTTCTGCTTTTCAATATGTTCTTCAAGTATTATTCTGAGAGTAAAGATCTGGTCGAGACAGCTTCTCCCTTTTCGAAATCCTGCTTGTTCTTCTCTCATTGCAGTATCCACTATATCTTTGAGTCTATTCAAAATGACCTTGCAAAATACTTTTGACACAACTGATATTAAGCCTCTGGTAATACAACACCAGAAATCAAATCTCCCATTGTAATGGCTTCCAATACTTTCAATAAACTGTCTACTATCTGCGAGTCACATACGTTCAGTAAAACCAAGAAACTTAAAATTTTCAACTCATGTGTGATCCCAGTGTTAACATACGGTTGTGAGAGTTGGAAATCAACCAGTCTACTCAATCAAAGACATGATGCATTTGAGAACAAATGTCTCCATAGACTATTGAACATCAGATGGTTCGACTTTAAATCGAACGAGTCAATAAGACAGGAATCGAACCAAGTCTACGTATCAAGATACATCAAAAGACGTCGATAGGCCTATCTCGGCCACGTTCTCAGAATGGACGAACTCAGACTTCCTCGCCAGGCCCTCGCATGGTCAGCGAAGGCCAAAAGAAAGCAAGGCAGGCCAAGGGAGACTCTACGTAGAACCATTACAACTTTGAGATCAAGTCCATCCAAGATCTACAGTGGGCGACGGCGAGTCGTCAGACATGGAAAGATATGATTTCCGCCCTATGAGCCAATATTGGCCCTAAAGGAATGTCAATCAAAAAAAAAATGCAGTTATGGATTTGCCTGAAATGTAGTGATAATGCAGGTGGCAAAACTAACAGACTGATAAAATGATTCATTGACTGACTAATTATATGACAGATTAGCTGACTGGCTGACTGATTAACCTGAGTGATTGACTAACAGACTAACAAACTGACTGAACAACTGACTGTTTAACTGACGCAAATGACAGGCTAACAGATTGGATAACTAACTGACTGACTCAATGACTGATTGGCAGACTGACAGACTGACTCAGTCAGTGAGTGACTAACAAAGTGACTGATTGACTGATAACTGTACTGACTTATCATCATTTGACTCATCATCATCATCATCATCATCACACACTCCTCCACAAATCCTCAGACCTTTTAACATCTGTTCCCTTGGTCTTCTGCCTTTCCTGTCTTCAGTTTTGCAACTGTTATGATGTTTTCCAGTTTGTCATCTAAGTTATTATCATTTTAAATCTATAATTACATATAAATTTTTACATTATATATATATATATCGTGTTAGTGGGATGAATTAATCGCTCGCCGACCAAGCGACCTGGTTTCTAGTTCCACTTGAAACAGTTACGATCAGATCATGGCTCGCAAAAAAAAAAAAAATCCAATGGGGTTCACCCAGCCTCAAGAAAAAACAGGTACCAGGGTAGGAAGAGGAATGACACAGCTACCTACTGAGTTCATGCTAACGGCGATACATGTCACCAGTTTCTAGTCAACTGTTGACTATGCAGTAGCGTACGTTTGGTTTGACCATGTGTAAGCATGGCATCGATTTAGGATGCACTAAAATGGACAAGGGGTAGATTGCAAGAGCCACTTTGAACAGGTTATGAATGGAGGATGGCATGGATTGAATGATAACCATCATATCAGGAAGATGGTTGAGTTAGGAGAGGAGAGGGGAGGTGGACGGGTTTTTTTTCCAAACGAGGTGGTTTAACGGCGCGAATTACTCACAACCATTGAGTGACTGGCTCCATCAGCTACAGCGGGTGTTGGAACCGAAGGGGCAGCACATATGGGAATTTCCCGGAGTGCGGAGATGCGTCTCTGATTACGAATTACAGAAAGACGCTGGTTCGCGCAACTCGCACTCTTTTTTAATTTATGTAACCGACTAACTGATTCTCTTAGTGACTAATTAGATAACTGAATGACTAACTAAATGACTAACTGATTAAGTGACTCACTAACTAATCGTATCATGCTAAAACGGCATAGTCATGTAGATTTGAAAGCGTCGGGTGAAATGTGGGAAACCATGGCAACCTACTGACTCCTCACTATCATCACTAATGCCGTTCACGAAAATAGCCTCGTGCTCTGTCCACGATATTGGAAACAACATGTTACACGAACAAAGCTACTTAAAGATAAAACGAAAAAAAGCACTACATAATTCGAGGTGTTTCTATTATCATTGTGTGCTTTTAACTTATAAACGTCCAGAGTTGTTATCACCGCGCTTGGCAGAGGATGTATAGAATGAAGGGGAGACAGGGCTGAAGTTGCAGTTCAGTAACTCTTTTACTCTCACACTCAACCGTATGACTCAGTAATCTTCACGGACGGATCAGTGCTGTAAGGCAAAAAGAATTAATGGTGCTTCGTTGTATATGGGCGAGGCAGACTGGAGCACAGAAAGCAGGGGACTCCTGTACGACGACCACAAGCATGGGGATGGAAATTGAGGTAGGGACCAAACTTCTGCCCTGGCTAAGTCTGACAGGAAGATACTATGGTATGGCGGTTACGTACAGGTTTTCAAAACATACTTCGCAAGAAAGAAAGGAGGGGGGGGGGGTGTTGTTATGTCATGAATGGTTTCAGCTCATGGGAAAATCTAGTGTCACCAAGCTGACGTGGATATACTGCCCAGTCCATGCAGGAGTGAGAGGCAATGAGGTCGCCGATCACGTTTCCAGTCACGCTTATGTAACAGATATGATTCTTATGGACAGGATGGATATATTGAAATCGGTGACCGAGGAACTAGTACAGAAGGAGGAAAAGGCATGTGTTGATAATATATATCTACAGAGAATGAAGGATAGAGGCGTGGGGGGGGGGAGAGCCTAGTGATTGGCTGGTAGAATTCGAGGGTGTCATAACCAACAGCCGACTGGCACAAGTATTGTTCAATTGTTCATACTCTTCGGTGGTTGTTGAAACAGCTGAGCGTGTATGGATGTGCCCCGAGTGCGATGATGGATTCCAGATTCAAGAATTTATAAATCAGAAAGATCCAATGTCTTGCTGGAAGATGATTGCCTTGATTCAAGAGTAAAATAATTCTAAAGTCATACACATCGCATTTTAAGGCTTGGTGATAAATATATCAATACTAAATTAATTGGAACTTTAACATACTTTATGTCCAGGCATTCCAATTGTTATCTTTATATTTAATAACAGTATTCATTCATTCATTTGCATGCCCTTGCGGAACTTTGGCTCCCTAATAGCACTCCTGTAGGCCTCTCGGTTGTGGGCAAGATGGCCTATCGCTGACGCATCCTTTTGCAGATCATCAACGATGTCTTGCAGCCATCCTCGCCTTGGTCTTCCTTTTTTCTTTTTCCCATTATGTACCCTTCCAAGACGGTCTTCTCTAGATTATCATGACGTTTAATGTGTCCAAAATATTTAGTTTTATCTCTTGAATCCTCTGTAGTAGCCTGCCTTTTTCAATACTAAGCTCTTGTAGTATAGATATATTCGTTCTTTTTTGTGTCCACAATATTTGAAGAACTCTTCTGTATCACTTTCATTCAAAGACATTTATGTGTTTCTCAGCTGTTTTGTTAAGTGTCCAGGTCTCACAGGCATATGTTGCTATGGGAAAGATACATGCCCTTAAAAATCTTATTTTTGTAGTTCTGTCTGCTCCTCTCCACAGATTCTTTAGTTGTTTTGCTTTCTGAAGAGCGATAGATGTCCTCCTTTTTAATTTCCCTCATTGTATCTCCATTATTAGTTAGTAGTGATCCAAGATATTCAAAACTCTCCACTTCTATGACAGTATATATTTCCCAAATGAGAAATAATAGGAACAACATAATTTATATGGACTGTGCTACTAAATGACAGTCTAATATTACATGGATTGTGCTGTTCAATGTCTTTCTAAATTTTCTACAAGAACTGCACTATTAAACATCTGTCTAATGCTACTACAGGAAAAGTGGCGAACTACCTTGTAAGCTATATATGACGTTTAATGGCACGGGAAGAATATACGATATAAGATAATGCTACTACAAGGATTGTAATACTGTAATATTAATTATTATGCGTAGAATGTTGGTGACTTTGCTCTTGCATCTTCTGTGGTCGTTAGTGTTTTCAGTGAATTAATACACTTTTTTCTTCCACACTACTTGGTCAGTCCATTGAGATTATTTTTCTCTTGGCTTTCCTCTCTTCGTTTTGTTTTCCTCGAATTTTCCAGTCATTACTAGGTTGTCCAACTTATGCTCTCTCATGACATGTCCAAGAAATTTTAACAGTCTTTTTCTTATCATTTTGACTAGCTTTTGTTGTTTTGAAACTTCTTAAGGACATCTGCATGGGGGGGGGGGGGGGTTGTCTGCCCAGTGTATTTGCTGCATATTTCTCTAAAATCCATCTCTGTTGCTTTCAGTTTCTTTGTAATTTTTTTGTTAACTGTTCAAGTTTCGCATCCATATAGCAATATTGGCTCTATGTAGCATTGTAATACTCTTTTCTTTATTTTCAGGGACATTTTCTTGATTGTTAAGGTATTCTTCATGTCATACAAAGCTGCCTTACCTACTTGTAATTTTATTTCAATTGTGCACTTGCCATCATCTGTTATTGTTGTTCCAAGATAATCGATTTGAAAGAATGTTGCACTTTGGTATGTTTATTCTTTTAGATGTTACCATTGTTTCTGTCTTGAAGATTTCATGCACCATCTGAATGCAAGGTATCTGAGTAGAAAAGTGGTTATTGTACTCATCTCTGAAAGCAAAGATCAGTGACTGGTATATATCCAGATAGACTTCAGTCACCTTCTTGGGCTGGCGAAGGGAAAGCAGCCGGACACACCTTCTTGGGCTGGCCAAGGGAAGACAATCAATACACCTTCTAAGGCTGGCAAGGGAAAGGCAGCCAGACACACTTTCTTAGGCTGGCCAAAGAAAGGCAATCAACACACATTCTTGGGCTGGCCAAGGGAAGACAATCAACGCACATTCTTGGGCTGGCCAAGGGAAGACAATCAACGCACATTCTTGGGCTGGCGAAGGAAAGGCAGCTGGACACACCTTCTTGAGCTGGCCAAGGGAAAGGCAGTCAGACATACCTTCTTGAGCTGGCCAAGGAAAGGCAGTCAGACACACATTCTCGGGCTGGCCAAAGAAAGGCAGCCAGACACACCTTCTTGGGCTGGCCAAAGAAAGGCAGCCAGACACACCTTCTTGGGCTGGCCAAGCAAAGGCAGCCAGACACACATTCTTGGGCTGGCCAAGGGAAAGGCAGTCAGACACACCATCTTGGGCTGGCCAAGGGAAATGCAGCCAGAGACACATTCTTGGGCTGGCAAAGGAAAGGCAGCCAGACACACATTCTTGGGCTGGGCAAGGGAAGGTCACACACACATTCTTGGGCTAGCCAAGGGAAAGGCAGCTGGACACACATTCTTTGGCTAGCCAAGGGACAGTGGTCAGACACACCTTGAGCTGGCCAATGGAAAGGATGCCAGACACACCTTCTTGGGCTGGCCAAGGGAAAGGCAATCAGACACACCTTCTTGGGCTAGCCAAGGGAAAGGCAGCCAGACACAGATTCTTGGGCTAGCCAAGGGAAAGGCAGTCAGACACAGATTCTTAGGCTAGCCAAGGGAAAGGCAGCCAGACACAGATTCTTAGGCTAGCCAAGGGAAAGGCAGCCAGACACAGATTCTTAGGCTAGCCAAGGGAAAGGCAGCCAGACACAGATTCTTGGGCTGGCCAAGGGAAAGGCAGCCAGACACAGATTCTTGGGCTAGCCAAGGGAAAGGCAGCCAGACACAGATTCTTGGGCTAGCCAAGGGAAAGGCAGCCAGACACAGATTCTTAGGCTAGCCAAGGGAAAGGCAGCCAGACACAGATTCTTGGGCTAGCCAAGGGAAAGGCAGCCAGACACAGATTCTTGGGCTAGCCAAGGGAAAGGCAGCCAGACACAGATTCTTGGGCTGAGCAAGGGAAGGAGGTCTGATCCACCTTCTTGGACTGGCCAAGGGAAAGGCAGCCAGATGTTATGCTGACTACATCATCTTCTATTGTACTGACAAATCAAGAAAAATATGGGCATTAACACTGCATTTCATGTTGCATGTCTGGCAGACAGTGCTACCTTTTCATTCTACCTGGATATGGGTCCACACCCAACAGTTTGAAAAGCTCTGCTTAAGACTACTGATGCTACAGAAAAATTAAAGTGAAAGCAGCAGAAAATCTAACACAAAAAAATGAGTGTATAAACTACTTTTAATACAAACAATGAATAAGTTATTGCAGAAAGAAACTAAATTCCATAAATTTTAATCAAATAAGTCTTATTCACGTATACAATAAACATAGGGATACCTATTTCAGGAAAAAAAACTCAGCTTAGTATTATCATATGTATTTGGAGAAAGACATTATAATAACCATTTTGTCTCCAGAAGTTGTAACAATAAAACCATGGAGGTTTATTGGTGGTGGATGTCATGGCACTGACAGGACATTGTTGGTGAACTTGTACTTGAAATGGCTGTGGTGACTGTTCTGGCATGGCTTGGACACTAAGAACCTGTTCTCTAAATGACTGTGGAGACCTTTCTGGAATGAGTGAGAGGCATTGTTGGTGAACTTGTGCTCTAAATGATTGTGGTGTCTTTTTTTTTAATGAGTGGAATATTGTTGAACTTGTGCTCTAAATGATTGTGGTGTCTTTTTTTTTAATGAGTGGAACATTGTTGGTGAACTTGTGCTCTAAATGACTGTGGTGTCTTTTTTTGAAATGAGTCACAGGTGCAACTGTTCTCTAAATGGCAAGTTATGGCGTGCATTATGGATAGTAACTTTTTTCTGAAAATACATTTTCTGAAGCTGTGAGGTAACTTATATCTTATCTTATATCTTATATCCTTTCCGTGCCGTTAAATGTCACATAGGGCTCGCAAAGTAGTTCACCAATTTTTCCTGTCTTCGGTGAGTCTTTCAACCTCATCAAAGGATTTTATGCCTGTTAATTTGGCCTCTCTTAATAATGTCCTCTTCAGAGTTTCACGCGGTCTGCCTCTTTTTCTTCGGCCTGTTGTGTTCCACTTGATAGTGAGGTAACTGCCAGGGTAAAAAAAAATCATGCCTGGATAAAACCATATCTTACCTCCAGCCTGTACTAGGTGATCCAGACAAGAAGCTGGTGTTTTTACGACTAACTCTTGGTGATGGACCCCTGTGTAAAGCTTGTCCATTGGTCCAGTCATGGAAGTGACCAAAACTGTGGGCTTCTCTATCCCAACTTGAAATCTTTTACTACAAGATCTTCACTGCATTGTCATTTGATAAGACCTACAGGTTAATAATCCTACCACAATCCCTTTTTTTTTAAATTTTGTTTGTTTATTCGTTCATTCTGGATGCAAGTAAGATCCCTCTTTCATGGGACTAGGCTTCATGTGATCTTCCCTTTGTTCACTGACTGCTAGCATGACTCAACTTGCACAAGAAGAGACTGCTTTCTCAGGTACTAATAAGTCAGGTACCACTTTTATAGATGCATCGAATGGAGGGTCCCAGTAGTGGACAAGCACACCATTGGGTTGCTACGTTCTTTTTTTACTTGAACCTATCTTTACGTTTTTTTATTCGCATAAAACTATATGACAATACATGGTATAAAAGTACAAACCATTTATTGATTATATTAAAAAAAAACAAATCGGAGTACATCTGTGTGCATATTACAAATGCACATTATAAATAAAGCTATATTAAGATCAAGGAAAATTAGCATAAACTCACCTGGAGACAACTCCAGCTTTGACTTCAATTCTGTGTCACAATTTGAATTTGAAAGTCAATTTGATAAAAAGCATGTTATTAAGCATGCATAAAAAAAAAAAGTATTTGATTCTGGTTAATGATCAGTTAACATGGTAAAATACAGATATTTATATAACCAAAAAAAACCCCCCAAATATTAACAAAATTATACCTAAATGAAACAAACTAACAATGAGAGCTATAAATAAACTAGGTTCTTCAAATGGTTTCCATACTTTTTAAAATGAATTGGACAGGATTTTTAAACAAAAAAAACTATATGAGCATTTAAAGCAAAAATCAAATGAAATCAATACATTATATGTGATTTTTAAAATCTTTTTATGCGATATTTTTAACATTTTTATGTGATATTTTCAACCTGTCAATTTTCTGTTTTAAGAAATTCAAGAAATTTTGTTATAAACATAATGAAAGATGCTGTGGCCGTTCTGTAAATGAGCAAGAGTTGAATAAAGAAAAAAAAAGACATGAAGAGACAACCTACAGTGTATCACCAACATCTGCTGTGTGGCTGGCTAGCTTACAGGCATGTGTACATAAAGGTATAAAAGTCACACAAAATCACAGACTGCATGGCAGCATAAAATGCATAATATCATTAACAATGTTACTAAATTTGTAAAACTGTCTAAAATAACACCAATGCTTTTCCAGTTTTATACTTTCCAGATAGTCTGAAACCAATGCTTTTCTAATGATCTGCTTTCTAGGTATTCTAAAACCAACACTTATCCAGCATTCTGCTTTCTAGATATTATGAAACAACATTTTTCCAGCATTCTGCTCTCCAGGAATTCTGAAACAACATGTTTCCAGCATTCTGCACTCCAGGTATTCTAAGAATAAGTATGATTTAAATAAAAGAAATTCTCCTTACGATTGTTCAATTCTACTAGTCTTACTATCAACAAAATTTATTGGAAATGTATATTGAACCATAATGAATAGAATTTAATGTAGAATGTAAAATCACTTGTTATATTCTAAAGCAGTATTTTCCAAACTTTTTCTGGCTGACATCCCTTTGTCTCCCTGGCTGCAGTTTTTTCTGCAGAAATCTACTGGTGACACCATCTCCAAAAACTTATTTGCTCAGTTAGTTCCGATGCCCCCGCCACTCTCTTTTCCCTCACTGCCCGCGGGATTTTCCCCAACACACACAGGGGGTGCAGTATAGCCCACTCTGGGAATCACTGTTCTAAAGCTATCCTATTTGCCTTTTGTAAAAAAAAAAAAATTGTCCCATGAGCACAGTTAAGTGACTTTTCTCAAACATGGCAGCGTAGTGACTGGATGGTAATTGTGACTTGGTGTACATACGACGGTCATACCAAAAGTCGTGAGCAAAAATTTTTTTTTTAAATCAGAATTTATAAATAGAGAAAATATAAATGTATCACCTTAATCTCCATCCTTTGAACTTTATGTAGAGGTCACATGACGTCACCATCATGTGTCACGTGACCACGCGGAGCAGGTGCTGAAGTTTAGTTTCGTCAAAGTGCTGTTATTGAGTTCCTTGTTACAAGATGAAATCCCTGCTGCTGAAATTCACCAAAGGCTTCAACTTGCTTATGGAGATGTGTGTATGGGTGCTAGCAGTGTTAGGAGGTGGGTTAAACATTTCAAAGATGGAAACACGAGCATCCAATATACGCCTTGCAGCGGTCGCCCTCAAACTGCCTCCACTGAACGCAACGTAGAAAGGGTTGATGACATTAAAGAAGATAAACATGTCACAGTATCTGAAATCTCTGTAAATCTTGGAATAGGACACAATGCAGTACAGGAATTGATTTAAATCCTAGGCTACAGAAAAGTTTGTGCCCGCTGGGTCCCACAGGAGAGAATTCCAGAAAGCAGTGTGTCTGTGCCGTCAGTCAGGTGGAACGGAACTCCACCAGGAGGGTATTTTCAAACTTGCAGAGTGATGGCAAAAATGTGTGCAGAGAAATGGATATTATGTTAAAAAGTGAAGAAAAGGATACACTTTAAGGTGATACATTTATATTTTCTCTATCTATAAATTCTGATTTTAAAAAAAATTTTGCTCATGACTTTCGGTATGACCCTCATATAACATACAGCTAAAGACTAGTATGTGACAATGACTTCTTATGTTGACTTTTTGATGTTTCTTTCTCCATCAGTGTATAAAAGATACACACAGCAGTTGTGCAGACTCGGTTGAGCAAAATTCTGTTAACATTTAACTGTACACCACTTTATAGAAAAAAAAATGTTATAATTTAAACTCACTAAAACACTGTTTCTTCAAACATCACAGACACTGAAAAGTACAAATATATCCATACTACAAGAATTTAATACTGAAGAAAGTTGGTTAGTAAAGAAGATTAAAAAGAGGACACTTAACTCCTCCCGGGCCTTTTGTCATCTAAAAGATGCTTCTGGTTTCTCACATGGTGCCTTTAGTTGCTGTAGTGATGTTTGGTCTGTTTCATTAAAAAACAGGTGTAACGTTTAGACTGTAAACATTTAGTGTGCATGCCCCATGACCTTTTTCAAAATGACCGAAGAGTGCTTAGTTACGTGGGAGAAAATTTAAGTTTTCTGTGAGAAATTTCAATTTTTTTTATGTAGATAGGGGTGGATAGGGGTATGGACGTGCCCTGTGACCAGACCACTGTTCTTGAATGTATCCCAATTAGGTCTAGACATATTAGAAATTAAATGACTGGAGTAGTAGTTAGAAGGTTATTTCAGACATTATTCTACTGATAATGCAACACAGAATTACAATATGATATCAACAGGTAGATCTATGCATCTCAGATGATATGTAGTGTACCTCTAGACAAATCCGATGGTAAGTTGGACACAATCATTGCCTAAAAACATCACATTACTTCTTTTTTTACTAAAAAACTCTGCATTTATGAAATCTTCATACATATTTAGTTATTTTGAAACATAATAAGTACACTTTTCACATGGAAAAACTGTTTCATTCACATTTTACTAATATGCCCCTATACATATCTAGACCTGCTTTTAATCCAGCACCCAAATGAATGTCCATGTTTCTTCCTGAAGCATGGAAAGAGTTAAGTATTTCAGACACATAAAACGTCATGAGAGTTTGGAGAAGACAGTTTTGGAAGGGTATATAATGGGATAAAGAAAGAGGAAGACCAAGTCAAAGATGGCAACAAGACATTGTAAATGATCTGCAAATGGATGCATAAGCAACAGGCACCTTGCTTACAACTCAAAGGCCATCAAGACAGCTGCTAGGGAGGCAAAGTTCCACAAGGTAAATGCTAATGAAGGAATGAAAATACTGTTTGCCCACTAGAATATTTATCCTGAATTTATATTAATTATGCTAAAATTGAAGATGCTTCAGACTCCAACACATTTGCATCTTTCATATGCAGATTAACAGTACCTTGTTTCTGATGTGAGCTCTACAAACTTCTACACCCTTCAAGAGTAAGATAACCCTCAGGACCTGAGATAAACAGTCTGACAAACTCCAGACTTTTGTGGTTTTAAAACTGTGAGACTAGCCTAATCTGTTGTAGCAAAACTGGGTACAACAAGTAAATGCTATGGTATGAGAAGCACTAAAGAAATAGGCTAAGAAGATGCTGATATCCTATAATAATATTTTGCAGTACCATGATATTCCACACTACCAGTGTGTTCTTTCACCATAATCAGAACATTTCTAGCTGTTCTTTTTTTTTTGCACCTCTCAGTGATATAAATGATGAAAGATCACCAGATTGTGTTCAAAATCCACATTTTAGCCATAATTTGGTAACAGTTTAAAACCCATAATTTAGTGACATTTAAAACCCACAATATGGTGGCAGTTTAAAAGCCACAATTTGGTGACAGTTCAATACCCACAATTTGGTGACAGTTTAAAACCCACAATTTGGTGACAGTTTAAAACCCACAATTTGGTGACAGTTTAAAATTCACAATTTGGTGACAGTTTAAAATTCACAATATGGTGACAGTATAGAATTCACAATATGGTGACAGTTTTAAACCCATATTTTGGTGATGGTTCAAAACCTGTAATTCAGTTACAATCAAAACCCACAATTTATTACAGTTCAAAAACCCACAATTAATCACAGATAAAAACCTACAGAACAGTTACAGTTAAAAATCATCATACATATTACAGTTCAAAACTTATAATTAGGTCACAATTCAAAACTAACAATTCTATTACAGTTTAAAACCTACAATTTGGTCACAGTTTCACACTAATATTTTGGTCACAGTTGAACATCATCAATTTCAAGAATTAAACTTGTGTTAAAATGAAAATGTAAAGAACACAAGAAAA
Source organism: Achatina immaculata (assembly GCA_009760885.1). NCBI lineage: Eukaryota > Metazoa > Mollusca > Gastropoda > Stylommatophora > Achatinidae > Lissachatina > Lissachatina immaculata. Next base: position 2,371,845 of record CM019709.1, on the reverse strand, counting down.
CTGCCTGACATAAATGACAAACAACCCCAGTGTTTGTTGAAAACTTAAGCTTCTCGAATAGTGATCGGGCATGAGGTGTTGATGTCTTCTAGCTGGACTGAGTTGAAAATGATGATAACCTCACTACTGCCAAGTTTGTCAGGAGTGATTGGAAGAGAGGCCATGAAAGTTCCATTTGGAGACACATTGCTGTGGGTGAGAAATGGAAATTTATGAGTCTAGTTTTCACATCCATAGAAAAAAATAAAACATATTCTTGTTTCCATGCCATTAAGGCATATTGGAGATACAGTGTTAGGCCTGTTATTTCCAAGACAACTGGCACATGAAAGTGTGATGTGGTCAGTATCACGCCCGGCCACATTAACCATCCCAGATTTCTCTGGTACTCACTTTTACAGGCTGTGCAGACTCTGGGGCCTTTTTGGTGCAGGGAATTGGACCTGGTACCACATTATTAGTAAGCTGAGTGCCTAACCAGGCCTGTTTTCACATCAGTTTCTTGAAAAATGTAAATCATTGTTTAACCAGAACAAACCTTTGAAAGGAAATGTTAGTATAAACTATATCTACCAAAAAAAAGTAAGAAATAATAAAGATGTAAATTCAAAGATGCTGAAGGCAATATCTGGAAACCTTTGATGAACTCTTAACCTACCATAAGCTGTTTAAAAGGCTTTTCAAAATATTTAAATTAAATTAACTAAGTCACACAGTTTTGTTCTCTCTCTCTCTCACTCTCTCTCTCTCTCTGGATCTCTGCTGACAGGCGTAAGATATCATGTCCTTCCACAACCCTCGATCCCTTGTGCATCTCAACAGACTTGTCACTGAGCATTTCCTGTGCCAAGATGCCAAACCATCAAACATCTTTTCTCTCTGTCTACCTCTGCCTCTTCTACCTGTGATCTTCCCTGATGCCATAGGCTGCCCTAGAGCGCCTCTCCTCCACAAATCTGGATTGTCATTTTCTGATCTTCATTACAGTTTTCCTTGTTTCTTGTGCCTCTTTCAGAATGTTCTTGTTCAGCTTTTCTCCCCGTACATGATACCTTTGACATTCTTCTTAAGAACCACATTTCAGCTGATCCCAGCCTTCTTTGTATCTCTTTACTGGCCATCCAGCCTTCTTTGTATCTCTTTACTGACCATCCAGCCTTCTTTGTATCTCTTTACTGGCCATCCAGCCTTCTTTGTATCTCTTTACTGACCATCCAGACTTTGCATCCATAGGACAGGATTGGTTCAATGTAATATTGTAGCACAATCTTCCTGACTCTCATAGACAGTGACTTATTACCAAGTATGGAATTCAGCTTTTGAAAGGAGGTCTTGGCTTGTGCAATTCTGCTTTTTACTTCAGCGATGCATCTTCCATCTCATGCTAGTGAGATATCAAAGTACTTAAAAATGTCAACTTGGTTTAATTTTGTGCCTTTTGCTTGCATGGTGCTCCTTTGTGGGGGGGGGGTCTTGGCCTTTGAAATGATCATCACAACTGTCTTCTTTGTGTTAAGGCTGGGTCCTTTTTTTTTGGCATGTGTATTGTTCATAATTTTTTTTAATGCTAAAAATAACCATGGTGTCATTTCCCAGTGAAACATTATGGCAGTGATGTTTTTTATTTCACTAAATGTTTGTGTGTCATGGATATTTTCTGGTTGGTTTAGAGTTAAACCGGGGTTGTTAGATAGTCAAATCTGTTGAATATGGTCACACCACCCGTCAAAATGCCCACTGTGGGTGACAGCTCATTTGAATAAAGAATTCTCCCTGATTCCAGAAAGCACCCAGTTCTCTCTAGTGCTGTAACAACATCTCCTAATCTCCTTGGGGTATTAGATCTGAGGCCCAGCTTTGAGGAAATATCTACTGACAACATGAACCACACCAGAGTACACTGTTTACTTAGTTTATGTATTAAATCTTACCCTCTTCATATGTTGTACGGAAAATTTTCTAACATTAGGAAACAAACCACATTCATGTGAAACCAAATCCATTGCACAAGGGACCACATGTGATTGATTTCTTCTTCTTACATTGTTCCCGTGCCATTAAATGTCACATAGGGCTCTCACATAGTTGTTTGCAAAGTTTTCCTGTTCTCTGCAAGTCTTTCAACTTATCAAGGGATGTTATGCCCACTAAACTGGCCTCTCTTAACAATGTTCTCTTTAGAGTTTCACGCGGTCGACTTATTTTTCTTCGGCCTGTTGTGCTCCACTTGATAGCTTGTTTTGGTATTCTCTGATTGTTTCTTCTCATCACATAGCCTACATATGTCCATCTTCTTTTTCTGATCACCCATGAGACATACTGTTTGCTCATCTGTCTTATCTCTGTGTTGTTCCTAAATGCATTCCACTTTATACTAGTATTTTCCATAGGTATTTTTTTTTCCAAAGATTCTAATTTCTTGGCTATTTCTTTAGTTGTTTTCCAGCTTTCATATGCATAAATGAGGGTGGATATTACATTTGAATTGAATAATCTTAAGTTGGTTTTTGTGCTTATAATTTTTGAACTCCATATGTTCTCAAGATTCTTGAAGATCAATGCTGCTTTTGCAGTTCTAATTCTAACTTCCTTCCTGGTGTCACCATCCTGGTCTATGTAGCTGCCAAGGTATGCAAATTGGTTTACTTCATCAACAACTGTTCCTTCTATGTACATTTTCCTTCTTGATTAATGAGAAGTTTCATTATTTTTGTTTTGTTTTTGTTAATTTCAAGTCCTATTTTGTTAGCCAAGGAAGACAGGGAATCTGTTTTTTCCTGCATCAATTTCACATTGTCATTGATAACAGTTATGTAATTGATTTCACATTGTCAGTGATAACAGTTATGTGATTGATTTCATGTTGTCACTGATAAGAAGTATGTGACTGATTTTCACATTGTCACTGATAAGAGTTATGTGATTGATTTCACATTGTCACTGATAAGAGTTATGTGATTGATTTCACATTGTCACTGATAAGAGTTATGTGATTGATTTCACACTGTCACTGATAAGAATTATGTGACTGATTTTCACATTGCCACTGATAAGAGTTATGTGATTGATTTCACACTGTCACTGATAAGAGTTATGTGATTGAGTTCACACTGTCACTGATAAGAGTTATGTGATTGAGTTCACACTGTCACTGATAAGAGTTATGTGACTGATTTTCACATTGTCACTGATAAGAATTATGTGACTGATTTTCACATTGTCACTGATAAGAGTTATGTAATTGATTTCACATTGTCACTGATAAGAGTTATGTGACTGATTTCACACTGTCAGTGATAAGAGTTATGTGAATTGATTTCACAAGGGAAAATTAAAAATGAAGATTCCTCACCCTTGGGGAAATTTAATCGCCTTGCACACTCCGTCCACAGTGACAACACAACCTGTCAGGCTGGAGTTGAGAGGGTTGGCAAATGATACATCAATTTTGAACTCTTTGTTCAAGATGGCCTCTGATGGTACCTACACAAAGTTTTTAAAAAAAGGATGGTTATCTATATTTATTGCTATAAAAAAAAAAGTTACACAAAAATTACTCCGTAATTAAATTTTGCAAAAATTAAAAACAGAATGGAAATCTCCAAGGTATGTATAATTTGGCAATAGAAACCCATAGCACTGACATACTAGTGTCAGGAGTTGGCGAAACATAGCTGATCAAGACCCTGCCCCCACCTCTCCATTGGTACTCTCAGTAAGAGACCTAGCAAACAGAACAGATTACCACAGTCCCCAGAGTGGTGGAGTCTGCTAAAGAAGAACTGCACGCTCTATATGCTTTTTAGAAACGCTTGGGGAGCACAAAAAATAGTTGCCAAGACCCGCTCCCCAAGGTGACACCATGAAGCCATGCTTCAACATCTCCGCCACATCAGCTGCAGAGAACACCGGCTCGCACTTCCAAGGAGACTGAAGAGGAAGATATAAATATATATGTGGAAGTCTTGCCAGTTTGGCTGTTCAGTTTCAAAACCTTAACTAAAATTTCTGGAGAAGTTAATAAAAATGCATGCACCTGCATTCACATCTTTAATTAGTGTCTACATTTTGTAATGCAGAATTAATTTTTTTTATTATTTACACTTTTGAAATTTTTTTTAGTTTAAAAATGCTTAAGTTACTTCCAGTGAGATCCATATTTCTAAATGCACATGTTGCAAAAAAGAATTATTAGCATTAGATACAAGTGAAACAGAAGCCACAGCAAACTTCTATTTGAATTAAAAACTCTAGCAAACTTCTACTTGAATATAAACTATAGCAAACTTCTACTTGAATTAAAAACTATAGCAAACTTCTACTTGAATAAAAAACTATAAAAAACTTCTCTGTGAAGAGGTAAACTTATAAACCTTTATTTTTTTTAGGTTTGTTAAGTTAAATCCTGTATTTCAAAAACAGCAGCAAATCTAACAAGCAGACAAAGTACTCCCAGTTATCTACCCCCCCCCCCCCCCCCCCCCCCCCCCCCCCCCAGATGAAGAACTGTATTGGGCAGAAGTGAGAAAGTCACTCACATGAAAAAAAAAAATCAAACTCATTTTATCTTGCTCCAGGATTGTATCAGCAGATGATCACAGGAAAATAATAAAGATTATGAGTTAAATTTGAAACATGGAGGTTAATAGATGAAGAAATGAGAAACACTGATAGCGCATGTTGGAGAGTTACTGTTAGAAATGATACTCCAAATAAATCAGTTTAAAACAAATCAAGCAATGTAGATAACAGGGACTAGTGGGCTTTACATCAGCAGTGAGATGTGGCTTGCGAAGTCTGGCATCTTCCTTTCTCACGAAAGTCTGTTGAGTCTCCTTCACATAAGCCCAGACAGACACATCCAGTATATATCCGTCTTTCAGCTTCCCAGAATATTCATCCTGTGTGACTGTGACAGTGTAAACCTTTTCTGTGGAGCAAAAATGTCAGGGCAGTTTATAATTCAATGTTGTTTTCTTCTGATTCATATTATTACATTGTCCATCTCACCTTCATTTTGTTGTTACTCTCGTGAACTACGACCAACAGGTGGATCTGGCAGTGAGAGAAGCCAGTGATAGAAATTATGTTCAGTACTTGTACAAACCTCCTGTAACTGTGAGCTGTTGTGCTTTGCAACCGATGCTGTAGAGGTGTTGAGGCACAGCATCGTATCAGCGTGGGAGCGGGTTATGGCGGCTACTTTTTTGGTCCTGGAGTACAGCTAAAAAGCAGGGGGGTGTGCAATGCTTCTTTAGCAGACTCCACCACCATGGGGACTATGGCAATCCCTGCCCAGTTAGCCAGGCTAGGCCTGTTACTGGGGGTACCACGGAGAGGTGAGACAGGGTCTTGGTTAGCTATGGCTCCTAACCCTGATGCTGGCATATCAGCTATGGGTCGCTGATTACATCACTGGACAAGCATCTTCACCCCTACTTCCACAAAATGTGAGCATCTATCTGCTTCAAGACCATCTTCTCACCCATAACTCACCACCTCACCCACCTCCTATCATCATGTGACTCATCTGATCCACTTTATTTTTCTGCACGGTGATGCGCTCTGGATTTACAACATAGTGGGTGAAGAATTACACAAAGCATCATCTGGGATCCAGCTGCATAAACAAAGTTTATGCCTGAGTCACAAAAGGTGGAGACAGAAAAAGAGTTCTATCATACAGCACATCCTTCTGGAGATTCTTCATACTTGGAGTGAATAAAATGAATGAACAGAATAAAAGAGACGATAAGATCAACTACGGTTTATTCTGTACTGCCAGGAAGCTGATCGTAACTAACTATACAGAGAGTGGAACAACATAACCCAAGGTGTTTCAAAATGGATAAAAGGTAAGAGGCAAAATTCCCATTTTCATGCCATTAAGACATATTGGGGAATACAGTGTTAGGCCCATATTTTCCATGACCTTCGGCACATGAAAGTGTGATGTGATCAGTATCACACCTGGCTGCTTTACCTTCTCAGATTTCTCTAGTACTCATTTTTAGAGGCTGGGTGAACCCCGGGGCCTTTTTCGGTGTGTACCAGAAGAAAAATCCCGCTGCTGGGACTGAACCCATTACCAGCAGATTTGTAAACCAAACACCTAACCATTCTGCTAACCAGGCTACAAAAAAATTAATAAAGTTAAATAAAAATATTTATAATAAAGAATAAAAATTAAAATAGCTGGGTTAAATATATTCACATGCATGTGATAAATCATGCTGATTCTTTGGCTTGGCATCAGCAGTAGAAAGAGTGCACTAACTCTGTAGCAGCTTTCACTGAAACCAAAAACAAAAAAAAAACCAGCAAAAAATTTTCAAAACGGCCATTTTAACAACCAGGAAAAAACAGAAAGGTCCAAGGTTACAACTCGGCAATCTGTACTCAATAATTCTGTGAGTTTTCTGAATGGTTAAACTGTTGGCTTTAAATAACTGTGAACGCATTGAAGACAAGACATAGTTTTCAGGGGTAGTAACTAATAACACAGAATGCCATCAGCAAAAATGCAAACTACTGAACTAATCCAGGCAATGATTCTTCCACCAGCCCTTATAGTTATAAAATTTAATGTATCTAGCTACCAGCATACCTTTCCCGGGCGGAATGACAATATTCTTAAATGGCTCTGACTTTAGTTTGTCTCCCAAAACACCAGTATAATATTCGGAGCACACATTTATTCTTCCGCCCACTGTACGCTTCTCTTTGCTGACGTTTTTCATCTTTAGATCAACAACGAAATCACCTCCAATCCAGGAATTCTCAGGGTCTAGAGCAATGGTGAATTTGATATCCTGAGAATTGAAATGACATGTCATGAAATTCATATATAAATTCACAATATACTCTCCAAACATTTAAATACACAAATACACATGACTCAACTATGAAATTAGTATAAACAGACAAAGAGAGAGATCATATGAATCTGTAAAACACAAAAGTTGAAACTGTTTTCTGTTTGCTTTCATTAGTCAATTTATGAAATTACATTCTATTTTCATACAAAGGGAGCAGAAACTTTCAATTTCATGTTTGAACTGGTGAACTGGTCAAGACCCTTATATCACTTTTGCTGCATGCTCTATGCAGAGAGGGTATACCACAACAGGTAAAATTTGAAAATTAGCCCTGTTAAGTCACAGAAATCTGGCACTGCATCTAGCCAGAATAGCATCACTGAAGTCCATGTTCTTTTCACAGGGTCAGGTTTTGCCTTCTTAACCTTTTCGCTGCAACATACTTCTCAAGAGCTGGTCCTCACTGTGCTGCATACTTCACTTGCCTACTTTCACCCAGTGCTGAATTCTTTTTTGCCCTCTCAAAATCCAAGACGTGCTGGTGGTGCTGATCATTTTTTTTAATCACCAGAAAATATAAGCATGTTGTAACTCTTGGATTCTTCCACTCTCATCTCCGTCTCATTTAAGCCAAATTATATAGCTCATATAACACGTATTTCTTCATAAGCATTGTTACATAGAATCAAACAAAACAACAGCAAAATAAAATGTTTTTCAGTACTGTTTTTGTGTGTGAAATATTCTAAACAATGCTGTGATACACAATGCTACTTTGCAGTCTCGACACATGTATCTTGTTTCCCATTTTTTTGTTTGTTCCTTGAACACATTACATACTTTCTTGGGACTCTATTGTTGATGGGAAATGTCTCTGTATCAACCGTAGGGGCAGATCTGCATTGCTCCTCCATCCTCTACTTTTTCTCCTGGCCTTGCAACATTTTTCAAGAATTTCCCATATTTAAGAGTCAAAGGGCAATTAGCAATAGGGATGTTATTGCCCATAACCATGTTGTATAATGAATGTGCATTCAAAATTGAAAGATCTAGCACATTAAAAAAAAAAAAGTTTTTTATACCATTTCACATTTTTTCTAATAGACTTAATAGAAATGAGGAGCATATCAGTTTTATTTACTGAAACCATACATTTATTGTAATCACTTTGGCTTTTGAATGTTCTCTTCACTTTTCCATTATTTTCCATCTGTTTCAACAATTTCTGAAGCGTGAAATGTGGTCATCATCCACACTTCTCACTTATCACACCATTTCAGAGCTAAAAAAATTACTTCCAGAACTGTAGCAAATTTCACCTTTCTTCAGTTTTTGTTCTCATTTTGGCCATAATCTTTCTTTTTTTAATTACAGTGCCAGAAAGCAATGATAGACGATCTGCTGTTTCCACCTATTTCTAACTTCAGATATGAGGGAAAGTCACTAAGCAACTCGCAAATGCCTGTTACAAAAAAAAAACAACTAAATGCGACAGTAATTTGAAAACTTTAAATTTTTGAACCTACATTATTCCCCTATTTCTCAACGTAATTGCCACCAACACTGATACATTTGTCCTATCGTGTAATCAGTGGTGCAATACCCATGGTGTAAAAATCAGGAGTCCTATTTCTGAACCATTTTTTTACTTCTTTCCATCTCTTCATCTGTGATTTCCCAGATATTATACGAAAATATCTGTCTACAGCAGCAATAAAAATAACTTGAAACGAGTTTACACATCTTTAGCACTAGTTGGACAAAATGATAAGAATGTGTTAACATGTCCTTAGCAGTGACTTAAGAAAATGAGTAAACACATCTTTAGCAGCATAAGGGTTAAACATTGCAAACTTGGATATGTTTTCTAAGTCTAGTGTCTGTTCTGATATATGCAGAGTGAGTTTTGGCCAGCCTTGCTGTTTATGTCAATCAGTGATTCTCAAAGTGATATCCCACCCTAGGGGTAATTCGATAATTCAAGAGGGGTAATGAGGAACAAGCAGATAACAGGCAGCAGCATAACAAACATAGTGGGAAAAAAATTGGGGTAGGGACTGGGAATCTGGTCTGAGAGGCAAGTGTGCAGAAGCCTGAAAAAATTTGAGAACCACTGATATCCCAGTGTTCTTAGAATCTGCAATGTTCTCTCCCTTGTTTTTCAGAGCCTGAAAGTTAAATGATGGTTTACTGTTTTGATTCTTAATGTGATCAGCATGAAATCTGAAATAATGAGATACAGTAACAAAACAGTAAAATTCAAAATGCAGTAACAAAACAGAGTCAACTTAAAAATACAAAAACAAAATAATCTATAAAACGCAACAATAAATTAGAATAAACTTCAAAACGCAATAATAAAATATTGAAAAAATGTAAAACTTCAAAATATGGTAACAAAATACAGCAGACTTCAAAAAGCAAAAATAAAATAAAGTAAATCAATGGAGAAGCATGATATGGTCAAGATACAAAAAAAAAAAACCAAAAAAACTACAAAGTACACTTTGTCGGGATTTTCTTGATCTCTCCTATCCTATTTCCATTGATATTTTCTAGATCTCTCCCTTTCTTGCTTGCGTCCATTTATATCTTCTAGATCTCTCCATTTCTCTCTTGTTTCAATGTATATTTTCTAGATTTCTCCTGTCCTCTCTTGTTTCCATCTATATTTCTAGATCTCTCCTACTCTTATGTTTTCATTTGTATTTTCAAGATCTCTCCCACTCTATATTGTTTCCATATTCACATACTAACATTAGCCTTTGTCGTGTACATGTCACGTCTGGTACTCCCAACTTGGTTGGCCTTAAGAACTGCAGCTCTTTCCTCAGGAGACCCTAAAAAATAAAAGTAAGAGGGAGATAACACAAAAGATAACTTCACAAACAGTGATACATTACATAAACAGAAGAATGTGACGGCATATGGCATTAGAAGTATGCTAAAAGATCATACAATAATAGGTCACTCAGATAAGGTGAAGGACAAAGCACAGCAATGCTGAGACTGTAGTAAGTCATATGGAACTATGAAGTACAGTGACAATGAGACTAATAAGTTCTATGAAGCAATGAAACACAATAATATTGAGACTGTAGTAAATCCTATGCAACTATGAATCACAATGATATTAAAACTGCAGTAAATTCTATGGAACTATAAAGCAAAATGATGTTTAGATTGTAGTAATTCCCATAGAACTACGAGGGGAAGTCACTAAGTAACTCGCAAATTGAAATATTTTATCAGTGGCAGTTATCAGGTAGTATTTAAATATATCCTTAGATAGTACCATCATCCAACTTTATAATAGTCGTATGTAGGAGGTGCTGGGAGTTGTGTGCGCATGCGCAAAGCAATAACAAAATGGCTACCAAACTGTACAGAGAAGTGTAGTGCGATTTTTGTGGGCTAAAGGACATTCAGTTGAGGACATTCATAAGGATATGATTACAGTTTATGCTGAAAAGTGTTTATCATGTAAAGTGGTTTGGATAAAAGAATTTTCTCGGGGACACGCCGAAACTGTTGACAAAGTCCGACTTGGCCATCCTGTTCAGATTGCAACAGAAGCGACTGTGCAACGTGTGAATGAGATTATCAGAGCTGATAGACGAGTAACGATAGACAGTGTAGCAAGTGCAATCAGATGTTCACATGGCTTAGCCTACAGAATAATGCATGAGCAATTGAATTTTATGAAAGTCTGCTCACGTTGGGTACCCAGAGATCTGAATGATGAACACAAAATGAACCGATTTAGTTTGTCATTGCAGCATATCTGTCATTACACATATGAAGGTGAAGATATGCTCCAAAGGCTTATGGAGACGAATCTTGGGTGCACCACAACCCGAATCAAAACATGCCTCAATGCAATAGAAACACCTGTCATAGCCATGCACAAAAAAATTCAAGATTACGCTTTCTGTGGGGAAGGTATGCTGACAGTGTTCTGGGATTATCAAGGAGTGTTGTTAACCAAGTTCCAGAAGTATGGTGGCAGTGTGAGTTCTGTATTGTACTGTGAAGTTCTGTCGATGCTACAGGATGCAATTCGAACAAAATGTCCTGGTCTGCTGACTAGAGGTGTGCTTCTCTTTCATGACAATGCCAGACCACATACGGCTCGGTTAACCCAAGAGAAAATTAGCTAGTTGGGTTGGGAAGTTCTTGAACATCCACCCTATAGTCCTGACTTAGCTCCAAGTGATTTTCACCTGTTTGGTCCATTGAAAAACAACCTTGGCGGGAGAAGATTCTCAAGTGATGAAGAGGTGGAAACAGAAGTAAAAAAATGGTTCAGAAATCAGACTCTCGATTTTTACGTCATGGGTATTGCATCACTGATTACACGATGGGACAAATGTATCAATGTTGGCGGCGATTACGTTGAGAAATAGGGGAATAATGTAGGTTCAAAAATTAAATGTTTTCAAATTACTGTCGCATTTAGTTTTTGTTGTAACAGGCATTTGCGAGTTACTTAGTGACTTCCCCTCGTATGTCTTCAAGTTCCAAGCAGAATCTGAAACAGCAAGTAATCATTCTCATTACTACTTCTCTTTCACACATTCAAGAAGTCTTTTTCTTTTGCTACATTTAATATCATATGCTCAGTTGTCTAGACAAGGTGATGGGTTGCCTCCATGAATCTCAGAGTTAGCAGGAGTCCCTTCATTCATACCCAACATTTTCCATCCATGCTGTTTTCCTGGGGCCAGGTTTGGACTTTTAGATCTCCACAGCGATTTCAAGAAGTTAAAATGTTGGGGGGGGGGGGCATGTGGGGAGAGCAGGTCTGATACTGGCCATATCAACCACTAGCGTGCAATGAGGTCAAAGAAAATATGAACAATAACACTATATTCCCTAGATGCCCGTATGCTATGATATGGTTGTCTTAGTCAGTCGATGGATCATCCTCATTGCACATTGGACAATTAGACCATGAGCACTCTGATCCCAACTTCAATATTTCCAAAAGTGTTTGGCGGCTGACGATACCAGTTCTGCGTTGATTAACCAGTCTTCATTGCTTCCTGCTGTAGTGCTCTTGTCTGGCCACTCCATGTTTGACGTTATGCTTCAGCAATCTGTTCATGGTTGCAGATTCAGAACTGTTGCTTGAATCGGTGACTCGACCAGCTTCTCTGAGCGTGGTCAGGATATCTGCCTGGCTCATTGCCTGTCCACCCTCACTGTAGCCATGCCAGCAAGTCTACCTGCTCGTTCATGACCTCTCACCCCTGCGTGGCCTGGCATGAAAATGGAACAGATTTTTGTCAAATGTGATCTTCTCAGCAACTCCAGCCAGTGCATTCTGTTGACTGTCTTTATAACTGCTAATACAAGTTTGACATTAAAAAGTAAAAGAAAAAACACCAACTTGTTCACCTTCACTGTGTTTGTATTCATGCGTGATGTCTTGTCTCTCACCGGATGTGACTGACATTGTGCTGATGAATTTCCCAACTCTGAAATGGTAGTAGTCATTACATTAATTTCAGTGGTGACACAATATGGTATATAAAACAGTTATCAAATATGATTTGCAAAAGCAGTATTTCCAAGATTATGAAAAAAAAATATACAAGATTAGGAAAACAGCTTCCAGGACGATTGTGTCGTCTTTGCAACCTGTGGTCCAGTTCATCCCAAATGTGCTTGATAGGTGACAGGTCCGGTGAAACTGCTGGCCATGGCAAGACAGTAATCTGATGCTGTTGAAAGTGGTCCCTGACCACACGTGCGACATGTGGACAAGCATTATCCTGCTGCAGTATCACACCTTGTCCATTAGCATCCAGAAAAAGCATTACATGGCGTGTAATGATGTCGTCCCTATATCATAAACCTGTAAGGCTGCCATTGAGGAGGACTAGGTTTGTTTGGCCAGCATAGGAAATTCCTCCCCAAACCATTACACTGCCTCCTCTCCTCCTATCCAAATCTAGCACACAGTTATTCACAAAGCGTTGAACCCTTCGCTTGTACACTAAAGCACGCCCATCATGGCCTTGCAGACAGAATTTTGATTTATCTCTGAACAGGACCTGTCTCCACTGATGATAGGGCCATGCCATGTCATGCCAGGCCCAGGTCAAGCGGGTTTGTCTGTGGCGAACTGTCAGTACTGTTCTAACTGCAGGCCTGTGAGGTAAAAGATTTACCTCTCTGAGTCTGTTCCACATTGTCCTGCCAGACACACGTCTTAAACCTGGAATGTTGCTGACAGTCCATGTTGCCCGGAGAAAACTGTTACGATAATGTATGAGGTGGATGTAGTGGTCTTGTGCAAGTGTGGTAACTCGTGATTTATTGCATCTATGGCGGTCATCAGTGGAACCATTTTGGTTAAAGGACTTTGAAGGCATGATATTGTGCCTCCGTGAACATTAAAATGTTGAGATACTGCTGCTACTGTTGATCCAGCAATTAACACCCCAACATCTATTTCTCGCTGATGTTCGTTCAATCTTGGCATGATGAAAAAGATGTTTATGTTAGAATTCCACTACTCCTTTCTTCAACGATTACGTGAAGAGATCTCAGAGAACAGAATTACACACTTGCCCTCATTTTATCCATGGTCAGTAACCAATCTAGCTAAAAGCTATCAATAGTGACAACATGAGACAACTACAGAGAATGTTTAACAAGATTTGGAAAGAAGAAAAGGTCCCTTCTAATTGGAAGAAAGGAATCATTGTTAAAATACCAAAAAAGGGCAACCTTAGTGACTGTAACAACTGGAGAGGAGTAACCTTAATATCAGTTGTGTCAAAAGTATTTTGCAAGGTCATTTTGAATAGACTCAAAGATATAGTTGATATTGCAATGAGAGAAGAACAAGCAGGATTTCGAAAAGGGAGAAGCTGTCTCGACTAGATCTTTACTCTAAGAATAATACTTGAAGAACATATTGAAAAGCAGAAACCATTAATACTGAACTTCATAGATTTTAAAAAGGCATTTGACAGCATACACAGAGATTCGTTATGGAGAATTTTTTGTCTATATGGAATACCATCTAAAATTGTCAACATCATTAAGGACTTCTACAATGGATATGTTTGTGCAATCAAGACAGAAGAAGGGATGAGTGAATGGTTCCAGATTGAAACAGGCGTGAAACAAGGATGTATACTGTCTCCTTTACTTTTTGGGATTACAATAGACTTCATAATGAAAAAAATGCTGCACAGGTAACACAGGTATTGACTGGGTACATGGGACCCAACTAGAAGATCTTGATTTTGCTGATGACATAACTCTTATCAGTAATAATGTGAATTCCATGCAAGAAAAAACAGAAAGCCTGTCTTCACTGGCTAGCAAAATAGGACTTGAAATTAACAAGGACAAAACAAAAATAATGAAAATTCCCATCAATCAAATTGGAAAAATACACATAGAAGGGACAGATATTGAAGAAGTCAATCAATTTGCATACCTTGGCAGCTACATAGACCAGGATGGTGACACTAGAAAGGAAGTTAGGATCAGAATTGCAAAAGCAGCATCAATCTTCAAGAATCTTGAGAACATATGGAATTCAAAAGTTATAAGCACAAAAACCAAGTTAAGACTATTCAATTCAAATGTAATATCCACCCTCATTTATGCATGCGAAAGCTGGAAAACAGCTAAAGAAATAGAAAAGAAATTAGACTCTTTTGAAAACAAATGCCTAAGGAAAATACTCGGCATCAAGTGGAATGAATTCAAGAACAATGCAGAGATAAGACAGATGACTGAACAACAACCAGTTTCATGGGTGATCAGGAAAAGGAGATGGACATATGTTGGTCACTTGATGAGAAGAAATGATCAGAGAATCCCAAAACAAGCTATCAAGTGGAACACAACAGGCCGAAGAAAAAGAGGCAGACCGCGTGAAACTCTGAAGAGGACATTATTAAGAGAGGCCAAATTAACAGGTATAAAATCCTTTGATGAGGTTGAAAGACTCGCCGAAGACAGGAAAAATTGGCGAACTACTTTGCGAGCCCTATGTGACGTTTAACGGCACGGGAAGGATATAAGAAGATATAAGAAGTAACCAATCATGGATCACTGGACGTGATTTCACTGGAGTTGTGGTTATCTCCCCAAGAATAGTGCAATCAACTTCGTGCAGCACAGGGAAGTGGAAAACACTCAGACACAATGTCATGCCAAATATGATTTCATTTCAGTCATGACAATGTTACTGATGCACTTGACACCACTGCACGCTTACTTTTTTTCCGTGGATAGATAAAACATAGACTTCATAATGAAAAAAATGCTGCACAGGTAAAACTGGCATTGATTGGGTAAATGAGACCCAACTGGAAGATCTTAATTCTGCAGATGACATAACTCTTATCAGTGACAATGTGAAATCACTGCAAGAAAAAACGGATACCCTGTCTTCAATAGTTAGTAAAATAAGACTTGAAATTAACAAGGATAAAACAAAAATAATGAAACTTCTCATTAACTGCGAAGGAAAAATATACATAGAGGGAACAGATGTTGAAGAAGTAAACCATTTTGCATATCTCAGCAGCTACATAGACCAGGATGGAAGTTAGAATTCGAATTGCAAAAGCAGCACTGACCTTCAAGAATCTTGAAAACATATGGCATTCAAAAGTTATAAGCACAAACACAAAGTTAAGATTATTCAATTCAAATCTGATATCCACCCTTATTTATGCATGTGAAAGCTGGAAAATAATTGGTATAAAATGGAAAGAATTCAAGAACAATGCAGAGATAAGACAGATGAGCAAACAACAACCTGTCTCACGGTTGATTAGAAAAAGAAGATGGACATATGTCAGTCATGTGCTGAGATGAAACAACCAGAGAATCCCAAAACAAGCTATCAAGTGGAACACAAAAGGTTGAAGAAAAAGAGATCGACCACGTAAAACTCTAAAGAGGACATTGTTAAGGGAGGCCAGTTTAGTGGGAATAACATCCCTTGATGAAGTTGAAGAGCTCGCTGAAAACAGGAAATCTTGGCAAACCTATGTGATGTTTAATGTCATGGGAAGGATGTAAGATGTAAGACTTACTGGAATACCAGGGCAAAAGTTAGATGTTACCAATACCGGTGACTCAATACAACATTTCAGTTTAATGATCACAGATAACATACTTGATATGATTGTTAGTGAAACTAACAGATGAGATCAACTACATCATCATTGTTAATCATCATAGCCATCATCATCATTACTATAATCATCATTACCATCATCATAATTATTATCATTTGTCACCACCTTTACTTCTGTAGTCATCATCATCATCATCACACCACCTTCTCCAAGATCATCAGCTTGTGTCAACAAATTTATTTCTGGCATAATAAATCACTGCCTTGTCTTTATAACTGTTCTCTCTGTGTTTTTTCGCTCTACTCTAACTCGCCACTGGAAGAGCAATGGCAAGTTTGTTTTTTAAGTAACACTAAAACAAAATTAGCTACAGAAAATATACAAAATTAGGGTGATCAGAAAAAGAAGTTGGACATATGTCAGTCATGTGATGAGAAGAAACAATCAGAGGATCCCCAGACAAGCTATCAAATGGAACACAACAGGCCGAAGAAAAAGAGATCGACCACGTGAAAATCTAAAGAGGACACTGTCAAAAGAGGCCAGTTCAGTGGGCATAACATTCTTTGATAAGATTGAAAAACTTGCCAAAGACAGGAAATCTTGGTGAACTACCATGCAGGCCCTATGTGACATTTAGCAGCATGGGAAGGATGTAAGATGTAAGATGCTGCAAAACTCCAACTACTTCTAGTTCCCCTGCCCAGACATCTGACTGGCCTACTCTTTTTAGTGATTTCCATCTGTCAAAGGATTTTTAACACATGTGACAACACACATGTGGACATTTGGTCCCACTTGCTGGAAAACATGGACATTTTCTGCTGGAGGATTCATGAGAAAATATCCCTGCCACTTCTGGTGAGATTCAAACCCACAACCTTCAACACCTGAGGTGAACATCTAATCCTATGATCACACAACTCCCCAAACCCCACTCAAGTTAAAAATATGAAAAAAAAACATACACAAGTTAAAGAAAACAACACACACAAGTACTGATGGACATATCTTCCTGCCTCACCTAAAAAGGTAAAATTTTAACTCTTGACATTTGACTTAAATATGCAATTCAAGTAAAGCAGGTTTACAATAGGAACCAAAAATATAAAAGGAATAAATGGTAGAAACAAAGCTTTCCTTCTATCCTTCATGTTGTTACTCATCATCATGTGCCATGCCTGGAAGTGCTGGCAACCATGTCTCTTCACAGTTTCCAATCTTTCACGTTATTTATCATTTCTGTTGTTGTGCCTCTCCCACGCCATTTTGTCAAGCCATCTAAGATTTTCTCTCTTGGTCTACCTCTCCCATGCCATTTTGTCAAGCCATCTAAGATTTTCTCTCTTGGTCTACCTCTCCCATGCCATTCTGTCAAGCCATCTAAGATTTTCTCTCTTGGTCTACCTCTCCCTTTCCTGCCTCCAGTTTTCCCTCTTGTCACGATATTTTCGAGCTCTCCTCTTCTCATTATATGACCAGTAAACCTTGACTGTCTCTCCCCCGTAGTGTGTCTATTAATGTCCGTTTCTCATTGGCTTTCCTTAGGCATTCTTCATTTGTTATTTTGGTTGTCCATGGTATTAACATTCTTCACAGGAACCACACTTCAGTTGCCTCTAATGGTCTTGTTATTGTTACTCTAAGAGGCCATGATTCACTTCCATATAGTACGACTGGCTCAATGTGGCATTTCAAGACTCTCTTATGTTGTTACTACACAACAAAAATAACAATGATGCTATAAAGAATTCTTTTTTTTTTGGTCAGTACCATGGCAAAAAAAGATAACTCGATATTAATTTATCAAATAAATGTCAATATATGAGACTGTTGTATTATCTCCCTGGAAATGTGGGGCAGATGTTCTGATGATCTGAAGTTGTTTGAACACAGGCTTTGTGAAGATGTTGGAACATAGGCATTGTGAAGATGTTGGAACATAGACATTGTGAAGATGTTTGAACACAGGCATTATGAATATGTTTGAACACTGGCATAGTGAAGATGTCTGAACAAAGGCATTGTGAAGATATTTGAACATTGGCATAGTGAAGATATCTGAACATAGGCATTGTGAAGATGTTTGAATATAGGCATAGTGAATATGTCTGAACATAGGCATTGTGAATATATTTGAACATAGGCATTGTGAAGATGTCTGAACATAGGCATTGTGAAGATATTTGAACATTGACATTGTGAAGATGTCTGAACATAGGCATTGTGAAGATATCTGAACATAGGCATTGTGAAGATGTTGGAACATAGGCATTGTGAAGATGTCTGAACATAGGCATTTTGAAGATGTTGGAACACAGGCATTGTGAAGATGTCTGAACATAGGCATTGTGAAGATGTCTGAACATAGGCATTGTGAAGATGTCTGAACATAGGCATTGTGAAGATGTTTGAACATAGGCATTGTGAAGATATTTGAACATTGGCATAGTGAAGATGTTGGAACATAGGCATTGTGAAGATGTCTGAACATAGGCATTGTGAAGATGTTGGAACACAGGCATTGTGAAGATATTTGAACATAGGCATTGTGAAGATGTCTGAACATAGGCATTGTGAAGATGTTGGAACACAGGCATTGTGAAGATATTTGAACATAGGCATTGTGAAGATGTTTGAACATAGGCATTGTGAAGATGTCTGAACATAGGCATTGTGAAGATATTTGAACATTGCCATAGTGAAGATGTCTGAACATAGGCATTGTGAAGATGTTGGGACATAGGCACTGTGAAGATATTTGAACATTGGCATTATGAAGATGTTGGAACATGGGCATTGTGAAAATGTTTGAACACAGAAATTGTGAAGATATTTGAACATAGGCATTGTGAAGATATCTGAATATAGGCATTGTGAAGATATCTGAATATAGGCATTGTGAAGATATCTGAACACAGGAATCATGTCAGATTGAGAGTGGGTTTACGGTGGCTTGCTTCAGGACTCCAAGTGGACTAGAAACAACCTTCCACACAGGATCCATCACCTTGAGGATCAAGTCAAGGCCTGTCACATCAGCCAAGCTAAGCCTAATTACTAGCAGCATCAGTGGAGAGAGGCAGGATATGGTCTTTACCAGATATCTATGCTTTCATTATGAAATAAGTAAAAAAAAAAAAACTTGTTACTTCCCCTGTTTTCTGTAAGCCCTTTCTGAACATTATGAAAAACCTCCTTACGACTTTGTATTCATGTACACACACTCCAGCACTCCCAGCTTGTTGGGAACCCAGTAAGCTGTGTCAGCGTTGATCTCAGCAAAGATAAAGGGTCCGTCATGCGGCAGGTGGACATCTCCGTTCTTGATTGCTGTGACAGATGCAGGTCCGCAACAAAACAAACCTGGAAGGAGTCAGAAGAAAATGATAATATTTCATTTAAATTATCCAGGTGGATCATCAGATGGAAACAAGGAAATAAGCAAAACAAAGAGGCACTGAGAACACTACTAAAGAAGTCCAAAGATGATGATGGAAATCGCCGGACCACCACTACAAATGGAAAAAAAATAAGATACCCCTATATAACCTTGACCTGGACTCCTCAAGGGGAAAAAAAGGGGGGGGGCTGGCCATTTTGGGACATGGAGGTGCACGATACACAAAGAACTAAAGGAAGCGGGGAAGACATGGTTTGAGATATCACAACTTGCTCAAGACGGGATTGGCTGGAGAATCTTTGTTGATGCCTTATGCTCTACTGGGAGATCAGAGGACTGATGATGATCCAGGCGGATAACAAAAATTTGAGTAAACTGGATTGATATAGATATTTGTCTTAACTCATAACAGACCAGTTGACATGCCTTGCGTTGACAGGTTATTCTTCAGATTACAACTGACTCATAGCACGCTGGTGTCTAATTTTGAATTTAGCCTCACCATACTTTTAAAATCTGGCAAACCTGGTTGTCTTACTTTCTTTCTGTGTCAAATCTGATCACGAGGCGTGTGGGATATTGAATTCAGTGTGATTCTGTATTAAAATTCAACTGTTTTTAAGTTTTTTCTAAGCTTATAGCTGCCACCCACTTGTGTTTTCATGTAAATATTAGCTGCCTGCTTGTTGTTTTCGGTTTATTGTAAATAAATAATTAGTGAATATTTTCCTGTGAGGAAATGGTGTTTGTGTACAATTTTACTCATTCTGGATATATTGGACCCAGTACAGTGGGGTAAGTGAGAAAATCATTGTTTGTATTTCTTCATTTTCCATTTTTTCTTCTCAGTTCTTAGCTCTTTTTTTTCTGTTCTACACTAATAACACACTAACAATTTTATTAGAAAAGTGATATACAACTTTTCCTGTTTAAACTAATGTATAATATGTCATACTGCATATCAGGCTTTGTCTTTGTGATGCATTTAAATGTGACAACCATCCCAGTCCACTTTATGAAACC
The DNA here is from genome assembly GCA_009760885.1 of Achatina immaculata. Classification (NCBI taxonomy): domain Eukaryota; kingdom Metazoa; phylum Mollusca; class Gastropoda; order Stylommatophora; family Achatinidae; genus Lissachatina; species Lissachatina immaculata. Next base: position 2,351,482 of record CM019709.1, on the reverse strand, counting down.
CCCCCCCCCCCCCCCCCCGCACCCCTTGTAAGAAAAGGCTCAACACAAAACTGTAAAACATATCCTTCAAACTGCAAATGACTGTGAAACACTGTGATGCACCTACTCATCATCATCATGTGTCATGGCCACTTATACTCCACAAATCTCACTCCCTGACATTTCTGAGTAACTCTTCTATGATTTCTTTCCAAGGCACAATGTCAGACCTTCTAACGTCCGTTTCTTGGTCTTCCTCTGCTTTTCCTGCCTTCAGTTTTGCCCACTGTTATGATGTTCTTCAGTTTCTTCCTTCTCATCACATGCCCAAAGAATGATGACTGCCTTTCCCTTATCTTTGCTATTATACATTTTTTATCAGATTGTTTCAAACACTGCTCATTATTTATCTTGGTTGTCCTTCGGATCCTCATTATTCTTCTCAAGAACCACAACTCTGTTGCCTCCAATGACTTACTCATTTTCAAGAATCTACTGGCCCAACAAAATGACCCAAGAAGCCAAGCTGGACTATTTTATACAGGAACTACAAATAAAATCAATAAGGCAGCTGAAATATGTATCAGTGAGGAAAAATTGGAAAAGGTGGAGAGTTTTTAATATCTTGGATCATTACTAACTAATAATGGAGATACAATGAGGGAAATTAAAAGGAGGACATCTATCGCTATTCAAAAAGTAAAATAACTAAAGAATCTGTGGAGAGGAACAGACAGAACTACAAAAATAAGATTTTTAAGGGCATGCATCTTTCCCATCGCAACATATGCCTGTGAGACCTGGACACTTAACAAAACAGCTGAGAAATACATAAATGCTTTTGAATGTAAATGCTATAGAAGTCTTCAAATATCATGGACACAAAAAAGAACAAATATATCCATACTACAAGAACTTAATACTGAAGAAGGCTGGCTAGTAAAGAGGAAAGAAAATTAAAGAGAGAAAAATTAAATATTTTAGACACATTAAACGTCATGATAATTTAGAGAAGACAGTCTTGGAAGGATGCATAACAGGAAAAAGAAAGAGAGGAAGACCAAGGCAAAGATGGCTGCAAGACATCATTGATAATCTACAAATGGATGCATCAGCAGCAGGGTATCTTGCTTACAATCGAGAAGCCTACAGGAGAACTGTTAGGTAGGCAAAGTTCCACAAGGGACATGCAAATGACTGACTGACTGACAAATAAAAGCATTACATTTTATCCCAGAGATGTCTGTAGATACAGACAGTAAATGTTTATGAAGAGAAAGATGAGAAAAGGCATCAAGATTCTGATGGAACAGACAGTTTGATATTCATCTTTGTCCTTGATCATGAAAATGTTTCTGGTAATGAAAAAAGCAGACCAGCTCCCACAGTTGGTTATCTAGACAGATAAATGATGATGGCACATCCTTAACAACAGCAGAAGTTGATTCAAAGAAAAAAACTGTGACACTGCATTCACTGGTAGGATGAAAGAACCAGGAATAAAATATGGTCATGTTAAAAGGGTACATCATATAAAGGGTACAAGAAGAATTATAAATCAACATAAAACTGTTTCTGTAAGATGCTATACACCAGTAGCCTCCAAAGTGAGCAGTGATTTTATGGTGATTTGGAGGCTCTAAGGATGTGATCTGGAAAGCAAAGGGGGATATAACTCAAACAAGTTTGGGATCCATTGCAATACAGTGACAGACATATATCAAGGGAGATGACTGTAGCTCCTATTCTAATCAACTAAAATGGCTTCATACATATCATCATAACTGACACAAACTATAGTTAAATGGTAGGCATAAGATCTTGATATAACAGACAGCCTGAACAGTCTGACAGAAGCCATCAAGATCTTGACAGAATAGATGACTTCGAAAATTTTTTACGGAAGACAACAATTCTTTGGCAGAATAGATGACATGGACAGTCTGATGGAAGACATCAAAATCTTCACAGAACAGAATACCTGAAGGAACAGCCATCACACACATATGACACATACAATCAGTTGTTTGAAAGATTTGAAAGAATACCATCTGAGGCCTCCTGAGGTGTGGAATCAACCACTTGCCAGCCTCCATAACCGTGGGGGAGGTCAGGTCTAGCCATCCAGCACTCGTTCCATACGTGGAAGGTCCTGAAGATTTACAAAAAAAAAAAAACATGAATGTCAGAATATGAAACAATTTAAAATGACTATTTTTGGCACTGAAAATTGTTTAACTCCTACTCATTCATTCATATGCATTCCCTTGCGGAACTTTGCCTCCCTAACAGCACTCCTCTTGGTTGTGAGCAAGATGGCCTGCTGCTGATGCATCCATTTGCAGCCATCTTCGTTTTGGTCTTCCTCTTTTTCTTTTTCCCATTATGTACCCTTCCAAGATGGTCTTCTATAGATTATCATGACATTTAATGTGTCCAAAATATTTAAGTTTTCTCTCTTTAATCCTCTTTACTAGCCAGCCTTCTTCAATATTAAACTCTTGTAGTATGGATATATTTGTTCTTTTTTGTGTCGATGATATTTGAAGACTCTTCTGTAGCATTTACATTCAAAGGCATTTATGTGTTTCTCAGCTGTTTTGTTAAGTGTCCAGGTCTCACAGGCATATGTTGCCATGGTAAAGATGCATGCCCTTAAAAATCTTATTTTTGTAGTTCTGTCTATTCCTCTCCACAGATTCTTTAGTTGTTTTACTTTCTGAAGAGCGATAGATTACTGTTAAGAAAAAATGTTAAATTCCAGATAGGTAAGGATAAAATGGTAACCCAGCTACGCCATGGAGGCACCTGGAGCATGCAGGGTCAGTCTCAGTACTTTCCATGACCTGTCAGTACACTAGGGGATGACATGGTCAGCATCACATTTAGCAGGCTTTCTTTCCCCACCTCCAGAAGAAACCTGATACTTATTTCTATAGCTGGGTGACAGATTCTTCTTCTTCTTTTTCTTCTGGTTCTTCTTCTTCTGGTTCTTCTTCTTCTTGTTCTTCTTCTTGTTCTTGTTCTTCTTCTTCTGGTTCTTCTTCTTCTTCTTCTTCTTGTTCTTCTGCTTCTGGTTCTTGTCCTTCTTCTTCTTCTTCTGGTTCTTCTTCTTCTTCTTCTGGTTCTTCTTCTTCTTCTTCTGGTTCTTCTTCTTCTTCTTCTGGTTCTTGTCCTTCTTCTTCTTCTTCTGTTCTTCTGCTTCTGGTTCTTGTCCTTCTTCTTCTTCTTCTGGTTCTTCTTCTTCTTCTTCTGGTTCTTCTTCTTCTTCTTCTGGTTCTTCTTCTTCTTCTTCTGGTTCTTGTCCTTCTTCTTCTTCTTCTGCTCCTTCTTCTTATTCTTCTTCTTCTGCTTCTTCTTCTTCTGCTTCTTCTTCTTCTTCTTTTTCTTCTTCTCCTTCTCCTTCTTCTTCCTCTTCAGGCTTGAGTGTGAGCCCCATAGCTTTTCTTTCAGTTCCTCTCCCTCGGGCCAGATCTGCGCTTGGAGGTTCAAGTGGTTGGACAGGTCTGCAGGATATGTTCGGGTGTCAGGATCCCAAAGCCACAGGGACACTTATTTGTGTGTGATATTTTTAGGCAACAGATGTGGCTTAGAAGTCTGCAGTCCTGTTCTTTAGTGAAAGATTGTGGTTTGCTGGTATCATGTCCATCACACTGAGCTTTCAACAACCAAACTTTAAACAAAAGAAAAGAGATCAAATCAGGAAACCACGTTAACTACAACTAATATTTACCAAACGCTGTCTAAATTATTTTCGATGTCCATTTCCCCATCGGCCTTCATATGAATGTCAATCGTGATTGATCCATCTGTGTCGTGTGCCGAGGAAAAGTTTGTCACGCACCGAGTTGGGATACCCAGGGCCCTGCAAACTGTTCAGAGTAAAGAAACTGCTTGTTGATCCAGCAAACCTGAACATGAAAAACATGTAACGACATGTACGACTAACCAATCACATCAAAATACAGTTTTGTCCTACATATCCTTGCTGAACGAATACCAACGCAAAAAATTAAATCATCAGAGAATACCAAAACAAGCTGTCGAGTGGAGCACAACAGGCTGAAGAAAAAGAGGTTGATCACGTGAAACTCTAAAGAGGACATTGTTAAGAGAGGCCAGTTCAGTGGGCATAACATCCCATGATAAAGTTGAAAGACTCGCTGAGAACAGGAAAACTTGGTAAACAACTATGCGAGCCCTATGTGATGTTTAATGGCACAGAAAGGATGAAGGATGTAAGATGTAAGTTCCATCTGTTTTTCCTAGGTTCTCTTAACTCATAAAAAATTATAGTATTTTAGATCATGCTTTTCATCCATTTTCTTCACTTCTGTCCTGCTGTTCTACTATCTCTCACCTGTTAAATTTATTTTGTATGTGAGTTACTGCTGTTTGCATCTACCTGGCATAATGTTAATAAGCTTTACTATCATTCATTTCTGGATGTTTAATAAATCTTTCTGCCTCTTAACTCTTGCCCTTTGACCCAATGCATTTTTTAAAACTCTCTTCAGTTGCTGAAGACTGAAATGTAATCCTTATTGTAAGACTCAGTTTCATATGGAATCTTGTGTTCCTTTCATCACTGTAAGTCTCAGTTTCATGTGAAATCTTATGTTCCTTTCATTACTGTAAGACTCACTCAGTTTCATGTGGAATCCTACATTCCTTTCATCAATGTAAGACTCAGTTTCATGTGAAATCTTACGTTCCTTTCATTACTGTAAGACTCACTCAGTTTCATGTGGAATCCTACATTCCTTTCATCAATGTAAGACTCATTTTCATGTGGAATCTTACATTCCTTTCATCACTTTAGGACTCAGTTTCATGTGAAATCTTATGTTCCTTTCATCACTGTAAGACTCAGTTTCATGTGGAATCTTATGTTCCTTTCATCAATGTAAGACTCAGTTTCATGTGGAATCTTATGTTCCTTTCATCACTGTAAGACTCAGTTTCATGTGGAATCTTATGCATGTTCCTGTCATCACTGACATCTGTTGAAAGACAGGTTTACTGTCATAGCTGGATAGATTATGATGGCTTGTAAGAGGATGTAGAATTGACTCATAAAGGAATCTTTTACTATCCTGGGATGTCAAGCTCTACTCATGTAGGTCAGGATAAAGAAACTTAACAGCCTGTTACTAGAACATCATTAAGAGGTGGTCAAGGGTCTTGGCTTGTGTTGGTTTGAAAGAGTATGTGCTAGCTTTTTTGTTTTTTTCATTGGGTCTTGACTAGCCATTAGTCTGAAATAGTACTGGCTAGTTTTACTTTGATAAGACTTGGTTAGCTTTGGTCTGAAATAGTACTGGCTAGTTTTACTTTGATAAGACCTGGTTAGCTTTGGTCTGAAATAGTACTGTCTAGTTTTACTTTAATAGCACTAAGATGGACACCATAGGGGAACAGAATTCGGGGTAGACCAAAAGTGACATGGAGAAGAACAACAGAGAGGATGTTGAGCAATAGAGGGCTCACCTGGGCAAGAGTGGAAAAAAAGGCAAAGGACAGGCATTTGTGGAAAACCCTTGTGGAAGCCCCATGTGCCCTGGGAACTTAAGGTTCAGAGAGGGATAGAAAGAGAGAAAGAAAGAGGAAGAATTTTACTTTGATAGGACTTGGTTAGCTTTGGCATGTTGGCCCTGAAAACTGCTACATTCCTACTACAGGATATCTTTGCTTCCACTTCCTTGATAAGACATTTTGACTGATTGTCTCTATGTAATCACAATGGGCTCCACTTGAAAAAAACCCAAGTTTATAGATGAATGCGCTTGTTCAATAAGGCAATCAGCGATCCTTAGCTGATATACAAGCATCAGGGTTAGCGAACCATAAAACCAAGATCCTGTCCCACCTCTCAGTTGGTACCCCTAGTAAAAGGCCTAGCCTGGCTAATGAGGCAGGGATTGCCACAGTCCCCATGGTGGTGGAGTCTGCTAAAGAAGCATTGCACACACCCTGCTTTTTAGCTGCACTCCGGGACTGAAAAAATAGCCGCCATAACCCGCTCCTACGCCGATACAATGCTGGGCTTCAACACATCTACAGCATCGGCTGCAAATAACACCAGCTCGCAGTTACAGGGAGACAGCACAAAACAAGACATGACAACACGATGTAATCACAACTTATGTATTTCACAACCAAAAGAACTATGAAGATCTTGCAAAAGGATCTGGATGAGGAGTATGCTACAGCAGCCTTTTTCAATTCTTGAATGTAGTCTGACTCTAAAATCCAGGGTGACAAGTTCATGCTCTCTTCTGCTCACTGGAGATCTGCAACATCTTGAGACCAGTAGCAGCATGAAGGTTCTTGACCAGATCTAATCAGTGGTTCTGATTACTCAGTCAATAAGCACAGTTTCTTTATTTCCACTAAGCGTGTATGCGTTTCTTGAAATGTTGTACCACGATATATATATATATAGGGAAACTGTAGTCGATAATCTTGGGTGCTTGCCTACATCGCATAAAGCAAGTTTCCGACTACGTAGTATGACACAATTATGTAACCTATAGGAAAATGTGGCTTCAACCTCAGGTTTCTCTATGAAGTTATGTAACCGTTAATTTCGTGTCATTAGCATCACAGTTTCACTGGCTGACGTTACCTGCACAATAGCATTTGTCCTACCTGTTGCTAAGACTCCGGCAAAGACCCAGCACTGACCATAGTTGACTGGACGTTTAGTTTTCCAGTACTCGTCCAGGATGGGAACGGAGCCTGTCCAGGTGAGTGGGGAAGTGCCTCCCTCGTAATTCCCTGTCCAGTTTCCTGTGAGAACTCCACCTTCGTTGGGGGAGTTTATCTGCGGGAGAAAGATTGTTTAATGGGTTGCCAACTCTGAGTGCAGGGAAGAGATAGGATGAGAGCCTGGCGGGGAATTATGATAAGCTTTGTCTGAAACGGAGCCCTTTTTCTCATAAGTTGTGCGTTGTCATATACATTCGATAAGGACTAATACTGGCATACTGTGCAGACAGTTAACAAACATGTGATAGAATCTGGAAGCAACAGAGATGTAGTTTTGAAGAAGTGCACAACAAATACCCTGAAGTGTCAGAAAAGCAAAGAGGTCTTAAAGAAGTTTCCGAATAACATAAAACGAAAAGAAGTTAAAATTACAAGGAAAAAAAATTTTTTTAAGTCCTTGACACGGCATGAGAAGACTGAAGGCAGATAACCTAGATTGGAAAATTCAAGGAAAGAGAAGGAAAGGGAGACTAATTTTAAAAGAAAGAAAGAAAGAAAAATATCTCAGCAGACTGACAAGTGGCACGAGAAAAGAAAAGCATTTAAGGTGATGGAAGACACCAAGGATCGCACAAGATATATACTGTAGGGGAGGAGAGAGAGAGAGGGGGGGGGGGAGAGACAACCATTAGAAAATATATGAAAAGAATGTGTGACTCCCCCTCGACTCGTTTCATCAAAGTTACGGGCCGTATAAAGTCCACGTCACGTGATTTGGACGTCATATTATATACAGTGTGAGTAGATGTGGTGAGTTACTGTCTGTCTGATTCGTTAGTCTGATTGCTTATTCGGTTATGTTCTCCTGTCTCAGTCTTTCTCTGTGTATCTGGGCTGAGAGTGTCTGTATTCTGTCTCTTATTGTGCTCTTCAGTATTTCCCAGTGTTGCTGAATGCTGTGTATGGGTATGTCGTCTGTGAAAGTCTGGATAAGCTGTGTTATGTGTTCCATAAATTGTTGATTTTGGAGAAGTTTGTTGTTAAATTTCCAGTGTGGTGATCGTTTGAAAGGTCTAATTGTGTGTGTCGCTTTTACTACTGTGGCTAGTGCTATGTAATATGTGAGCTGCAGGGTTTCTGTGAGATGTCTGGTTCGTGTTATGTGATGTGTTGAAGGTGCATAAATTCTGTCTAGTCTGGTAGGTCTGTTATGGGCGTTCTTCTTGTGTGTGGTGTCTCTGCCTTGTGGACGTGTGTGCCTATATGTGTACGCTAAACTGTGTGTATCCATTAGATCTTGTAATGTCTCTAGTTGGTTTTTGTCATCTCTCTATGCTCTAACAATCTGAGCTCTAACTTGACTTCCTATGATGTCTGTCTCTGACAGAACACAGCTAAAATCTCCTCCTAGCATAATGTTGTGTCATTTTGTATGTACGAGTGAACAGAGAGTCCAAGTTCTCAAAGAACACAGGCTGGTGTATGTGGTCAGGTGGAGCGTGTATGTAGACTATGGTGTATGTGCATGTATTGTTCGTCACCTGTACTATGTCCACTCTCCCTCTACTATCTCTGTTTGTTCTAACTTTTCATCTGTCTGACGTCTGTATTATTGCTACTCCCGACCCTGAATTAACGACTGAAAGCACACTACAGTCCATGCATAAGCCAGCAACAGGAATTGATTATTACTGTCACGACATATGTATTACAGGTTGTGTATGTAATGTACCAATATACACCCGGTAGCCAATTACTTATTTGACATACATGTCCTCGGTGCGGGAAACTTCTGAGTTCGCCACACCTAGTTACATCAGCGACGTTTCATTCTCCGATGTGGATTTTCTTTCTTCTGTTTTTAGTCTCCGTTATAATGAGACCACTGGCGTAAACGCGGGTAAAAACGTTGTCTGAGACGTTATGCGGTGCATGACTGCATTTTCAGTGGTTACATCCCTTGATTTGACTCGCCATCGTATATATCAGTTCACACAACAAACACAAACGTTAATGGCCCGTCTCTTGTTCATGTTTCTCGTCTTCTAGCTTAGAGTCTTTGTTGACTGATGCAGTGCTCGTGCATAGTCAGTCTCAATGTGGAACTGTTTTTCACCGTTTGCCCCAATTCTAATGAATTATGGGAAAATCTCTCAATGTAGAAAATGCATAGAAATAGATACAAAATCAGGACAGCATTAGTAACAGGACATGTAGAATCAGATAGACAGTTAAAAAAAGAACGCTTATCAATGTCTACTGCTAGATCTGACAGTTTGCTCCCCTCAAATCCCAAGGAACGAGGAAAAGGGGGGAGGGGTGTGGTTCTAAGTTTCTCCGCCACAGTTGGCAGCCACCCATGTCCTGGATCCGGTTAACAAGAAGCGTTTTGGTGATTAGCTGTGTCAGAAATGTATTTCGGTTCTAGTGTCCACGTGTAAAATAATTTATTCATCTTGAAAAAACATGGCAAAGTCATCTTAAAGTTAGTTTTTAGGCTGTGGATCTAGTCATTCGTGTAACTCTGAATTGCTCTCTCTCTCTCTCTCTCTCTCTCTCTCCTCTCTCTCTCTCTCTCTCTCTCTCTCTCATTTTTCCATGTGCAAGTCCCGCAGGAAACGTGTCTAAATCTTCCGGTTCCATGATCAATGCTGTCGCCGTTGCTAAGGACAACAAGGAAAACAGAAAGGTCAAGGCTGTTTAGACACCATCAGAATTTTTAAAGAAAAAAAAATCTTACCAATGCTGACAATGATCTTGTAACTGCAACAACATTCCCACGGACTCCCCAGTTCAGGTCGCCCACTTCCAAGAGATACATTGCCACATCCAGCACGACGGACTCGAACTGAAAACATAAGATACAGGAAATGACGCAAGACCAGCATCTTTCAACTTCAACGCAGGCCGGCAAGCACGGTGTCTTTTTTCCTGTGGATATTTTTTTCCGTAATCATTTTCGATCCAATTTTTTATAGAAACAGTGTCATGCAACAAAATCCAAAATATTTCATGCTATTTTGGAGTGATGTTGTTAAAAACGGTGTTATTAAAAAAGAGTTATCATTGATTTAGACTTCAAACAATTTGGCAAAACAAGCAAACAGCTTGTCTGTGGCAGCAATGAACAAATGTTTGAACATTTAAAAATGAAGTTTCGAACGAAGCAGAACAGGAGATGGTTAACACACTCGCTGATAGCTATGTGCGAAATATTCTCTGGTTTTGAACTATTCTGCACCGTTTTGAGGGAAAATTTCCTAACACAAGCGTGTCAGGTATCGGTTGTTTGTTTACAGCTGGGCTGACTGGAAAGCGACGAAGCAGTGTTAGAAGCCATTACCTTCATACTGAGAAGTTATGCCGACGCTTCTGTACTTGCCCACGCAGTAACGGGACAAACTGTTGGACAGGCTAACAGGAAAAAAAACGTACATATACAAGTTATTATACTAAACTTATCTGAAGACTTTTTGTCTAACTTTAAATAATAATAATAGTAATAGTAATAATAATAATTTGACTCGATGATCAGACTGGCTTCCTTCATATGCTAGGGCCAGGGTTCCTGATCTGTGAGAGATTATCTTCTTCCCCTCCCCCCTCTCTCCGGGAGGTTTTGAGGTTTCGGGGAGGGGAGGGGGGACTATAGAGGGATTGGAACCATAGACTAACAGACTGGAGCTGTTGGAATATTAATCTAAGAGAAATGACGACTGCGGCAAAGTGGTTCCAGTAATGAAGAGAGATGGAGATGTGCCCGTCAGTTTTACACACACAAAAAAAAAGGCAGAAAGAGCGGTGAAAGTGGACAGAAACAAGAATGGTAAAAAGTAAGACCGAGCACATATAAACGAAGACATTCAACAATCCACTATTTCGGCAAAACCCTTCTCAGGGACCACATACAAAAAACAACACAACAGATAAAAAACACGAGAAACGAAGGAAAAATTAAAGAGTTTGCTTTAAAACAAAACCAAAAAAAAAATCTTCCTCGTAAAAGAGACGGACACAAAATGCGCCCAGATAGACGTAGGTAAGCACAAGGTGGAAGCAGGCGATTGGCTACAATGTAGAAAGATCGATATTCCAAAAGTTTTGAGTCTGTCAATTTGTGGTCCTAGTGCGTCCCTCGCCCTCAACAAGGAAAGGGGGGCGGAATTACCCCACTGGTAAAGACCCCTCCACTAGGGATTACATAAGACGAAGGGCTGACCAGTTCCTTTTTCTCATTTTCTCAGAGCGTATCTAGGACACAATACGATCATGGCACCAAATGTAAACAAACGGGGTTATGCCCCCTGTTTTTAATGACCGAACCTGTATAAATAATGCATGATTTTAAAACTTCTTAAAACTTTTTTACTTTTTTAAGTTCCACGAACAACGCACCAGGACCGTATTCAACTCAGGAAAACATGGCCACACATATCTGTATTTCTCTATCCCCACTAACCAACACAGACAAGCACAAACAAAACATATAATTAAGAAGAAGAAATAATTTCTTGTTCTTTTCTCGACGTCCAGTTTTAATGCACACACACATACAAATCACTTATCAACAACTCGACTACACTAAACGAAAACAAAACACACACACAAATCACTTATCAACAACTCGACTACACTAAACAAAGACAAAACACACACACACACACAAATCACTTATCAACAACTCGACTACACTAAACAAAGACAAAACATACACACACACACAAATCACTTATCAACAACTCGACTACACTAAACAAAGACAAAACACACACACACACAAATCACTTATCAACAACTCGACTACACTAAACAAAGACAAAACACACACACACACAAATCACTTATCAACAACTCGACTACACTAAACAAAGACAAAACATACACACACACACACACACAAATCATTTATCAACAGCTCGACTACACTAAACGAAGACAAAACACACACACACAAATCACTTATCAACAACTCGACTACACTAAACAAAGATAAAACATACACACACACACACAAATCACTTATCAACAACTCGACTACACTAAACAAAGATAAAACACACACACACACACACACAAATCACTTATCAACAACTCGACTACACTAAACAAAGACAAAACATACACACACACACAAATCACTTATCAACAACTCGACTACACTAAACAAAACACACACACACACACACAAATCACTTATCAACAACTCGACCACACTAAACAAAGACAAAACACACACACACTTGTGCCAAGACCCGCCGATTCGTCGCCCCGGCAGGTTCGCGACAAAAACAACACTTCAACAACGACCAGTAAAACGCCACAGCCCACAAACCGCCCCGCTTGGCTACGCAACTTTACACGGCACGAAACATGAACATATCAATCCAACATTCAACATACATAATATGTTCCGTGTGTGGCAGAACTTTTAAAGCTCGTATAGGGCTAGCTGGTCACGCACGGACACACCTCCCACCTCACCCTATTTAGACCAAGATGACAAAGACGATGGACGAACAACAACAATAACAACAACAACAACATACATACATACATATTCAAACAGAACATGATAAAGCCGTTTTGCTCAAGGGAAACTACTACCGTAGTAAGAAGTATTGGGGGTGGGGATTGAACACACCCACGTCTGTGGTCCAGAAATAAGTGGAAAATACTAGATGTCTGTGATGGTTTAAGGATTTTTTATGGCCTCTAGCAAAGCCCTGTAAACCCTTTATTCAACAGAATGAATTCTAGACCAACGCAGATACAAGGAAGATGAGCACCTGTCTCATCAGTGATTTCCCCCCCCCCCCAAAAAAAAACAGGAGATGGTCATAACTCGGTCACGTGATAAGAAGAAATAATCAGGGAATCCCAAAAACAAGCTATCAAACGGGACACGTGGACCGCGTGAAACTCTAAGGAGAAGATTGTTCAGAGAGGCTAAAGTAGTAGGTATAAGATCCCTTGGCGAGGCTGAAAACTCCCCTAAAACTATAAAAAAAAAAGTGACAAATTACAATGTGAGGCCTGAATGACGTCTGACGGCACGGGAAGGATGCAGAGAGGCAAAGCTGGTTTTGGAGAAGCCGCACATTCATCTTGGACTTTACTTAAAGTGTTGGCAGGAAATTCAAATCTGTGCTTGTTGCTGAAGGATCACCACTGGCCTTTCCACCACCACCCCCCCCCTTCCATTACACACACATACACACCCTGGCAAACTCCGGGGTTTGTGGTAATGTTAAACCTACACCGTATTCAGTGTTCATAGACTTTTATAGTAACGTTAAACCTACACCGTATTCAGCTTTCACAACTTTTGTGGTAATGTTAAACCTACACTGTATTCAATGTTCATAGACTTTTATAGTAACGTTAAACCTACACCGTATTCAGCTTTTATCGACTTTTGTGGTAATGTTAAACCTACACCGTATTCGGTGTTCATAGACTTTTATAGTAACGTTAAACCTACACCGTATTCGGTGTTCACAGACTTTTATAGTAACGTTAAACCTACACCGTATTCAGCTTTCATCGACATTTGTGGTAATGTTAAACCTACACCATATTCAGTGTTCATAGACTTTTATAGTAACGTTAAACCTACACTGTATTCAGCTTTCATCAACTTTTGTGATAATGTTTAACCTACACTGTATTCAGTGTTCATAGACTTTTATAGTAACGTTAAACCTACACCGTATTCAGCTTTTATCGACTTTTGTGGTAATGTTTAACCTACACCGTATTCAGTGTTCATAGACTTTTATAGTAACGTTAAACCTACACCGTATTCAGCTTTCATCGACTTTCTTTATCACCGGAAAAACTATAAAACCGTTTTATTTCGTAACCGGAAGGGGGGGGGGAGGAGAGAGAGAGAAAGAGAAGATAAAAGAGTTGTACCTGACCAAAATTCCACGGTTTGTAAGTGATGCTTGTGCTTGTCCCAGCGTAGAGTCTTCCTATCTCACTAAGGACGTAATCTTTCAGTAATTTCTCGTCTTCCATGTACACGCTGTCTTCTGCAAAAGAAAGGGGATATATATATAAGAGATAGACTTGTCAGGTACAAGACTGCCTTGTCAGATTAATCCTGCTTCAAAATTAACTCAAAATGTCAAACCGGCAACTCAGATGTGTACACGTGCTTCCACTTTGCCAGTGAACGTTTCTTGTTTTGTTTTCCAAGTCCAAGGTCATGTTAAATCAGGATTCTGGTAGTAAGGATGAAGTTCATAGTTCATGATTACGAGTACTGCATACCTGCAGCCTTTAGGTTGCTGCAGTGTAAGATCCAGATCCCTTGACCAGATCAAAGTTCTTTATATCTGCAAATGTTGAACATTTCAACATTCCCAGTGTTCTGAAGCCTTTTCTCGGTGACCCTGCTGCCTCTAACGTTTCTATTTATTATTTTTTTCCTTGGCCCCGGGCCCCAAAGCTTAAGCCTCTTCAGCCTAATGGGTTACCCGCCCTTGTACTGCAGACTTTTGTCTTGCCTAAATGGTCTGAAAATATGTCAGGCAAACGGAGGCTAACTCCAGGATATTTGAATGCCAGTCACGTGCTCCAGCAGCGGCCAGACCAGATTCGGTCGACGAGCATGAGGAAGATTTTGGAGTTTGTTTTGGATGAGGAATTACAGTTTTAGTTTGATCTGCTTTTGAATGTAGAATATCAAGTCTCAATAATAATAATATTATTAGTAGTAGTAGTAGTAGTAGTAGTAGCAGTAGTAGTAGTAGTAGTAGTAGTAGTAGTAGCAGCAACAGCAGTAGGCGTAGTAGTAGCAGTAGTAGTAGTAGTAGTAGTAGCAATAGTAGTAGTAGTAGTAGTAGTAGTAGTAGTAGTAGTAGTAGTAGCAGCAGCAGCAGTTGTAGCAGTAGTAGTAATAGTAGTAGCAGCAGTAGCAGTAACAGTAGGAGTAGTAGCAGCAGCAACAGCAGCAGCAGTAGTAGTAGTAGTAGTAGTAGTAGTAGCAGCAGCAGCAGCAACAGCAGCAGCAGTAGTAGTAGTAGTAGTAGTAGTAGTAGTGGTAGTAGTAGTAGTAGCAGCAGCAGCAGCAGCAGTAGTAGTAGTAGCAGCAGTAGTAGTAGTAGTAGTAGTAGTAGTAGTAGTAGTAGTAGTAGTAGTAGTAGTAGTAGTAGTAGTAATAGTTTAAAAAGAAGATACCTTTACACCAAGGGTTAAAGATAATATAGAAAGGATCCACATGGACGTATCTGTACACGGAAATCTCTTTCTTCTCCTGCTTGATCACGTCAATCTTGAATGTCCACTTGGCGACATAGCAGTCTGGCGGGGTGTACACTTCCACTGCGATGCTGTTATCCTGTGATATAACATTAACAAATGAAATCATGTGATTTTTCACTTCCTAGTAATGTATAACACAAGATGAAATCAGACAATCCGCCATAACAAAACGCTCATCTACAAGATGGCGTGGGAAACGGAAAAACTGGATTCTTCTGACGAAAGAAATGAGTTCGAGAAATTGTTTAAAAACGGGTTTTTTACAGGTATGCTAAGGTGGTCACAACCTGCAAGGGGAACCCTACATCGCACGTGTCTGTTAGTATTTTTAAGGAACTTGTACGAACTCCCTGTAACTGTAAGCTGGTATTCTTTGCAGCCGATGCTGTAGAGATGTTGTGGCACAGTATCATATCGGCGTGGGAGCTGGTTATGGCGGATACTTTTTCAGTCCCGGAGTACAGCTAAAAAGCAGGGGGGGGGGTGTGCAATGCTTCTTTAGCAGACTCCACCACCCCATGGGGACTATGGCGATCCCTGCTCCGTTAGCCAGGCTATGCCTGTTACTGGGGGTACCACGGAGATGTGGGACGGGGTCTTGGTCAGCTAAGGGTCGCTAACTCTGACTCTGGCATATCAACTATGGGTCGCTGATTACTTTATCGGGAGTTTTCACCCCTTGTTTTATAGGAAATGCAGAACATTCACGTACATGTCCGTTCAATTTAAAAACAACAACTGGACTTCTCCATAATTTAAAGGAAGGTAACATTTAAAAGAAAACGAAACAAATCAACTTAACAAAATAATTAACTAAATGCAACGAAATAATATACTGAACAAAAAGTGAAAGTAGTGTTTGTTTTTTTTTTCCTCCAAAGTGACAGCAGTCCTCTATCACTTTTCGTGACCGAGGTTAACAAAGTAACACTGCATACCTGCAGCCTTTAAGTTGCTGCAGTGTAAGATCCAGATCCCTTGACCAGATCAAAGTTCTTTATATCTGCAAATGTTGAACATTTCAACATTCCCAGTGTTCTGAAGCCTTTTCTCGGTGACCCTGCTGCCTCTAACGTTTCTATTTATTATTTTTTTCCTTGGCCCCGGGCCCCAAAGCTTAAGCCTCTTCAGCCTAATGGGTTACCCGCCCTTGTACTGCAGACTTTTGTCTTGCCTAAATGGTTTGAAAATATGTCAGGCAAACGGAGGCTAACTCCAGGATATTTGAATGCCAGTCACGTGCTCCAGCAGCGGCCAGACCAGATTCGGTCGACGAGCATGAGGAAGATTTTGGAGTTTGTTTTGGATGAGGAATTACAGTTTTCGTTTGATCTGCTTTTGAATGTAGAATATCAAGTCTCAATAATAGTAGTAGTAGTAGTAGTAGTAGTAGTAGTAGTAGTAGTAGTAGTAGTAGTAGTAGTAGTAATAGCAGCAGCAGCAGTAGGCGTAGTAGTAGTAGTAGTAATAGCAGCAGCAGTAGGCGTAGTAGTAGCAATAGTAGTAATAGCAGCAGCAGCAGTAGGCGTAGTAGTAGCAATAGTAGTAGTAGTAGTAGTATTAGTAGTAGTAATAGCAGCAGCAGTAGGCGTAGTAGTAGCAATAGTAGTAATAGCAGCAGCAGCAGTAGGCATAGTAGTAGCAATAGTAGTAGTAGTAGTAGTAGTAGTAATAGTAGCAGTAGTAGTAATAGTAGTAGCAGCAGTAGCAGTAACAGTAGGAGTAGTAGCAGCAGCAACAGCAGCAGCAGCAGTAGTAGTAGTAGTAGTAGTGGTAGTAGTAGTAGTAGCAGTAGCAGCAGTAGTAGTAGTAGTAGCAGCAGCAGCAACAGCAGCAGTAGTAGTAGTAGTAGTAGTAGTGGTAGTAGTAGTAGTTTAAAAAGAAGATACCTTTACACCAAGGGTTAAAGATAATATAGAAAGGATCCACATGGACGTATCTGTACACGGAAATCTCTTTCTTCTCCTGCTTGATCACGTCAATCTTGAATGTCCACTTGGCGACATAGCAGTCTGGCGGGGTGTACACTTCCACTGCGATGCTGTTATCCTGTGATATAACATTAACAAATGAAATCATGTGATTTTTCACTTCCTAGTAATGTATAACACAAGATGAAATCAGACAATCCGCCATAACAAAACGCTCATCTACAAGATGGCGTGGGAAACGGAAAAACTGGATTCTTCTGACGAAAGAAATGAGTTCGAGAAATTTTTTAAAAACGGGTTTTTTACAGGTATGCTAAGGTGGTCACAACTTGCAAGGGGAACCCTACATCGCACGTGTCTGTTAGTATTTTTAAGGAACTTGTACGAACTCCCTGTAACTGTAAGCTGGTATTCTTTGCAGCCGATGCTGTAGAGATGTTGTGGCACAGTATCATATCGGCGTGGGAGCTGGTTATGGCGGCTACTTTTTCAGTCCCGGAGTACAGCTAAAAAGCGGGGGGGGGGGGGGTGTGCAATGCTTCTTTAGCAGACTCCACCACCCCATGGGGACTATGGCGATCCCTGCTCCGTTAGCCAGGCTATGCCTGTTACTGGGGGTACCACGGAGATGTGGGACGGGGTCTTGGTCAGCTAAGGGTCGCTAACTCTGACTCTGGCATATCAACTATGGGTCGCTGATTACTTTATCGGGAGTTTTCACCCCTTGTTTTATAGGAAATGCAGAACATTCACGTACATGTCCGTTCAATTTAAAAACAACAACTGGACTTCTCCATAATTTAAAGGAAGGTAACATTTAAAAGAAAACGAAACAAATCAACTTAACAAAATAATTAACTAAATGCAACGAAATAATATACTGAACAAAAAGTGAAAGTAGTGTTTGTTTTTTTTTTTCCTCCAAAGTGACAGCAGTCCTCTATCACTTTTCGTGACCGAGGTTAACAAAGTAACACTGACCAAGGTGAATCATGGCCAAGCATAGATAAACTTGTTGGATGGTTAAGATAATTTCTTACTTCCCGCGCAGCATTTATACTGGAAGAGACTGAGCTCGACGTTGTACGGTCAGCATTAGATCGACTCGTAGACAAAAGCACTTTAGACATGAAAGAAAAATGACAAGAGAATTACCTGAGACGCGAACCGGGGACTCCAACGGGGCGAGCCTATGATAAAAGGTGCTCGAGTAGGCGGGCCTTTCACGGAGCTGAACTCATAACACCCGGAAAGGAAACGAAATTCTGTCGGAGCAACCAGAAAAGAAGAGAAATTCTGTCGGAGCAACCAGAAAAGAAGAGAAATTCTGTCGGAGCACCCAGAAAGGAAGAGAAATTCTGTCGGACCACCCAGAAAAGAAACGAAATTCTGTCGGACCACCCAGAAAGAAAGAGAAATTCTGTCGGAGCAACCAGAAAGGAAGAGAAATTCTGTCGGAGCAACCAGAAAGGAAGAGAAATTCTGTCGGACCACCCAGAAAAGAAACGAAATTCTGTCGGACCACCCAGAAAGAAAGAGAAATTCTGTCGGAGCAACCAGAAAGGAAGAGAAATTCTGTCGGACCACCCAGAAAGAAAGAGAAATTCTGTCGGAGCAACCAGAAAGAAAGAGAAATTCTGTCGGACCACCCAGAAAGAAAGAGAAATTCTGTCGGAGAAGAAACCAATATAGCATTAAGTACAAATTGTTTTAAACTGAAGGGTTATTAAAGGTTTAAATAAATATTCCAGAAGCATACGAAAGGAAGACCGAAAACACGTGACTGAGGTCAACAGGAAGTGAAAGAGGTCAGAGATGGCAATGCCCGGATTTTATCGTACCAAAGATGAAGTAATAAACCGAGGATCCGAGCAGATAACTTGATGATGATGATGATGATGATGATGATGATGATGATGATGATGATGATGATGATGAACATATTCAACAAGAAAAGCTACAGAACATTCTCTCAAACAAAATGACGGACTAAATACATGAACAGAAGCAGCTTCGGCCACCTTGTTCTCGAAGATCTGTCGAAGCATGTAACGTTCTACAACTGATGAGCAACTGCAGTGTTATTTAAAGTCCGAGGGCAACTGAAGAGGCCAAGCTATAATCTTCCGGCTGAGAACAGGACACAGCAGGCTGAGACACCGCCTATAGCAGAAGCTGCAGGCTTAGCCCAGCAGACCTACATGCCTGAGGCAAGAGGCAGCAGGCACCACATCACGTCCTCCAGAGTTTCCATCTACACAGCCCACTGAGACAAAGGACCTTGCGGGACGCCCCTCTTTGCAGGAGAAGGTCTACAGTAATGCTGAAGACCAGCCACGAACATCTGAACTTATGAGAGAGACTGGCGTAGTTATCAGACAGCGAACGATGATGAAGAAGAAGAAGAAGAAGAAGAGTAACTGATGATAGGAGGAAAGGTTTGGAACCTACCTTACTGTACAACTGTTTGGCTCCCCATTCCCCTGGCTTATCCACTTCGGACAGAACAAACTCCACGTACGTCTTCTTGCTGGGCAATGGTTTGTTTCCTGCAAGTGAGAATTTGAGACGGCAGTTGAGAAAGTGTCAGAACATTGTTAACAGAAGTATAGAGCGCCTGAGCAGCGCAGTGGTTAGTGGCATCGCCTTGCATGACGTTGGTCGGTGAGTTGATTCTGGTCGGAGATATCCCTTGTCCCACGATCCGCGACGCGTTATCAGATGGTCCACGGCTGTTATCAGATGGCACACGGCAGCTACCAGATGGTCCACAGCTGTTATCAGATGGCCCATGGCTGTTATCATATATTTATCAGAATGTCCACGGCTGCATTAGCGACTCAGTAGTAAGTACCATCTACTGTATAAAAATTATTATGATTATTATTATTATTATTCTTTGCAGGATGTCGTTGGCGATCATGTTTCTCCACCTTGTGCGGGCCCTGGTGTTTCCGATCATTTCAGACGCTTGTATTTGCTTCTATGCCACCTGGTCAGTCGACCGAGATGTCTGCCCTAGTTAGTCTAGATGTTGAAACGGGTATACCAGCTGAAGAGAGCTAGGGCAGAGGGCCATATCGGTAGTGATTACATCGCTCTATACTGTGCCAATAGATCAAGCATATATATTTTACGCTAAGCCACATCTCCAGTAATGTTCCCTCTAAGCTGCGCGGCAGCATGACCACGCACATAAACACTTGATGCCGCGCACTAAATTGTATATTCCGCGCAAATATAAATAAATAAATAAATAAAACTGCTTTTCTCGGATTTCTAATATTATGCTCTGGTATAACAGAATAAAAATATGACTGTTTTGTCATTTTACTGAAAGAGTATGCGATCCACAATCAGAACTCACCCGTCTCAACAACAAACTTAAGGTCATCAGTCTTGGGATCGTAGGATCTGTTGAACTGGACTATTAAGTTGAATGGTTGTCCTCGTCTTGCAACCAGCAGAGGGTTGGCTTGAGATGACGAAGTTATGGCGTACTTGTCCGTGTGGTGCTTAAGTCCGTTGATGGACGCCTGGACATCGACATATGTGACAGTCAACACTTTCTCTGCTTCCGGTTCTGGGAATAGAAAGTAACAGAAGAGCAAAACATTTTGAGAAAAACAACAGCCTGTCTTATCATCATCATCATCATCATCATCATGTGTTATTTCTATAAGCACTATTTATCATCATAATCATCAGCTCCTCTACACTTAGGGATTGGCGGCAATGCTCTTCCACAGATATCGGTCCATTAGCTCAGCTAGTGATTTGTTTGTTTGTGTGTTTGTTTGTTTGCTTGTTTTAGTTTGTCTGATGTGCCGTGCCATCAAGTTATACTGTCCATGATTTTTTCCTCTTATCCTTCCCCTGCCTCTCTTCCCATTTATCTTTACTGTTGTTATGATGTTTTCAAGCCCTCCAATTCTCCTTACATGTCCAATGAAAGATGGCTGTCGCTTTCTAGTGGGTTTAATGAAGCTCCTTTCTGTATTTGCTTTTGTCGGAAGTTCCCTGCTTGCCATCTTAACTGTCTGTGATGCTCTTAAGATTCTTCTAAGAAAGCACACCTCCGTTACCTCTAGTACTCTTTGCGTCGTTCTACCGAGCATTCATGGCGCAATTCCATAGAGTAGGGTATACACAGGGTAGCACTTTATAACTCTTTATTAGATGTTCAATGATATGAGGCGCTTTACATTAGGTGTTTCTCGTTTGTCTGAAAGCTGTTTTGTCTTTGGCACAGTCTGTTCTTTATTTCAGTGGCGCACTTCCCATCTGAATTTACTCGAGCCCGCAAATATTTAAACGTACGTTGTATGCTTCCTCTCACGCCTTTACTTTTTCTACAGCTGTTTTCATTCTAATCAGAATTTTTGCCTTTATTTTCTGCACCACTTTCCTGTACCACTTTCCTGTGAAATCTGCACCACTTGGTCTGGGTCTTTAGGTATTTTTCTTGCAGTCCCAATTTCTTTCCCATTTGAGTTTTTCAGCGATACCACGGGTTATCTAACTTCTGGTTTTTTGTTCTCATGATATAGCCTGTGATTGCCCCCGGGGTGGGGTCTGTGTGTGGAGGTAGGGGTGGGGGAGATTATTAAAAGATTGGAGGGGGAGGGGTGAGGTGCCATGATCACTTTTATGAAAAGTTTATGGATCTGTGTGTGTGTGTGGGGGGGGGGGGGGGAACTGGCTTGCAGCCCAAGACAGCTTGGTAACCGCTCCCTTAGACAATGGAAGTGGAGGCGGACTGGTCACAGATGGCGCGTCAGATACAGCAAAGCTTAGTACTGGACCCCAGTCACAAGAGAATGGGAGCCGCGTTAACGCAGTGGATTAGTCACTCGCTTGCCGACCAGGCGACCTAGTTTCGATTTCCACTCACTACAGTGAGGGCAGGGAGGGGGGCGGGGTCAGACCGTGGCTGGCAAGAAACTCCAGGGGTTCACTCAGCCTCAAGAAAAAAACTGGGCACCAGGATTATGCTCTGGGAAGGAATAGGAATGACGCCGCTAGCTACGGAGTTAGTGCTGATGGCGACACTAGTCGGCAGTTTCTGGTCAACTACTGACCAGGCAGCAGAACACTCATGGTTTGACTGTGTACAATGAGGCTGGTTCACAGCTCATACCTTTACCTTTAACTCACAATTAGAAAAACTAACAGCTTAGGTAGGCAAGAACTTACGTGAGATACAACATTCCACACATGAAGGCGGAAAAAAACAACAAAATATTGATGCGCATGGAGATAAATTGCGTCTATTTTATGCTCTTCTGCAATTAACGCATGACGATGATGATGATGTCCCGTCAGCCAGCTCACTATTCTGAGTGTAACACACAAGAAGCACGTAACATAAACATAATGATCACTATCGTTTCCTATGTCAGGCCTAAAGTAGCATGTAGCAGAACCTCTCCTGGATAAGGTGAACAACCCTATTTAAATTCTGGAAGTTAACGCCCTTGTTGAGTTTCACGATTGGGTTTCTTATATCTTATATCCTTCCCGTGCCATTAAACGTCACATACGGCTCGCAAGGTAGTTCGCCAATCCTTCCTGTCTTCGGCGAGTCTTTCAACCTCATCAAGGGATTTTATGCCTATTAATTTGGCCTCTATAAACAATGTCTTTTTCAGAGTTTCACGCGGTCTGCCTCTTTTTCTTTGGCCTGTTGTATTCCATTTTTTAGCTTGTTTTGGGATTCTCTGATCGTTTCTTCTCATCACGTGACTAACATATGTCCATCTCCTTTTCCTGATCACCCATGAGACTGGTTGTTGTTCAGACATCTGTCTTATCTCTGCATTGTTCTTGAATTCGTTCCACTTGATTCCGAGTATTTTCCTTAGGCATTTGTTTTCAAAAGAGTCTAATTTCTTGTCTGTTTCTTTAGTTGTTTTCCAGCTTTCACATGCATAAATGAGGGTGGATATTACATTTGAATTGAATAATTTAACTTGGTTTTTATGCTTATAACTTTTGAATGCCATATGTTCTCAAGATTCTTGAAGATCGATGCGGCCTTTGCAATTCTAACATCCTTTCTGGTGTCACGATCCTGGTCTAAGGATATGTGACAGATCAAGCGGAACTCCACTGATGTCTGCACGCCGGCGAGAGCGTTAAAAAAACGCCCGCCATTTTGCACGTCACAGTTTATAGTTTCCCGTGAAATATTACGCTCGCCTGTGGGACAGGTTTTAACACGTGGACTTGGTGAAAATCTGAATGAGTCTTTAAGCAAGAAGCCTTGGCTTGTTAGTTAGCCCGAGCTTGAAGACTGAACCGTGCGGTCCGTGTTATCGTTGCCCTTTAAGATGCAGTGTCGTCCTTGTCTTCTTCTTCTTCGTCGTTGTTGTTGGCTCAGATATCGACACCAATCTCTTTCAAAACTCCGGCAGTTCGTCTCGTGTTTTTCAGCATCACCGCAGAGCTTTTCTTCTTGGGGGCTTGGGTCTGGCCAGGTCCTTTGCCTGAGTGAATTGTGAAATTGACATCTCTGGAGGATGTGATGTGTTCTTGTTTGGAAGTTAGATATGTGATAGTTACTGGTAAGTCTCATGCCAGCGAGTGAACTTCCTGTTGGGAACCGCTCGGAACTCTGTTCTACGCGTCATTGTGATAAGTTTGATAGACTGCTCAGCATGTATCGTTCATCGTCATATTTTTCATCATCATCTGGCTGCGCGTATTAAACATGTGTTCTTCTCCAGAACCAGCCTTGACTCTCGAATATTAAATGTTTCGTCTGTCACTGAGAAGTCGTATCACCTGGGTTGGCGGGAGAAATGTGTAATATTTCAGGATCTTGTGTTTGTGTGCAGCTAAGCCAATATGACAGTTACACATCTTTACTCGGTGCGTAGGGACTGACATGAAACGCACACTATCTCGTTGTTACATCTGTAACCTTGTATGCACAACTATCAAACGATCTGTAAACCTTGTATGCACAACTATCAAACGATCTGTAACCTTGTATGCACAACTATCAAACGATCTGTAACCTTGTAAGCACAACTATCAAACGATCTGTAACCTTGTAAGCACAACTATCAAAACGATCTGTAACCTTGTATGCACAACTATCAAAAGATCTGTAACCTTGCATGCACAATTATCAACAGATCTGTAACCTTGTATGCACAATTATCAAACGATCTGTAAACCTTGTATGCACAACTATCAAAAGATCTGTAACCTTGTATGCACAACTATCGAAAGATCTGTAACCTTGTATGCACAACTATCAAAAGATATGTAACCTTGTATGCACAACTATCAAACGATCTGTAACCTTGTAAGCACAACTATCAAAAGATCTGTAACCTTGTATACACAACTATTAAACGATCTGTAAACCTTGTATGCACAACTATCAAAAGATCTGTAACCTTGTATGCACAACTATCAAACGATCTGTAACCTTGTAAGCACAACTATCAAAAGATCTGTAACCTTGTATATACAACTATTAAACGATCTGTAAACCTTGTATGCACAACTATCAAAAGATCTGTAACCTTGTATGCACAACTATCAAACGATCTGTAAACCTTGTATGCACAACTATCAAACGATCTGTAACCTTGTATGCACAACTATCAAAAGATCTGTAACCTTGTATGCACAACTATCAAAAGATCTGTAACCTTGTATGCACAACTATCAAACGATCTGTAACCTTGTATGCACAACTATCAAAAGATCTGTAACCTTGTAAGCACAACTATCAAACGAACTGTAACCTTGTATGCACAACTATCAAACGATCTGTAACTTTGTAAGCACAACTATCAAAAGATCTGTAACCTTGTATGCACAACTATCAAAAGATATGTAACCTTGTATGCACAACTATCAAACTATCTGTAACCTTGTATGCACAACTATCAAGGGATCTGTTAGCGTGTGTGCACAACTATCAAGCGATCTGTGAGCGTGTGTGCACAACTATCAAGCGATCTGTGAGCGTGTGTGCACAACTATCAAGCGATCTGTGAGCGTGTGTGCACAACTATCAAGCGATCTGTGAGCGTGTGTGCACAACTATCAAGCGATCTGTGAGCGTGTGTGCACAACTATCAAGCGATCTGTGAGCGTGTGTGCACAACTATCAAGCGATCTGTGAGCGTGTGTGCACAACTATCAAACTATTAACTTGAATACTGTTCCGGCAGCACTCAAAGTGTCTGGCACAAACATAAATATGATGTGACAGCTTTTCAAATTAAAATATACACAGACTGTCATTCATACTGATCAGACACTAACTTTATCTTCATCATCATCAGCCCTCTGTACTCCCAGTGCAGCATAAGGCATCAACAAAGGTGCCCCAGCTGTCTTGAGCAAGTCAGGATAGCTCAAACCATGTCTTTCCCTGCTTCCTTTAGTTCTTCCTGTATTGTGCGTCTTCATGTCCCCAATGGCCTGCCCCTCTTTCCTTTCCCTTGAAGTGTCCAAGTCAAGGCGGTATAGGGGTGTTTTTTGGGTTTTTTTTGCAGTATGGGGCCCACCCATTTCCATCTTCGCCCTTTGACCTCTTTAGTAATGCTCCCATTGCCCGTTCGTTTGATTGTTTCTTTGTTTGTGGAACTTTATCTTAGTTAAAAACACAAGACCTCTGGAAGTCATTACCCTTAAAGTGTCAGGAGTTTAACAGGGCTGAAACACTTGTCTGAAGGGGGTACTTCCTCTGATGATCTGAAGGAGTTGTGTTGCTGTTCCGCTCTCTACAGTAGAGAGTTTCCTGCGCACAAAACTTGTAATGAAACTAGGCACCTCTCCCTCGAGGACGTCCCGCTTCTAGCCTTCAGTTTGGCAAGACCAGTCCCGTACTGAAGAAAAAGAGATACACCTCTGAAGACACCGAAATCATTGCTGTGAACACATCAAGAACTGTGTGTACTGACAACGCGGCCACGCTGTGTAGTAAAGGTTAGCAAAGTCACGGTCCAAGGGAGGTAATTATAAAATTTCGCAAAGTTATAAGCCGCAGTTATCTTGACAAGGAAAAGGTAAATGCGTTGAATGATGTAAAGACAGCCTACCAGGTGAGAATTAAGGTGATAAAAAATGTTAAATGTGATCTATTCTTGACACATTATATTCCCAACATTGCTTTCGATATTAATACAAAAGCAGTCATGCAGAACTGCCTAGGCTCACTGGCCTGTGAATAAAGCAACAGCGGTGTAAGATAATCGGTAGATAAGAGTTGAAAGAAATGATAGACTGAGGTAAACATTTATAGCAGTGGTTATCTTCCTTGTCCACCCCCCACAAGAGGCTGGTTGAGTTTGGTCGCAGTTTTTGGTTTGTGGTTTTGGATTATCATCACTTTGCAGTCCCCATATGTCCATGGGTGCTCAGATATTCCCTTCAACATACCCTTCAGTGTCCTGCAGCTGATAAGTGCCCGTCCTGTGTCGTTTGACCAAGTCTTCCTGTGCGTCCAGTATGTCTCTCGTTCCTGGCCGTGCCAGTCTGTACTACCGGCTCTCTCACTCTATGTAACGATGTGGATTCTCTGCTCTCTCAGTCTAAGTAACGATGTGGATTCTCTGCTCTCTCAGTCTAAGTAACGATGTGGATTCTGCTCTCTCAGTCTAAGTAACGATGTGGATTCTCTGCTCTCTCAGTCTAAGTAACGATGTGGATTCTCTGCTCTCTCAGTCTAAGTAACGATGTGATTCTCTGCTCTCTCAGTCTAAGTAACGATGTGGATTCTCTGCTCTCTCAGTCTAAGTAACGATGTGGATTCTCTGCTCTCTCAGTCTAAGTAACGATGTGGATTCTCTGCTCTCTCAGTCTAAGTAACGATGTGGATTCTCTGTTCTCTCAGTCTAAGTAACGATGTGGATTCTCTGCTCTCTCAGTCTAAGTACGATGTGGATTCTGCTCTCTCAGTCTAAGTAACGATGTGGATTCTCTGCTCTCTCAGTCTAAGTAACGATGTGGATTCTCTGCTCTCTCAGTCTAAGTAACGATGTGATTCTCTGCTCTCTCAGTCTAAGTAACGATGTGGATTCTCTGTTCTCTCAGTCTAAGTAACGATGTGGATTCTCTGCTCTCTCAGTCTAAGTAACGATGTGGATTCTCTGCTCTCTCAGTCTAAGTAACGATGTGGATTCTCTGTTCTCTCAGTCTGAGTAACGATGTGGATTCTCTGCTCTCTCAGTCTAAGTAACGATGTGGATTCTCTGCTCTCTCAGTCTAAGTAACGATGTGGATTCTCTGTTCTCTCAGTCTAAGTAACGATGTGGATTCTCTGCTCTCTCAGTCTAAGCAAAGATGTGGATTTTCTGCTCTCTCAGTCTAAGCAAAGATGTGAATTCTCGGTTCTCTCAGTCTAAACAAAGATGTGAATTCTCGGTTCTCTCAGTCTAAACAAAGATGTGGATTTTCTGCTCTCTCAGTCTAAGCAAAGATGTGGATTCTCTGCTCTCTCAGTCTAAGCAAAGATGTGGATTCTCTGCTCTCTCAGTCTAAACAAAGATGTGAATTCTCGGTTCTCTCAGTCTAAGCAAAGATGTGGATTTTCTGCTCTCTCAGTCTAACCAAAGATGTGGATTCTCTGCTCTCTCAGTCTAAACAAAGATGTGAATTCTCGGTTCTCTCAGTCTAAACAAAGATGTGGATTTTCTGCTCTCTCAGTCTAAGCAAAGATGTGGATTCTCTGCTCTCTCAGTCTAAGCAAAGATGTGGATTCTCTGCTCTCTCAGTCTAAACAAAGATGTGAATTCTCGGTTCTCTCAGTCTAAGCAAAGATGTGGATTTTCTGCTCTCTCAGTCTAACCAAAGATGTGGATTCTCTGCTCTCTCAGTCTAAACAAAGATGTGAATTCTCGGTTCTCTCAGTCTAAACAAAGATGTGAATTCTCAGTTCTCTCAGTCTAAACAACGATGTGAATTCTCAGCTCTCTCAGTCTAAGCAAAGATGTGGATTCTCTGTTCTCTCAGTCTAAGCAAAGATGTGGATTCTCTGTTCTCTCAGTCTAAGCAAAGATGTGGATTCTCTGCTCTCTCAGTCTAAGCAAAGATGTGGATTCTCTGCTCTCTCAGTCTAAGTAACGATGTGGATTCTCTGCTCTCTCAGTCTAAGCAAAGATGTGGATTCTCTGCTCTGGAAGTCCTCCACTCATCTCTCTGAGCGCATTAACAGTATCAGGTCGATCCAGTGGTTGTCCGTCTGCGATGATGGCAGAGCCAGCCGGTCTATCATCTCTCTCATTTCCCTGGATGCCCGCGTGACCAGTGATATAGACGAAGGTGACTCTGCGAATCTCTGATTTCTGCAATGACCCAAGCCACTGCCTGCGTACAGAACCTGCCTCTACCTTCCGGACCAACACTCATTGAATCACTTAGTATGCGGGCACGGGTGTGGTCCTGTGATTCCATTCAGACGAATGCTTTCGTTAACGCCATCATCTACATCGTCATACTGCTTTGGTCATAGAGAAGAAAACGCTGGCTTCCAGGGTTGTTCTGCCCTCTGACCGTGCCGTGAATGTCCATGGCATTGTTCGCAGTTATGCTGCAGAAGACATCCACAGACATGGGTGAGAAAATCGAGGAAGACCAGGGTAGGAAGATCTGTGTTAAATTCCATCTCTCAGGCCAATCTAACGACGAACACAACCTCTAGCCCACCGCTCAAAGCTTGGTCGTCAGTCTTGCTCTTTACCTTTTGGTAAAGATCTCAACTGAGCTCCTGTTCGGCCCTCGGTCACATGACCAAGCGCGTGACCTCAAGCGCCGCCCCATGTTAAACGTGTGTTGATACAAGTGTGATTAAGTAACCACACGCGTGCAGTTTAGTACGTCTGCTATACCCTGTCACTGATGGGCCATCTTGTTATCTTGCATATGCTTCGTGAAATGAAAGAAAAATAAGATCATCAATTGTCTTCGTTATATTTTACCATCATCATCAGCTTCTTCTTCTTCTTCAGCTTTCCGAGCCATTAAGCCTCACTGATGCAGATAAAGTTAACATCCATTCCTCCCTATTCCTAATCTCTCTCTCCAGTTGGCGACTCCAATTTCTTGTATATCCTCTTCTGTGTGTCTTTCTATCTCTGTCTTGGTCTACCCCCTGGTCTTGTTTCCCTCATCTCTTGTGTATACATCATTTTCGTTCGTCTGTTCTCTTCCATTCTTTCTACATGCCCCAGCCAGCGTAGTCTGTTCAGTTTCAAGACATTTATAAATCGTTGGGATTGACATAAGCTGTTCAGTTCAATGTTCTTTCTAGCTCTCCATTCTCCACTGTTGGTATTATTTATAGGTCCAAAGATTCCTCATAGGATCTTGTTCTCAAAGATCTGCAATTGTTGTTCGTCTTTCTTTGTTGTACTCCATGTTTCTGATCCATACATGACGGCTGGTCTTATTATAATTTTGTAGATTGTTATTTTGGTGTTTTGGGACAGGATTTTGGATTTTAACAGGCGTTGCAAGGCAAAGTATATTGTATTCAGTATCTGTACTTTGATTTTAATTTCCTCGCTTACTGTGTTCATTCATTCATTTCATTCCTTTGCATGTCCCTTGCGGAACTTTGCCTCCCAAACAGCACTCCTGTAGGCCTCTCGGTTGTGAGCAAGATGGCCTGCTGCTGCTGCATCCATTTCCAGATCATCAACGATGTCTTGCAGCCATCTTCGTTTCGGTCTTCCTCTCTTTCTTTTTCCCATTATGTATCCCTCCAATATGGTCTTCTCTAAATTATCATGACGTTTAATGCGGCCAAAATATTTAAGTTTTCTCTCTTTAATCCTCTTTACTAGCCAGCCTTCTTCAATATTAAGCTCTTGTAGTATAGATATATTTGTTCTTTTTTGTGTCCACGATATTTGGAGAACTCTTCTATAGCATTTACATTCAAAGGCATTTATGTGCTTCTCAGCTGTTTTGTTAAGTGTCCAGGTCTCACAGGCATATGTGGCTTACTGTGTTGCCGCTGTTAAAAGCTGTGCCTAGATATTCATCATCAACATTAACCACCATATCCAAACGACGACAGGCATAACACAAACAGTATAAGCCTTCATAAGCTGATTTCTGCAAGTTCATACAAGGAACAAGAAATGGAGATCTCTTTGCCAGTAACTCCAAACAAAAACGACGAACACAACCTCTAGCCCACCGCTCAAAGCTTGGTCGTCAGTCTTGCTCTTTACCTTTTGGTAAAGATCTCAACTGAGCTCCTGTTCGGCCCTCGGTCACATGACCAAGCGCGTGACCTCAAGCGCCGCCCCATGTTAAACGTGTGTTGATACAAGTGTGATTAAGTAACCACACGCGTGCAGTTTAGTACGTCTGCTATACCCTGTCACTGATGGGCCATCTTGTTATCTTGCATATGCTTCGTGAAATGAAAGAAAAATAAGATCATCAATTGTCTTCGTTATATTTTACCATCATCATCAGCTTCTTCTTCTTCTTCAGCTTTCCGAGCCATTAAGCCTCACTGATGCAGATAAAGTTAACATCCATTCCTCCCTATTCCTAATCTCTCTCTCCAGTTGGCGACTCCAATTTCTTGTATATCCTCTTCTGTGTTGTCTTTCTATCTCTGTCTTGGTCTACCCCCTGGTCTTGTTTCCCTCATCTCTTGTGTATACATCATTTTCGTTCGTCTGTTCTCTTCCATTCTTTCTACATGCCCCAGCCAGCGTAGTCTGTTCAGTTTCAAGACATTTATAAATCGTTGGGATTGACATAAGCTGTTCAGTTCAATGTTCTTTCTAGCTCTCCATTCTCCACTGTTGGTATTATTTATAGGTCCAAAGATTCCTCATAGGATCTTGTTCTCAAAGATCTGCAATTGTTGTTCGTCTTTCTTTGTTGTACTCCATGTTTCTGATCCATACATGACGGCTGGTCTTATTATAATTTTGTAGATTGTTATTTTGGTGTTTTGGGACAGGATTTTGGATTTTAACAGGCGTTGCAAGGCAAAGTATATTGTATTCAGTATCTGTACTTTGATTTTAATTTCCTCGCTTACTGTGTTCATTCATTCATTTCATTCCTTTGCATGTCCCTTGCGGAACTTTGCCTCCCAAACAGCACTCCTGTAGGCCTCTCGGTTGTGAGCAAGATGGCCTGCTGCTGCTGCATCCATTCCAGATCATCAACGATGTCTTGCAGCCATCTTCGTTTCGGTCTTCCTCTCTTTCTTTTTCCCATTATGTATCCCTCCAATATGGTCTTCTCTAAATTATCATGACGTTTAATGCGGCCAAAATATTTAAGTTTTCTCTCTTTAATCCTCTTTACTAGCCAGCCTTCTTCAATATTAAGCTCTTGTAGTATAGATATATTTGTTCTTTTTTGTGTCCACGATATTTGGAGAACTCTTCTATAGCATTTACATTCAAAGGCATTTATGTGCTTCTCAGCTGTTTTGTTAAGTGTCCAGGTCTCACAGGCATATGTGGCTTACTGTGTTGCCGCTGTTAAAAGCTGTGCCTAGATATTCATCATCAACATTAACCACCATATCCAAACGACGACAGGCATAACACAAACAGTATAAGCCTTCATAAGCTGATTTCTGCAAGTTCATACAAGGAACAAGAAATGGAGATCTCTTTGCCAGTAACTCCAAACAAAAACAAACAAACAAACAAACAAATCTAAGACCATTTTATTCTTCTTCAAGATAAAAAGCGTCGTGTTTGAACGCTGGCTGGGCCCAGCAGGGAGTGGAGAAGGCCCAGCGCATCGACGCGGGGGGAGGAAAGCGTTGGAGGTTTTCAGGTGAAAATTATTAAAGAGAGCAAAGATAAGAGTGGCCCTAAGGGTACAAGAGGCAGGTCACGCCTCAAGGGTTTCTCATAAGCGGAAAACACGAGCCCCGGGAGAGGGAGTGGGGGTGGAGGGATATTGTAAGCTGAAATTACATCAGAAAGTGGCTTGGAAAATAGAGACAGCGGACGAGTTATGGGGCGCGGAATCGCTTCAAGTAAAACTGACAGGCTGTCAATGTTCTGCATCTGTCATTGAAACAGGATGGTCTGGTGTTAAACCTAGATTATGCCTGCTACCACCATTAAAAGTTATGTTGTTATTCCTATATTGTGTCTGCTACCACCGTTAAAAGTTGTGTTGTTATTCCTTGATTGTGTCTGTTACCACCATTAAAAGTTATGTTGTTATTCCTAGATTGTGCCTGCTACCACCATTAAAAGTTATGTTGTTATTCCTTGATTGTGCCTGCTACCACCATTAAAAGTTATGTTGTTATTCCTAGATTGTGTCTGCTACCACCATTAAAAGTTATGTTGTTATTCCTAGATTGTGCCTGCTACCACCATTAAAAGTTATGTTGTTATTCCTATATTGTGTCTGTTACCACCATTAAAAGTTATGTTGTTATTCCTAGATTGTGCCTGCTACCACCATTAAAAGTTATGTTGTTATTCCTAGATTGTGTCTGCTACCACCATTAAAAGTTATGTTGTTATTCCTAGATTGTGACTTGCCAAAATTAAAAATTATGATGTTACAGTAACAGTGTGACTACTAACAAAAAGTGGAGTAGTCTGAGAAGAGAGGGCTTCAAGTACTGAATGAAATATTCGTTCAACGGGTTAGACAAGCCAATCTCTGGCACATTCCATTTTCTCAGCGTTTTTATTTTTCATTGTGACCTCCCTTTGCAAGTCCCTTTTTTGACTCGATTATTTTGATGCAAATCACCACGTGCTGGGCATGTGAGTGTTCCTGTCCTGCGCAATAGCCTGATGATTTTAGTACACCAGTTTCCGTTCTTTGCCTGTTTATTAATCAAAGAGAGGGTGAGATAAGAAGAGCTAAGAACTTTTGATTTCGGGAGATAAAGAAATAGTTTCGTAGGCTCGTATGGTATACTTTGTATATCAGAGAAACAGGGGAGGGAGAGAGAGATAGAGAGAGGGAGAAAGATAGAGAGAGAGGGAGGGAGAGAAAGAGAGAGAGAAAGAGAGAGAGGGAGAGAAAGAGAGAGAAAGATAGAGGGAGAGAGAAAGAGAGAGGGAAAGAGAGAGAAAGAGAGAGGGAGAGAAAGAGAGAGAAGAGAGAAGGGAGAGAGAAAGAGGGAGGAAGGGAGAGAAAGAGAGAAGAGAGAGAGGGAGAGAAAGAGAGAGAAAGATAGAGGGAGAGAGAAAGGGGGGGAGAGAAAGAGAGAGGGAGAGAAAGAGAGAAAGGGAGAAAAAGAGAAAGAGAGAGAGAAAGAGAGAGAGGGAGAGAGAAATAGAAGAGAGAGAAAGATAGAGGGAGAGAGAAAGAGGGAGGGAGAGAAAGAGAGAGAGAAAGAGGGAGGGAGAAAAAAAGAGAGAGAGAAAAAGAGAGAGAGAGGGAGAGAAAGAGAGATAGATAGAGGGAGAGAGAAAGAGGGAGGGAGAGAAAGAGAGAGAGAAAGAGAGAGAGGGAGAGAAAAAGAGAGAAAGATAGAGGGGGAGAGAAAGAGGGAGGGAGAGAAAGAGAGAGAAAAAGAGGGAGAGGGAGGGAGAGAAAGAGAAAGATGGAGAGAGAAAGAGGGAGTGAGAGAAAGAGAGAGAGAAAGAGGGAGAGAAAGAGAAAGAGAGAGAAAGATAGAGGGAAAGAGAAAGAGGGAGGGAGAGAGAAAAAGAGAGAGAAGGAGGGAGAGAAAGAGAGAGAGAGGGAGGGAGAGAAAGAAGACAGAGAGAGAAAGATAGAGAGATAAACCGAATCAAGCTCTACATGTTGGTTTCAGAATCTCAGAAATTTAAATTGAAGAAGAAATGTAGGTCACGGGGGGGAGGCGGGTTAGGGTGACTGCCCTGGGTTTGAGTTAAGGAGTGGCATTGCCTGGGAGGGGGGAGAGCTGAGCTTTATATCTTTATTAGATGACAGTTCTTATAAATAAATCACCTACACAAAGAATAGACCAAGTACATTATTTATTCATGGGACTGGGGGAGCTACACACAGAACAGACCAAGTACATTATTTATTCATGGGATTCGGGGAGCTACACAAAGAATAGACCAAGTACATTATTTAAACATGGGATTGAGGGAGCTACACAAAGAATAGACCAAGTACATTATTTATTCATGGGATTGAGTGAGCTACACAAAGAATAGACCAACTACATTATTTATTCATGGGATTTGGGAGCTACGCAAAGAATAGACCAAGTACATTATTTATTCATGGGATTGAGGGAGCTACACAAAGAATAGACCAAGTACATTATTTATTCATGGGATTGAGTGAGCTACACAAAGAATAGACCAAGTACTTTATTTATTCATGGGATTTGGGAGCTACGCAAAGAATAGACCAAGTACATTATTTATTCATGGGATTGAGGGAGCTACACAAAGAATAGACCAAGTACTTTATTTATTCATGGGATTGAGGGAGCTACGCAAAGAATAGACCAAGTACATTATTTATTCATGGGATTGGGGGAGCTACACAAAGAATAGACCAAGTACATTATTTATTCATGGGATTGGGGGAGCTACACAAAGAATAGACCAAGTACATTATTTATTCATGGGATTCGGGGAGCTACACAAAGAATAGACCAAGTACATTATTTAAACATGGGATTGTGGGAGCTACACAAAGAACAGACCAAGTACTTTATTTATTCATGGGATTGGGAAAGGGGGGGGGGGGGGGTGAAAATAGGGAGGGGAAGAATAGGGAGCGAAGTGTAGCGGTTCAAATACGTAGGGACAACATTATCATCCCCCTTTGGGAGGGGGTGGGATCGATGCCGAAATTGAGAACAAGTGCGATACAGAAAGTCAGGTCATTGAACAAGCGATACCTTTACTGAAAAACAAACACATCACATTTGATAGAAAAACAGTTTTTCTCCCAACTTTGTGGTCTCATTATCAGATATGAACACTAAAATAAGAGCTACAAGTGAAAGGAAAATCATCGCGACGGAAATGAGATGTTTAAGGAGAGAGATAGAGAAGGAACGCCATCGGGGCATAAGTTGGAACAGAACTAGTATTAAACTACGTCCAGAGATAACACGTCAAATGGTTTTGTCCACGTTACATGAATACCACCAGATACTATACCACAGAAAACATTCACGTTAAGAATTGTCGAAAATAGGCCAGTCACACAAGAGACGTGGAGAAGAAAAGTACAGAAATCTTAAATATACAGTTATATGAAGAGATGTGGAGAAGAAAAGTACAGAAATCTTAAATATACAGTTATGAAGAGATGTGAGAAGAAAAGTACAGAAATCTTAAATATACAATTATATGAAGAGACGTGGAGAAGAAAAGTACAGAAATCTTAAATATACAATTATATGAAGAGACGTGGAGAAAAAAGTACAGAAATCTTAAATTACAGTTATATGAAGAGACGTGGAGAAAAAAAGTACAGAAATCTTAAATATACAGTTATATGAAGAGACGTGGAGAAGAAAAGTACAGAAATCTTAAATATACAGTTATATGAAGAGATGTGGAGAAGAAAAGTACAGAAATCTTAAATATACAGTTATATGAAGAGATGTGGAGAAAAAAAGTACAGAAATCTTAAATATACAGTTATATGAAGAGATGTGGAGAAAAAAAGTACAGAAATCTTAAATATACAGTTATATGAAGAGATGTGGAGAAAAAAAGTACAGAAATCTTAAATATACAGTTATATGAAGAGATGTGAGAAAAAAAGTACAGAAATCTTAATATACAGTTATGAAGAGATTGGAGAAAAAAAGTACAGAAATCTTAATATACAGTTATATGAAGATGTGGAGAAAAAAAGTACAGAAATCTTAAATATACAATTATATGAAGACATGTGGAGAAAAAAAGTACAGAAATCTTAAATATACAGTTATATGAAGAGATGTGGAGAAAAAAAAGTACAGAAATCTTAAATATACAGTTATATGAAGAGATGTGGAGAAAAAAAAGTACAGAAATCTTAAATATACAGTTCTATGAAGAGATGTGGAGAAAAAAAGTACAGAAATCTTAAATATACAGTTCTATGAAGAGATGTGGAGAAAAAAAAGTACAGAAATCTTAAATATACAGTTATATGAATAGATGTGGAGAAAAAAAGTACAGAAATCTTAAATATACAGTTATATGAAGAGATGTGGAGAAGAAAAGTACAGAAATCTTAAATATACAGTTCTATGAAGAGATTGGAGAAAAAAAGTACAGAAATCTTAAATATACAGTTATATGAAGAGACGTGGAGAAAAAAGTACAGAAATCTTAAATATACAGTTATGAATAGACGTGGAGAAAAAAAGTACAGAAATCTTAAATATCAGTTATGAAGATGTGGAGAAAAAAAAGTACAGAAATCTTAAATATACAGTTATATGAAGAGACGTGGAGAAGAAAAGTACAGAAATCTTAAATATACAGTTATATGAAGAGATGTGGAGAAAAAAAGTACAGAAATCTTAAATATACAGTTATATGAAGAGACGTGGAGAAGAAAAGTACAGAAATCTTAAATATACAATTATATAAAGCAAATCGCAGAGCCCTACCGAGATGTCTATCCCCTCAACACTGTAAGGTAGACAAGGCAGGACTAGACAAGACAAGACAAGGCAGGACTAGACAAGACAAGACAAGGCAGGACTAGGCAAGACAAGACATGGCAGGACTAGGCAAGACAAGACATGGCAGGACTAGACAAGACAAGACATGGCAGGACTAGACAAGACAAGACATGGCAGGACTAGGCAAGACAAGACATGGCAGGACTAGACAAGACAAGACATGGCAGGACTAGACAAGACAAGACAAGGCAGGACTAGACAAGACAAGACAAGGCAGGACTAGACAACAAGACAAGGCAGGACTAGACAAGACAAGACAAGGCAGGACTAGGCAAGACAAGACAAGGCAGGACTAGACAAGACAAGACAAGGCAGGACTAGGCAAGACAAGACAAGGCAGGACTAGGCAAGACAAGACAAGGCAGGACTAGACAAGACAAGACAAGGCAGGACTAGGCAAGACAAGACAAGGCAGGACTAGACAAGACAAGACAAGGCAGGACTAGACAAGACAACAAGGCAGGACTAGACAAGACAACAAGCAGGACTAGACAAGACAAGACAGGCAGGACTAGACAAGACAAGACAAGGCAGGACTAGACAACAAGACAAGGCAGGACTAGACAAGACAAGACAAGGCAGGACTAGACAAGACAAGACAAGGCAGGACTAGACAAGACAAGACAAGGCAGGACTAGGCAAGACAAGACACGGCAGGACTAGACAAGACAAGACTCAGGCGAAAACAGCCTCGAGCACGCCACTGAGCTTGAGCAGACCAGCTGAACCCACAGAGCGCCACAGTTCGAGCAGACAAGCGCTGATGTTAAAACCATTGATGGCGCCATGATTTTTTTTTTTTTTGTGGTGAAACCAGTGCACTTGTACCTGTCTTTCACCTTGCATGAAGCACTTTCTTAAAACCCGATTTCTCAATACAACATTCTGCGCCTTACACTTTTTTAAATGTAAAATTAAACACACTTTACAAACATCAAAGGGAACTAAATGTTAGTGTGAAACGTTTCTTATCTGCTACACATTTACTACCCGTATTTTCAGCATACTCACAGGCCGACAGCAAAAGACAAAAAGGAAAATTACAACAAATGAAATGAGATTCTTGAGAAGACTTCTTGGAATATCAAGAATGGACACAATCAGAAATTATGTCGTTAGAAATAAAGTTGAATTCTAACCCGTTCTGAACTATATTTTAAAAAAAACAGGAAATAAAATGGTTTAGTCGTGTATCACAATTACCAGCAGAACGTGTACCACAGAGAGCAATGTTTGACAGACCACACAAAGGCAGAGGAAGGGGCCGCCCATGCAAACGATGGACCGATGGTATAGCAGAGTCCCTGAACATTTCAATGTACGAAGCCACAGGCGAGCCATTGGGAGACAATTGCACTTCACCTCTACACCTAGCAGTAGATGAGGAGGGACAAGACAAGACAAAATTCACACGGTGAACCAAAGTCAAAACTGGCTGATTCTACTGCATGCAGAGGGAGCATCATCATTCTACTGGCCCAGTTATCCTCTAACCAGTTTTACTGGTAGCTTTTATTGATTTAAAAGATATATATATATATATACCGGTTACGGTAACCGATGAGCTCTAAAAACTTCCGATTTTCTCGTTTTTTTTTTTTTTAAATCGGTAATATACCGGTAATTTCCGGTTAACGTGACCACTTGTTAAAAACATCCTTCCAGCAACAATAAAACAAAGCGGTGGACAACATAGATTCTGGAATTCCCAGAGCTTGCACATATTAACAAAGCGGTGGACAACATACTTTCTGGAATTCCCAGAGCTTGCACATATAAACAAAGCGGTGGACAACATACTTTCTGGAATTCCCAGAGCTTGCACATATAAACAAAGCGGTGGACAACATACTTTCTGGAATTCCCAGAGCTTGCACATATAAACAAAGCGGTGGACAACATACTTTCTGGAATTCCCTGAGCTTGCACATATAAACAAAGCGGTGGACAACATACTTTCTGGAATTCCCAGAGCTTGCACATATAAACAAAGCGGTGGACAACATACTTTCTGGAATTCCCAGGACTAGGCAAGACAAGACATGGCAGGACTAGGCAAGACAAGACATGGCAGGACTAGACAAGACAAGACATGGCAGGACTAGACAAGACAAGACATGGCAGGACTAGGCAAGACAAGACATGGCAGGACTAGACAAGACAAGACATGGCAGGACTAGACAAGACAAGACAAGGCAGGACTAGACAAGACAAGACAAGGCAGGACTAGACAAGACAAGACAAGGCAGGACTAGACAAGACAAGACAAGGCAGGACTAGGCAAGACAAGACAAGGCAGGACTAGACAAGACAAGACAAGGCAGGACTAGGCAAGACAAGACAAGGCAGGACTAGGCAAGACAAGACAAGGCAGGACTAGACAAGACAAGACAAGGCAGGACTAGGCAAGACAAGACAAGGCAGGACTAGACAAGACAAGACAAGGCAGGACTAGACAAGACAAGACAAGGCAGGACTAGACAAGACAAGACAAGGCAGGACTAGACAAGACAAGACAAGGCAGGACTAGACAAGACAAGACAAGGCAGGACTAGACAAGACAAGACAAGGCAGGACTAGACAAGACAAGACAAGGCAGGACTAGACAAGACAAGACAAGGCAGGACTAGACAAGACAAGACAAGGCAGGACTAGGCAAGACAAGACACGGCAGGACTAGACAAGACAAGACTCAGGCGAAAACAGCCTCGAGCACGCCACTGAGCTTGAGCAGACCAGCTGAACCCACAGAGCGCCACAGTTCGAGCAGACAAGCGCTGATGTTAAAACCATTGATGGCGCCATGATTTTTTTTTTTTTTGTGGTGAAACCAGTGCACTTGTACCTGTCTTTCACCTTGCATGAAGCACTTTCTTAAAACCCGATTTTCTCAATACAACATTCTGCGCCTTACACTTTTTTAAATGTAAAATTAAACACACTTTACAAACATCAAAGGGAACTAAATGTTAGTGTGAAACGTTTCTTATCTGCTACAACATTTACTACCCGTATTTTCAGCATACTCACAGGCCGACAGCAAAAGACAAAAAGGAAAATTACAACAAATGAAATGAGATTCTTGAGAAGACTTCTTGGAATATCAAGAATGGACACAATCAGAAATTATGTCGTTAGAAATAAAGTTGAATTCTAACCCGTTCTGAACTATATTTTAAAAAAAACAGGAAATAAAATGGTTTAGTCGTGTATCACAATTACCAGCAGAACGTGTACCACAGAGAGCAATGTTTGACAGACCACACAAAGGCAGAGGAAGGGGCCGCCCATGCAAACGATGGACCGATGGTATAGCAGAGTCCCTGAACATTTCAATGTACGAAGCCAACAGGCGAGCCATTGGGAGACAATTGCACTTCACCTCTACACCTAGCAGTAGATGAGGAGGGACAAGACAAGACAAAATTCACACGGTGAACCAAAGTCAAAACTGGCTGATTCTACTGCATGCAGAGGGAGCATCATCATTCTACTGGCCCAGTTATCCTCTAACCAGTTTTACTGGTAGCTTTTTATTGATTTAAAAGATATATATATATATATACCGGTTACGGTAACCGATGAGCTCTAAAAACTTCCGATTTTCTCGTTTTTTTTTTTTTTAAATCGGTAATATACCGGTAATTTCCGGTTAACGTGACCACTTGTTAAAAACATCCTTCCAGCAACATATAAACAAAGCGGTGGACAACATAGGTTCTGGAATTCCCAGAGCTTGCACATATAAACAAAGCGGTGGACAACATACTTTCTGGAATTCCCAGAGCTTGCACATATAAACAAAGCGGTGGACAACATACTTTCTGGAATTCCCAGAGCTTGCACATATAAACAAAGCGGTGGACAACATACTTTCTGGAATTCCCAGAGCTTGCACATATAAACAAAGCGGTGGACAACATACTTTCTGGAATTCCCTGAGCTTGCACATATAAACAAAGCGGTGGACAACATACTTTCTGGAATTCCCAGAGCTTGCACATATAAACAAAGCGGTGGACAACATACTTTCTGGAATTCCCAGAGCTTGCACATATAAACAAAGCGGTGGACAACATAGGTTCTGGAATTCCCAGAGCTTGCACATATAAACAAAGCGGTGGACAACATAGGTTCTGGAATTCCCAGAGCTTGCACATATAAACAAAGCGATGGACAACATAGGTTCTGGAATTCCCAGAGCTTGCACATATAAACAAAGCGGTGGACAACATACTTTCTGGAATTCCCAGAGCTTGCACATATTAACAAAGCGGTGGACAACATACTTTCTGGAATTCCCAGAGCTTGCACATATTAAATAAGCGGTGGACAACATACTTTCTGGAATTCCCAGAGCTTGCACATATAACAAAGCGGTGGACAACATAGGTTCTGGAATTCCCAGAGCTTGCACATATAACACAGCGGTGGACAACATAGGTTCTGGAATTCCCAGAGCTTGCACATATAACAAAGCGATGGACAACATAGATCTGGAATTCCAGAGCTTGCACATATAAACAAAGCGATGGACAACATACTTTCTGGAATTCCCTGAGCTTGCACATATAAACAAAGCGATGGACAACATAGATTCTGGAATTCCCAGAGCTTGCACATATAAACAAAGCGGTGGACAACATAGATTCTGGAATTCCCAGAGCTTGCACATATAAACAAAGCGATGGACAACATAGATTCTGGAATTCCCAGAGCTTCCACGTGTAAACAAAGCGGTGGACAACATACTTTCTGGAATTCCCTGAGCTTGCACATATAAACAAAGCGGTGGACAACATACTTTCTGGAATTCCCTGAGCTTGCACATATAAACAAAGCGGTGGACAACATACTTTCTGGAATTCCCAGAGCTTGCACATATTAAATAAAGCGGTGGACAACATACTTTCTGGAATTCCCAGAGCTTGCACATATAAACAAAGCGGTGGACAACATAGGTTCTGGAATTCCCAGAGCTTGCACATATAAACAAAGCGGTGGACAACATAGGTTCTGGAATTCCCAGAGCTTGCACATATAAACAAAGCGGTGGACAACATAGGTTCTGGAATTCCCAGAGCTTGCACATATAAACAAAGCGGTGGACAACATACTTTCTGGAATTCCCAGAGCTTGCACATATTAACAAAGCGGTGGACAACATACTTTCTGGAATTCCCAGAGCTTGCACATATTAAATAAAGCGGTGGACAACATACTTTCTGGAATTCCCAGAGCTTGCACATATAAACAAAGCGATGGACAACATAGATTCTGGAATTCCCTGAGCTTGCACATATTAAATAAAGCGATGGACAACATAGATTCTGGAATTCCCAGAGCTTGCACATATAAACAAAGCGGTGGACAACATAGATTCTGGAATTCCCTGAGCTTGCACATATAAACAAAGCGGTGGACAACATAGATTCTGGAATTCCCTGAGCTTGCACATATAAACAAAGCGGTGGACAACATAGATTCTGGAATTCCCTGAGCTTGCACATATAAACAAAGCGGTGGACAACATAGATTCTGGAATTCCCTGAGCTTGCACATATTAACAAAGCGGTGGACAACATACTTTCTGGAATTCCCTGAGCTTGCACATATAAACAAAGCGGTGGACAACATACTTTCTGGAATTCCCTGAGCTTGCACATATAAACAAAGCGGTGGACAACATACTTTCTGAAATTCCCAGAGCTTGCACATATTAACAAAGCGGTGGACAACATACTTTCTGAAATTCCCAGAGCTTGCACATATAAACAAAGCGGTGGACAACATACTTTCTGAAATTCCCAGAGCTTGCACATATAAACAAAGCGGTGGACAACATAGATTCTGGAATTCCCTGAGCTTGCACATATAAACAAAGCGGTGGACAACATACTTTCTGGAATTCCCTGAGCTTGCACATATAAACAAAGCGGTGGACAACATAGGTTCTGGAATTCCCTGAGCTTGCACATATTAAATAAAGCGGTGGACAACATACTTTCTGGAATTCCCAGAGCTTGCACATATAAACAAAGCGGTGGACAACATACTTTCTGAAATTCCCAGAGCTTGCACATATTAACAAAGCGGTGGACAACATACTTTCTGGAATTCCCTGAGCTTGCACATATAAACAAAGCGATGGACAACATACTTTCTGGAATTCCCTGAGCTTGCACATATAAACAAAGCGGTGGACAACATACTTTCTGGAATTCC
The DNA here is from genome assembly GCA_009760885.1 of Achatina immaculata. Lineage (NCBI taxonomy): Eukaryota > Metazoa > Mollusca > Gastropoda > Stylommatophora > Achatinidae > Lissachatina > Lissachatina immaculata. The sequence continues at coordinate 2,308,759 of CM019709.1, read as the reverse complement.
CTGAGCTTGCACATATTAACAAAGCGGTGGACAACATACTTTCTGGAATTCCCTGAGCTTGCACATATAAACAAAGCGATGGACAACATACTTTCTGGAATTCCCTGAGCTTGCACATATAAACAAAGCGATGGACAACATACTTTCTGGAATTCCCTGAGCTTGCACATATAAATAAAGCGGTGGACAACATACTTTCTGGAATTCCCTGAGCTTGCACATATAAACAAAGCGATGGACAACATACTTTCTGGAATTCCCAGAGCTTGCACATATAAACAAAGCGGTGGACAACATACTTTCTGGAATTCCCTGAGCTTGCACATATTAACAAAGCGGTGGACAACATACTTTCTGGAATTCCCAGAGCTTGCACATATAAACAAAGCGGTGGACAACATACTTTCTGGAATTCCCAGAGCTTGCACATATAAACAAAGCGGTGGACAACATACTTTCTGGAATTCCCAGAGCTTGCACATATAAACAGTTAAAATTTGTAGATAAAATAAGCAATGATCAAGTTCTTGGAGCAAGAACATTATAATAGTTGCGTGAATGCACGGGTGCCCAGTAAGTTTTCTTTAAACTGTGTTTTATCACTTTACTCTGTGAAAACCTCGTTGTTTCCACTTTGAAAGAATTCGTCTGTACAGAATATCATTTTCATACACATAAATGCATGCAAACACGTGAAAGAGCGTGACCAGAAACACGTTAAAGAGCGTGACCAGAAATACATGAAAGAGTGTGACCAGAAATACGTGAAAGAGTGACCAGAAGCACATGAAAAAGTGTGACCAGTCACTGGATTATTTGTCACTAAGCCTGACTAGAACTGAAAGAATGTTTAAGTTAAGTCTTGAACGCAAAAGTGGGGGCCAAATTCAAGAATTTGCCGATCCCTGGCGTAAAATTCACTCCATTCAGCTATTGGCTTGCCTCAGTGTTGTCAGTTATAATGCAACCTCCACAGAAAGGTTTATTACAAACAAGACACGGAACTTGTTCTAAATTTGCTATATTTGGGTAGTCAGCATGTTTACTGTTTGTGTATGTGCGCGTGTGTGTGCGCGCGCGCCTGTATGTTTTATCTTTCAAACCAACAGTTCTATAGTTTTTTTCCTTGCTCATCCGCGGCGGACGCAGATTAAGTTTCTTATTTATGGGACAGGATTTTCACTTGAATTCTCGTATCTTTTTTTTCCCTTTATGCACTCACAGTGTCCAGAGGTGCATCCTCTCATGGGGACATTCACCGCTTTCAAAGGGAACTACCTAATATAAGTGTGTCAGGAACATTTTTAAAGCTGAATTGACATTTGAACTGTCAATATAAAAAAAAGTATGATAAATAGGATTTATTTTTTTAGAATGTTTTTTTTTTCCTAACGAAAGCTGAGATCTCACAGTCAAAAGTGTCAGTGTTTCCAGACGATTTTGTTATAAATGTCACAGTTTGTAGATTTTATTTTAGATATATCAATGTTTATAGACGATTTGGTTAGAGATGTAACTATTTGTAGATATTTTTTAGATATATCAATGTGTATAGACAATTTTGTTAGAGATGTCACTGTTTCAAGATGATTTTGTTGGAGATGTCACTATTTCCAGATGATTTTGTTAGAAATGTCACTGTTTGTAGATTTTTTAGACATACTAATGTTTATAGATGATTTTGTTAGAAATGTCACTGTTTGTAGATTTTTTTAGACATACCAATGTTTATAGATGATTTTATAAGAGATGTCACTGTTTGTAGATTTTTTAAAAGATATATCAATGTGTATAGATGATTTTGTTATAGATGTCACTGTTTAGAGAAGGTTTTATCATAAATGTCAAGTGTTTGTCGATGTAACTGATTACAGATGATTTTGTTACAGATGTTATTGCTCAGATATGATTTTGTTAGAGATGTTATTGCTCAGATATGATTTTGTTAGAGATGTTATTGTTTAGAGATGATTTTGTTAGAGATATTATTGTTTAGAGATGATTTTGTTAGAGATGTTATTGTTTAGAGATGATTTTGTTAGAAATGTTATTGTTTAGAGATGATTTTGTTAGAAATGTTATTGTTTAGAGATGATTTTGTTAGAGATGCACTAAACGACTTTGACCTGCCACCCCCTCCCCCTTTTTCCTCACCAACCCCAGCCCGCCCCCCCCCCAATTCTCTGTCCTGAAAAAAACAACACGAAATGAATATATCTGCGCCTTTTCTTTTTCCTTTGGTATTCACAACTTTCAGACACTTCTACGACGAGGCTCACTGACTGCAATTTTTTGGTGAAGATTCGGCGAAATGTTAGTTAGCAGAAGAAGAAGAAGAAGAAGAAAAATTGCGAATCTGCTGAATGAGTTGAACTAATAATATTATTTTTAAAAACCTTACTTGTGTATGAATGTGGGCGTGTTGTTTTAATAACTTACCTGTACTAACAAGTACAGAGAGCGCCAGTTAGAAAGTGCAGACGGTTTCTCATTCATTAATTTGCATGTCCCTTACGGAACTTTGCCTCCCTAACAGCACTCCTGTAAGCCTCTCGGTTGTGAGCAAGATGGCCTGCTGCTGATGCATCTATTTGCAGATCATCAACGATGTCTTGCAGCCATCTTCGCCTTGGTCTTCCTCTCAGTCTTTTTCCCATTATGTACCCTTCCAAGACAGTCTTCTCTAGATTATCATGACGTTTAATGTCTTCTCTCTCTCTCTCTCTCTCTCTCTCTCTCTCTCTCTCTCTCTGAACCTTAAGTGCCCATGGCACATGGGGCTTCTGTAAGGGTTTTCCACAAATGCCTGTCCGTCGCCTTTTTTTTCTGCTCTTACCCAGGTTAGCCCTCTGTTGCTCAACATCCTTTCTGTTGTTCTTCTCCATGTCTCTTTTGGTCTACCCTTACTTCTGCTCCCCTGTGGTGTCCATCTTAGTGCTATTTTTTCTATGGTTTTGGTGATTTTCCAGCATTCACTTCCATAGAGTAGTACACTTAGAACATTACTCTTAAATATCCTGATTTTTTTATTTATACTTAATTTTTTAGATTTCCATATAATCTGCAGCACTGCAATAACCTGGTTTGCTCTAGTAAGTCTGCTGTTGATGTTCTCTGTGCTGTCTCCATTTTCTACTACTCTACTGCCAAGGTATATAAATTCATTGACCTCCTCCACTAACTTGCTATCTACTCTGAGTACATTTCTGAAATGTCTTCTAGCCATGCAAAATTGGCGCTCTTTTCTCCATCTCTGCAAGATTCGCATTCTTAGACGGATATTTTTCATTGTTCGACGTGAAGGACTTATTCTGTGCATAGATGTGAAGAGAAAGGTACCTGGTTTACAGTTTCTGTATCTGCTGCTAACAGATCGCCAAGATAAAATGGCAGAGGTTAAGCAGTGCGATTGTGAGGCGAGGGTTCAGCATTCAAGCTAAATGAGATGTTGTTCAACGACTCATACATGGCTTGCTTGCGTTAGGGTTAGTGAACCACAGCCGGCCAAGACCCTATTCTACCTCCCAGTGGTGTCCTTGGGAGCAGAGAGCACTCTTGCCGAGTGAATATGGATGGCAATGAGAAGTAGAAAACAATTCCAAAAAATACCTCGAACCGAAGTCGGACGTGTTGGGCCGCAGAAAGCAGAACGGTGACACAACGCAGTCAGTGCCCTTTTTTTTTCTTTTTTTTTTAGAACAAAGGCCAAAGAAGAAGAAGAAGAAGAAGAAGAAGAAGAACTGCAACTTACAGCTACCTATGGCTGATATTTTATCAACTATCAACTTACAGTCGTGTGTGTTTTTTCGGGCCGCAGGTGTGTAGATTCCGTTCTGGATATACCCCCACCCTTTCCCAGTAACGAGGCTTGCTTTAAACGATTAGTTCCCCACCCCCACCCCCATTTCGCATTATTTTCATTTCTTCTTTTCTGAAAGAAAAGCTAACAAAATAAGCCACAAACAGCCCCAGTAAGTTGTCTTTAAACTGAGTTGTATCCACTTTACTGTGCGAAAACCTCGTTGTTTCCACTTTGAAAGAATTCGTCTGTAGAGAATATCAATTTCATACACGTAAATGCAGGCAAACACGTGAAAGAGTGTGACCAGAAATGCATGAAAGAGTGTGACAAGTCACTGGATTATTTGCCACTAAGTCTGACTACAAAAGGAATTTGTTGGGAGGCAGAAACGTGTAAAGAGAATCATTCGAGTTAGAATAACTCGTGACTACTGGAGAGTGGCGACACACGGAGAGAGAGAGAGAGAGAGGGAGAGAGGGAGAGAGGAGAGAGACGCGCGACCACTGAGGTGTGACGACAGAGAGAGAATTATGAAACACCGGTGTGCCATGAAATATGTGACACAATAATGAAAAAAACAGCTTGTATGTATGTATGTGTGTGTGTGTTTGTGCGAGAGAGAGAGGGGGGGGGGCAGGGCGGGTAGACGGAGTGAAGGCTAAGTTGGGTAATATTATTTCCATGTCCTCAATGCGGGCATTAAATTTTTATCGCATTTTTTTTCATTCAACTGTGAATAGACTTCATACAGATGTATGTGGGGGCTTGTATTTTTTTTTTAGTGCATGGAGGTAATCAGATCAGTACTTGGCCTGTAATGTTTTTTAGACAGAAGCGCAGGAGAAGCGCAGCTGTTAGCAGTGGACAAGTAACCAGGTACAGCGCGTTCCCTTCCATCTCAGCGCAAAAAAAGGGAACGTGAATCTTGTGTTAGGAAGTCGCCTTTTCAAAACAAGGAAGTAAAACAGCAGGGACCTTGTATTCCGCTATATATGCCACATATGGTTGGTGGTTTATTAATAAAACAAAGTACATTCACGAATAAATCAGTGCCATAAATGATAAACCTTCCCCTGAAATAAAGGGGAGAGAGGGGGTGGTGGATATTGGTGGGATCAGGTGTCGCAGAAAACTGGTTCGTTAACAACATAAACATGAGAAAGCTGAGATACTTTGGCCACGTTCAGGAGACACAACAGCTTGGAGAGGTTGATAGTAGAAGGCAGTGCCCGGCAAAAGAGAAGGGACGACCACGCCGCAGGTGGACTCAGGGCATCACGGAAAGTCTGAATGTTTCACTGCAAGACACCGGTCAACTTGTGCAAGACAAGACAAGACAAGTCATCATCATCATCATCAGGTGTCGTGTCGACTGGCGTTGGCTATTATGCTTCTCCAGAGTACACGATCCTTCATGCAGGCCATCAGTTCAGTTGGTGATCTCCTCTCATACCATCACGTCAGACTGTCCAGTATCATTTCTCTTGGTCTTCCTCTTGATCTTCTTCCTTCTATTTTTCCTGTTGTTATAATATTTTCAATGCCCCCTCTTCTCATTGCATGTCCTATGAAAGTACATTGTCTCTCTCTTATTTTTTTTTGACAAGGTTTTTTTGTCTCTCCAGCTCTTCTCATACATTCTTCATTAGTTATTTTTGCTGTCCAGGGGATTCGCAACATTCTTCTAATAAACCACATTTCTGCTGCTTCCAATGATTTTTGTGCAGACCTGCCTATTGTCCATGATTCACTTCCATATAACAAGATAGGTTCAACAGAGGCATTTTAGGACTCGTTTTCTAACATTCATTGATAAGGATTTGTTGGATAATATGTTTCTCATTCTCTGAAATGCAGTCTTTGCTTGGTCTATTCTGTTCCTAATTTCTGTTCTGTATTTCCCATCTGAAGTTATTACTGCTCTAAGGTATTTGAATTTCTGCACCTGCTTTAGAATAGTTTCGTTTAATTTAATACTGCATGCTGGTGGATTCTGTTTCTTAGATAAAACCATAGTCTCTGTCTTTTTGATGTTCAAAGTAAGGCCTTTCTGCTCACTTTCTTTGACGACAAAACAAGACAATAATTCTGAGGCCATGGGTCACTGATCACACCTTCACGCTGCATCTTTTCGACCCTGATGGGGCAAGCAAAACGTTTTCCAGCCGCGAGACTTAGGATATGTGTACAGTATACAATCGACCGGACTACCCACGCGCAAACAAACAGTCATACAATATCTAATTTACATCCAAGCATTCCTACACAACATCAACATCATCAGGTGCTCAGCCACCCATATCTGAGTTCTGGCCTCAGAATTATTGTCTTGTTTTCTCTTGTCTTGCCTTCTTATCTCCTTGGAGCTGCGAGCTGCTGTTCTTTGCAGCCGAAGCTATGAAGATGTTGAGGTACGACATCGTGTCGCTTTGGGAACGGGTTATGACGGCTTTTTCCCTCACTATGAGTGCAGCTAATGCAGTGCTTCTTTAGCAGACTCCACAACCATGGGGGAACTATGGTTCTCCGTTAGTGCCCCCCCCCCAGTAGTGCCTGGGTACCGGGGCGGGGATCGCTACAGCCCCCCCCCCCCCAAGGTGGTGGAGTCTGCTGATGAAGCATTTGCTTTCACCTTGGGTCTGAAAGTAGCACCAGAAGTAATCATCTTCCAAGTCCACGCGACATTTTGTTCTTCAACATCTTCATCACATCGGCTGCGAAGAACATCTTGCTCGAAGTTACTAGGAGACAGAACAAGAACAGAAACAGGAGCCAGTGCGATCACATCAGCTTAACTGTACCAAAAAAAAAGTGTACCTGGTATATTAATGTGAGGAGAAATGTATCCCAGAAACAGAGTATTTATTTACAGGACGCAAGTGGTATTGCACTGTACACACAAAGCTGTCAATATCATGAAATAAATTAGACAGTCGCGTGAAAGATAGTCCCGTAAATAAGGGACTTTATCAAAGTTGGTGCGAGTGAAGGAAAATACAAAGTATTCGGAGAAACATCCACAAGAAGCTCACGAAAAACGATCTCAGATCAAAGTCGGTCTGTGCTAGGCCTTGTAAGATGGCCTGTGCTGGGCCTTGTAAGATGGCCTGTGCTAGGCCTTGTAAGATGGCATGTGCCGGGCCTTGTAAGATGGCATGTGTTGGGCCTTGTAAGATGGTCTGTGCTAGGCCTTGTAAGATGGCATGTGCCGGGCCTTGTAAGATGGCATGTGCTGAGCCTTGTAAGATGGCCTGTGCTGGGCCTTGTAAGATGGTCTGTGCCAGGTCTTGTAAGATGGCATGTGCCGGGCCTTGTAAGATGGCATGTGCCGGGCCTTGTAAGATGGCATGTGCCGGGCCTTGTAAGATGGCCTGTGCTGGGCCTTGTAAGACGGCATGTGCTGGCCCTTGTAAGATGGCCTGTTGCTGGGCCTTGTAAGATGGCATGTGCCGGGCCTTGTAAGATGGCATGTGCCGGGCCTTGTAAGATGGTCTGTGCTGGGCCTTGTAAGATGGCATGTGCCGGGCCTTGTAAGATGGCATGTGCCGGGCCTTGTAAGATGGTCTGTGCTGGGCCTTGTAAGATGGCATGTGCCGGGCCTTGTAAGATGGCATGTGTTGGGCCTTGTAAGATGGCATGTGCCGGGCCTTGTAAGATGGCATGTGCTGGGGCTTGTAAGATGGCCTGTGCCGGGCCTTGTAAGATGGCATGTGCCGGGCCTTGTAAGATGGCCTGTGCCGGGCCTTGTAAGATGGCATGTGTTGGGCCTTGTAAGATGGCATGTGCCGGGCCTTGTAAGATGGCATGTGCCGGGCCTTGTAAGATGGCATGTGCCGGGCCTTGTAAGATGGCATGTGCCGGGCCTTGTAAGATGGCATGTGCCGGGCCTTGTAAGATGGCATGTGCCGGGCCTTGTAAGATGGCATGTGCTGGGCCTTGTAAGATGGCATGTGCCGGGCCTTGTAAGATGGCATGTGCTGGGCCTTGTAAGATGGCATGTGCCGGGCCTTGTAAGATGGCATGTGCTGGGGCTTGTAAGATGGCCTGTGCCGGGCCTTGTAAGATGGCATGTGCCGGGCCTTGTAAGATGGCCTGTGCCGGGCCTTGTAAGATGGCATGTGTTGGGCCTTGTAAGATGGCATGTGCCGGGCCTTGTAAGATGGCATGTGCCGGGCCTTGTAAGATGGCATGTGCCGGGCCTTGTAAGATGGCATGTGCCGGGCCTTGTAAGATGGCATGTGCCGGGCCTTGTAAGATGGCATGTGCCGGGCCTTGTAAGATGGCATGTGCCGGGCCTTGTAAGATGGCCTGTGCCGGGCCTTGTAAGATGGCCTGTGCCGGGCCTTGTAAGATGGCATGTGCCGGGCCTTGTAAGATGGCATGTGCCGGGCCTTGTAAGATGGCCTGTGCCGGGCCTTGTAAGATGGCATGTGCCGGGCCTTGTAAGATGGCATGTGCCGGGCCTTGTAAGATGGCATGTGCCGGGCCTTGTAAGATGGCATGTGCCGGGCTTTGTAAGATGGCATGTGCCGGGCCTTGTAATATGGCATGTGCTGGGCCTTGTAAATCGCATAACAACGAAGTCAAGCAATCCACGCGTCCTTTTGAAGAAGAAGAAGAAGAAGATCTGGATGCAGGAAATTCTCTACTGTAGAGAGCGGAACAGCAACAAAACTCCTTCAGACAATCAGAGGAAGTCTTGCGCAAGTTGACCGGCGTCTTGCAGTGATACATTCAGACTTTCCGTGATGCTCTGAGTCCATATGCGGCGTGGTCGTCCCTTCTCTTTTCCCGGGCACTATGTCTTCTACTATCAGCCTCTTTTCCCGGGCACTATGTCTTCTACTATCAGCCTCTTTTCCCGGGCACTATGTCTTCTACTATCAGCCTCTTTTCCCGGGCACTAGTCTTCTACTATCAGCCTCTTTTCCCGGGCACTATGTCTTCTACTATCAGCCTCTTTTCCCGGGCACTATGTCTTCTACTATCAGCCTCTTTTCCCGGGCACTATGTCTTCTACTATCAGCCTCTTTTCCCGGGCACTATGTCTTCTACTATCAGCCTCTTTTCCCGGGCACTATGTCTTCTACTATCAACCTCTCCAAGCTGTTGTGTCTCTTGATGTGGCCGGGCATTATGTCTTCTACTATCAACCTCTCCAAGCTGTTGTGTCTCTTGATGTGGCCGGGCACTATGTCTTCTACTATCAACCTCTCCAAGCTGTTGTGTCTCTTGATGTGGCCGGGCACTATGTCTTCTACTATCAACCTCTCCAAGCTGTTGTGTCTCTTGATGTGGCCGGGCACTATGTCTTCTACTATCAACCTCTCCAAGCTGTTGTGTCTCTTGATGTGGCCGGGCACTATGTCTTCTACTATCAACCTCTCCAAGCTGTTGTGTCTCTTGATGTGGCCGGGCATTATGTCTTCTACTATCAACCTCTCCAAGCTGTTGTGTCTCTTGATGTGGCCGGGCATTATGTCTTCTACTATCAACCTCTCCAAGCTGTTGTGTCTCTTGATGTGGCCGGGCACTATGTCTTCTACTATCAACCTCTCCAAGCTGTTGTGTCTCTTGATGTGGCCGGGCACTATGTCTTCTACTATCAACCTCTCCAAGCTGTTGTGTCTCTTGATGTGGCCGGGCATTAAGCCTTCTACTATCAACCTTTCCAAGTTGTTGTGTCTCTTGATGTGGTCGAAGTATCTCAGATTTCTCGTGTTTATGTTGTTAACGAGCCAGTTTTCTGCGACACCTGATCCTATCAGTATCTCAATATCCACTTCCCCCTCTCTCCTTTACTTCAGGGGAAGGTTTAGCATTCATGGCGTTGATTTATTCGTGAATGTACTTTGTTTTATTAATAAACCACCAACCATATGTGGCATACATAGCGGAATGCAAGGTCCCTGCTGTTTTACTTCTTTGTTTTGAAAAGGCGACTTCCTAACACAAGATTCACGTTCCTTTTTTTTTTTTTGCCGCTGAGATGGAAGGGATCGCGCTGTACCTGGTTACTTGTCCACTGCTAACAGCTGCGCTTCTCCTACGCTTCTGTCTAAAAACCGTTACAGGCCAAGTACTGATCTGATTACCTCCATGCACAAAAAAAAATAACCAGGCTTTAACCCGCAATACAAGCCCCCACATACATCTGTATGAAGTCTATTCACAGTTGAATGAACAAAAATAAATGCGATAAAATTGTAATGCCCGATTTGAGGACATGAAAATAATATCACCCAACTTGGCCTTCACTCCGCCTCCCCCCAACCCCCGCCTCTCTCTCTCTCTATCTATCTATCTATCTATCTATCTATCTATCTATCTATCTATCTATCTATCTATCTAACTATCTATCTCGCACACACACACACATACAAGCTGTTTATTCATTCTTGTGTCACATATTTCATGGCACACCGGTGTTTCATACTTCTCTCTCTCTCTCTCTCTCTCTCTCTCTCTCTCTCTCTCTCTCTCTCTGTTGCCACACTCCAGTGTAAAGCAGGCTTCGTTACTGGGAAAGGTTGTGAGTATATCCAGAACGGAATCTATACACCTCATCATCATCATCATCATCAGGTGCCGCGCCGACTGGCGTTGGCTATTATGCTTCTCCAGAGTACACGATCCTTCATGCAGGCCATCAGTTCAGTTGGTGATCTCCTCTCACACCATCCCGTCAGACTGTCCAGTATCAATTCTCTTGGTCTTCCTCTTGATCTTCTTCCTTCTATTTTTCCTGTGGTTATAATATTTTCAATGCCCCCTCTTCTCAATGCATGTCCTATGAAAGTACATGATCTCTCTCTTATCTTTTTGACAAGGTTTTTTGTCTCTCCAGCTCTTCTCATACATTCTTCATTAGTTATTTATGCTGTCCAGGGGATTCGCAACATTCTTCTAATAAACCACATTTCTACTGCTTCCAATGACTTTTATGCAGACCTGCCTGTTGTCCGTGATTCACTTCCATATAACAAGATAGGTCCAATATAGCATTTTAGCATTCCTACACAACACACACACACACACACACACACGTGTACACTTACTTGATGCTACGACGGCCGCCGCTGCCACTGGCTGAGCACTGCCTTCCACTGCGCCGTAGCTGATAACGTGGACGTGTGGGCTCGGAGCACTTTCTTCAGGCCTCATCAAAGGAAGAGTTGGTATCTCAATACTACCAGGTGCGCCTGGGTGCCTAGGAGGGTCGATGTGACCTGGTCGGCGGTGCCTGGTGCGGCCAAAACTGAAGAAAGATGAGCGACGTGGCATTCTGCGACACTCCCTAGCTCACGGTGATTGGGTCGTGTGTATGTTTCTCGGCGGGGAACTCCAAGTGCAACCTGTTCAAGTCTGTGAGATAAAAAAAAAAGAAAGCAGAGCATGCAATACGGAGAGAATTAAGAACGCCCAAGTGAAATTTTATCATACATTTTTTTTTCATCACAAATTCTCAACAACCAATCTAGTCAAGATACTAATTCACAATCAAGAGGTACTATACACCACAATTAGGCTACGGATCGACCAAGCCCTCCAAAGAAGTGAATCTTACAAAGAAGTCTGACACTGAATCTTCCTTAAAGTCATCGTGGACGGACGGACGGACGGACAGACAGACAGACAGACAGACACACAGACAGACAGACAGACAGACAGACAGACAGACACACAGACAGATAGATAGATAGATAGATAGATAGATAGATAGATAGATGATAGATAGATAGATAGATAGATAGATAGATAGATAGATAGATAGATAGATAGATAGATAGATAATCTGTCCGAAACTTGAGAAGAAATATGAAAATTTGATGTATATCGTCGATTTAATGATTTTGCATCAGAGAATGGTATGCTCAATAGCCGACACGTAAAAAAAAAAAAGATGTCAGACATTCAAATGAAGATGTCAGATATTCAGAACTGCACAACTACACAGCTGTATATAATATATCATTTTTGCATTTTCCTGCAAAAACTCCGTCAGCAGTAACCTCTGTCTCAACTTAAGAAAGTGAAACTGGTGCAAACGTGAACATAAAAAAAAATAAACTTTATTTTTTCACGAAACAAATTGTTATACTACACACGTGAGTACATTAAAAAAAAAATTCACGTTAAGAAGTATTATGAAAACAAAAATTTGAATTAAAATGCGAAAAAAAACTAATAAATTTTAAACTTTTAATCTGCTGTAGCCTATGAAATTTTTTGTCACACAAAGCAAAAGAGCTACACAAATCTGCACTGTTCATAAGTTGATACTTCCTCCCAGATATCAGTTATAACTCTTAAAAATCTATGCGTTCATGAAGTAGTAGACCGACACAAATCTATACGCCCATGAAGTAGTAGGCCGACACAAATCTATACGCCCATGAGGTAGTAGGCTGACACAAATCTATACGCCCATGAAGTAGTAGGCCGACACAAATCTATACGCCCATGAAGTAGTAGGCGGACACAAATCTATACGCCCATGAAATAGTAGGCTGACACAAATCTATACGCCCATGTAGTACTAGGCTGACACAAATATATACGCCCATGTAGTACTAGGCTGACACAAATCTATACGCCCATGTAGTAGTAAACTGGAATAAATCTTTACGCCCATGTAGTAGTAAACTGGCATAAATCTTTACGCCCATGTAGTAAACTGGCATAAATCTTTACGCCCATGTAGTAGTAGACTGACATAAATCTTTACGCTCATGTAGTAGTAGACTGACATAAATCTTTACGCTCATGTAGTAGTAGGCTGACATAAATCTTTATGCTCATGTATTAGTAGGCTGACATAAATCTTTACGCCCATGTAGTAGTAGGCTGACATAAATCTATACGCTCATGTATTCGTAGGCTGACACAAATCTTTACGCCCATGTAGTAGTACACTGGCATAAATCTTTACGCCCATGTAGTAGTAGGCTGACATAAATCTATACGCCCATGTAGTAGTAAACTGGCATAAATCTATACGCTCATGTAGTAGTAAACTGGCATAAATCTATACGCCCATGTAGTAGTAGGCTGACATAAATCTATACGCTCATGTAGTAGTAAACTGGCATAAATCTTTACGCTCATGTAGAAGTAAAATGGCATAAATCTATACGCCCATGTAGTAGTAGGCTGACATAAATCTATACGCTCATGTAGTAGTAAACTGGCATAAATCTATACGCTCATGTAGTAGTAAACTGGCATAAATCTATACGCCCATGTAGTAATAAACGGGCATAAATCTATATGCCCATGTAGTAGTAGGCTGACATAAATCTATACGCCCATGTAGTAGTAGACTGACACAAATCTATACGCCCATGTAGTAGTAAACTGGCATAAATCTTAACTCCCATGTAGTAGTAGGCTGACATAAATCTATACGCTCATGTAGTAGTAGTAAACTGGCATAAATCTTAACGCCCATGTAGTAGTAGGCTGACATAAATCTATACGCCCATGTAGTAGTAGGCTGACATAAATCTATACGCTCATGTAGTAGTAAACTGGCATAAATCTATACGCTCATGTAGTAGTAAACTGGCATAAATCTATACGCCCATGTAGTAGTAGGCTGACATAAATCTATACGCCCATGTAGTAGTATGCTGACATAAATCTACACACTCTTGAATTAACAGAGTGGTATTGAGTCTGTAGCCATGAAGGCGAGGAAAGAATATAAGCACAGAAGAGACGAGAAGACAAAACTTAAACCAAAAGCAGAAATCTGAATTCTGAGAAACTACCTCAAGTTTTGTTTTTTTTAATCCGAATCAGGAACTAAAAGATTATCGAATATATATATAACAAATCATCAACAAAGTCCCTAAACACGACATCCTAATTACTGTGGGGGGACGTCAATGCTAAGGTAGGGAAAGATAACACCGATGTTGAAAAAGTAATAAGGAAAGAAGGAACTGACAAGGTTAATCAGAACGGAGAAAGATTAATTGAAATACGTCTAACAGAGGGCATGGTCATTGGAGGCACAATATTTCCACACAAAGAGATACATAAAACAACTTGGATATCTCCAGATAACAGAACTAGAAACCAGATAGATCATTTTTGTATTAGAAAGCAACACAGAACATCTCTGATAGATGTAAGGGCATATAGGGGAGCAGATGTTAACAGTGATCACAACCTGTGCATAGGGAAAATAAAACTATAATTGAAAAGTCAACACAAGAAATAAGTACACAGAAAGATAAACAGCCACAGCCTACAAGAAGAAAATAATAACATTAATTTCAATCAGGAACTTGCCAATCATCCAAAACCCATGAAGTTGAGGAGATAAGTATAGATGAGTTATGGAATTCTTACAGCACAGCCATAATCACAGAAGCAAAAGCAAGCGCTGGACTGAAAAAACCAAATAGAAAAGCATGGATATCAGATAAAACATGGGAGTATATACATGAAAGACGAGCAGTCAAATTAGACATGTTGAATGCAAAAACAGATCCTGGAAAAGATCTGGCAAAAGCAAAATACAAAGAAATAGACAAGAAAGTAAAAAAGATCAGCTAGAAGGGATAAAAGAGAATACATAGACAATATGGCGAAAGAGGCAGATAAAGCAGCAAAAACAGGAGACAGCAAAACTTCATGTGACATACAAAAGAGGCTAACAGGTACTATTACATCTAAAACAAAGACCAATCCTTAGCAAAACTGGAACCCTATTAACATCAAATAAAGACCAAAAGCAAAGATGGGGTAAACACTTCCAAGAAATACTTAATCGACCACACCCAAAAGAATTGTTAAACCTTGAAAACAAATGCATAAAGAAAAATACTCGGCATCCGCAAAACAAAAAAAAAAATCCGAATCAGGAACTGAAAGATTATCGACTATATATCTGAACCTTAAGTGCCCAGGTCACATGGGGCCTTCCGCGAGGGTTTTCCACGAAAGCCTGTCCCGCTCTTGCACCGGTGAGCCCTCTATATATATGCCCTCTCTCTCTCTCTCTCTCTCTCTCTCTCTCTCTCTCTCTCTCTGTGTGTGTGTGTGTGTGATAACTGACTTGCCAGCGTTAGGGTTGGCGAACCATAACTGACCAAGACCTTGCCCCGTCTCTCCGTTGTTGCCGGCACTAACGGGCCTGGCCTGGTTAATTAATAGGGAGAGATGGGGCAGGGACCGCCGAAGTATCCATGGTGGTGGAGACTGTTAAAGAAGTACTGCACCCCTCCCCTCTCCCGCTTGGTAGCTCGGCTCAAGGACTGGAAAAAATGGCTGTTGTAACCTGCTCCTAATCCGACTTAAATATCTTCATCTCATCGTCTATAAAGAACATCAGTTCGTAGTTCCAGGAAGAAGAAGAAGAAGAAGAAGAACAAGAAGAACAAGAAGAACAAGAAAGAAGAAGAAGAAGAGAAGAAGAAGAAGAAGAAGAAGAAGAAGAAGAAGAAGAAGAAGAAGAAGAAGAAGAAGAAAGAAGAAGAAGAAGAAGAAAGAAGAAGAAGAAGAAAGAAGAAGAAGAAGAAGAAGAAAGAAGAAGAAGAAGAAGAAGGGTTATACATATACTTATACTGTCCATATTTTACTGTTATACATACATCTGTTTCGATATCCCACCTGAAACATTCACAGCAACATAAACATTATCGCAAAGAAACAAGATAAAGATCTGTTAATAAAATTATGTTACAATATGTTGTCACATACGCTTATGAAAATAAAACCTCTCGGAAACGTGGCAAACAACATATAAAATACTACACAGAGTCAAGACTTACCATGCAACCCACACGAAATCTGAGTATATCACACGGAAAGTTTCCCCTACTTCACGCCTGGCTTGCTAATGAGCACAGAGTATACCTTGCACACAACAGCTGGGACCATGATCATTTCTAAACACATTGCGGGCCTTTTAAAGTGGCTTTCTAACACGGTAAAAAAATATGTTTAAAACAGGGATCCCCAAAACAATTGATATCGGCCCCCCTCTAAAGCTTGATAAAGTAACTAAAGACATCAACGGACTTGAGGTAGTGTGACTCGGTTAGTTAAAATTTTGAATCGAAAGTTGACAATGATATCATCATCATCATCATCATCATGTGCCGTGCCGGCGGGCGTTGGCGCCCATGCCTCTCCACAGATCTCGGTCCTTGATATTTTTCCATCGGCTCAGTTGCTGATGTTTTATTGTGCCAACATGGCAGACTGTCCATGCTTTTTCTTTCTTTTCTTTCTTGGTATTTCCCTTGCCTTTCTTCGCATTTATCTTTCCTGTTGTTATGATGCTTTCATGCTATCCTCTCCTTATACGTATGTCCAAGACATGATGACTTGTTTTCTTATGGATTTAATTAGGTTTCTTTCTACATTTTTGCTTTTGTTAAGACACTCTCTGTTCGCCATCTTAGCTGCCCGAGGTGCATTGAGTATTCTTCTAAGAATCCATATCTCTGGTGCCTCTGGTGATCTTTGCATCGATCTGTCTAATGATCTTTGCACTGATCTTTCTAATTATATTTGCACTGATCTGTCTAATGATCTTTGCACTGATCTGTCTAATGATCTTTGCATCGATCTGTCTAATGATCTTTGAATCGATCTGGTCATTGCCCGCGACTCACTTCCATAGAGCAGGAAAGGCTCCATGTAGGATTTTAAAACTCTCTCTCTCTCTCTCTCTATCTCTGACCTTCAGTGATGGAGATGCTTTTCACAACACGTTTCCCATTTCTTGGAAAGCTGTTTTGTCTTGGTATATTCTACTCTTGATTTCAGAGGTGGATTTCCCATCTTTATGGTAAAAGAAACAAAAATGGGCGGTGTGTCCATGAAATATGGGAAAATATTTTACGACTTAAAGCTTTCTTGCTGGCGGATTATATTTTTGTTTCGTGTCTTTCACCTAAATTTGATTCCATGAAATATCCCAAATTTAAACAATCCAGTCATCTCCTCCCCTTTTCTCCCCTCCCCACCTCCTCTCCTCTTCCCCAGCCCCAACCCTGGGCAGTTCTTAAACTGTGTAACAGCTGACGATTGTCTTAGTCGGGTTGTTTTAAGGGAGAATGGAACAAGATGACGTGTTCTCACCCACTTTGTACTTTAGTTTCTTCTTCGGAAATCTTTACTAAATTGCGACAGGGTCTCTCTCTCTCTCTCTCTCTCTCTCTTTCTCACTCTCTCTCTCTCTTTCTCACTTTCTCTCTCTTTTTCCCACTCTCTCTCTCTCTCTCTTTCTCATTCTCTCTCTTTCTCACTCTCTCTCACTCTTTCTCTCTCTGTCTCACACGCTCTCTCTCTTTCTCTCACACTTTCTCATTCTCTCTCTCACTCTCTCTCCCTCTCACTCTCTCTCACCCTCTCTCTCTCTCACTCTCACTCTCTCTCTCTCTCTGAAAGTTGTGAGATAAAGGGCAGGTTGTCAGACGAGCCTGCGTGTCCCTTTGCAATTAAAGTTCAATCAGCCAATCAATCATTCATTCAATATCTCCTTCTCTCTGAGTGTGACAAAATTAAAAACCAACTTATGGCCTCTAAATATGCTCTCTAATTCTTTGCGATTCGTGTGAAAATTGTCGACCCGCGTGCAAATATTTTCTAAAAAAAAAAATTTTTACGCGCACACGTGCGTCGTAATGTTTAACTGCAAAGTGTCTTTTAAAGCTTATATTTTTAAAAACAAACTAAAGTCAAAATAAATCAAGAAAACAAACTTATATAGTGCTATCTTATCTTTCCTCAGCGCTACTACGACGCAAAGCAACATCAGAGAACTGAAAAAAAACAAAAATAGATCACTTCTATTTTTGCGCAGTATATAAAATTTAGTGCGCGGAATTATATTTATGAGTGCACGTTCACTTAAAAAATTAGGTATGTCTGAACATGCGTTGGAAAAGCTACATATTCTTTCAAGTGCTCTTCTTTCTAAGTGCTCTATTCATTTTATTTATTTTTTTTAACATAGGATTGATGTGAATCTATATTTTATCTCCTCTCTATAATTCTTCATCCTGTACGTGTTTGTATGATTAAGGCTCGCGCCGACACGTCACAACTTTGTAGTGGTTAAGTAGTAAAGCTGTTCCTACTTTTTTTCCTAGTTTATACATTTGCGCAGCTTAGAGTGAACATTGAGGACACTCCTCTAGTAAACCTGCCGGTGTTCTTTCAATCTCAAACCAGGTAACTAATACTCAGGCTGTAAGTGGCACAATGTTTCGACCTTTGACGCTCATCGCCCTTATTATTCCCATTAACGTTGTCAATTAATGTACCGAACAGAGAATGTTGTTTTGTTTCGGTATTATAAGAACATCAAAAAGACAGAGACTATGGTTATATCTAAGAAACAGAATCCACCAACATGCAGTATAAAATTAAACGGAACTATTCTAAAGCAGGTGCAGAAATTCAAATACCTTGGAGCAGTAATAACTTCAGATGGGAAATCTTATCTTATATCTTATATCCTTCCCGTGCCGTTAGACGTCACATAGGGCTCGCAAAGTAGTTCGCCAATTTTTCCTGTCTTCGGCGAGTCTTTCAACCTCATCAAAGGATGTTATGCCTGTTAACTTGGCCTCTCTTAATAATGTCCTCTTTAGAGTTTCACGCGGTCTGCCCCTTTTTCTTCGGCCTGTTGTGTTCCACTTGATAGCTTGTTTTGGGATTCTCTGATCATTTCTTCTCATCAAGTGACCAACATATGTCCATCTCCTTTTCCTGATCACCCGTGAGACTGGTTGTTGTTCAGTCATCTGTCTTATCTCTGCATTGTTCTTGAATTCATTCCACTTGATGCCGAGTATTTTCCTTAGGCATTTGTTTTCAAAAGAGTCTAATTTCTTTTCTATTTCTTTAGTTGTTTTCCAGCTTTCGCATGCATAAATGAGGGTGGATATTACATTTGAATTGAATAGTCTTAACTTGGTTTTTGTGCTTATAACTTTTGAATTCCATATGTTCTCAAGATTCTTGAAGATTGATGCTGCTTTTGCAATTCTGATCCTAACTTCCTTTCTAGTGTCACCATCCTGGTCTATGTAGCTGCCAAGGTATGCAAATTGATTGACTTCTTCAATATCTGTCCCTTCTATGTGTATTTTTCCATTTTGATTGATGGGAATTTTCATTATTTTGTTTTGTCCTTGTTAATTTCAAGTCCTATTTTGCTAGCCAGTGAAGATAGGCTATCTGTTTTTTCTTGCATGGAATTCACATTATTACTGATAAGAGTTATGTCATCAGCAAAATCAAGATCTTCTAGTTGGGTCCCATGTACCCAGTCAATACCTGTGTTACCTGTGCAGCATTTTGTCATTATGAAGTCTATTGTAATCCCAAAAAGTAAAGGAGACAGTATACATCCTTGTTTCACGCCTGTTTCAATCTGGAACCATTCACTCATCCCTTCTTCTGTCTTGACTGCACAACCATATCCATTGTATAAGTCCTTAATGATGTTGACAATTTTAGATGGTATTCCATATAGACATAAAATTCTCCATAATGAATCTCTGTGTATGCTATCAAATGCCTTCTTAAAATCTATGAAATTCAGTATTAATGGTTTCTGCTTTTCAATATGTTCTTCAAGTATTATTCTGAGAGTAAAGATCTGGTCGAGACAGCTTCTCCCTTTTCGAAATCCTGCTTGTTCTTCTCTCATTGCAGTATCCACTATATCTTTGAGTCTATTCAAAATGACCTTGCAAAATACTTTTGACACAACTGATATTAAGGTTACTCCTCTCCAGTTGTTACAGTCACTAAGGTTGCCCTTTTTTTGGTATTTTAACAATGATTCCCTTCTTCCAATTAGAAGGGACCTTTTCTTCTTTCCAAATCTTGTTAAACATTCTCTGTAGTTGTCTCATGTTGTCACTATTGATAGCTTTTAGCATCTCGGCTGTTATTTCATCTTCACCTGCAGCTTTGTTATTAGCCATTAAATTCACTGCTGCTTCAATTTCATGCAATTTAATTTCATCTAGATTGACATTTAGTTGTGGGGCTGGTAAGTCAGTTTCAAGGTTTAACAATTCTTTTGGGTGTGGTCGATTGAGTATTTCTTGGAAGTGTTCAGCCCATCTTTGCTTTTGGTCTTTATTTGATGTTAATAGTGTTCCAGTTTTGCTAAGGATTGGTCTTTCTTTAGATGTAATAGTACCTGTTAGCCTCTTTTGTATGTTATATAAAGTTTTGCTGTCTCCTGTTTTTGCTGCTTTTTCTGCCTCTTTCGCCATATTGTCTATGTATTCTCTTTTATCCCTTCTAGCTGAACTTTTTACTTTCCTGTCTATGTCTTTGTATTTTGCTTTTGACGAATCTCTTTCATGATCTGCTTTTGCATTCAACATGTTTAATTTGGCTGCTCGTCTTTCATGTATATACTTCCATGTTTTATCTGATATCCATGCTTTTCTATTTGGTTTTTCCAATCCAGCGCTTACTTTTGCTGCTGTGATTATGGCTGTGCTGTACGAATTCCATAACTCATCTATACCTATCTCCTCAACTTCACTGGGTGTTTTGGAATGATTGGCAAGTTCCTGATTGAAATTAATGTTAGTATTTTCTTCTTGTAGGCTGTGGATGTTTATCTTTCTGTGTACTGATTTCTTGTGTTGACTTTTCAATTTTAGTTTTATTTTCCCTATGCACAGGTTGTGATCACTGTTGACATCTGCACCCCTATAAGCCCTTACATCCATGAGAGATGTTCTGTATTGCTTTCTAATACAAAAATGGTCTATCTGGTTTCTAGTTCTATCATCTGGAGATATCCACGTTGTTTTATGTATCTCTTTGTGTGGGAATATTGTGATGGGAAATACAGAACAGAAATTAGGAACAGAATAGGCCAAGCAAAGACTGCATTTCAGAGAATGAGAAACATATTAGCCAACACATCCTTATCAATGAATGTTAGAAAACAAGTCCTAAAATGTTATATTGAACCTATCTATATGGAATATAGATATCTATATTATATATTATATCTATCTATATTATATGAACCTTCCTATATGGAAGTGATCATAGACACTAGGCAAGTCCGCACAAAAATCATTGGAAGCAGCAGAAATGTGGTTTATTAGAAGAATGTTGCGAATTCCCTGGACAGCAAAAATAACTAATGAAGAATGTATGAGAAGAGCTGGAGAGACAAAAAACCTTGTCAAAAAGATAAGAGAGAGACAATGTACTTTCATAGGACATGCAATGAGAAGAGGGGGCATTGAAAATATTATAACAACAGGAAAAATAGAAGGAAGAAGATCAAGAGGAAGACCAAGAGAAATGATACTGGACAGTCTGACGGGATGGTGTGAGAGGAGATCACCATCTGAGCTGATGGCCTGCATGAAGGATCGTGTACTCTGGAGAAGCATAATAGCCAACGCCAGTCGGCACGGCACATGATGATGATGATTATGATGATGATAACACTTTAAAATGTCCTGATAGGATTCTTACGGGGGGGGGGGGGGGTGGGGTTGCCGTTGTGTAATGGTTTTGCACACACTTGCCGATCAGAAAGTCCCAGGCTCGATTTCGCATTTGGATTGAATTATAGAAATATGAAGGCAGTATAACACTTCATACCATCTACAGCTTCCAAATGCAACGGGACAGATTTTTTTTTTCATTTGTAGAGGTGTAAGTTACACTGTAAAGGTAAAAGGTCAAATTCCCGTTTCCACGCCATTGAGGCATATTGGGGGAATACGGTGTAGGGTACATGAAGGTGTGATATGGTCATTATAACCCCTGGCCGCTTCACCTTCGCAAGATTGCTCTGGTACCCATTTTTTTAGGCTGGGTGAAGCTCGGGGCCTTTTTGGTGTGTACCAGAAAATAAAATCCCACAAATACTTGGTTTTGGAGTTATTGAAACTTGATAACATCATAAGTTTATGCGTACGCATGAATGAGTTACTAGAAATGTCAGTGAACTTTGAACTGTTATTCACTTGTACACTTTCTACTAAATGTTTGGACCGAGCTTTGTACTTCTCCCGCACGCTGTAGAGAATAGAGGTTATATTAAAAAGGTATCATGTTGCTGTAATATCAACAAGCATGAAGGGTTTTAAAACTGGATGATTCTGGTAGGAGTAGGCAACAGAAAACTGCGAGATTTTATAAGAGAAGTTTTGAAAGTAATCTAGAATTGCTGTTTTTAGTCTCATGTGATTCTGTTCTCATATGTTCTCTCTCTCTCTCTTTCTCTCTTTCTCTTTCTTTCTCTCTCTCTCATTAATTTTTATCCTTATGTTATTAATATACTTGAACTAAACTGATTAATTGGGAAGAGTGAATGATAAAAGACGGAGGGCTGTGTGCCTAGTTCTTCACCTTTCCAAATGTTCAGTCTGTCTGTCTGTCTGTCTGTCTGTCTGTCTATCTGTCTGTCTGTCTGTCTGTCTATCTGTATGTCTGTCTGTCTGTCTGTCTGTCCATCTGTCTGTCTGTCTATCTGTCTGTCTGTCTGTCTGTCTGTCTGTCTGTCTGTCTGTCTATCTATCTATCTATCTATCTATCTGTCTGTAGTCTATCTATCTATCTATCTATCTATCTATCTATCTATCTATCTATCTGTCTGTCTGTCTATCTATCTATCTATCTATCTATCTATCTATCTATCTATCTATCTATCTATCTGTCTATCTATCTGTCTATCTATCTGTCTATCTGTCTATCTATCTATCTATCTGTCTGTCTGTAGTCTATCTATCTATCTATTTATCTATCTATCTATCTATCTATCTATCTATCTATCTATCTATCTATCTGCCTGCCTGCCTGTCTGTCTGTCTGTCTATTTATGTGTGTGTCAAAGTCCCCTAGTTATTGCAGCTTTTGTGAGTATCTCACCTGCTAGTATAACAACTCATCTCTGTTCTAATCCTTGCGCGTCACTGGATACTAACTGATAAATTTGTTGCCAGTGTGTATGCCTGGCCTTATAGTACAGGTGTTTCTGCTGGAGGCGAAGACGGTGTCATATCTGGCAGTTGTTGATCCATAGCTGACACTTTGACCTTTGTACTGGCGAAAAACTGACGACAAAGACCCTCTACCACTTCTCCGTACCCCTAGTGCAGGCCTAACCTGGCTAAGGGGGCAGGGATGGCCATAGCTCCCTCACGGGGGAGGATTCTTTTGAAGAAGTACTACATGCTCCTTTCCTTTTCTTTTTTAAGCCCCACTCAGAGATTGGAAAATGTGCTACTCTAAACCCTCTCCTAATCCGACACCATCTTTTGCCTCCTCGTCTTCACCGCATCGCCTGCAAAGAACACCAGCTCGAAGTTCCAGATAGAAGAAGAAGAAGAATTTCTAGTGTGTGAGTGGTGTTAGTGTGACTGCCTTCCACTGCGAAGTTGATGGCCCAAGTCCCGTCAGAGAGACACTCCCACCTACCAGGCTAGAGAGAAAACTAAGTAGTAGAGCCTTCTGGAGCTTGAAGGCCACGTGTGCTGTTAACCACGTCACCCGGTCATGTGCCGACAGGTCAAGGAAAATATGAGCACTAACATCATACCCTGGAGGTACTTCTCAAACAAGAACTACACTAGAAACTGACATAATAGAACTACACTAGGAACTGACATAATAGAACTACGCTAGAAACTGGCACAATAGAACTACGCTAGAAACTGGCACAATAGAACTACGCTAGAAACTGGCAGAATAGAACTACATTAGAAACTGACAGAAACTGAAAATTGTTAATTAATAAAACAATGCGGTGGAGTATGGCGCGGTGGGGGCTACGAGTTATAGTTATCGTTACGGTCCACGACCGGGAAAAGTTGGAAACCGCTGACCTGCACCGTGTATGGAAAATATACGCGACTTGTCCCAAAATATTTAGCAGGAATGTACACTTTCTGTGACATAAGCAGGATACGGTACAAAGCTAAATGCCACGTCTAAGCAACGCTCCCACATGCATCGTCATACAGCAAAGAATTGCCGGGGGGAGGGGGAGGGGGGGAGATGAATGCCAGACAAGAGTGGCAATTCCCTGCAGCTCATTTGCATAAAAAGAAAATCATAGACCATTCTTTCTCGTTTCTTATTACTTTCAAATAAAATATTCTTGTTACATTCTGCAGTTAACAGGCTATTAAAAGCAGAGGTGAAGGTAACAGCCCGATGTCACGTTATGAAGGTGTGCTGTATGCTGTATCAACCGGCGGTTCTCATGTTTTTGTCGCACTGTGGGGCATTTAGCAATGCAGTTTGTTGTTGTTGCGTACATCTGTTGTTCCGAATACTGGACTCTCGTATGATTAAACCAACGTTTCCTTTGCAGACTGTTCTATTGAGCCAATCCTGTTTTATGGGTGTGAAGCATGGAATAGTCACCAGGGAAGTACAGGGTCGCATGAGGTCGGGGAAATGTAGTCCCTTGGGAGGATGCTAAAGATACCATGGACAGCGAAGAGATCAAACGAGAAGGTCATGGAAGAGTCAGAAGAAGAAGAAGAAGAAGAAGAGAGGCAATCATTAACAGAATTCAGGAAGAGACAATCCAGGTTCATAGGTGACGTCATGGGAGCAGATGATTGGGAATAATTAATCACAACAGCGAAGATAAAGAGCAAAAGAAACCGAGGCAGACAGAGAGAGAGAGAGAGAGAGAATATGATAGATGGAATGACGAGGTTACATGGAGAAAGAACATAAAAACTGCATTAAAAATGATCTATTATTAGCTCACAATTAACACCTGGGATAGGGAATTGTGGGAAAGCGTGACCGCCAGCGCCTGTCGGCATGGCACGAGACAGACAGACAGACCGACGGACGGACAGACAGACAGACAGACAGATAGATAGATAGATAGATAGATAGATAGATAGATAGATAGATAGATAGATAGATAGATAGATAGACCTCTATCTGCTTCATTTTCTGATTCACCTCAACCTGATAAACCTCTTCTGCAGTTACTCCCCCCTTGTTTGAGTTAATGATTCAGCTTGCGCGTGCCACTTACAAACAATCAGCAGTGAATGTTTTCAGTGATGTTGCCTCTTTATTATCTGAAATCTTATCTACATGAATGCCTTAATGACGTGCCATGGTTTAGCGAAATGATTACAAATCTGTAGCGAGAATCAACATCAAGAAAATACAGGGAGAGCCCCCGCCAAGGGAGTTTCAAAAGTAGATAAAAAAAAAAAAAACAGGTGAAATTAGATTATTCTGTATCGCAATTCTAAACATGGGAAAAAAGATTTCGATGTTTTGGAAGACGCAGCTCTGCCAAAACACAGACGCTTCAGGATGTGGTGTTAAAGCTAGTGTTTTGTTTTTCTTGACCTAAATAGCACATTACAGCGGGGCGCGGTCAGAACCAGGGCTGGGCATAGCTATTTTCGCCACACGAGGCGGAACCGAATACTCATTTCTTCAACAGAGTGACGAAGGCTGCCCCGACCGGGCTTTTGAGCCGCCGACCTCCAGGTCAAAGGTGAGCACAATAACCACTGTCCGACTTAGACTTAATAAAATTCAAAGTAAGATTCATTTATTTACGAAGTGCGTGGCGGCAGACGTTCACGACCAGGCTTCTTAAGTACAAAGAGTAGGCGGAGGATGAGATGGAGAAAGAGTACAGAGGAGAGACAGAGGAAAAGAGAACAGTAGAGAGAGAGAGAGAGAGAGAGGTTGATTGGTTGATTGATTGATTGATCTGATTGATCTTTATTTCAAAAGGGTTAAGAATTGGGCACGCAGGCCCGTCTGACATTCTGCCCTTTATCATACTCTCAGTGAGAGAGAGAGAGAGAGAGTAGCAAGAGAAAGACAAGGAGAAAGACAGGAGAGAAAGAAGAGGACGCGGAGAAAAGAGAGAGGTGTAAGAAGAGGAAAAACAAGGAAGAAGAAGAGGAAAATATAGAAAAAGAGAGACGAGAAGGAACAGAAAGAAAGAAAGATAAGGAGAAGGAGAGATAAGGAGAAAGAAAGATAAGGAGAAAGAAAGACACGGAGAAAGAGAGAGGGAGATGATGAAGATGAAGGGAGAACAAGGAGAAAAATAGGAGAGGAGAGAGAGAAAAATACAAATGGAGAGAGAGAGAAGAGAAGGAAAAAGGACAAGAAGAAGAGAGAGAGAGAGAGAGAGAAGGAGAAAGTGTGTGGGTGTTTGTGCTTGTGTGTGTGTGTGACAGAGAGACCGAGTGTGTGTGTGAGAGAGAGAGAGAGAGAGAGAGCACGACTCAATTTGTCACCCCCCTACACTCCCATGTAATCACAAGTTTCTAAGCTTCAAATTCCTGACCTTCCAAAGATGTCTCTCTCCCTTTTACTCCTCCCCCCCCCCCCAACCCCTCCTCAGACCCATCCCCCCCCCCCACCCCCAAGTCATTACACCTGGAACCCATAAGAATCCGATTTTATCCCTAGCATCACACATACACATACACACACATACACACACACAAACATATAATTTTATTACATTCCTGCTTTTATCACGGCGTATTTTATAAACAGATAAAGAAGGTAATAACTGGGAGGGTAAAAAAAAAAAGATAAGAACAAAACAATTACAAAAAAACTCTTACATTCCTCGCATTCAAATCTGGTACATTGAAGTGACATCTGAATCCCTCAAAAGAGGGCGAAACTGGAAAGTGAATAGAAGAAAAGGAGCAACTGCAGGAAATAAGATTACCGCTTTGTTTGCTGTTTATTTCTTGCTGCTACTTCTAGCTGCTACGTCTATATGTTATTTCTTGCTGCTACTTCTAGCTGCTACGTCTATATGTTATTTCTTGCTGCTACTTCTAGCTGCTACGTCTATATGTTATTTCTTGCTGCTACTTCTAGCTGCTACGTCTATATGTTATTTCTTGCTGCTACTTCTAGCTGCTACGTCTATATGTTATTTCTTGCTGCTATTTCTAGCTGCTACGTCTATATGTTATTTCTTGCTGCTACTTCTAGCTGCTACGTCTATATGTTATTTCTTGCTGCTATTTCTAGCTGTTACGTCTATATGTTATTTCTTGCTGCTATTTCTAGCTGCTACGTCTATATGTTATTTCTTGCTGCTACTTCTAGCTGCTACGTCTATATGTTATTTCTTGCTGCTACTTCTAGCTGCTACGTCTATATGTTATTTCTTGCTGCTACTTCTAGCTGCTACGTCTATATGTTATTTCTTGCTGCTACTTCTAACTGCTACGCCTAGCTGTTAATCCTTGTGTCTATTTCTTGCTGCTATTTCTTTTGCTACGTCTAGCTGTTATTTCTTGCTGCTATTTCTAGCTGCTACGTCTATATGTTATTTCTTGCTGCTACTTCTAGCTGCTACGTCTATATGTTATTTCTTGCTGTTATTTCTAGCTGCTACGTCTATATGTTATTTCTTGCTGCTATTTCTAACTGCTACGCCTAGCTGTTAATCCTTGTGTCTATTTCTTGCTGCTATTTCTTTCTGCTACGTCTAGCTGTTATTTCTTGATGTTATTTCTTTCTG
The DNA here is from genome assembly GCA_009760885.1 of Achatina immaculata. Classification (NCBI taxonomy): domain Eukaryota; kingdom Metazoa; phylum Mollusca; class Gastropoda; order Stylommatophora; family Achatinidae; genus Lissachatina; species Lissachatina immaculata. Next base: position 2,281,439 of record CM019709.1, on the reverse strand, counting down.
CTACGTCTAGCTGTTATTTCTTGATGTTATTTCTTTCTGCTACGTCTAGCTGTTATTTCTTGCAGCTACTTCTAACTGCTACGCCTAGCTGTTAATCCTTGTGTCTATTTCTTGCTGCTATTTCTTTCTGCTACGTCTAGCTGTTATTTCTTGATGTTATTTCTTTCTGCTGCGTCTAGATGTTATTTCTTGCAGCTACTTCTAACTGCTACGCCTATCTTTTAATTCTTGTGTCTATTTCTTGCTGCCATTTCTAGCTGCTACATCTAGCCGTTATTTCTTGGCGCTATTTCTTTCTGCTACGCCTGGATGTTATTTCTTGCTGCTACTTCTAACTGCTACGCCTAGCTGTTATTTCTGGCTGTTATTCCTTGCTGCTATTTCAGGCTGTTATTTCTAATTGTTATTTCTTGCTGTTATTTGTTTCTTCTATTTCTAGCTGATATTTCTTGCTGTTATATCTTGCTATTACTTCTAGCTAATGTTTCTTGCTGTTATTTCTAGCTCTTTTTGTTTATTACCATCAAGCCATAAAGTGTTATCACTAACATAACAGAATAATTATGTAGAAGAAATCTTAGGAGACTATCAAGCCAGATTCGAAGGAAAAGGTCTACAATAGCCTAGATATTCTTGTTGAGATAGAAAGCCGAGAAAAGTTGGGAGTATGGAAAATAAATCCACAACATATTCATAGTCTTCAAACAGGCATATGATAATATCCATAGAAACAGTCAGTCCTTTGCATGTTCTCTTCGGAACTTTGCCTCCCTAACAACTCTCCTGTAGGCCCTTGGGTTGTAAGCAAGATGCCCTGCTGCTGATGCGTCCATTCAACGATGTCTCGCAGCCATCTTCGCCTTGGTCTTCCTCTCTTTCTTTTTCCCATTATGTACCCTTCCAAGGCGGTCTTCTCAAAATTCTCATAACGTTTAATATGTCCAAAATATTTAAGTTTTCTCTGTTTAGTCTTCCTTATTAGCCAACCATAGAAACATCCTCTGGAATATAATGATAAAGTAAGAGAACACAGTTTTGTAGGATTAGACCTCGGAATAAATCGTAGATAAAGCACTTTAGTGAGACCTAGGGTTCGAACCACGGACTCCGGTAGGACGAGCAGCCGTCTAGCCGCGAGAGAACAGCGTACTAACGAACTGCGCTATCTCGCACCTAAAAAAAAAAAGTGTTTAAAAGGGAAATCATTAGTCACACCCGGAAAGAAACGAGGTCATGACACAGAAATCCCATAGCTTAGATCCTGTCTCATTAGCGGATACCAACTTTATACAAACATATACCCGGTCTACTGCCACGTCTGTGATTTTTCTTTCTCTCACGTCTCGCTAACGTGCTATGTCTGTGATTTTTCCAGGTCTAATCCTACAAAACTTATGTTCTCTTACTTTACCATACGAAAGCCTGGTTGTTTCCTATTTATAAAAAATTGTTCATGAAACTATACCTGAAACTAACTTGAGGTAAAAAGTATTCGTTTGTTTCTTGTTGTTGTTGTTGTTGTTGTTGCTGTTGCTGTTGTTAGTTATGCACCAAACATGGCAAGAGACTGTGTATATGTCACTGAGATAGTGAAATGTTTAAAGAAATGAAGACATTGACGAGAAATGTCACACCTAAGCTAAATGTAATTTGTGACGAGATGGGGAATACCTTGACAGAGACAGAGGAAATTCTAGAAAAATGGAAGGAATATTGCAAAAGAATGTATGAAACAACTGATTGTGAAAGCAGAAATCAACAGTGTGAATATTTTTTGGAGAAGAAAGAACCTGAACCGACAATAGAAGAAGTTTTATGGGCAATAAAGAATCTGAAAAATGGTAAATCACCAGGATGTGAGGAGATAGCAGCTGAATTTATTAAAACAGGAGGAAAGGAATGTGCATCACTCTATCATGAACTATGTAAAAAAGATATGGCATTCAAGTATTTGGCAAAAAGAATGGAAAAAAACTGTATTCATACCACTGCCAAAAAAGGGTAACCTGAAATTATACACAAACTACAAACTGTTGCTCTGGTTAGCCTGTAAAATATTGTTTAAAATCATAATGGGTAGACTTCGTAAGAAAATGGAAGAAGAAGTCAATATGGTCCAAGCTGGTTTCAGTTAAGGAAGAGGATCAAGATATCATATATTCAATATAAGATTAATATTAGAGAAATACAGAGAGTTTAATGTGAATCTATATTTATCTTTTATAGACTACTCAAAGGCATTTGATCGTAACAACACCAGAAACTTTGGGAAATAATGGAAAAATGGGATTTCCAAAACATTTGATACAATTAACATCACTGCTTTATCTAGACCAACAGGCACCAGTAAGAATAAATGGTGATCAAACAACATATTGGTTTGACATTTTTTAAAAATGTCTCCGTCAGGGGTGCATATTGTCGCCTTACTTGTTTAACTTGTATACTGAAAATATAATGAGGAATCTTAGAGAAAATGTAGACAAAGAATATTACGATGCCATAAAATTGGAGGTTATGAAACACCAGAGATTAGATATGCTGATGACGTAGTATTACTGTCCACAACACAAAAAGGAATGGAAAAACTAATTATGTCAGTCTGTAAGAACAGCGAAGAGCAAAACCTCTATCTTAATGCAAAGAAAACTAAACTGATGACAACTGATAAAACAAATAAGGCAGCTGAAATATGTATCAATAAGGAAAAACTGGAAGAAGTGGAGAGATTTGAATATCTTGGTCACTACTAACTAATAATGGAGATACAATGAGGGAAATTAAAAGGAAGACATCTATTGCTCTTCAGAAAGTAAAACAAATAAAGAATCTGTGGAGAGGAACAGGCAGAACCACAAAACTAAGATTTTTAAGGGCATGCATCTTTCCCATCGCAACATATGCCTGTGAGACCTGGACACTTAACAAAACAGCTGAGAAACACATAAATGCCTTTGAATGTAAGTGCTACAGAAGAATTCTTCAGTTATCATGGACACAAAAAAAAAGAACAAATATATCCATACTACAAGAACTTAACATTGAAGAAGGCTGGCTAGTAAAGAGGATTAAAGAGAGAAAACTTAAATATTTTGGACACATTAAACGTCATGATAATCTAGAGAAGACCGTCTTTGAAGGGTACATAATGGGAAAAAGAAAGCGAGGAAGACAAAAGCGAAGATGGCTGCAAGACATCGTTGATGATCTACAAATGGATGCATCAGCAGCAGGCCATCTTGCTCACAACCGAGAGGCCTACAGAAGTGCTGTTAGGGAGGCAAAGTTCCGCAAGGGAAGCACAAATGAATGAATGAATGAATTTATTACTGTTTTTCTACCTGTTATTTATTGCTGCTTAGCTGTTATTTCTAGCTGTTATTTATTACTGTTTGTCTATCTGTTATTTATTGCTACATATGTTGGTCATTTGATGAGAAGAAATGATCAGAGAATCCCAAAACAAGCTATCAAGTGGAACACAACAGACCAAAGAAAAAGAAATTCTGAAGAGGACATTGTTAAGAGAGGCCAAATTAACAGGCATAAAATCCTTGATGAGGATGAAAAACTCGCCGAAGACAGGAAAAATTGGCGAACTACTTTTGCGAGCCCTATGTGACGTTTAACGGCACGGGAAGGATATAAGATATTTACTGCTGCTTAGCTGTTATTTCTAAATGTTATTTCTTCATTTTATCTTTTCCTTGTTATAAAATAAATAGCTTATCGTACTCTACCATCATCCTCTAATCTATTAGTATCAGTTTTAAGGCTGTTATCGTCATTTTCATCTTTCACGGGTGCCGTCGTGGTGTAGTGGTTACAGCAGTCGCCCGCCTATCAGACATTTCCCTGGTTCGATTTCGCACTATGACAGAAATTTCCTAGACTTAACGGCGCTTGTGTCAACCCAGCCTTAAGAAGAAAGGACACATGGGGTTTCCCTAGGAGAGTTTCCCTTGGGAAACAAAGGCAGCGATGACAGACGTTGGCACACCTCCCTCACATGCTGTAGTGACCTAGAAATGGGAAGACACTAACACGTCACAGCCCAACGGCGTGCACATGTCACGGACCGTTGAGATTTCCGCTTTTAACGGTCTTGTCCGTTGTGATGCTGGCTGTTGTAGACAAAAACTGGTTAGACCCCCCCCCCCCCCAACCCCCATCTTTTTACCGACAAGATGTTTGTAGTGATGAATGTTTTTTTTAAATCATCTTAAACCTTTTTTGTTTTGTTTTAAGTTTCGCTACAACACTCGAGGAAAACATGACCGCTCCTATATCCACCCTCGCCCACAAAGACAGCGCAACCAACAACAAAACTAAAGTTTACGAGCCAAGAAAATGATTCATTCTTCTTGTCTTGACGTCCAGGTTCAACGTCCAACCTGTAAGAAACACTTGTTAACAGTTGGACCACACTAAACGAAAACAAAACATACACACACTAAAGCCAGGACCCTCAGACTAGACTCTGAGACTGTCACGTGACAACAGGTCTTCTCCATGTTATATGACCTAGTTTTCTGTAGAGCCACATTTCTGCTGCATTTATCTTTCTCTCCATCTTTTTGCTTAGAGTCCAGGTTTCTGCTCCGTCCAGTAAAACAGGAGTAGAATAGCATTTTACAAATCTTAATTTAGTTTCTATCGGCAGACGTATAGATAGAAAGAAGTATGATGTCTGTTGATAAGAATGTGCTGGCCTCCCTGAAGACTCGCACCAGCTAAAGAGGTATGGGCCTTTATCTCGGCACCAGCTAAAGAAGTATGGGCCTTTATCTCGGCACCAGCTAAAGAAGTATGGGCCTTTATCTCGGCACCAGCTAAAGAAGTATGGGCCTTTATCTCGGCACAGGCTAAAGAAGTATAGGCCTTTATCTCGGCACCAGGCTAAAGAAGTATAAGCCTTTATCTCGGCACAGGCTAAAGAAGTATGGATCATTATCTCAGCCCCGGCTAAAGAAATATGAGTCTTTATCTCGGTGCCAGTTAAAGAAATATGAGTCTTTATCTCGGTGCCAGTTAAAGAAATATGAGTCTTTATCTCGGCACAGGCTAAAGAAGTATGGATCATTATCTCGACCCCGGCTAAAGAAATATGAGTCTTTATCTCGGCACTAGTTAAAGAAATATGAGTCTTTATCTCGGTGCCAGTTAAAGAAATATGAGTCTTTATCTCGGTGCCAGTTAAAGAAATATGAGTCTTTATTTCGGCGCCAGCTAAAGAAATATGAGTCTTTATCTCGGTGCCAGTTAAAGAGATATGAGTCTTTATCTCGGCACCAGCTAAAGAAATATGAGTCTTTATCTCGGTGCCAGCTAAAGAAATATGAGTCTTTATCTCGGCACCAGTTAAAGAAATATGAGTCTTTATCTCGGTGCCAGTTAAAGAAATATGAGTCTTTATCTCGGTGTCAGTTAAAGAAATATAAGTCTTTATCTCGGCACCAGCTAAAGAAATATGTGCCTTTATCTCGGTGTCAGTTAAAGAAATATGAGTCTTTATCTCGGCACCAGTTAAAGAAATATGAGTCTTTATCTCGGCACTAGTTAAAGAAATATGAGTCTTTATCTCGGCTCCAGTTAAAGAAATATGAGTCTTTATCTCGGCACCAGTTAAAGAAATATGAGTCTTTTTCTCGGCAACAGTTAAAAAAATATGAGTCTTTATCTCGGCACCAGTTAAAGAAATATGAGTCTTTATCTCGGTGCCAGTTAAAGAAATATGAATCTTTATCTCGCACCAGCTAAAGAAATATGAGTCTTTATCTCGGTGCCAGCTAAAGAAATATTTATCTCTGCGCCAGTTGAAGAAATATGAGTCTTTATCTCGGTGCCAATTAAAGAAATATGAGTCTTTATCTCGGTGCCAGTTAAAGAAATATGAGTCTTTATCTCGGTGCCAGTTAAAGAAATACGAGTCTTTATCTCGGTGCCAGCTGAAGAAGTATGGGCCTTTATCTCGGCTCCAGCTAAAGAAGTATCTCAGCGCCAGCTAAAGAAGTAATGGACCTTTATCTCGACACCCGCTAAAAAAGTATGGGCTTTTTATCTCTGCACAAGCTGAAGACGAATAAAGGTGTGTGTGCGCGCGCTGCTGCTGCTGTTGCTACTACAAGACGTCTAATGGGATAACTCCTTGATATTTAGAACTACTCTCTGGATCAAGTTTTAATAGATTTGATCTGTGAATCTTTCCAAACTTTTGTTTTTGTGATACACTCTTAGAAACACATGACACTCTAGATACACAACTCTTCCACTAGACAACAGCAACACAACTGGACTAAACTTGGCAAGCATCCAACCTGACAACGTATCAACAGTGTGAGATGATAACCAATAGTATAGCTTCAGCACATAAAGACATAAGTTTATTTAACGATAGAATGGGAGATGAATCATGGGGATGGGAAAAAAGTCCTGCCCAGATGGCAGAGTTTGGCAATACAGAAAAAATATACTCAACTCACCGGCAAGAACTTGTTCGCCATATGGGGAGTGAGCATAAGACATGGATTGAAAAGGAACAATCGCTTCCTACTGATCCATACTTACAGTTGTATGAAAAATTAAAAAAAACAACCGAAACTCACAGCACATCCCTAAATCCCCTCAATGAAAAATCTAAACACTAGCATGGTATCCAAAACAACGGACAAAAGAATAACATAATATGTAAACTAGGAAAAGAGTAGAAAATTCTTTATCGTCATCTGCCACTAATCCAACTCCACCCCGACACTCGCAACATTTTCTTAGATCTACCCCTATTAGCATACAAACGGGAACCAAATCTTAAGGGCATCTTCGTCCATAGCCACTTGAAGCGGAACCTTGCATATGCTGGCACTAGAAAATGTAACCTCCCTCGCTGCGTTACCTGCCCTGTAGTCTGGGAAACTAAAGCGATCACCTTTCCCATTCCTCACTCTCCATCAGGAATTCACATGCGAGTCCCGCATATATCAATATGTCATCGTATGCAAAAGATGCAGGATAGCTTATATTGGTGAAACTGGCCTCAGATTAGGGGACTGCATGCAGAAACATCTGTGCGATATCACCCAACATGTTTCGAAACCAGTCCCGAATCATTTCAGTGGTACCAACGACGGAGACAAATCTGACTTTCTGGTAACAGCCATCATCAAACAATGTCACGCAGATGACAGAAGCCGCCTAGCGCTTGAGAACCGCTACATCCGGGAATATGGGACGCTGGAACCACATGGTTTTGACTCGTTGTTCAGCTACACCTAACATTCTCCTCTTCCACAATCATAATCCCTCTTCACCAAGTTCCACTCCCTTCTCACTTGTTACACATAGCTCAGAAACTCCTCACAGCATCACATTGCAACCCCTCCACCCCGACTATAATCACCTATTTCACTTTCTCCCGGCTAGATTACCACTGTATCACTCTCTCTTACCTTCATGATTTCCCCACCCACCACCCTCAGTTACGACCCACTTATCATGCATCCAAGTATCCATTTAAATAGTCTCTACACTCCACCATGCGCATTTCTGACACACAGCGTCACAGCTTCTTACAAGTTACAGCTTAGTACTCTATTCAGTTTTTTTTTAACATACCATTCATGTGAGTTTATATTTTATCTCTTCTCACTATTTCTTCGTCCTGTGTGTTTTTGTATGATTAAGGTTCATGCCGAAACGTCACAAGCGTGTACACGTTAAGTAATAAAACTGTTCCTACTTTTTTTCCCTAGTTTCTACATTTTGGTATCACAGCTTTACTGCAGTTGCTCCGTGTATACTTATATACTCATACACTAATTATTGTGTGTAACAGAATAACATAATGACTCTCTGAGCAACTATCCTAAAAAAAGGACAAAAACTGGCAATTAACATTTTACATCTACAAAGCCAAGTCAATACATAAAATATGTCTACATTCTAACTGTTCTGTCTTAACATGATCCGCTACTTCTGAATTCTGCCCGAAATTTAGTTTTACAACCGTAACATTTTCTAAAAATCCTTCGTGAACTTTCTAACTCGTGAAATCCAATTGCCCGTGCGAAACTAATTGTTTTCTGACTTTAAGCTAGCACTAAAAATCATAATGTGAAGCATGGTCTATGAATAAGAGAGTACAGCGAGAAATGGAGACCATGGAGATGTGGCTCATAAGAAGGATGTTGAAGGTACCATGGTCAGCCAAGAAAACCAACGAAGAAGTCTTAAGTGAGGCTGGAGTTAAAAGGCAAATTACAGCAAAGATCAGAGGCAGACATCGAGATTTATGGGACATTTCCTGAGAAGAGGAAAATTGGAACACATTGTGACAACTGGAAAAATTGAGTGAAGAAGAGACAGAGGAAGACAGAGTGAGAAGTTACTGGATGGGCTGTCAGTGTGGCTAGGAAGAAAGTCACCGGCGGATCTCATAATCAAAGTCTGGAGACAGGGAATTGTGGAGAGAAATGATCGCATACGCCACGTGGCATGGCACTTGAACTGAATTGAAAAATCATAGATCCTGCGCTATTACAGACCTCCCATGCATAGCGCTGTATAACCCCAGCTTTGACACCTGAGTTTCCTAAATTTAGATTTCTTCCTGAACTTAAAAGGAAAAAAAAAAAACCAAGGTCAAGAGGTGAGAAGGTTGCTAAACAATGGGAGCCACTCTTAGTTTACTTAATTTAAAGCAATTGTCCCCCTTTGCCCATACCTAGGATTTCCTGTAACAAATACTATTACAGATAACAGCACTGTCTTCGCGGTGTTGAACGTATGTTTTGTCATTAATGAGAGTCAAAATCACAAGGTTATCAGAGCAGCAATAACATTAAATCAATTCACAGCGGAAAACTGAACTGTCGGACGAGGAACTCAAGCCATCAATTAAAAAATGTTAAAGTGTTAAAATGTTATCAAATCCTCTCCTTCTCGTTGTTATTTTTGTTTATACAGATGCTCTTTGACTTACATAATGGGACATTACGTCAGTTCAATACACCACCACTTCAGTTTTTTACCATCTTCCTCTTAGTGTACACCTTCTTCTTCTTCTTCTTCTTTCTTTCTTCTTCGTCCTTGAGCAGCCGCTGAATATAGCAGCTTACCGAGTCACTGAAGCTCAATGCTGCAGACAAGACACGTCTCTATTCCTCCCTATTCTTGATCTTTTCTTTCCAACTGTCGAGTCCAAGACCGCGTATTATCTTCTAGGTTGTCTCGTCATCGTTGTCTAGGTCTACCTCTTGGTCTGTCTCCTTCCATCACTTCTGTATAGACCATCTTTGTTTGTGTATCTTTCAGCATTCTCTCTGTATGCCTGAGCCACCTCATCCTGTTGCTTTTCATAATGGCTGTTATAAGCGGAGAGTTAAACAATGTGTAGACTTCTTTGTTACTTCTGATCACCCATTGTTGTGTTATAGGGTCTCTTACAGACCCATAAACTGTTTTCATTATTCTACCTATTCTCAGATATTTGTATTTGATTTCGATCTTCCTTAGTTGTACTCCATGTTTTAGTGTACATATGCTGTTATTTATTTCTTTACTTTATTCTAAGTTTATTTATTTACTTTATTCCAAGCCCTGTCTTGTCTTGAGCTATCTCCCTGTAACTGCGAGCTGGTGTTCTTTGCAGCCGATGCCATGAAGGAGTTGAGGTACAGCATCGTATCGGCGTGGGAGCGGGTTATGGCGGCTACTTGTTTCAGTCCCGGAGTACAGCTAAAAAGCAGCGGGCGTGCAATGCTTCTTTAGCAGACTCCACCACCATGGGGGGGGGGAACGGGTGAACTATGGCCCAACGTGGTGCTCATTTCTTCTACATAAGCTACCAAATGGCACACAGCTGCTCTGGGAAGAAGTGGTGATGTGTGGGTGTGTGGGTATGGAGGGTGGGGGGGGGGAGAGAGAGAGAGAGAGAGAGAAAGAATTGGAACGAACAAACGAACGAACATATTTTATTTTCGAAGAGTTAAGAATTGGACACGCAGGCCCGTCCACCAATCTGCCCTTCATCATACAACTTTCCTTCAGTCACAGATATACAGCATTTGTTATCGAACATAATATGCATGAAAAAGCAACAACCAAAAAAAAAAATTCAGTAAGTAAATAATTAATAAACCCTTTCTTTCCATACACTCCACATTCTGCTTTATGCAACTACATGAAATAAACTTTATCACATTCCCACATTCACCATAAACTAACACAGTTTTGGAACAGCAATGTAACAGATACAACAATCGAGTCAAACTTTAGATTAAGATGGAGGGTGACGGTAGGATTCTGGAGTTGGTTAGATATGAGAAACAAAGTAGCTCCTTTGTATCATTCTTTCCAGGCAGTGAACATAAATAAGTTTGGAATGTTGGGGCAGATATATTATTTTCTGCAGAAATACAAAAAAACTACAATTTGTGGAGCAGGTTCAACTTGACCGCAAGAGGTTTACAACTTGTTTTATTATAAGACTGTTGCTGCTATTAATGTGTTATTATTGTTGCTATTGTGTGGCTAATGTTTTTTTAACTGTTGATTTACTGTCGTGTTATTGTCGTTATTGTGTTGCTCATGTTGTTGTATTATTGTTGTTGCTGTGTTACTCTTGTTATTATTCTTAGTGTCCCTATTGCTGCTGATGTTGTTATTGCTCCTGTTGTTGTTGTTGTTGTTATTGTAGCTGATGTTTTTGCTGCTGTTGTTCTTTTCATTATTGCTACTACTGTTATAATTATGTTGTTGTTGTTGTTATTATTATTGTTGCTATTATTGCTGCTATTGTTGTTACGTGTTGCTGTTGTTATTGTGTTGCTGTTACTATGTAACAACACATTCCGTGTCTGGTCGAGACCGCCTGCTGCTGTGTCACAGTAAGCCCGAACTGCCAGCCCATGTCAAGCTCGCCGACTTGTGGGTGACTCGGGCGAGTCAGAAGCTAAGGGGGCAAACCCCGAAAATAAAATCAGGGGAGAGAAGGACCCTAAAGCTGTTGAAATACAAGTTCTTTAACCACTCTCTTTCGTCTAAGGACAAGCCACTGCAGACTACTGAGCCACCTACATCAACTCAAAATGTCTCACAAGGACGAGTGCCCATGTGGTAGCGGAGTCCTGACTCCAGAACATATCCTACAAGAGTGCCCAAACCTTGAGACGAGAGACATGGCCAGAGGACACAAGCCTGGGGTAAAAGCTTTAGGGCTCATGTCAGGATCTGGAGAGGACTTAGGGCTTTGGCATGTCGACAGGGATCAGGATCTGATGTGACCAATAACCTCGAAAGAAGAAGAAGAAGAAGAGTTTCTTTGGTCTCCCCCCATCTTCTGACAGCTCCTGCAGCTTTGGTAGATTTTTCAGGTTTATGGGTCTTGCCCTCCGGAGCTTATTCACAGGCCGACAGAGGGAAAGAGCAACATGGACAATGCACTTTCTGCACACATGTCGCTTCAAAGACGCAAAATGCCTTTATGTATGTTGTGCACAAAGGGCGACTCTGCCCTTGGTTGCAGCGTCATTTACAGGGAAGTTGGTCCAGAAGTGAAGACAAAAGAAGTACAGAAAATCTGAGCCTTGCAATACATTCTCTCTCCCTCTCTCTCTCTCTCTCTCTCTCTCTCTCTCTAATCCATGCCTATCAGGCGTTGGTTGTCAATGATTTCCACAGCCATCCATCCTTTGCCATTTCTATAAGATGTGCATTGGACCGTGCTCTATGCCTCTCTTTCAATCCGTCAAATAGCTTGTTTCTTTGTCTTCCTCTCTCCTTATGTGCTCAAACACTGCTAAACACTGCTTGCTGATATATATTTGTCGATTAAGTACAACTAGTCTTTATAGAATCAGTCACAAAAGATAATGGCATATTTCAATGACCGCGTTAACTGGCAGTTACCAGTAAATTGCTGATTAAAAAAAAAAAAAAAAAGAGAAAAACAGAAATTTTTGGAGTTCATCGATTGTCGTAACCGGTTTATACTATCGAACACCTAGTAAAACGCATCCGGCGAAATCGGCTGAAGGATAATCGCGGACCTTTAGGTCGATTTTAATAGAAGAAAATCAGGCAGTTTTGACTCTTGTCAGCGTATGAGGATTTTGTAAAGAGGAAATCTCGTCGTATATAAAGTATGAAAACAAATTTCACATGAACATCTACTTTACGCTGATGTTTGTAAAGTGTTTCATTTTTCATTATATAGATATATATATATATATATAAAGTAACGAAAGTTTTATTAAGAAGACCGGTATTTCAGAAAGTCCCTCATGTAAGTCCACAGATAGATGCAGTCGTACCGGCTTCAACAAAATCCTAGCGCGACTGCTGGCATATTTTGTCTTAGAAGACCGTGTCGAGGCGGGCAAATGTTAGTTGTGTACAATTCCTGCTTCGCCTGGACGACTGTTAAGGAGAAAGTGTACACATCCTGCCTCATCTGGACAACTGGTAAGGCGAAAGTGTACATATCCTGCTTCACCTCGGCAAATGGTAAGGAGAAAGTGTACACATCCTGCCTCATCTGGACAACTGGTAAGGCGAAAGTGTACATATCCTGCTTCACCTCGGCAAATGGTAAGGAGAAAGTGTACACATCCTGCCTCACCCTGACAAATGGTAAGAAGAAAGTGTACATATCCTGCTTCACCTCGGCAAATGGTAAGGAGAAAGTGTACACATCCTGCCTCACCCTGACAAATGGTAAGAAGAAAGTGTACATATCCTGCTTCACCTCGGCAAATGGTAAGGAGAAAGTGTACACATCCTGCCTCACCCTGACAAATGGTAAGAAGAAAGTGTACATATCCTGCTTCATATTGACAACTGTTAAGGAGAAAGTGTACACATCCTGCTCCGCCTGAGCAAATGGTAAGGAGAAAGTGTACACATCCTGCTCCGCCTGAGCAAATGGTAAGGAGAAAGTGTACACATCCTGCCTCACCTGTGCAATTGATAAGAAGAAAGAACTTTACTCACGTTGAAGTATTGTAACAATTTACTCACGCTGAAGTATTGTAACAGTATACGTTGCAGGTGTAAACCCCATTATGGTTTTTTATGGGGACGTCCATGATTTAATGTTTGCATTTTCTGAGATGCATCCCTGAATGGCTGGCTCTGGTCCGGGACACAGACAGCACGTGATCTGGCGGGTTTAAGCCTGGTATACGGTGGTGCGTGCTAATTTAAAGAACACGAACGAAATGGGCTCCTGACTGGTGTGGGTGTGTTTGTTTGTAGCTGTATTATGCAGTTCTGAGCTGTGCTAGAAACTTCGAGAATTTGTCGACATGTTTCGTCCATAGTCTTGTTCACCTGTTTGTCTGGAATGGAAGATACACGGCCTGACTGTTCGATGGCTGAGCTCGAGATGTGCAGTTCAATATACTGCTCAATCCAGTATCCATCATCATCAAGTTCCATCCAATAAATGTCGCCTTGTCGTATTGTCAGCGCCGGGCTTGCTTGCTTATTACAATTGTGATGTCTCGACGAAGATACTGGGAATCATCTAAATAGTAAAAATTCATCCAGAAGTAGTCGCCCTATGCTGCACCAAGTTGGTTACCCAGATGGCACATCAGCGGCACGGTCACTGTTTTGCTCTTTTAGAATTTACCAGTCATTTTTATCTTAGCTTCACTATGAGTCGTAGACATGATATAGTTCCTACCATCTGTCTTATGGTGTCATTTCTTTGCTTCTCCAACCGTGGAAAACAGCAAACGTCACCAGGTTTGACAAGCTAAGAAATGACACTATGAGACAGATGATAGGAACTACATCATGTCTACGACACAAAGACAAGCTAAGAAATGACACTATGAGACAGATGATAGGAACTATATCATGTCTACGACACAAAGACAAACTAAGAAATGACACTATGAGACAGATGATAGGAACTGCATCATGTCTACGACACAAAGACAAGCTAAGAAATGACACTATGAGACAGATGGTAGGAACTACATCATGTCTAAGACACACAGAGAAGCTAAGAAATGACACTATGAGACAGATGGTAGGAACTACATCATGTCTACGACGCATAGAAAAGCTAAGAATCAAGTGGTTCGACCACCTAATGGCTCACGGCCAGCCGCGAGAGCTTTTAACCAAAGAACTACAGGACACAGACCAAGAGGAAGACCCAGATAGAGATGGATGGATGGTACCTGAGAAACACTCCCTAGTTATGGCCTGACCGTCAATGAGGCCAGTCATTTTGGCACCAAAAAAAAAAAACGCCAATTTTATCTTCCCTCGACACTTCACGGTACAAGAGGAAGAATAAAATAAAGTAAGTAAGCAAGTTAAAAGAGGAATGACAAGATCATCTACACGCCTGAAAATCTAGCACAGCGGTAGAAGATGAAAGAAGATGGTAGGCAAGAGAATCTCACCATCAGCTCCCACTCATGACAGAAGCATCTGCAGAAGGTCGTACTCGGGCAGATTCTTTAAACAAACATCATCCATCTCTTCAAAACTGTGGCCAAAACAATCAGGACACGCGATCTTTGTGTGGCAAAGTTCAGTCTCCCTGCAGGTATTTTTTTTTCATTTGATTTGATTTTTTTTTTTTTTTACGGTTGTCCAAAATAACACAGCGATAAGAAACATTTATAGGGAAAAACGGTTAACTATAAACAAGATGACCTAGAGAATGTCCGCACCATTTCGGATTTACAACTTAAAAATAATAAAAAAAAATAAATAATGTGAAAACAAGATTAGTTACAAAATTTGGCTAGGAGCAGACCGACACTGCAGGCTGACAGATTTTATACTTTCATTATTTTCTTTCCGCCCTCAAGTCTAAGCAGCCATTTTTTTCTCTCTCACTCTCTCTCTCTCTCTCTCTCGCTTATCGTTTTTGTTGAAACATCTAATATTTTGCACCACCACATAGCTTCATTTTAGCTACTCACAGAAGTGTTCTACTTCGAGCAACTCCCACAATCATTCTAAGAATATCTGTTACCTGGCAACAGACAGCCATGTCTTAGGATCGTCATGATTCCAGAAACAGCGGGGAATGAACGGCTTCAGTGAGCGATCAACATCAAAAAGTTACTCATGTTACGGGCACAGAACAAAAGAAAAATGTTCATGGTGTTTTATAAAAACATAGTAGACATTTTATGAGAACGGAAGAAAAATGAGTAGACGGTATGATAAATGGTAAATATCGTATGAGTTTAAAACTGATAAAGAAAACCGTGCAATAAAATGGTTAAAGGAATAATTTTTTTAAAAAAAAGATAGAAAGAGTGGTGAAAGTTGACAGAAACAAGAATGGCAGAAAGTAAGATGAGCACATACAAAGGAAGAACATACAAGAATCCAATATTTCGGCAAAAGCATTCTGTGACCGTCTTTCTTACTAGAAGGAGACCACAAAAGCTGAGTCTATATTTTTCATCTATTTTTATTGTTTTTATCTGTTGTGTTGTTTTCGTGTGTAATCCTTGAAAAATGCTTTTTGCCGAAATATTGGATTTTTGCATGTTTTTTTTTCATTTGTACGTGCCCATCTTGCTTTCTGCCCATTTTCCTCACTCTTTCTATCTTTTTTGTACATCTGAACCATACACCTCCTTCTACTTTCATTATCTGAACCAGTTTTTCTCCTAAAGAAATTGCAGGCTTGGAATCAAACAGAAGAAAGACAGCGAGAGAAACTAGAAAAGTTAACAGCTGGCACTGAGAGAACAAGGGCAGACAATTTATAACCACAATATCAGTTTCATACATCAGGGGTGGCCGAAATTGTTTAATGTAAGAGTCACATGAGAAAAGCTCAGGTATCTGAGAGCCAGAAAAGGGTGGGGGGAGGGAGAGAGAGAGAGAGAGAGAGAGAGAATGGGTGAGTGAAAGGAGTCTGGACTGCACTCTGTGGGCCCGGTCCGTCGAATAAAACCTCATTTTATACCTGACAAATATAAATCTCCATTCTTTAAAATTATATTTAATTATGATCAGAGAGACAGAGAGAGAGAGAGAGAGAGAGAGGGAGAAGGAACAGATAACTGAATTTCAGCCTATATACTTCCGCGATTCGCACATTATATATTAAAGTGTCGCATGTGGCCCCCAAGCCGCGGTTTGGCCACCCCTGCTATAGAAGGATTATTGTAACGAAACTGAAAGTAACAGCCAGAGAGTGTGAGAGATAGAAAGTGTGAGACAGAAAGAGAGTGGAAGAAAGAAAAATAGAGTGAGAGAAAAAGAGGTAGAAAGAGAAAAAGAGTGAGAGAAAGAGAGAGAGAGAGAGAGAGAGTGGGAGAAAGAGAGAGAATGATTCAGGAAAGTTATGGGAAGAAACCAAAAGGAATAGCCGGAATATAAGAGGGACTGGATAGAACGACAGACGGGAGGGAGTGGAGTGCAGGCAGGTATGTAGGTAAGTAATTGGCTGGGTAATGAGGGAAGGAGGAAATGAAAGAGTGAATGAGTGACGGGGGTAGGGAATGAGAGACGGAGGGAGTGAATGAGAGACAAAGATTGAGAAGAGAAAGACTGAGAGATGCTGAGAAAGCAAGGGCTAGAAAAGATATCAAGAATAGTAATACTGTAATAATGGAATCAGATAGAAAAACAAAAAAAATTACGGGGACGGCAGAATTTAAAATAGCCAACCAGGAAGTGAGAATGTAAGAAATTATGGCCAGGAAACTAGCAAGAGCAGGCAACATATTATAAATAAAACAAATAAAGTTACTTTCGTAAACAAGTGGTAGTTTAAACGTAAAAGTAGCTCGAAAATGCTGTTCGTTACGCTCCGTGCCGATAGACATTGCCATTCTCCTAACACTGTCCAGGCCACGCCGGAGTCGACGGAAGCAACAGAGCCGACCAGCTTTCAGCAAGAGCCCAAACCAGAGGGCCTCATCAAAACGGACAAATCGGACCTGTACGAATCCAACATCATCCTCGATGAACAAATGCAAAGCAACTTCCTTCAAAGTAGTTATCACATACGACTCAATGCGGTACATGTAGCCAATGACAGTGGTTACAAATCCTAGCTAAATGCTAGATCACAGGCAACACACAGTCAACACAACATTGGAGTCATCTCCCTAAAAACATAGGGGAGACTGGCTTACGGTTAGGAGATCGATTTCGCCAGCATCTCAATGATATTTCTAAGAGGGCCTGGACACCTGTGGCTAAACATTTTTGCCTTTGCAACCACAGGGGTAAACAGGACATTTCTGTTAGTGCGATCCGTTCTTGTTCTGCTGATGTACGATCTGGGAGGGTCCTAGAACAGCACCTTATTTTCCAGACTGGCTGTCTCCACCCAGCTGGAATTAACAATGTCTTCAGCTTTCTGTAACTTCTTTATTTTTCCACTGGCCTTTTTTTTATCTCTATTTTCTTTCTCCATGCTACCCCTCCCTACCACCACCCTATTTTCTTCTCCGCCAACATATTGGTGTCTTTAGGGGTCTTGTCCTATTTACCAGTTTCACATTTTCTCCCTGCAGGTGTTTATATTCTTCATTCACTATCTCCCCGCGTCCCCTTTTCCCTCCCCTATTCCCCCCGACACCTCTAGTGGCTATCATGTTTCTATTGCCTTCCCCCCACCCCTTTCTCCCACTTGTTCTCCTCCCCTCTCTCCACCTCTTCTTCACGATTGGCTCTATCGGACATCTTTTGTTCAGAGGCAGTGTGGTCTTTCCTTCTCTCTTCTACTACACACTTTTCTGTTCTGACTCGGAGGAAGACATATTCAGATAAGGTCTTCATGTTTTTGTCTTGTTTTGTATGTATCCTCGAATAAGGCTCACGCCGAAATATCGGATGTTGTATGTTTTTCATTTATACATTCTCATGCTTTATATTTGTTTTTTCTCACCTT
This sequence comes from Achatina immaculata, assembly GCA_009760885.1. Classification (NCBI taxonomy): domain Eukaryota; kingdom Metazoa; phylum Mollusca; class Gastropoda; order Stylommatophora; family Achatinidae; genus Lissachatina; species Lissachatina immaculata. The sequence goes on along the minus strand of CM019709.1, from coordinate 2,263,552 downwards.
ACTCACTCCCTCCCTCACTTTGTAAAGCTGCACCATACACCTCTATCTACCTTATTTATTTTAACCAGTTTTACTGCAGTCGCCATCCCTTTTATCTGTCCCTAAAAACTCTGAAGGAAGTCCTGATGTCAAAGGCCGAACAAGTATGGGCGTGCCCCGAGTGACTTTATAAAGCCACTCCCCAGAGACCAGTAACAGAGCTAGGCCCTTTTTTTTTAACAGTTACAGACATTGTCAATCATAGTTCTCCACTTTCGCCTTGATCCATTTTCTCACTTCTCCAGAGCCATTCGGTCAACTCCTATTCTGATACATTTCTCCTTCTCGTTCTTTTCATTTCAGTTTTCCAGCTATTGCCAAGTCTTTCAACTAATCCAGAAACATCGCGGTTAAAGAAAATGACATTTACGAACTTCACAGACAGATTTATGGGTTCCATCTTTCGCGGAAAAAATTCTAAATCGAGAGCAAAAATAAGCCCCCCAAAAAATCAAATCCTTGTTTATTTATGCATCAGACGCAAAGCAAGGGAAACAAACACATAAAAAAATATCCAGCTTTCTGCTTCATCTACTTGAAGTGACGATACCACTCTCCAAGCCACGAGATAACAAGGATATTCAGGTGTGATTCACATGTATGTAGAAATCGCGTGTTTTTTTAAAACTTGTTTTGAAAATTCAGTCGTGTTTGTTTTTGTTTTTGTTTGTTTTTTCTAATCTGGTCTTGGGTAATCTTGTTTACTCAAGAACCCGAACTCTTGTCATTGAACGACGAAAGAAATCAAGAGTAGAGGGAACTGAATTGTGACAAAATAATGGAGAGATATATTTAGTTTGAGCATCTGCACCGATGTCATTACTTGTATGTCTCCTGCTTCTATATTCTACCCTGCAGCTGATGCAGCGATGATATTGAAACACAAGCGCAGTTCCGGGTGGTACATGGATTACGGGTAGCTTTTGCGTGCAGTTTCGGATTTTATGCTGAGCTCTGTTACTTAGAATATTCCGTTACCGTGGAAACCACGGCGATGCACTAACCATATGGTTAGGATGCACTAACCAGATAGTGTAGTTGGGATGCACTAACTATATAATGTAGTTAATATGCATTAACCAGATAATGTGGTTAGGATGCACTAACCAGATAAGGTAGTTAGGATCCACTAACTAGATAATGTACTTAGAATGCACTAACTAGATAATGTAGTTATGATGCACTAACTAGATAATGTAGTTAGTATGCACTAACAAGATAATGTAGTTAGGATGCACTAACAAGATAATGTAGTTATGATGCACTAACAAGATAATGTAGTTAGTATGCACTAACAAGATAATGTAGTTAGTATACACTAACAAGATAATGTAGTTAGGATGCACTAACTTGATAAGGTAGTTAGGATGCACTAACTAGATAATGTAGCTAGTATGCACTAACCACACAATGTAGTTAGGATGCACTAACAAGATAATGTAGTTGGGATGCACTAGCCAGATAATGTAGTTAGGATGCACTACCTAGATAATGTAGTTAGGATGCACTAACCAGATAATGTAGTTAGGATGCACTAACAAGATAATGTAGTTAGGATGCACTAACAAGATAATGTAGTTAGGATGCACTAACAAGATAATGTAGTTATGATGCACTAACAAGATAATGTAGTTATGATGCACTAACAAGATAATGTAGTTAGGATGCACTAACAAGATAATGTAGTTATGATGCACTAACAAGATAATGTAGTTAGTATGCACTAATAAGATAATGTAGTTAGTATGCACTAACAAGATAATGTAGTTAGTATGCACTAACAAGATAATGTAGTTAAGATGCACTAACAAGATAATGTAGTTAGGATGCACTAACTAGATAATGTAGTTAGGATTGAACAAGAAGGGTGGGTGCGTTTCAGTTTCTTTCAGTATTTGACAGGTGTTTTTTTTTAAATTTTCTTTTGTGACAATGAGAATGAAAGCAGTTACTTTTCGTCTCATCATCATCATCAGGTGCCATGCTGACTGGAGTTGGCTATTATGCTTCTCCAGAGTACACGATCCTTCATGCAGGCCATCAGCTCAGTTGGTGATCTCCTCTCACACCATCCCGTCAGACTGTCCAGTATCATTTCTTTTAGTCTTCCTCTTGATCTTCTTCTTTCTACTTTTCCTGTTGTTATAATATTTTCAATGCCCCCTCTTCTCATTGCATGTCCTATGAACGTACATTGTCTCTCTTTTATCTTTTTGACAAGATTTTTTGTCTCTCCAGCTCTTCTCATACATTCTTCATTAGTTATTTTTTGCTGTCCAGGGGATTCGCAACATTCTTCTAATAAACCACATTTCTGCTGCTTCCAATGATTTTTGTGCAGACCTTCCTATTGTCCATGATTCATTTCCATATAACAAGATAGATTCAATATAACATTTTAGGACTCGTTTTCTAACATTCATTGATAAGGATGTGTTGGATAATATGTTTCTCATTCTCTGAAATGCAGTCTTTGCTTGGCCTGTTCTGTTACTAATTTCTGTTCTGCATTTCCCATCTGAAGTTATTATTGCTCCAATGTATTTGAATTTATGTACCTGCTTTAGAATAGTTCCGTTTAATTTTATACTGCATGCTGGTGTATTCTGTTTTTTAGATATAACCGTAGTCTCTGTCTTTTTTATGTTCGAAGTAAGGCCTTTCATCTGGGAAAAAAATCCCGTCACTCCTAAGAACATTTTTTTTTCTTGGTATCAGTGCTCGATTTAGACTTTGTGAGGCTCTGAGCTGCAGTGCTGGATTTAGACTTTGTGAGGCTATGAGCTGCACTGCTGGATTTAGACTTTGTGGAGGCTCTGAGCTGCAGTGCTCGATTTAGACTGTGAGGCTCTGAGCTGCAGTGCTCGATTAAGACTTTGTGAGGCTCTGAGCTGCAGTGCTCGATTTAGACTTTGTGAGGCTATGAGCTGCACTGCTGGATTTAGACTGTGAGGCTATGAGCTGCACTGCTGGATTTAGACTTTGTGGAGGCTCTGAGCTGCACTGCTGGATTTAGATTTTGTGGAGGCTCTGAGCTGCAGTGCTAAATTTAGACTTTGTGAAGCTCTAAAGCTGCAGTGCTAAATTTAGACTTTGTGAGACTATGAACTGCAGTGCTAGATTTAGACTTTGTGAGACGCTGAGCTGTAGTGCTAGATATAGACTTTGTGAGACTCTGAGCTGTAGTGCTAGATTTAGACTTTGTGAGGCTCTAAGCTGTAGTGCTAGATTTAGACTTTGTGAGGCTCTGAGCTACAGTGTTCGATATAGACTTTGTGAGGCTCTGAGCTGCAGTGCTCGATATAGACTTTGTGAGGCTCTGAGCTGTAGTGCTAGATTTAGACTTTGTGAGGCTCTGAGCTACAGTGCTCGATATAGACTTCGTGACGCCCTGAGCTGCAGTGCTAGATTTAGACTTTGTGACGCCCTGAGCTGCAGTGCTAGATTTAGACTTTGTGACGCCCTGAGCTGCAGTGTTAGATTTAGACTTTGTTACGCCCTGAGTTGCAGTGCTAGATTTAGACTTTGTGACGCCCTGAGCTGCAGTGCTAGATTTAGACTTTGTGACGCCCTGAGCTGCAGTGCTAGATTTAGACTTTGTGACGCCCTGAGCTGCAGTGCTTGGTTTAGATTTTGTGAGGCTCTGAGCTGCAGTGCTAGATTTAGACTTTGTGAGGCTCTGAGCTGCAGTGCTGGATTTAGACTTTGTGGGGCTCTGAGCTGCAGTGCTGGATTTAGAATTTGTGAGGCTCTGAGCTGCAGTGCTCGATTAAGACTTTGTGAGGCTCTGAGCTGCAGTGCTCGATTTAGACTTTGTGAGGCTCTGAGCTGCACTGCTGGATTTAGACTTTGTGAGGCTATGAGCTGCACTGCTGGATTTAGACTTTGTGGAGGCTCTGAGCTGCACTGCTGGATTTAGATTTTGTGGAGGCTCTGAGCTGCAGTGCTAAATTTAGACTTTGTGAAGCTCTAAAACTGCAGTGCTAAATTTAGACTTTGTGAGACTATGAACTGCAGTGCTAGATTTAGACTTTGTGAGATTCTGAGCTGTAGTGCTAGATATAGACTTTGTGAGACTCTGAGCTGTAGTGCTAGATTTAGACTTTGTGAGGCTCTAAGCTGTAGTGCTAGATTTAGACTTTGTGAGGCTCTGAGCTACAGTGTTCGATATAGACTTTGTGAGGCTCTGAGCTACAGTGCTCGATATAGACTTCGTGACGCCCTGAGCTGCAGTGCTAGATTTAGACTTTGTGACGCCCTGAGCTGCAGTGCTAGATTTAGACTTTGTGACGCCCTGAGCTGCAGTGTTAGATTTAGACTTTGTTACGCCCTGAGCTGCAGTGCTAGATTTAGACTTTGTGACGCCCTGATCTGCAGTGCTAGATTTAGACTTTGTGACGCCCTGAGCTGCAGTGCTAGATTTAGACTTTGTGACGCCCTGAGCTGCAGTGCTTGGTTTAGATTTTGTGAGGCTCTGAGCTGCAGTGCTAGATTTAGACTTTGTGAGGCTCTGAGCTGCAGTGCTGGATTTAGACTTTGTGGGGCTCTGAGCTGCAGTGCTGGATTTAGAATTTGTGAGGCTATGAGCTGCAGTGCTAGATTTAGACTTTGTGAGGCTCTGAGCTGCAGTGCTGGATTTAGACTTTGTGAAGCTCTGAGCTGTAGTGCTGGATTTAGACTTTGTGAAGCTCTGATCTGCAGTGCTAGATTTAGACTTTGTGAGGCTCTGAGCTGCAGTGGCAGCTTTAGAACTGTTCAGGCCCTAAGCTATAGTTTGTACTTAAATACCATACAGTTTATACCTAAAGCCAGCACTGCTTGCAACACTTATACACACCAGCTATATTCTCTATCTATTGAATAAATCTACATGGGCCCATGTCACCAGCTGCACCGTATCTCTTATTGGGATCTGACAGATTCGCCTAGCGGAATTTTATCACCTAAAACCAGAGAGCGACTTTCTGAATTAAAAACATCAACCAGCAAAACTGCGAAACTATTATTTCAAATATTTTGACATCTTCCACGGTTCATCCATCATAACTCTGTTGCCAGCTTGGGTCCAGGTGTTCTGTTTATTTACGAGATAGATAACGCTGAAACCGAGATGATGAAGAACAGGTTACTAATATTTATAACACCTCATTACGTTTACAACCGCGCTTTCAGAAAATAGATATTTGATTCTTTGATATCTTGCCAAATTGCTCTGAATTACACACTAGGTTGAGAAATAAATGAGTTAGAAAATCAAGAGTAAGATAGAAATTATCACAAATATCGAAAGTAGGGGTGAAAACTTAAGGTGAATGAAACAAAATAAAAACAAACAAATAAACCAACAAATAAACAAACAAACTTAGAGATGATCTGTCTTAACTCCTAGACCAGAGAGCGACTTTCTGGAATAAAAAAAAAACGCCAAACAGCCAAACTGCGAAACTATTATGTCAAATATTCTGATATATTCCGCCTTTCATAATCAAAGTTTATCTTTATATTCTAGGGTGTCCTTATATTCTAGGGTATGTACTGAATACAATGCTTGGCTCACCCGTGAAGACTTAGTGAGAAAGGGTGACTTGCCAATAGTATATTGAATGATATAAAGAATGGACAGAATCAGAAATGATGTCATTAGAAATAAAGTTTGAGTTGAACCCGTTCTGAACTATATTAAAAAACAGCAAATAAAATGGTTCGGTCATGTATCACCATTACCAACAGAACGTGTACCACAGAGAGCAATGTTTTACAGACCACACAAAGGCAGAGGAAGGGGCCGCCCATGCAAACGATGGACCGATGGTATAGCAGAGTCCCTGAACATCTCAGTGTACGAAGCCAACAGGCGAGCCATTGGGAGACAATTGCACTTCACCTCTACACCTAGCAGTAAATGAGGAAGGACAAGACAAGACAAAGGAAGTTGGATAACTCATCTGAGAATAGGAGAGTTGGTATAAAAAGAGTTATGTTCCAAAGTAATCTGCTGTTTATGCTTAGAGTTCATTCCATTGGTCTCAATTTCCACGTAGATCGCGTATAACATATGACTAAGAAAGATCGCGTATAACATATGACTAAGAAAGATCGCGTATAACATATGACTAAGAAAGATCGCGTATAACATATGACTAAGAAAGATCGCGTATAACATATGACTAAGAAAGATCGCGTATAACATATGACTAAGAAAGATCGCGTATAACATATGACTAAGAAAGATCGCGTATAACATATGACTAAGAAAGATCGCGTATAACATATGACTAAGAAAACTCGTGAGAGAAAGCAGTCGGTATAGAACAGCTGAAGTTTTAGTTTGGACAGAGTAAATCAGGTTAGCTTGTCTGTGACAAAATGTAGTTTTTGTGCTGTGTTTAGATAGTGTAGAACTGTTAGAAATATAGCTAGAAGTTCTGATGGCAGTGACGTCTACGGACGGCTGTAACTGCCGGGAATTTATTCCACATGTGGTCTGAGCGGAGATTTGTCCTGTCATGAGTTTTTGGACATGTATGCACTGTCAATCATACCAGCATCGTCATCGCCACCCTGTGCATCAATAAAGTCTTTTAACATAAATCTACACAGAAGCTGTTGGGTTGCCACTGAGAGAATGAATGTTCCTGTGATGTAAGTCTGTGAAGCGGATAGCAAAACAGACAAAGAAAACAATGTATTATAATCTAAACAGACGATAGAAGGAAAAAAAAGTATAATCTTGACTGTGAGCATTTCCACTAGTACGAGTATAATACTTTCCAGCTATTACATTAGTGTGATAAACATATAGGAAACAGAATCATAGATCTGGATAATTGGATATCACATAGATTTGATTGATATTGATATCGGATGGAAAAAAAATAGATAGTGAAACTACTTCACATGTTGTGTCCCAAAACCACCCCCTTCCTGGCTCTTTCATTTAACACCAAATGAGTCATTACGTCTCAGAGGGTCATATACAGTCAGGCCGCATCAATGTGTGTGTGTGTGTTAAAAGCGAAAATGAACAAAATTCAGACTTCAGAATATAACCGAGCATTTGAATTCTAGTTTGATGTGATACCAAATACACTGACAATATTTGTTGTATAACAATAATCAAATTTCATTCCCCTCTCCCCGCCCCCCCCCCCCCCACAAACACACACTATAGACGAGACGCCATTTTGAAAATAAACGGTAGCCTCCCCTTGCCGCTCAGATCACACGGGCCAAGCCGTGGGTGAGACCGAAGACATAAACCTACTACAGCAACATGCCTGAGCTTGGGCAGTGCTGCAGAGGATCACAAAAGCTGGACGGGCTAGGAAACCTGACCACCTGCAGCCCCCCCCCCCCCCGCAGTCTTTTCTCTGTGTTTTTCTCTCAGGGTTGTAGCCTTTGATTCTCCTGAGCCACCCGCGGAAAGTGCAAGAAATGAAGGTCATCCAAACGAAAGTCTTAAAACGACGACAGAAATTCCAACCAACCTTCCACCATCGTGCGAGTTGCTGATACCGTAAGAAACGTGTTGTAGGTGACAACACGGGGGAGCCAACGTGAATTGAATTCTTTCCAGACTACATGTTTACGTCATAGCACCTGTGTAAAAAGTTGCCTTTCCTCCAGAGTCATACATGAAAGGAAACAGCATATATATATATACTAAATGATTTGCCTTACTGACTTTAGATACGAATCATACCTTAACTGTTCCGACTTAAAAGACAGACTTACTTAACTGTTTCGACTTAAAAGACAGACTTACTTAACTCTTCCGACTTAAAAGTCAGACTTACTTAACTGTTTCGACTTAAAAGACAGACTTACTTAACTCTTCCGACTTAAAAGACAGACTTACTTAACTCTTCCGACTTAAAAGTCAGACTTACTTAACTCTTCCGACTTAAAAGACAGACTTACTTAACTGTTCCGACTTAAAAGTCAGACTTACTTAACTGTTCCGACTTAAAAGACAGACTTACTTAACTCTTCCGACTTAAAAGACAGACTTACTTAACTGTTCTGACTTAAAAGACAGACTTACTTAACTGTTCCAACTTAAAAGACAGACTTACTTAACTGTTCTGACTTAATGGCAGGCGTAATCAACTGTTCCACTATAAAAGAAGGATTTATGGACGGAACGACTGTCTGTAGATCATCACACGGAAGGCTGAGTTTATGATAAGTTGCCTGCTGGCTTCAGTAGACTCCGTAGCAGAAATGTCCATCTAACGCGCCAATGTTATTTTGTAGCTACCTATGTTCTTTTTTTTTCCCTCCTCGCATACACACACACGCACAGAGTGAGAGAGGGGAGGGGAGAGAACTATCCAGAGAGAGGAGAGAGATGCACAAACATACAAGAGAGAGAGAGAGAGAATTATGATTCTGAACACTGATATCACTTCTCTTCAACCCTCACATAAAAGAACAGACTAAATGAAGCGTCTACGTGAGTTCACTCACAGAAATCAAGCACGCCATCTTGAACTATCTTCATTTCAGTAAGGGAGATAACGTTTACCGCCCCTCGCTTCTGCCTCAGATTAAGTTCATCAGGACAAGGGCACGCACGTGTAGAATGTTATTTGTATGCTTTTAACCTAACCATACTAACACAGGTTTTTTTTAAAATCTGAAAATAGACTCCAGGTCATGAAACTTTATGTGTAGTACTCGCGCTAGCACTGAAGGGAGGGGAAAAAAAAAGGGGGGGGGGGGGAATGGGACATTCTAGCTTTGTAAGGAATAATGCACAACTATTCACATATTCCCTTGCTTCTGTTTCTGTAGCATTCTGATAGTTTTTTACCAGATAGGGTTGCTGGCCCTATGCTGAAGCCTCCTTAGTCGCCTTTTACGATCATGCGTGGTAGGGTACAGTGGTCCTATTCTTTGCAGATCCCGGGTACCATACTGAGAGTAGATAGCAGGTTAGTGGAGGAAGTCAATGAATTTGTATACCTTGGCAGTAAAGTAGTAGAAAATGGAGACAGCACAGAGGACATCAACAGCAGACTTAATGGAGCAAACCAGGCTTTTGCAGTGCTGCAGACTATATGGAAATCTAAAAAACTAAGCATAAATACTAAAATCAGGATATTTAAGAGTAATGTTCTAAGTGTACTACTCTATCGAAGTGAATGCTGGAAAATCATCAAAATCATATAACACAAATTGAATTCTTTCCAGACTAAATGCTTACGAAGAATTAGAAAAATATTTTGGCCAAACACCATAAGAAATAACATCTTGTTGGCAGAAATGCAGATGAGGCCACTGACAGAAATTATTGAGGAAAGACGTTGGCGATGGTTGAAACATGTGCTCCGAATGACTGACAACTCATTACCAAAAATAGCACTAAGATGGATATCACAGGGGAACAGAAGTAAGGGTAGACCAAAAGAGACATGGAGAAGAACAACAGAGAGGATGTTGAGCAATAGAGGGCTCACTTGGGCAAGAGCAGAAAAAAAGGCAAAGGACAGGCGTTTGTGGAAAACCTTTGTGGAAGCCCCATGTGCCCTGGGCACTTAAGGTTAAGAGAGAGAGAGAGAGATTCACATATTATTGTCGATTTATTTTTTTAGGTCTCTGCATGATGATGATGATGATGATATAAAAATAACTAGTAGACTTGTAGACAAGGCCAGTGATCGTGTTAAGTGGCAATTGCCGGTAATTTGCCGACCAAAAATAAATTAATTAAATGACAAAAATCGAAAGTTTTGAAAGGCGTCGGTTACCGTAACTGATTTATATTATCAAAATCCTAGCAAAAAAAAAAAAAAGCAAACAAGGAATTCGGTTGGATGATAATCAGGCCAGTAGGTTGATGATGTTCAGTCTGCATGGCGGAGAATCTGTCAGTTTTCTCTCTGGCTTGGCATGTGAGCATTTTTTGGCATTATACATATTGTTCTGTATCACTCTAATTATACATATTGTTCTGTATCACTCTAATTATACGTATTGTTCTGTATCACTCTAATTATACGTATTGTTCTGTATCACTCTAATTATACGTATTGTTCTGTATCACTCTAATTATACGTATTGTTCTGTATCACTCTAATTATACATATTGCTCTGTATCACTCTAATTATACATATTGTTCTGTATCACTCTAATTATATGTATTGATCTGTATCACTCTAATTATGTGTATTGTTCTGTATCACTCTAATTATACGTATTGCTCTGTATCACTCTAATTATATATATTGTTCCGTATCACTCTAATTATACGTATTGTTCTGTATCACTCTAATTATACGTATTGTTCCGTATCACTCTAATTATGCGTATTTTTCTGTATCACTCTAATTATGCGTATTGTTCCGTATCACTCTAATAATACGTATTGTTCAGTATCACTCTAATTATGCGTATTGTTCTGTATCACTTTAATTATGCTTATTGTTCCGTATCACTCTAATTATGCATATTGTTCTGTATCACTCTAATTATGCATATTGTTCCTGGCCCTATGCTGAAGCCTCCTTAGTCGCCTTTTACGATCATGCGTGGTAGGGTACAGTGGTCCTATTCTTTGCAGATCCCGGGTACCATACTGAGAGTAGATAGCAGGTTAATGGAGGAAGTCAATGAATTTGTATACCTTGGCAGTAAAGTAGTAGAAAATGGAGACAGCACAGAGGACATCAACAGCAGACTTACTGGAGCAAACCAGGCTTTTGCAGTGCTGCAGACTATATGGAAATCTAAAAAACTAAGCATAAATATGAAAATCAGGATATTTAAGAGTAATGTTCTAAGTGTACTACTCTATGGAAGTGAATGCTGGAAAATCACCAAAACCATAGAACACAAATTGAATTCTTTCCAGACTACATGTTTACGAAGAATTAGAAGAATATTTTGGCCAAACACCATAAGAAATAACATCTTGTTGGCAGAAATGCAGATGAAGCCACTGACAACAATTACTGAGGAAAGACGCTGGCGATGGTTGGGACATGTGCTCTGAATGACTGACAACTCACTACCAAAAATAGCACTAAGATGGATACCACAGGGGAACAGAAGTAAGGGCAGACCAAAAGAGACATGGAGAAGAACAACAGAGAGGATGTTGAGCAACAGAGGGCTCACCTGGGCAAGAGCAGAAAAAAAGGCAAAGGACAGGCGTTTGTGGAAAACCTTTGTGGAAGCCCCATGTGCCCTGGGCACTTAAGGTTGAGATAGAGAGAAAGAGAGAGAGAGATTCACATATTATTGTCGATTTATTTTTTTAGGTCTCTGCATGATGATGATGATATAAAAATAACTAGTATACTTGTAGACAAGGCCATTGATCGTGTTAAGTGGCAATTGCCGGTAATTTGCCGACCAAAAATAAATTAATTAAATGAGAAAAATCGAAAGTTTTGAAAGGCGTGGGTTACCGTAACTGATTTATATTATCAAAATCCTAGCAAAAAAAAAAAAAGCAAACAAGGAATTCGGCTGGATGATAATCAGGTGAGTAGGTTGATGATGTTCAGTCTGCATGGCGGAGAATCTGTCAGTTTTCTCTCTGGCTTGGCATGTGAGCATTTTTTGGCATTATACATATTGTTCTGTATCACTCTAATTATACATATTGTTCCATATCACTCTAATTATACATATTGTTCTGTATCACTCTAATTATGCGTATTGTTCCGTATCACTCTAATTATGCATACTGTTCCATATCACTCTAATTATACATACTGTTCTGTATCACTCTAATTATGCATACTGTTCTGTATCACTCTAATTATGCATATTGTTCTGTATCACTCTAATTATACATACTGTTCTGTATCACTCTAATTATACATATTGTTCTGTATCACTCTAATTATACATATTGTTCCGTATCACTCTAATTATACATATTGTTCCGTATCACTCTAATTATGCATATTGTTCTGTATCACTCTAATTATGCATACTATTCCGTATCACTCTAATTACGCATATTGTTCTGTATCACTCTAATTATACATACTGTTCTGTATCACTCTAATTATGCATATTGTTCTGTATCATTCTAATTATACATACTGTTCTGTATCACTCTAATTATGCATATTGTTCTGTATCACTCTAATTATGCATGTTGTTCTGTATCACTCTAATTATACATATTGTTCTGTATCACTCTAACATGCAGTGTTCTCATTTTGCTAAATTTACACCTAAAATGAAACATTTGTTGGAAAATCAAAGATAAGACCCCTTTTTCATTCATTTCACCTCCCCCCCCCCCCAAACCACTCATCTTTCACGATAATTACTCAAGCCTTAAATAAAGATTAAATAACAAAATATTTTTAAAATGTCGTTTTCTAGTGCGGTCACCCACACAAGGGAGTTGTTTGTTTTGTGTCGCGGTTGTGTCTTTCGGCCCAAAGCATCCGACTTCGACTCGGCCTATTTTTAGGACTGCGTTAATTTTCCCCAATTCACTTGACCAGACCACTGTTTGTTTCCAGGGGCGTCAGTGGAAGGCAGAAAAGGGTCTTGGTAAGCTGTGGTTGGCCAGTTCTGATACAAGCAGTTAGCTACGGGGTCAGTGACGTCTTCCCCCGCCCCCCCCCCCTTTTTTTAAACAAAAACAAGTTGAATGGTTTGGCCACGTTACACAACTATCACCAGACAAAAAATATCACAAAAAAAGCTAGTCAAATAGTTTGATCACGTTACACGACTACCACCAGACAGTAAACCACAGAAACAACAAGTCAAATGGTTTGTCCAGAAACAACAAGTCAAATGGTTTGTCTACGTTACACGACTACCACCAGACAGTAAACCACAGAAACAACAAGTCAAATGGTTTGTCTACGTTACACGACTACCACCAGACAGTAAACCACAGAAACAACAAGTCAAATGGTTTGTCTACGTTACACGACTACCACCAGACAGTAAACCACAGAAACAACAAGTCAAATGGTTTGTCTACGTTACACGACTACCACCAGACAGTAAACCACAGAAACAACAAGTCAAATGGTTTGTCCAGAAACAACAAGTCAAATGGTTTGTCTACGTTACACAACTACCACCAGACAGTATACCACAGAAACAACAAGTCAAATGGTTTGTCCAGAAACAACAAGTCAAATGGTTTGTCTACGTTACACGACTACCACCAGACAGTATACCACAGAAACAACAAGTCAAATGGTTTGTCTACGTTACACGACTACCACCAGACAGTAAACCACAGAAACAACAAGTCAAATGGTTTGTCTACGTTACACAACTACCACCAGACAGTATACCACAGAAACAACAAGTCAAATGGTTTGTCTACGTTACACAACTACCACCAGACAGTAAACCACAGAAACAACAAGTCAAATGGTTTGTCTACGTTACACAACTACCACCAGACAGTATACCACAGAAACAACAAGTCAAATGGTTTGTCCAGAAACAACAAGTCAAATGGTTTGTCTACGTTACACGACTACCACCAGACAGTATACCACAGAAACAACAAGTCAAATGGTTTGTCTACGTTACACAACTACCACCAGACAGTATACCACAGAAACAACAAGTTAAATAGTTTGATCACGTTACACGACTACCACCAGACAGTATACCACAGAAACAAGTCCAATGGTTTGTCTACGTTACACGACCACCACCAGACTGTATACTACAGAAAAATATCTACATTCAAAATTGTATGAACAATAGGGAAAGGTGGCCCACGCAAAAGATGGAGGGAGGAAATCCCAGATATATATCCCATTATATGAATCAAATCGCTGACCCCTATTAAGACGTCTATTTGTCCCCTCAGCTCTGAAAGGTATGTAAGGAAGTAGACATGGCCATATCAAGAGACATATTAATTTATCTAAAGATATATCCGAAGGAAAAGTTTCTTTATTTAAGAAAGGAGCAAAAGTACGGCAGCGATGCTGGTGTCAACAAAACGATGGACAAGCATGATCAGAGCATCATGGAAGCAAAAAGAAAGAGCACAAAGAAGATAGATTTCGTCCACCTTCCCTGACAACACGCCACAAGATGATGGTAAACACGATGTTCCTATTGCTAAAGGGGGTGGAGGGTAGGGAATAAATATGCACAAAATATGTTTTTAAAATAAATGAGAAACAAAATACAAAGCTGACTTACCTTTTACCTTCTTTCTCCGTGCAGGGACCACACCTGAGATGTCCAACTTGTAGATGTTTTATGCTCGGCTAACCTATCCCGTGTGATATTTTCTTTAATAGGACAGGCTCCGTTCTCAAGACATGCAGACAGGTGAATGATGTTCTTGGAAACACTGTTCTGCTGTCGAACGAGGAGGTGAAGGTGGGATTACAAAGAACAGATGTTGGTTATTTTCGTAAATAAGTCGAGTACTTGTCGGCGTTGTGTGGACGTAAAGCAGCTGGCGAGTTGAGTTCTGGTCTACGACGATCTGGGATATATGCATGAACCCCGATGCACCGACTGTCGTTATCCAACACGGTCTGAGTACTGCGTGTGCTCTGTGACGGTCTGAATACTGCAGTGCTCTCTCTCTCTCTCTCTGAACCTTAAGTGCCCAGGGCACATGGGGCTTCCACAAGGGTTTTCCACAAATGCCTGTCCTTTGCCTTTTTTTCTGCTCTTGCCCAGGTGAGCCCTCTATTGCTCAACATCCTTTCTGTTGTTCTTCTCCATGTCTCTTTTGGTCTACCCTTACTTCTGTTCCCCTGTGGTGTCCATCTTAGTGCTATTTTTGGTAGTGAGTTGTCAGTCATTCGGAACACATGTCCCAACCATCGCCAGCGTCTTTCCTCATTAATTGCTGTCAGTGGCTTCATCTGCATTTCTGCCAACAAGATATTATTTCTTACTGTGCTTGGCCAAAATATTCTTCTAATTCTTCGTAAACATTTAGTCTGGAAAGAATTCAGTTTGTTTTCTATGGTTTTGGTGATTTTCCAGCTTTCACTTCCATAGAGTAGTACACTTAGAATACACAATAATTAGTGTATAAATATACAACTATACACGATGCACTGCAGTAAACCTGTGGTACCAGAATGTATAAACTAGGAGCGGCTTTATCACTTAACAATTACAAAGTTGTGACGTTTCGGCATGAGCCTCAATCATACAAAAACATACAGGACAAAGAAATAGAGAGAGGAGCTAAAGTATACATTCACATGAATGCTATATTTTTTAAAATATAGAGCACTGTAACTGTAAGAAGATGCGGCTTGTTCGATGCTGTGTCAGAAATGGGCATGGCAGGGCGTAGGGTGTTTAAATGGAGACATGGTAAAAAAAAGTATAATGTATTTTAATTGTTCCCCCCCCTCACCAACCAAAAAAATGTATTCACATACCCCATGTTGGGAAACATTGCTCTAATCTCTCAAGTCTAGTGTACACAGACTGACAGACAAACACACAAAATCAGGTATGTTCATGTTTTAATTAACAGGCATGATCTTTCTTCACAAAAAACAATTCCAGCATAAATATAAAAAATCTCACTTCCCAAATTATATAACCACCTTCATTAACATTACTGAGTAAAGTAAGGCAATAACTAATCTGTAATACATGCTACATAAAATCACCAATTACTTACCTCTCGGTGCATGTAATAAAAATTCTGAATTAAACATGAAAGCCCAAACCAGAAACACCTTTCACTCTTCACATTTCAGAGACAGAAAGACTGAAACCATTTTGTGATACATAAAGTACAAAGATTATACTCTGACCAGCAGTGCAGTGGTATGTTGACCAGATGGTCCTGGGTTCGATTCCTTATTGATGTAAAGCTATTCCTTGAACTAACATGCACAAAAAAGTATAACCCAGACTTAAGAAATGCAAAGACCGTAAGAGCGGGTGTCAGGCACTCATCTCACAATGTTAGAAGCTTAGAAATGTGAAGGCACTAACACTTCATACTTCACACCCCAATGACATGAAAAATGCCATATGACCTTATTTTTTTTTGGCACTGGCTGTTCCAAAAATTATAACCCATAATTAATCTTTTCAGATAACTTTTTTTTTCTGACGCAAGCTGCCTTCTTCTTTGATAAAGTTTGTATTATCATAATCATCATCTTGTACTATCTGTGTGGAGAAGATCTGTCTGTAACAGACTCAAAGCTTTTTCCCTTGCGTAACTTCCCCAACTTGCCAAGCTTATTTTTAGCCAAATTTACCTCTGTCATTCCACTGTTCTTTTCTTGTCACTTTCCCCCCTCACCTCCCCCCAGTTTTCAGCAGAAAAACATGCATCTTGAATCTGACAAAACAAAAATACTTCATGAACAGTTCATAACAGTTGCAAAACCCAGCTAAACGCTAGACCACTTTCAACACACAGTCAACACAACACTGGGGGTCATCTCCCTAAAAACACTGAAGGAAATCCTGATGTCAAGGGCCGAACAATGTGTGGGCCGGCCCCGAGGACTTTATGAAGCAGCAGCTCCCCAGGACCAGTGACAGAGCTAGGCCCTTACTGCTAGTAAATGTTGAATTTTTTTTTTTTTTAATGCGCATGCTGGGAGTAGTGAAAAAACTTGGAGTCTTATATAAATTACTAACTTTTTTTTTTTTTTAGAACAGATTCAGTTTCTGTTAAACATCAATAAGCAAAACACATGTCATCATCATCATCATGTGCCGTGCCGACTGGCGTTGGCTATTATGCTTCTCCAGAGTATCCGATCCCTCATGTAGGTCATCAGTCAGTTGGTGATCTCCTCTCAAACACATGTAAGTTATGGAAAACCTCTGTGACATAAGAATGTATTAACTACTGGAACACATCTGAGATATCGTAATGTATTGTTGGGACATCTCTGTGACATAAGAATTTATTATCTGTTGGAACACCTCTGTATCATATTAACATATTATCTGCTGGAGCACCTCTGTGACATATTAATATATTATCTGTTGGAATACCTCTGTGACATATTAACATATTAACTGTTGGAACACCTGTAACATATTAATATATTATCTGTTGGAACACCTCTGTAACATATTAATATATTATCTGTTGGAACACCTCTGTGACATAATATATTAGCTGTCGGAACATCTCTGTAACATATTAATATATTATCTGTTGGAACACCTCTGTGACATAATATATTAGCTGTTGGAACAGCTCTGTGACATATTAATATATTAGCTGCTGGAACACCTCTGTAACATATTAATATATTATCTGTTGGAACACCTCTGTGATATAATAAATTAGCTGTTGGGACAGTTCTGTGACATATCATATTAATATATTATCTGTTGGAACACCTCTGTAACTTATTAATATATTATCTGTTGGAACACCTCTGTGACATAATAAATTAGCTGTTGGAACAGCTCTGTGACATATTAATATATCAGCTGTTGGAAAAGCTCTGTGACATAATATATCAGCTGTTGGAACAGCTCTGTGACATATTAATGTCTTAGCTGTTGGTACAGCTCTCTGACAAATAAAAGTAGCAAGAACATATAAAAGAAACATTGTTTACATACATGTTTCTGATTACACTGACCCACCATCACCAAAAGTTATCAATATGTAACAGGACACTCTGAAATATATCTGAATGTAATAAAATATGACAAAAAAATGACTCATTTATTATTAAATACTGTATATAACCAGTTACCAATCATAACACACATCATGAAAAAACTACTGATTATAATTGCATACTGTGTTATAATTGATAAATCAAGAACATCAAAAGTGTTGATGCAAAAAAAGAAGACCATTGATTATTTAAGTACCCCATATACATGACTGATTAGTAGTAAAAATGGTATAAAATAATAAATAATCACATTTCTGGCACACCACCCCAGTGATTGCCAACTGTTATCTGATTACAGATGTGCTGACTATTCAATTCAAAATTTAGATCTGACTGAATAATGGAGATTAACTTAAATATTTGTACTTGAAAGAACATTTTGAATAATTACAACAAGCACATTTTTCCTGGTTAGCCAGCATAACACTGATGCCAAGTGCCGTTTTGTTTTCTTTTTCTTGTTTGTTTTTTGTTTTTTGCTGGAGTAACTGAAGACTCAATAAGTAAACTGGTAATTTGTATCTACTGTCTCTGAAATCTTCTAAAACATAGCTTAGATAAAGACAAATGTATGCAAGAGACGACCTTCTGAGGAATAATTAACATTTTTGCATTTAATGCAAAATTTCTAATGATAACTGCAGAATAATTTATTCAGACTCAAACTTAACATGAAGTTCCACTCCTGTCCATCTGCAATTTGCATTTTATATTTTAAGAAAAACAGTTATTTGCATTCAACCAAGTATTTAAATTATTACACTTATCACAATTATTCATTCATTCATTCATTTGCATGTCCCTTGCAGAACTTTGCCTCCCTAACAGCTTCTAATGTAGGCCTCTCGGTTGTGAAC
The DNA here is from genome assembly GCA_009760885.1 of Achatina immaculata. NCBI lineage: Eukaryota > Metazoa > Mollusca > Gastropoda > Stylommatophora > Achatinidae > Lissachatina > Lissachatina immaculata. The sequence goes on along the minus strand of CM019709.1, from coordinate 2,245,052 downwards.
AAGATGGCCTGCTGCTGATGCATCCATTTGCAAAACATCAATGATGTCTTGCAGCCATCTTCGCCTTGGTCCTCCTCTCTTTTTTTTTCCCCATTATGTACCCTTCCAATTATTACATACACATAATAATCACAATTATTACATACCAAATATTCAAACAGGTATTCGATATATCTCTATAAAGGATCAAACTGACAGCGATACCAGTTCACAGATTTCACACATGACGGGTAGTCTGACCAACTCAATATCTGCCAACTAAGCTAAAGTCAGCATGTTCAAACACTTATCAAGATGATGGAATGTTGTCTCATGTGCATATGATTCCCTTCATTGTACCACAACAATGACATCACTTTCCAACCTCCATTAAGGATCTAAACATTTGGAAATGAAACAGCGGATGGCCACAAAGTCTGGATCTCAAGTACATATACTCTGCTGACATCACCGTTAATTTTTTCAATGCTTCAAATACACATGTCATATTACTAAAACAGTTCAGTACAAAAACTGAAACGAATAACGCAGAAAAGTAAACTAAACAAGTCCTCTCACTTTCGGTCCTACTGAATACAAATAGAAACATTCTTAATATTGAATGCATTCTGAAAGACAATCTTTAACACGGTCACCTATGGTTCTAAGGACTGCAAACGCGCCACAAACAGCCTCTGGCAGTCAAGTCCAGCTCCTGGCCTTCCCGTGGCAGAACTGTTTAAACTGACAGGAGAAGGGGCGAGGGCGAATATCTGGCGCCTGAAAACCAGTTACTTAGGGTAGATGAGTGTCACGTTTGGTAGCTCATCTGCCGCTGTTGGCGAGATCTTCAGCTGCCGTGCGTGGAGCGGTGCTCTTCCCGGCCAATGAAGAAATTTGCAAATGAGGTTGCCGCGCAGCATCACTGCGGAAAAGGTGGTTGAAAGGATAAAGCGAAGCAAACAGTCAAATCACGGCACCTCTGGTCTGGAGGTCGGCCACGTCCTGAGTGCAGTCATATCGTGTGAAATGCATGAACCGGTTTGTCCCAGAGGTTAAGTCACTGCTGGCTTGATTTTTCAAATGCCGCGCGTGGAGTGAAGCTCCTCCCGGTTAAGGAAGTAAATGCGGAAATAAAGGTTGCTGTGCGGCGCCGATGGGAAAAGGTGGTGGAAAGTGAAGTTTAACCTGGTATGTCCAGTAGTATCGCTACGAGAGCTATACCACGGCACCTCTGCTCTAGAGGCCACCTACGTCCGAAATACACCTACACTGGTGAAATATGCCTAAACCGGCACACACCAGGGGTGGAACTCGATGGCTAGACATGTCATGCCACCTCCGCTCTAGAGGTCGGTAACGCCTGATAAACACCCATACTGGTGAATTTTGCCTAAACCGGCTCATACCAGGGGTGAATCTTGAAGGCTATGAATGTCACAGTACCTCTGCCCTAGAGGTCGGTCCCGTCCCAAACATGCCCATACTGGGAAATGCCTAAACCGGCTCAACCCAGGGGTAGAAGTCACTAGTGGCGAGGATTCGTCCTCCTGGACAAAAGCTCCATCCTGGTCACAACTAGGAAGGGTAGCGGCCACGACCGCAAAATGCTGAAGTCGGAGACACTGGACCAGGGAAGTCTAGATAGGCAACCACCTCTCACCCGGCGGGGATGTCTGCGTATCCTAATCACGCTGAGGTTTTCCGGTGAGAAAGTCCAACCCTGGACTGGATGGGCAACCACCTCTCACCCGGCGGTGATACACGGGTATCTCATAACACGTCGAGGTTTTCCGGTGAGAAAGTCCAACTCTGTCCTGGGTGGGCTAACGCCTCTCACCCAGCGGGGATGCACTGATATTCCAAACACGTCGAGGTCTTCCGGTGAGAAAGTCCAACCCTAGACCAAACTGGTGCAATGAAAACCACGGTGTCACGCAATCCCGCTTCCGAGACCCACCAAGAATACAGGCTAAAGCACTGTGATACTCTGAACCCCTTGTGGTCCTTCGTGGAACTCATGTGGTCTATTTTGGACCACACAGGGGACCACCGGACCTAACGAGGACCACATGTGTGAATTCAGTAGATTCACAGTGCGGTTTTTGGTGGTAGAAGTGAACGAAGAAGAAGAAGAAGACGGTCACCTATGAACAGATATTTTTAACAACACTGCCTAACAAAAGACATTTTTCTAACACAGCTACCAACTGCAAGATCATTTTTAATATGAGTGACAACTGAAAGACATTATTAATACAACTGCCATTTGAAGTTGCATTTTTTAACATAACTGTCAACTGAAAATCAATATTTTTTATACAACTGCCAAATGAAAGATAATTTTTAACACAACTCACAAATGAAAGATAATTTTTTACATAATTGAAAATTGAAGACAATTTTTAGCATAGCTGTCAGCTGAAAGACCATTATATCTGAAAGTGTGTGGTACAGTAACATCACTGTAAAAGGTAAAGGTAATCCTGTCATGCCTTTGAGGCACATAGGGATATGGTGTTAGTGCCCATATTTTCCTTGACCTGTCAGCACACTAGAGGGTGATATGGTCAGTACCATGCCTGGGTGCCTTTCCTTCCCCAACTCCAGAAGAAGTTGGGTACCCATTTCTACAACTGGGTGACTGGGGTGTCTCCAGCCAGATTTGAACCCCCGACCTTCACCATAAGAGACCAGTGCACTAACTACTTCACCACTCAACATCATTGTGCACTGCTAAAACTTGATCATTGACATTCATGTCTAACTTACAGCTCAGCTAGGGGTGAATGTGTTTCATATGATTGCATAAGTTAACAGATTTACAGTAACATATGTTTCGGCAATGTTAACAAATGGAGAAAAAATTTCATAGAAAAATTCTTCACATGGCTCAGATAAAAATGACTGTTTGCAGGAGATACCTTCAGAACTACGGTTAACAAAGGTTTTATTCTGGTTACTTATAACAACAAATTATAAGGTGTAAAAGTCATTAAGACTAATGATTTTATGTGTTGAATAAAACATATAAAAACTTGGAAAATGGTTTAACACAATAAAGATATTTGAGACAGGACATTACCTTTGCCCTGGAATCATCTGAAGTAATGCCATTCAGAAATGACACTTGGTAATAAGTAATATACAAATTGGCATACTTTGTCTGAAACCTTAAAGAGAAGAACACAATCTTCCACAACTTTCTTGTACATGTTTACCATATGATGACGGTTACTTATTTATTGTAATATATCATAAACCCTCATTACATTCTGATTTATGAAGGCTGGTTTTTTAACACAAAAAATTCAATAATATGATACAGTCATTCATCTGTATTTAAAAAAAAAAAAAAAAGAAATGACTGAGTGGTTTGTTGATCGCTTGCATATAAAAGGTTTGTACAAGTGCTATAATAAGCAAATGCATATAATATGACTGACTATTCTGTTATTAAATTCTTAACTGTGATTGATACTTCTGTTAGTAAGAAGAACTTAATGTGATTCATTGCACTACTACCAGAAATTAAGAATTTTATGTGATTCATAGCACTGCTACTAGAAGTTAAGAATGATTCACAACACTGCTACCAGAAGTTAAGAATTTCACTGTTACATGAAGTTAAGAATTTCATATAATTCACAGCACTGCTACCAGAAGTTAACAATTTCATGTGATTCACAACACTGCTACTAGAAGTTAAGAATTTCATGTGATCAAATATTTGCTACTAAAGTTCAGTATCTAATGTGACTTTTAATTCAGACAGTATTGGTTATGAACGAGAATGAATAATTTTACCTGCTAGCACTTAGTGTAGTCATGCTGAACCATTTTCATTTAATAGTTGTGATAATTAGCTCTGATATCATTACACATAGTTTTTTGGGGGGTTTAAGTATATATCTCGTTCTCTCTCTCTCTCTGTGTGTGCGTGCGTGCGTGCAAGGTTATTTTGAATAGACTTGAAGATATTGTTGATACTGCAATGAGAGAAGAACAAGCAGGATTTCGAAAAGGGAAAAGCTGTCTCGACCAGATCTTTACTCTCAGAATAATACTTGAAGAACATATTGAAAAGCAGAAACCATTAATATTGAACTTCATAGATTTTAAAAAGGCATTTGATAGCATACACAGAGATTCATTATGGAGAATTTTATGCCTATATGGAATACCATCTAAAATTGTCAACATCATTAAGGACTTCTACAATGGATATGTTTGTGCAATCAAGACAGAACAAAGGGTTGAGTGAATGGTTCCAGACTGAAACAGCATGAAACAAGGATGTATACTGTCTCCTTTACTTTTTGGGATTACAATATGTATACTGTCTCCTTTACTTTTTGGGATTACAATAGACTTCATAATGAAAAAATGCTGCACAGGTAACACAGGTATTGACTGGGTACATGGGACCCAACTAGAAGATCTTGATTTTGCTGATGACATAATTCTTATCAGTAACAATGTGAATTCCACGCAATAAAAAAAACAGATAGCCTGTCTTCACTGGCTAGCAAAATAGGACCTGAAATTAACAAGGACAAAACAAAAATAATGAAAATTCCCTTTAATCAAAATGGAAAAATACACATAGAAGGGACAGATATTGAAGAAGTCAATCAATTTGCATACCTTGGCAGCTACATAGACCAGGATAGTGACACTAGAAAGGAAGTTAGGATCAGAGTTGCAAAAGCAGAATCAACCTTCACGAATCTTGAGAACATATGGCATTCAAAAGTTATAAGCACAAAAACCAAGTTAAGACTATTCAATTCAAATGTAATATCCACCCTCATTTATGCATGCAAAAGTTGGAAAACAACTAAAGAAATAGAAAAGAAATTAGACTCTTTTGAAAACAAATGCCTAAGGAAAATACTTGGCATCAAGTGGAACGAATTCAAGAACAATGCAGAGATAAGACAGATGACTGAACAACAACCAGTCTCATGGGTGATCAGGAAAAAGTGATGGACATATGTTGGTCACTTGATGAGAAGAAATGATTAGAGAATCCCAAAACAAGCTATCAAGTGGAACACAACAGGCTGAAGAAAAAGAGGCAGACCACGTGAAACTCTGAAGAGAACATTTAGAGAGGCCAAATTAACAGGCATAAAATCTCTTGATGAGGTTGAAAGACTCGCTGGGGACAGGAAAAATTGGCGAACTACTTTGTGAGCCCTATGTGACGTTTAACGGCACGGGAAGGATATAAGATAAGGTATAAGATATATATATATATACGAGGAGTGATTGATAAGTTCTCGGCTTAAGGTACAAATACTTGAAGCACGCAGTTGATATTAGGTGCATTTGTGGATCAGGTTAATGTAAGATTAAACACCAAGTTTCAAGAAATTAACTGCAACCAGTTTTTTTTTAACAGGCTACTGAAGTGGTAATGGGTGGCAGAAATTGAGAAAATGGATAAAAATTTCTCATCGAGCAGTCATTTGCTACCTTTGTTAGAACAGCTTTATTACAGTTAACGAGCACTCAGTTGTAGCATTTTGGTTTACACCTTAATAATACAAAAACGTACAGGACAAAGAAACAGGGAAAGAAGATAACATTTAAATTCACATCAATGTTATATAGCAAATAACAATGGGCAAAAAAAAAACTTGTGGAGAAAAAAAAACAAGGAGCACTTAGTTGAGGCTTTTAAGAAGCTGTGTCTCCGAGTGACTGGATGCCTGGGCAATACGGGCCTTTTTTCTTGTTAGTTATTTTACTGGCCCAGTGAAACCACCCAAGAACTTAAGCTCTATGGTTCCATAGAGGAACTAAAATACACAGTCAAATTTACCCAAGAGACAGAACTGCTGATATATGCAGAAAATGGGTACAAAGAAGATGTAGTCAGTTATTAAGTATATGGTTATATGGCCTTATTTTAAATATTAAATATGAGGCTACATGGCTTTATTTTAACCATTAATTATGTGGTTATATAGCAGTATTCTAAACATTAATTATGTGGTTATATAGCCTTATTCTAACCATTAATTATGTGGTTATATGGCCTTATTCTGTTAATTATGTAGTGACACAACCTTACTATTATCATTAATTATGTGGTTATATGGTCTTATACTAATCATTCATTCATTACATATTATGCTGATCTTTTTTTTATGAGCCATTTAAGTGACTATAAATATTTTTTTCTGCATTTTTTTTAAAGTCACCTAAATGGCTCATAAAAAAAAGGTAAAATTCTCGTTTCCATGCCATTAAGGCATATTGTGGAGATGCTGTTAGGGCCGTATTTTCCATGACCCTCAGCAGATGAAAGTGTGATGTTGTCAGTATCACGCCTGGCTACATTTATCTTCCCACATTTCTCTGGTACCAATTGGCTGGGTGCACCTCAGGGCCTTTTTGGTGCGTACCAGAAAATAACCTGCTGCTGGGACTGAACCTGGTATCACCGGATCAGTATGTCGAGCGCCCAACCACTCAGCTAACCAGGCTGTCATTTAAATGGCTCGTGGAAGGATTAAAATTTTGTTAACCTCCAGGTTAGATCTCACAGTGTAATTCCATTAAATAAATTTTTCCATTAAATAAACCAAAATTTGGATGTGAACTACCAAGGTCTTAATCATGCCAATGCAGTGAGTTTTCTGTCAAATTTTCTAGAAATCCACCTGTCAAAGTTAACATGTAGGTAAGTAAAATAAAAATACAAATAACCATACAGTTAAAACATCACTGTAAATAATGTACAATAATATCAATTCAACTAAAGATAACAATGTTGTAAACAATGTATATTATGTCAGCTATATGTTAACAATACTGAAGTATTGCCATATCAAAAAAGTTAACAATATATTTTTAAAAATTCACAAGGCAGTTAACATGTCCAGCTACTTTTTTTGTGACCAGTAACGCTTTTACTTGCTCTCATTTCTGAACTCCTCAAAGCCCGAGTTTATCAACGCTGCACTCCCTGGTATTCCTGACAGTATTTAAGAAGAAGGTACTAGCTTCAATAACCTCTGGATGATGCCTGTCACTCGGCCTGAAGAAGACATGCAAGACTTGTATGCTGAATGTGTCGTGGCATTCACATACATAACATGCCTGTGATTACAATAACAGCCAGAGTGTGAATGAGTGGTAAAGCTAGATCTACACCTACATATGAAGGGCAAGCAAACCAGATGAAAATGAGTTTGTTCACTATCAGTTGGGACATAGCCCCACAGTTAGGACAGCTTTTTATGTGAATATACTGGGCGGTTTTTTTTGCCCTTTAACACACTGAAAGCACACTTTGATGTGCCTCATTTTGCTGGGAACCTCAGTTTTCACAGCCAGGATCACCTGTGGATAACCTGTGGTCCTCCATAGGTCCCGTGGACCCCAATGGACCACATGAGATCCCCAAGAGGACCACAGGAGGTTCAGAGTATCACACAGCTTGAGCCTGTATTCTTGGTGGGTCTCAGAAGCGGGATTGCGTGACACCGTTGCACCAGTTTGATCTAGAGTAGGACTTTCTCACCGGAAAACCTCAGCGTGTTTTGGATATCAGTATATCCCCGCTAGGTGAGAAGTGGTAGCCCATCCAGGCTAGAGTTGGACTTTCTCACCGGAAAACCTTGACGTGTTTTGAGATACCCGTGTATCATCACCGGGTGAGAGGTGGTTGCCCATCTAGTCCAGCATTGGACTTTCTCACTGGAAAACCTCAGCGTAATTAGGATATGCTGGGTAAGAGGTGGTTGCCTATCTAGACTGTCCTTGTCCAGCATTTTGTGGTCGTGGCCACTACCCTTTCTAGTTGTGACTAGGACAGAGCTTTGTCCCGGAGGATGAATCCTCGCCACTAGTAAGTTTCACCCCTGGGTTGAGCCAGTTTAGGCATATTATACTAGTATGGGTGTGTTTAGGACATGACCGACCTCTAGGGCAGAGGTGCCGTGACATGCGTAGCCATCAAGTTTCAACCCTGGTGTAAGCTGGTTTAGGTATATTTCACCAGTATGTGTGTATTTCAGACGTGGCTGACCTCTAGAGCAGAGGCGCCGTGGTATGAGTAGCTCTCACCGCGATACTACTGGACATACCGATAAAGCTTCACTTTATCCTTTCCATCACCTTTACCCATCGGCACCACACAGCAACCCTTTTCCACATTTTCTTCCTTGGCCGGGAGGAGCTTCACTCCACGCGCGGCATCCAAATAATCTTGCCAGTAGTGTACAGTCTCACCGATTATGATACTTCATGGTCTCATTATGATACTTCATAGTATTACTGACTATTATATTTTCTAGTCTTACTATGATACTTCATGGTCTCACTGTGATACTTCATAGTCTTACTATGATACTTCATGGTCTTACTATGATACTTCATGGTCTCACTGTGATACTTCAGTCTTACTATGATACTTCACAGTCTCACTATTATATTTTATAGTCTTACTATTATACTTCATAGTCTTACTATGATACTTCATGGTCTCACTGTGATACTTCATAGTCTTACTATGATACTTCACAGTCTCACTATTATATTTTATAGTCTTACTATGATACTTCACAGTCTCACTGATTATGATACTTCATGGTCTCACTGACTACGATGGTCTCACTGATAATGATACTTCATGATTTCAAGTCAACTGGGAATTTACTTGAACAAGTCTTTTAAAGAGACGAGAACTGACTTCAAACAACCTTATTTCACTTAATGAAGCAATTTAATGAACCCAGAAACAGAGCTAATCACCAAACATAAATATCGAGCTAATCACCAAACCTAGACACCGAGCTAATCACCAAACATAGACACCAAGCTAATCACCAAACATAGACACCAAGCTAATCATCATCAAATATAGACACCAAGCTAATCACCAAACATAGACACCGAGCTAATCACCAAACCTAGACGCCGAGCTAATCACCAAACATAGACATTGAGCTAATCACCAAACATAGACACCAAGCTAATCATCAAACCTAGACACCGAGCTAATCACCAAACATAGACACCAAGCTAATCATCAAACCCAGACACCAAGCTAATCACCAAACATAGATACCAAGCTAATCACCAAACATAGACACGGAGCTAATCACCAAACATAGACACGGAGCTAATCATCAAACATAGACATTGAGCTAATCACCAAACATAGACACAGAGCTAATCATCAAACATAGACATTGAGCTAATCACCAAACACAGACACAACACAGAGCTAATCATCAAACACATACACCGTGCTAATCACCAAACACGGACACCGAGCTAATCACCAAACACCGATACCGAGCTAATCATCAAATGAGACTATCCTTCCCATGAAGATAACCCTACATATGATGGTTCACCAATTTTTCCTTTAGCGCGGCACCTGAAACACTTTTATGGTACAGAAGATGACAAGATGTGTGACGACATCAACACTGGAAAATGTAATGATCAAAGTAATAAATCAATCTATACCAATAATATAACAGACATTGCTCTGTAAGTTGTTTTTTTTTTTCAAAGTTATGATTTCAAAATTGCAGATTTTGAAAGACTGAGAAGGAGAAGATAAAATCCTAAACCCCTGTTTCCATGCCATTAAGGTATATCGGGGATATAGTGTTAGGCACGTATTTCCAAAACCATTGGCAAATGAAAGTTTGATGTGGTCAGTATCATGCTTGACCACATTTACCTTTCAAGATTTCTCTAGTACCCATTTTTAGAGGCTGGGTGGACCCCAGGGGCTTTTTTGGCTGTGGCGGCACCAGAAAAAAAAAATTCCCATTCCTGGGACTTGAACCCAGTACCACCAGAATAGTAAACCTGGGCACCTAACCTACAGGCTGCCTGCTTCTCGTATTTTCTGCTTTTCCTGGAACAGTGCCACATGGCGACAAATTTATCACGTGAATAAAACTACTGTAACAGAAGCTTGACAAATCCTACATAATAACCTTACCTACAAATCCTACGTAATAACCTTACCTACAGATCTTATGTAATAACCTTACCTAAAGATCCTACATAATAACCTTACCTACAAATCCTACATAATAACCTTACCTACAAATCCTACATAATAACCTTACCTACAGATCTTATGTAATAACCTTACCTATAGATCCTACTAATAACCTTACCTACAGATCTTATGTAATAACCTTACCTACAGATCCTATGTAATAACCTTACCTACAGATCTTATGTAATAACCTTACCTACAGATCCTATGTAATAACCTTACCTACAGATCCTATGTAATAACCTTACCTACAGATCCTATGTAATAACCTTACCTACAGATCTTATGTAATAACCTTACCTACAGATCCTACTAATAACCTTACCTACAAATCCTACAAAAATAACCTTACCTACAAATCCTACATAATAACCTTACCTACAAATCCTACAAAAATAACCTTACCTACAAATCCTACATAATAACCTTACCTACAAATCGAACATAACCCTTAGGTTTATGGGTCCACCCCACACCAACCAGGTAGACAGGAATCCCTGCCAAGTATATAAGGACACCACATAACATCCAAACAGGTTCTTGGTAAATGATCAGGCAGAGAAGACCTATGCAGACGACAATCTGCATCAAGGGGAAGAACAGAGGAACCTGCACAAATATAAACCACAAAATGTTACCCGTGATCATGTTTAACTGACAATTACTGGTAAGTTACTGATTAAAAATGAGAAAATTTAAACTTGTGGAGGTTGTCAGTTACCATGACCAGTTTATATTATCAAAAAACCTACTAAAAGGTAACCAGCAAAATCAGTTGGAGTATAATTGGGCCAGTAGAGTGATGATGATGTTCAACTTGCATGGAGGTTAACTGGACCAGTAGACTGATGATGATGATGATGCTCAACTTGCATGGAGGATAATTGGACCATAGAATGATGATGATGCTCAACTTGCATGGAGGATAACTGGGCCATAGAATGATGATGATGATGATGATGACGATGATGCTCAACTTGCATGGAGGATAACTGGGCCATAGAATGATGATGATGATGCTCAACTTGCATGGAGGATAACTGGACCAGTAGACTGATGATGATGATGATGCTCAACTTGCATGGAGGAGAATCAGCCAAGTAGACTGATGATGATGATGTTCAACTTGCATGGAGAATAATTTGGCCAGTAGACTGATGATGATGATGATGCTCAACTTGCATGGAGGATAACTGGACCATAGAATGATGATGATGGTCAACTTGCATGGAGGAGAATCAGCCAAGTAGACTGATGATGATGATGATGATGATGATGACGATGATGCTCAACTTGCATGGAGGATAACTGGGCCATAGAATGGTGATGATGATGCTCAACATGCATGGAGGAGAATCAGCCAAGTAGACTGATGATGATGATGCTCAACTTGCTTGGAGGAGAATCAACTAGTTCCGACTCTGATTTAGCATGTGAACATTCTGTCAAGATTAAATCTCTCCACTAAAAAAGATGAGGAAGAGAAAAGTTCATACAAACATTTACTTTCCACAGTACAGACTGTTGTATTGAGAAAACTATTATTTTGAAAAGTATTTCATGCAAGGTGAAAGACAGGTTATGATTATACTGGTTTTAGAAAATCCTACCACAATCGCTGAAAGTTAAGAAACATTTCCTCACTGTACAAATTCTGCTACCACAGCAGAAGTTCTTAATTTCGGAAGGAGAACAGACCTGCCAATGGACTGCCCAATATGTCCCCCATAACCCTTTCACCAGATCGTCCAGATCACTATTATAACCAATCGTGTTAGGTAGACTTCAAAAGATGTCACTAGGTTGGAGGTACTTTACATATGGACAGCTTGGAACAGAACAGTCACAATAAAATCTAACAACAATGTTTTCACAAATCTAATCTCATACTCCATTTCATTTGGTTCCCATGACCTTCCATGGAGAACAGTCACAACAACAAAACTCTTTCACAAATCTAATCTCATCTCTCTCTCTCTCTCTCTCTCTCTCTCTGAACCTTAAGTGCCCAGGGCACATGGGGCTTCCACGAGGGTTTTCTACAAAAGCCTGTCCTTTGCCTTTTTTTTCAGCTTTTGCCCAGGTGAGCCCTCTTTTGCTTAATATCCTCTCTGTTGTTCTTCTCCATGTCTCTTTTGGTCTACCCTTACTTCTGTTCCCCTGTGGTGTCCATCTTAGTGCTATTTTTGGTAGTGAGTTGTCAGTCATTTGGAGCACATGTCCCAACCATCGCCAGCGTCTTTCCTCAATAACTGTTATCAGTGGTTTCATCTGCATTTCTGCTAATAAGATGTTATTTCTTATGGTGTTTGGCCAAAATATTTTTCTAATTCTTCGTAAACATTTAGTCTGGAAAGAATTCAACTTGTTTTCTATGGTTTTGGTGATTTTCCAGCATTCACTTCCATAGAGTAGTACACTTAGAACATTACTCTTAAATATCCTGATTTTCATATTTATGCTTAGTTTTTTTTTATTTCCATATAGTCTGCAGTATTGCAAAAGCCTGGTTTACTCTAGTAAGTCTGCTGTTGATGTCCTCTGTGCTGTCTCCATTTTCTACTACTCTGCTGCCAAGGTATACAAATTCGTTGACCTCCTCCACTAACTTGTTATCTACTCTGAGTACATTTCTGTTGTTCACATTTTGCTTCATTAACTTTGTCTTTCCTACGTTGATCTTTAGTCCTATGTTGTTTGCATTCTGAGTTAGCTTGTTTATTTTATCTTGCAAATCTTTGTGACTGCTTGATAATAGACAAATGTCGTCCGCAAAGTCAAGGTCCTCCAGCACTGTGTCAAGGGTCCATTGTAATCCTCTGCGTTTGTCTGATGTTGCCTCCTTCATTAACCAGTCTACTGCCAAGATAAATAATGTTAGTGATAGTACACATCCCTGTTTCACTCCTGTTTGTACCCTAAAGCTGCTGGAGGTATGTTCTCCACAGATAACTTTGCACTGAAAACCCTCGTATAGGGCTTTGATTACATTAACTATTTTATGGGGGAGGCCATGCCATCTTAGGATTTTTCACAGTGCATCTCTGTTGACACTGTCAAAGGCTTTCTCAAAATCTATGAATAATGCATATGTTGTGCTATGCCACTCATTTGCCTGTTCTAATATTTGTCTAAGTACAAATATGTGGTCTATGCATGATCTTCCTTTCCTAAATCCTGCCTGCTCTTTCCGAAGTTTTTCCTCAAGTGTTGGTACAATTCTGTTGATGATTATTCTGCAAAATACTTTACTGGTGAGTGGCAGTAGGGTAATGCCTCTCCAGTTCCCGCAATCTCTGAGGTAGTTTTACTATAAGCCCAGTTTTCCACTCCTCTGGGGCTTTTTTCTAGATCTCAAATTTGTTGTAATATCCGGCAAAGTTGTTTTGGCGTTTCTGTTTCTTCTGCTTTCAGCATCTCAGCAGTCACTTCATCTTCACCTGGTGCCCTGTCTGATTTTAGCTTCTTTATTGCCTCCTTTACTTCATTTATTGTTATTGGTCCTGTATTGATGTTTGGTTCCGTTTTTGCTTCAGGTATGTCTATTGTTTGTGCTGCTTGTGTTCTGTTTAGTAGGATGTTAAAGTGTTCCCTCCATCTTTCAATTTTGTCTCTTTCTCCACTGACCAGTTGTCCATTTTGTGTTCTTACTGCACTTTCACATCTTGTGTTGAAGTTACCTGTCATCTGCTTTGTGATTTTATATATGGTTTTCATGTCATTTGTATATGCTGCTTTCTCTGCTGTTTCTGCTAATTTGTCATAATATTGACGTTTATCTTGACGGCATGATTCCTTCACTTCTTTGTCTTTTTGTGCAGAATTACTTAAAACTCGTTCTTTAAGCCGTTGTGATTTGGTGTTCAGTAATTTTTTCTTGATTTCTTTTCTTTGCTCTATCTTTTCCCATGTGGTCTCGCTTATCCATTCCTCTTTTCTCCTTTTCCGATATCCCAGCACCTCTTTTGCTGGTTCCTGTAGTGTTTTATTGAACTCTAATATGGACATTTCTGCTTTGTCTTGTAGGACACTGAAGCGGTTCTTAAGTACTATTGAGAATTCATTTCTTGTTTGCTGGTCTATCAGTTTTCTTGTATCAAAATGTATCTTTCTGTGTTCTCAGATTTTGGCTTTCCTTAATTTTAGTTTTATTTTTGCTACCAGAAGGTTGTGATCACTAAAAAGGGGAGATCAGCACAGACTAAATTACTGTGAATTATTTAGGAGTGATCTTTTCTTTCTGTCATTCACCTGATGTGGGCTCACAACATTGTGCCACATTCATGGGAGAGGTTCACAGGGAAATCTTTACTGTCTTGCCTGTGGGCAAATATGCTCTGTATTCTTCTTCTTCTTCTTGCCATAATGCACCTTGTAGTCTGATATATCCAGACTGCATATTTATCTTCCAAATATACTCACAATATCACAACACCAGCAGCAACTACAGGGGAGATATCAAGGCAACTATGACATAAGCACACTTACCTTATATGGCCGTTCCAACATGGGCTTCGTATACCTCAGATACAACAAAGCAACAACAACTTTGAGACCCATTATCAGGGAGTACAGACCAACAAACTGCATCAGTTTCTCCATACCTCCAGAATACATCATCAACATCCCGTAGGCTGTCTGAAACAAAACAAGAGGAACTAAACTGAGACCACATTTTCCATTTCTGGGTCACTGGTATCTCTAATCTGACCAAACACCTCTCAGTCTCTGTGCCACTTTGCCAGTCTGTTCACACATGTTCTCATCCAGTTCTTCTCTTCAAGTCTTCTTGTGATGTACATTGTCTAATTCATGTCTTCTCATGACAAATTTAGAGAAATCTGATAGTCTTCTCATGATGTTTTAATAAGTTTTCAATATTTTGTTATGCAACCTCTCTAAGTATTTCGTTCTTTCTTTAGGGTATATGATGAGTACTTCTCAAAAAAAAAAAATCTCACTGGCTAAAAGTTTCTGCTCAAACTGTTTACTTCTTACCAAAGTCTCACAAGCACCGTCTGGCCAACAGAAGAATTAAACATACGAAAACATGAAATCAGTATTTTAATTAATTTTTTTTTATCTTCCAGTATTTCTTTGTGGACTGCCTAGGGCATATAAAATTACAGAGCTGTGTTGCCCCATGTCTTTTACTTCGTCTGTGTTCGAGTGCCGAAACACACAAAACTGGAAGCTAGTGACCACGGCAAAGTCCACAGTTCTCTCCAGGTCCTCATGGCAGCCCCACAGCTTCTGCCTCTCAGGTGACCAGGCTTCGTAAGGCTGGTAAAAGTTGGGGCCTGTGCTGTCCCCACAGGGGCAGGCACCCATGTGAAAAATCCTAAATCGGTAAAGGTGGCCCAGCAGTCTGCACTGGCCTGTTCTTAAGCTGAGTGGAATGGTCTGCTGGTTCCTCTGCTGCTGTTCCCATGTCAACTGTATACGAGTTATATCCTCCCAAGGATATTCTTCACAGATAACCACGTGTAGAAATGTCACATGACAGTGCTGGACATTGAGGGGGACTATTTTTTTTTGTTTGTGTGTGGATTGTTCCATGTGGAAATGCATTCTAAATCATCAAATCATGAATGCAACGGGCAGAGGAGAGGATAAAAAAAAAAGAACAGCATCAGATAGCACGCATGTGAAATATTGATCTTATTTCAGAGGCACATAACCCATGCCTCAAAATGATTGATGAGGTTTCTAAGACAAAAATTCTAGTATCAAATTAGCCCTAGCACTAAATTTGTGGATGTTCCACCTAGCATCAAAAGCATCTATGCTCCAGAATGATAAACTGAGGCTTCTACAACAAAATTCTAGTGTCAAATTACCCCTATCTTTGTTGATGTGCCAAACAGGACTTTTTTTTTCTTATTCTTCAAACAGAAAGAAATACTGTTTCTACGTCATACATGTACCATAGTCAATTGTTATTTCATGTTATTTGAATAATAATAGATCTTCCACAGCCGCCAGCTTATTTTACAACTTACTATGTATTTGTGAACTCACTTTAATTCATTCATTCACTCATTCATTCATTTGCATGTCCCTTGCGGAACTTTGCCTTCCAAACAGCACTCCTGTAGGCCTCACGGTTGTGAGCAAGATGGCCTGCAGTTGATGCGTCTATCTGCAGATCCTCAACGATGCAGATCTTCAATATTAAGTATTTAATTTATATTTCAGTCAAAATCAATGTCGTGTTTTCTTATTTCAGCACAGAAAACACCAAACTTCAAATGCCATTAAACCCAAAATTTTATTAAACTAAACTTTTGCTTAACTAACTGAATTCTGAATTTTTCCACTGCTCCTACTGAAAAGATACTGAAATACTCAGAGGAGATATAAATGTAAGAGGTGAAATAAGATAATATTGGATGTGCCATTTCTGAGGGTCTCAGATTTCTGTCACAAAGCAAAGATTTTTTGTAAATTCTAATTGCTTGTAATTGACTTGTGATTCTCATTTGAGAAAAAGGATCAGATGTGAAGGCACAGGACACAAGCACAGATCAGACATTACACAAAAATGTTCTGTTATCACTGTGGCCATGAACACCAAGTCAAAAATTTGCTTGACCATGAGAGAAGCTAACCAGCAAAACAATGCCTGATGGCTTTCCTCAGGCAGCTAACATCTACCCATCATCAGCCATATTCTAAATGCAAAAAGAACCATTCATTGCTTTGATGTTCAGAAATTGCTACAGGGCTGATGAAAAAAAAAATCCCTGTGCTGATGGGATTCAGATATGCGCCTTCAACACCCGAGGAAAACGTCTAACATTGAGGCCCCGCAGCCCCCTAAAAGATTACACAGATGACAATACTAAAATATTACAATGTTGACAGGTTATCATCACTGACTATGATGCTTCATGGCAATAATCAATCTGATTATTATTATCAGATTATGTTGACACTGTATATTGGATAAGTCTGGAAATGATCAATTCTTCTCCTGTGAAGGAGCATCATAGCACAGTACATGCATTCTGTTCCACCCATCCATCCATGTCCTTGGTCAGCGATTGCCTAAGAAATCGATGCCCAGTATGCCCTGTGGTGTCTTGCATGGAAGTAAGAATTTCTCTCCACCTCTCGCAATCTGTGACCAGCCTTTGTATTGTGCCCCAGCTGTGCTACATGCTGCTCATTTTCACTTCTTCAGCCCTCAGTCAGGGAGCTTTGGATTATCTTCTCTTGTTCCCTTGGGTGTCCACTGCATGGCTGTTTAGCAAGTGTTGCTGGGATCTCTTCAAAGCACAAGACCAATCCATTTCCAGAAGTTTTTTTTTTTTTGCTATTATGCTGACATATAATGTTGGTTATGGTCACCATTCTTTGATGGTAGACAGATGATCTCAGTGTAGGGACAATGGCTACGATCACTGACTAGTACAGTCACTGCCCAGAAGGAAAGCAATGGCAAACTACCTTCTGTAAACATATCAAGAAACCCTAATAGCAATATGGAAGGTCAGATAGAACAAAAATCTGGTAGTGCATATCTAGACCTAGCTGATGGTGATCTAGGCACAATCATTGTCTAAAAACATCACATTACTTCTTTTTTTCCTAAAAAATCTCTGCATTTATGAAATTTTCATACATTTAGTTATACTTTGAAACACAATAAGTACACGGAAGTACACGGAAATACTGTTTTCCATTCCATTTTACAACTATACCCACTATACAGATCAGGACCCGCACTTTTATCCCAGCACCCAGCTGAACGTCCGCGTTTCTTCCTCTGGCACGGGAAGAGTTAATACAGCACCTTATCTCTACTTTAAGATGTTTAATACAGCACCTTATCTCTACTTTAAGATGTTTAATACAGCACCTTATCTCTACTTTAAGATGTTTAATACAGCACCTTATCTCTACTTTAAGATGTTTAATACAGCACCTTACTTCCACTGAAAAAAAAAAAAATTGCAACAAAACAAATGATAGTATACATTTTCAAACACAAAATATATAACAACTGACACTGTGTTAATATTCTGTGTGACATGGACACAAAACAGAAAAAAAAAAGAAAACCTCCTTACAATAGTAATAATGGCCATCACAGGTGTTCGATAGGTTGGATGGAGTGTACCCAGCACTGATGGCATATCACCTTTCCTTGCAGCAGCCAAAAGCATTCTGCAAAATTATCTGAAATTACTAAGCATGAAGAAAACTGTCATCTGGGAAGCTCATTTTATTTAACATTCCTGCGTGATACTTATTTAACTTGTATACTGAAAATATAATGAGGAATGTTAGAGAAGATGTAGACAAAGAATATTACGATGCCATAACAATTGGAGGTTATGAAATACCAGAGCTTAGACACGCTGATGACACAGTGTTACTGTCCACAACGCAAAAAAGGAATGGAAAAACTAATTATGTCAGTCCATAAGAACAGCGAAGAGCAAAACCTCTATCTTAATGCGAAGAAAACTAAATTGATGACAACTGACAAAACAAATAAGGCAGTTGAAATATATATCAATGAGGAAAAATTGGAAGAGGTGGAGAGTTATGAATATCTTGGATCACTACTAACTAATAATGGAGATACAGTGAGGGAATTTAAAAGGACATCTATCACTCTTCAGAAAATAAAGCAACTAAAGAATCTGTGGAGAGGAACAGACAGAACTACAAAAATAAAATTTTTAAGGGCATGCATCTTTCCCATCACAACATATGCATGTGGGACCTGGACACTTAACAAAACAGCTGAGAAACACATAAATGCCTTTGAATGTAAATACTATAGTAGAGTCCTTCAAATATCATGGACACAAAAAAGAACAAATATATCCATACTACAAGAACTTAATATTGAAGAAGGCTGGCTAGTAAAGAGGATTAAACAGAGAAAACTTAAATATGAGGGGTGTTCAGAAAGTAATGCACCACATCATTTTTATCAGGAGCTGTTTATTCAAAAAGCATGAAATTTATACACAATATACAAGGATATGTCATGTAAACTTTGGTATTATTCACCATAATCCCCATCAACTTGTACGGCGTTATGCCAGCGCGAAACACATGCATGTATTCCTAACACATGCATGTATTCCTAGCCCATGCCAAATTTTCTCTTGCTTATGTAGCCATTTCTTCGCTGCATGAATCACTCCTTCATCATCTTCAAATCTTACCCCTCGGAGTGCATCTTTAAGTGGAACAAACAGATGGAAATCAGATGGTGCCAAATTGGGACTATAGGGTGGATGGGGTAGTACAGTCCAACCCAAATTTGTGATTGCTTCCCATGCTGCCAAACTTGTGTGAGGGGGTGCATTGTCATGAAGGAGAAGCAGGTCTGCTGGATTCTTGTGTGGCCGAACTCTGTGAAAACATGAGTTTCTTCAATGTCTTAATGTAAGCTTGCGAATTGATTGTATCTCCTCTTGGCATAACATCCACAAGAATCACACCTTCAATGTCCCAAAAGACAGTAATCATGACCTTTCCAGCTGAAGGAGTTGTCTTGAATTTCTTTCTTCATGGTGATTACAGATGATGCCGCTCCACTGACTGTCTTTTTGTCTCAGGTTCAAAATGATGTGCCCAGGTTTTGTCACCTGTTACAATCTTAGCCAAAAAGTTCTCTCCACCAGCACTGAAACGCTCCAACAATTCAGAAGAAATTGCTTTCCTTTGCAACTGAAGGTCATTTGTGAGACTCTGAGGAACCCATCTTGTGCAAACCTTAGAAAATCCGAGAGCTTTTATAACTGCATTTGCACTACTATTGCTGACTGACAGCTTTAAGGCCAACTGTTGAGTAGTGATACACCTATCAGTAAGAGTAATGCCCTCTGTGCATTTCAACATTTCTGCCTTGGTGGCTATGGCAGGGAACAGAAGAGACATGGAGAAGAACAACAGGATGTTGAGCAATAGAGGGTTCACATGGGCATGAGCAGAAAAAAAGACAAAGGACAGGCATTTGTGGAAAACCCTTGTGGAAGCCCCATGTGCCCTGGGCACTTAAGGTTTAGAGAGAGAGAGAGAGAGAGAGAGAGAGAGAGAGAGAGAGAGACTGTGGCAGGACATCCACAGTGCAGCCAGTCATGCAACTCCTTATCTCCACTTATTGATTCTTTAATTCTCTGAACCCAGTGACTGACTGAACTCCTGTCGACTGCAAAACTTCCATACACATCACATAGACGCTTGTGAATGTTCACAACAGTTTCCTTCTCTGCAACGAGAAATTCTATCACAATTCGCTGCTTATACCACAAGCTGCTAATATGCTTCATTTCAACAGTTAGGGCAGTCATATTCTTTGGCTGGTTGCGGTGCAATTTGGTTCACACAATGGGCACTTGCCATATTTAAAGTGTGCAAAATTTCATGCTTCTATCTTCATTATTAGCTAAAAAAAATGAGGTGGTGCATTACTTTCTGAACAACCCTCGTATTTTGGACACATTAAATGTCATGACAATTTAGAGAAGACCGTCTTGGAAGGGCACATAATGGGGGAAAAGAAAGAGAGGAAGACCAAGGCAAAGAGGGCTGCAAGACATAGTTTGATAATCTGGAAATGGATGCATCAGCAGCAGGCCATCTTGCTTACAACCGAGAGGCCTACAGGAGAGCTGTTGGCGAGGCAAAGTTCCGCAAGGGACATGCAAATGACTGACTGACTGAGTGATAAATACTGGCATTCTTCACCATAGAAGATGGTTTTGAAACAGGCAGATGTCAGATGTTATAAGTTTTGTTTCTGCGCTTTCCCTTTTGTACCTAATCTGCACATACAGAAACCACTGAATACATATCCTGCATTTCCTGAACAACTGATATGGAGAAAGTACCTCAGCCATGTTAAACTTTTTCCCTCTACACTGCAAAACCAGCTTGAGAAGAAGAAGAAGCCCCATATATCTGAAAATCTAACACAGTTGTGGAGGAGCCAGAAGGTTGGTGGACTAAAAAAAAAGCTGCACCATCAACAGCCTTAGTGTCCCTTCTACCAGATTTTTCTTTCAGGGTTTACTCCCACAGCCTCTGGGCCTCCCTAACTACCCACAAGGCAGCGGGTTTGGCGGAGACTGGGAACATCACTTACTGATATATGGAAGAGTGTGAGCCCACACTGGCTTGATAGGGTGAGAAAATATTTCAACACAAAACATTTAGGATTATCTCTTGTCTTTTCCCTGATGCCCTAATCTGAAAACATACATGGAGTACAATTAAGGATTAAGCTCTAATTCAACCTTGATTTTTTTTTTTGTGCCATGAAATTATAATTTCACCTTAGACTGACACATGACCTGAATTCCACAAACTCTGAATTCACTGAACCTTCACTCAGAATGTTATCATACATGCAACATTACAGAATATGTATATGTGTTTTTTACTACATTCATAACAAAACAGCTTTAGCAGTGCCATCAAACAAACAGCTAAGCTACAATCCAGACTGACCGTGAATGTCCCATTATGCCTGTACTCAGAGCGCCAATGCAGGCCAAGGCCACCAGACTAGATATAACTGGCACTAGAGGAGCCCAGGTGTTCTGACAGACTAACTGGGGGAGTCCAAAGTAAAACATTAAATGTGATTCTCAGTTTAGCTTTCTCTGAACAACTCTCTCCTTTCCTAGCCTACGGCTGGTCCCTTATCCCTATTCTTGTTGATTACCCTATGCCTTTTTTCCCACTTTCTCATCTGTTCTGTTAGATAGCACAGATCAATACTATTATCCCATAGGGCATTACCTAGACTGCAGCACTCATTCTGACACCTCAGAAAGAGTGGACAAGCAGATATGGTTGGTTGTCTGACCTGTTTGCTTGCATAATTCTTTTTATCAATTACGCTCTGCTTTTTATCCTTTTTTCTCCATTTTCCTTCCCTGTTGCTCGTCTCTAGCTAACCATACTCTATGCATGGCTGCCCCTCTAAATTTAAATATTTCCTCCTCCACCTGCAATCATGGTCTGCCCAGTTTCCTCAGAGAGTGGATCACAATAAGTTTCTTTGTGGTGTTTTTTAATCAGTTTGTTCTGTCTTTTCTACCCTCCCAATGTGACATCACGGGAAACGAGTTTTGGACTGCCGTATTTAGTCATCTCTGGCCACAAAGTTACATCCGAAGAACAAAATCGGTCTTTCCTCTCATGTTCCTCTCTTCGCTGACGTTCTTTCCACCGTCTGGTACAGCAGATTCCCCCTACCTTTTTCGAAACTGTGACTCTGAACGAATTCTGATCTGGGATGCTTGGCAACATAATCCTCCAATAATGTCAACTTTGTGTCTCCGTTCTTTATGTCTCGGTTTCTTAAAACTAACATAAACTCTTTCCTCATGTACCTTACAATGTTGAGGGGACAAACATGTCTTGATAAGGGCTTGGCACTTTGCTCTGTATAATGAAATATTTAAGGTTTCTGCTCTCTTCCATCCACCACCTGCATGGGTGACCTCTTCCCCATTTCCTAAGATTTTTAGTCTTGTTTTCTGTACTATACTGCCTGACAGTAGCCATGTAATGTGGCCAAACCATTTGAAACATGATCATTTTATATGAAACATAACCAAACCATTTAAAATATAGCCAAACCATCTAATACTAACATAAAGATGAACTTAAATATCTGTTTAAACAGTGCTCACAAATATATTTTTTTTTCAGTGCAAAACTAATCTGCTAATCAATGCAAATCTAAATGTTTGAAACTTACCATAAGTTCCAAACACAGATATATACACAAGCTTTCTCCTGTAAGTTCCAAACATATATATATATATGTGTGTGTGTGTGTGTGTGCGTGTATGTGTGTATATATATACATACGAGGGAAATTCACTAAGTAACTCGCAAATGCCTGTTACAAAAAAACTAAATATGCCAGTAGTTTGAAGACTTTTAATTTGTGAACCTACATTATTCCCCTATTTCTCAACGTAATTGCCACCAAGACTGATACATTTGTCCCATCGTGTAAATCAGTGGTGCAATACCCATGGTGTAAAAATCGGGAGTCCGATTTCTGAACCATTTTTTTTACTTCTGTTTCCACCTCTTCATCACTCGAGAATCTTCTCCCACCAAGGTGGTTTTTCAATGGACCAAACAGGTGAAAATCACTTGGAGCTAAGTCAGGACTACAGGGTGGATGTTCAAGAACTTCCCAACCCAACTGGCTAATTTTCTCTTGGGTTAACAGGGCTATATGTGGTCTGGCATTGTTATGAAGGAGAAGAACACCTCTAGTCAGCAGACCAGGATGTTTTCTTCGAACTGCATCCTGTAACATCAACAGAACTTCACAGTACGATACAGAATTCACACTGTCACCATACTTCTGGAACTCGGTTAACAACACTCCTTGAACACTGTCAGCATAACCTTCCCCGCAGAAGGCATAATCTTGAATTTTTTTGCACATGGCAATGAAGGGTGTTTCCATTGCATTGAGGCATGTTTTGATTCGGGTTGGTAGTGGTGCTGATAGCTGAGAACCAACAAGACCTGCAAAATCTCTTGGATAAAGTCGCCAAAGAAAGTGAACAGAAAGGCCTTACTTTGAACATCAAAAAGACAGAGACTATGGTTATATCTATGAAACAGAATCCACCAGCATGCAGTATTAAATTAAATGGAACTATTCTAAAGCAGGTGCAGAAATTCAAATACCTTGGAGCAGTAATAATTTCAGATGGGAAATGCAGAACAGAAATTAGGAACAGAATAGGCCAAGCAAAGACTGCATTTCAAAGAATGAGAAACATATTAGCTAACACATCTTTATCAATGAATGTTAGAAAATGAGTCCTAAAATGTTATATTGAACCTATCTTGTTATATGGAAGTGAATCATGGACAATAGGCAAGTCTGCACAAAAATCATTGGAAGCAGCAGAAATGTGGTTTATTAGAAGAATGTTGCGAATCCCCTGGACAGCAAAAATAACTAATGAAGAATGTATGAGAAGAGCTGGAGAGACAAAAAAACCTTGTCAAAAAGATAAGAGAGAGACAATGTACTTTCATAGGACATGCAATGAGAAGAGGGGGCAATGAAAATATTATAACAACAGGAAAAATAGAAGGAAGAAGATCAAGAGGAAGACCAAGAGAAATGATACTGGACAGTCTGATGGGATGGTGTGAGAGGAGATCACCAAATGAACTGATGGCCTGCATGAAGGATCGTGTACTCTGGAGAAGCATAACAGCCAACGCCAGTCGGCACGGCACCTGATGATGATGATGAGTGGTGCACCCAAGATTCGTCTCCAGTAATAAGCCTTTGGAGCATGTCTTCACCTTCATATGCATAATGACAGAGATGCTGCAATGACAAACCAAATCGGTTCATTTTGTGTTCATCATTCAGATCTCTAGGTACCTAACGTGAGCAAACTTTCCAAAAATTCAATTGCTCATGTACTATTCTGTAGGCTAAGCCATGTGAACATCTGATTGCACTTGCTACACTGTCTATCGTTACTCGTCTATCAGATCTCATAATCTCATTCACATGTTGCCCACAGTCGCTTCTGTTGCAATCTGAACAGGATGGCCAAGTCGGGCTTTGTCAACAATTTCAGCACATCCTTGAGAAAATTCTTTTACCCAGTTATAGACCACTTTACGTGATAAACACTTTTCAGCATAAACTGTAATCATTTCCTTATGAATGTCCTCAACTGAATGTCCTTTAGCCCACAAAAATCGCAATATACTTCTCTGTTCTTCTTTGGTACACACTAACAGTTGGGTAGCCATTTTGTTATTGCTTTGCACATGCACATGTAACTCCCAGCACCCCCTACATACAATTATTATAAAGTTGGATGATGGTACTATCTAAAGATGCATTTAAATACTACCTAATAACTGCCACTGATAAAATATTTAAATTTGCGAGTTACTTAGTGACCTTCCCTCATGTGTGTGTGTTTGTGTGTGTGTGTTTGTGCGCACGTGTGTGTGTATATATATATATATACACACTACACACACATTCACTCACTCACTCTCATACACACATGCTCACCCTCTCTCTTTATCTCTCTCTCTCTCTCTTTCTCATAACTTCCAAGCAATGACATGAACATAAAATTATACCTATATGGCTATAGACATAAAACCACACTAAATCAATGCTTTGACATAAACACAGGCACAAATATAAAAATTATACTCACCAATGCTATGGCCTTAGTCTTAACAATTGCACTTTTTTCCACAACCACCATATAGCTTACGTATGTGAGCAGAAACAGGGACACTATGATAGCAAATGTTATGTGGATAGCCCTTGGAAGTATTCTTCAAACAGAAAGAATTATAAACAATTTCATATTTAAAAACACACTGTTACGTTAGCAATTTAATAACTTCTTAAAAGGGTTCCTTTTCCTAGCATCAGTGATGTGTTAGAAGATGATGGAAGAATGAAATATTCATCATCAGTGATGTGTTAGATGATGATGGAAGAATGAAATATTCATCATCAGTGAGGTGTTAGAGGATGATGGAAGAATGAAATATTCATCATCAGTGAGGTGTTAGATAATGGAAGAATGAAATATTCATCATCAGTGATGTGTTAGAGGACGATGGAAGAATGAAATATTCATCATCAGTGAGGTGTTAGATAATGGAAGAATGAAATATTCATCATCAGTGAGGTGTTAGATAATGGAAGAATGAAATATTCATCATCAGTGAGGTGTTAGATAATGGAAGAATGAAATATTCATCATCAGTGATGTGTTAGATGATGATGGAAGAATGAAATATTCATCATCAGTGAGGTGTTAGAGGATGATGGAAGAATGAAATATTCATCATCAGTGAGGTGTTAGATAATGGAAGAATGAAATATTCATCATCAGTGATGTGTTAGAGGACGATGGAAGAATGAAATATTCATCATCAGTGAGGTGTTAGATAATGGAAGAATGAAATATTCATCATCAGTGAGGTGTTAGATAATGGAAGAATGAAATATTCATCATCGCCATGTTGCAGAATGATGGAAGAACGAAATATTCATCATCAGTGAGGTGTTAGAGGATGATGGAAGAATGAAATATTCATCATCAGTGAAGTGTTAGAGGATGATGGAAGAATTAAATATTCATCATCAGTGAGGTGTTAGAGGATGATGGAAGAACAAAATATTCATCATCAGTGAGGTGTTAGAGGATGACGGAAGAACAAAATATTCATCATAAGTGAGGTGTTAAAGGATGACGGAAGAATGAAATATTCATCATCAGTGCTGTATTAGCGGATGATGGAAGAATGAAATATTCATCATCAGTGAGGTGTTAGTGGATGATGGAAGAACGAAATATCCATCATCAGTGAGGTGTTAGAGGATGATGGAAGAATGAAATATTCATCATCAGTGCTGTATTAACGGATGATGGAAGAATGAAATATTCATCATCAGTGAGGTGTTAGAGGATGATGGAAGAATGAAATATTCATCATCAGTGATGTGTCAGCGGATGATGGAAGAACGAAATATCCATCATCAGTGAGGTGTTAGAGGATGATGGAAGAATGAAATATTCATCATCAGTGCTGTATTAACGGATGATGGAAGAATGAAATATTCATCATCAGTGAGGTGTTAGAGGATGATGGAAGAATGAAATATTCATCATCAGTGATGTGTCAGCGGATGATGGAAGAATGAAATATTCATCATCAGTGCTGTATTAGCGGATGATGGAAGAATGAAATATTCATCATCAGTGAGGTGTTAGAGATGATGGAAGAACGAAATATTCATCATCACAATGCTGTAGGATGATGGAAGAATGAAATATAAACTCCACAGATTTGAACCAAGTTTCTGCTACAATAAAGTGTCTTAGTTTTTCCTCTCACTTCATGAACTTTGTGCAAATATAAAACCTAAATTAATTTTTTTTTTTAATGTAGTACAAAATGAAAGAAAAGAAATATTAAATTCTTTTTTTTAAATGAGTATACAGTGATAAAGATAAGTTGTTTAGCTATACACTTTGAAACCGAAGTAATCACATACTGTAGCTGACACACAAAATACACACAGTATACCTTTCTGGGCTTTTTACCTCCTCTGTCAAGGTTGTAACAGCCTGCCTGCAAACAGTCGGGAGATAAACAACTACATGAGAATGTCATTTACAACAGATGATACAAGTCTGTGTACCAGAGATGATCAAGAATCTATCCTCCCTCCTCAAAGTTCTCCTAGAAACAGGCTGCTGAACAGTTTAGCAGACAGGGTAAAAACGAAGTATTCCTCACTACAGTGGAAATCTCCTAAGGTGGCTGTATCTTTGAGCCCTCTTTATTAATTAAAAAATATTAATCCACTCACGTAGGTGATGACTAAGGCAATACAGCAGAAGACTTTAAACATTAAATGGCAGGACAAGTTCAGGAACTAGGGGGTCTGGGAAAGAGCAGGACAAGGACCTATGAATTGACAAACCATGCATAGGAAATGGGATGTGGAGTGGTTACACACTGAGGAAACCTGACACCGGCATAACAAGACAGGCACTGACGTGGAATCCTCAGGGAAACAAAAAATGAGCAAGACCTAGACACACCTGGAGACAGTGCTCAGAGACAAGGGATACACATGGAAGGAAGCAGAGAATAACTCCAAGAACAGGGATGACTGGAGAGCCTTTATCCATGGCCTAAGGAGTGAAAGGCAATGATGATAGTCCACTCCCCATCCGGCTCAATGCACGAGTTTCAGACTTAACAATGGTGTCAGCTTCATGAACTCAAATTTACAGCTTCAAAAGCAAGCAAGAATAAACCAACCAGATGGTGATGATTCTAAACCATGTAGTAATCATGTTTTATGAAATTACCTATATACCATATATATGCAGCATTCTTAATATGTTCAAGTGTTAGGCCATGCTGAGTCTTGACCTGTCTCCAGGATGATTGTTCACTTTCTGGTAGCAGCCCCACAGCTTCTGTCCCCAGATCCAGACTCAGCCAGGTGTTGCTGAACAAGTTTTCACACTCTGAACTTTCTATGAGTGCAACTTCCTCTTTGGGACTGGCTGAAATGATACTGATCCTGCCTCTTGGACTGAAAGTAGTGGCTTCTGGATCCCATCATCACTGTTACCTCCATTCATCAGGTTCTTGATGAATGCCATGGAACACCTGCAATGTGTTGAGATTCTCCTCAAGGTAGGACATCAGAGCTTCTATGAACACTTAAAAAATATTAATCCACTCACGTAGGTGATGACTAAGGCAATACAGCAGAAGACTTTAAACATTAAATGGCAGGACAAGTTCAGGAACTAGGGGGTCTGGGAAAGAGCAGGACAAGGACCTATGAATTGACAAACCATGTATAGGAAATGGGATGTGGAGTGGTTACACACTGAGGAAACCTGACACCGGCATAACAAGACAGGCACTGACGTGGAATCCTCAGGGAAACAAAAAATGAGCAAGACCTAGACACACCTGGAGACAGTGCTCAGAGACAAGGGATACACATGGAAGGAAGCAGAGAATAATTCCAAGAACAGGGATGACTGGAGAGCCTTTATCCATGGCCTAAGGAGTGAAAGGCAATGATGATAGTCCACTCCCCATCCGGCTCAATGCACGAGTTTCAGACTTAACAATGGTGTCAGCTTCATGAACTCAAATTTACAGCTTCAAAAGCAAGCAAGAATAAACCAACCAGATGGTGATGATTCTAAACCATGTAGTAATCATGTTTTATGAAATTACCTATATACCATATATATGCAGCATTCTTAATATGTTCAAGTGTTAGGCCATGCTGAGTCTTGACCTGTCTCCAGGTCGACTGTTCACTTTCTGGTAGCAGCCCCACAGCTTCTGTCCCCAGATCCAGACTCAGCCAGGTGTTGCTGAACAAGTTTTCACACTCTGAACTTTCTATGAGTGCAACTTCCTCTTTGGGACTGGCTGAAATGATACTGATCCTGCCTCTTGGACTGAAAGTAGTGGCTTCTGGATCCCATCATCACTGTTACCTCCATTCATCAGGTTCTTGATGAATGCCATGGAACACCTGCAATGTGTTGAGATTCTCCTCAAGGTAGGACATCAGAGCTTCTATGAACACTTCCAACATTTTACATGAGTGTATGTACATACATTTACACTTATAAATTTTCTGTCAAGACTCCAAAAGCACTATCTAAACACCAATGAAGAGTGCTTTCTTTGAGAAACCTGTAAGAAATATATATGTTCTATATCCTCACATATGTTCTACGTATCACCTTTTCTCTCTGAAACTATGATGGTATCTGCAAGTGTCAAATGTCATCAATAACATTAAAAACTTATTTTGTAACAAAAAGATCTGACAATGTAGATTAACAGCCAGGTTACTTCACTGCTATAACTGGTCTACTATCAATCTAGGAATCACAAGACCAATGAGTCAAAGAAGAAGTAGTAGTAGCAGAAGAAGAACAAGAAGAAGAAGAAGGATGAAGGAAGAAGAAAAAAGAATGATGAAGGAAGAAGAAGAAAAACAAGGATGAATGAAGAAGAAGAAGAAGGAGGAGGAAGAGGAGGAGTAGGAGGAGGAAGAACAACACCAACAACAACAAGAACAAGAAGGAGGAGGAGGAGGAGGAAGAAGAAGAAGAAGAACAAGAAGGAGGAGGAAGTCATCAATACAGACAAGTGGAAAACAAGAGAATCAGACAAGCACTCTGTGACTGCAACAGACAACAAGATCTCCACCAGATGTGTACCGCAGCTGACCTACTCTCTAAACATGGCACCACACACAGCTAAACTTATCACCACCAGTGATAAAAATGACAATCCACCCAGTCATACACACACAACAAGAGCAAGAAGCTATTACTTACCAGCCTCCAATAGAAAATATGACATAAAGAAGTGCCAAAGAGATACGCCCAGGATCTGAATGTAATCCCTCTAGAGGTTCATGGAAGTTCTCCCCTGAATCTGCCAACAGTTAAGAGAACGTGAGTATGCTTTTATCTGTTACTAAAACAGTGCAATATTTTGGCTTGAACCTTCATTAAATTAAAACAACAAAAGTTTATGAAAAAAAAATGATGGAGAACAGGTACAACATATACTTAAAAATGAAAGATTTAACATATAAAGAAACAGGCACCTAAATTGTTAGAATCGGGTGCCCTTGTGGAGCTGGGAAAGGAAAGTCAGCCAGCCTGCCAAACATGGTGCTGATCCCATGATCCTCCAGTGCGACATGAGGTCAAGGAAAACACAGGTATTAACACCATGACATAACAGGACTAAATTTTATAATGACTTTTCCTGATAAATTTGCAAATCCACACAGATTGCTAGCCTACAAATTTTTAAGTACATGTAATTTGCTTTGTAAAGTATGCGCTGCATTTATAAACAAAAGCTGAATCTGTTTTATTTAAAAAAAAAAAAAAAAAAAAGTAATTTCCAATTCGAACATCTATTTTGAATGAAAGAGTATGAACGAACAAACAAACTTTATTTTCAAAGAGTTAAGAACTGTGCATGCAGGCCCGTCTAACATTCTGCCATTCATCATACAGCTTTCACTCAGACACAGTCATTCAGCATTTATTAATGAGCACTAATAATCATAAAAAGGTAAAAGGTAAAGGTAATCCTGTCATGTCTTAGAGGCACATAGGGATATGGTGTTGGTGCCCATATTTTCCTTGACCTGTCAGCACACTAGAGGGTGATATGGTCAGTATCCCGCCTGGCCGCCTTTCCTTCCCCAACTCCAGAAGAAGTCAGGTACCCATTTCTACAGCTGGGTGACTGGGGTGCCTCTGGCCAGATATGAACCCCCGACCTTCATCATGAGAGACCAGTGCACTAACCACTTCACAACTCAGACACCCATTAATAATCATGAAGACACAATTAAATTATTACATAAATAAATAATAAACTTATCTCTTGTCCATACACTCCACACTCTGATTTATGTAACACCAGGAAATAAACTTGCACTCTTACATTCATTCAAAACTAAAATTATAGAAAACCTGTTAAATAAAAGAACAATCCAACCATACTTTAAACTACTTTAGACTATGCTTAGGGAGGCATATAGTCCATATCACACAGATGTTGACAAAGTTTGAATTATAAGAACAAATATTACTTGTCATGTAAACTGCCTTCTCATGTGAAGGCTGTGGGTTGAAGACCCACTAGTTTAGAACTCCAGCCACTTCAGTCATAAAAAAAATTGGTTCACAACATACTTAGTCGTGGGAAACTGCTTTGAAAGTGAGGAATATCTGCTTGCAAAGTGAGCCACATGATGTATGAATCTCTGCCTGCATAGTGAGCTACATAATGTATGAATGTCTGCCTGCAGAGTGAGCTACACAATGTATGAATGTCTGCCTGCAGAGTGAGCTACACAATGTATGAATGTCTGCCTGCAGAGTGAGCCACATAATGTATGAATGTCTGCCTGCAGAGTGAGCCACATAATGTATGAATGTCTGCCTGCAGAGTGACCCATGTAATGTACGAATGTCTGTCTGCAAAGTGAGCCACATAATGTACGAATGTCTGTCTGCAAAGTGAGGCACATAATGTATGAATGTCTGCCTGCAAAGTGAGCCACATAATGTATGAACGTCTGCCTGCAGAGTGAGCCACATAATGTATGAATGTCTGCCCGCAGAGTGAGCCACATAATGTATGAATGTCTGAAAAGTGAGCCACATAACGTACATATGGCTGTCAGGACATTGTAACCAGACTTAAAGTTCCAAAACCACACAAAGAGCTTTGTAATGCATGCATTTTGTTATGTTTTCACAGAAAATAACTGTAGCTCAGCTCCATCCAACAAGAAGATATCTCAGACCGCAGCAATGGCTGCTAAGAGCTATGCAGCTAAACAAATGATTCAACAAACTGCCAGGCTTTCATGTCACTGTGACAGTTCCAAACCACACAAACCTACCTACTCCCAAAACATAAATAGCCGCACAGATAATTATAGCAATGGCAATCATCTTGCATGCTGTCAGGAAGCTCTGTATATGCATCAGAATTTGGAGGCAGAAACAGTTCATGAAGGCCACACTTACTGAAAATTTTAAAAGTAATAACAAAACATATGAACAAGTTATTATAATAGCAATAAAACTAGTAATACAATAATTCAATCATTAGATGACATGCTGATAGGCAACAGTTGCTGTGATTATCAATTTAATGCAGCCCTTGATATTAATAATCAGATCTGTTGCTTTACCTTAGCTGTGGCACTTGGTCAGCCCACTGAGATATTTCCCACTCTCTCTCTCTTCAATTGGTCAGCCCACTGAGATACTTCCCACTCTCCTTACTTGGTCAGCCCACTGAGATACTTCCTACTCTCCTCACTTGGTCAGCCCATTTAGATACTTCCCACTCTCTTTCTCCTCTCTTGATCAGCCCACTGAGATACTTCCTACTCTCTCTCTCTCTCTCTTCACCTGGTCAGCCCACTGAGATAATTCCCACTCTCCTCACTTGGTCAGCCCACTGAGATACTTCCTACTCTCCTCACTTGGTCAGCCCACTGAGATACTTCCCACTCTCTCTCTCCTCACCTGGTCAGCTCACTGAGATACTTCCCACTCTCCTCACTTGGTCAGCCCACTGAGATACTTCCCACTCTCTCTCTCTTCACCTGGTCAGCCCACTGTGATACTTCCCACTCTCTCTCCTCACTTTGTCAGCCCACTGATATACTTCCCACTCTCCTCACTTGAGCAGCCCATTAAAATAATTCCCACTCTTTCTCTTCATTTGGTCAGTCCACTTAGATACTTCCCACTCTCTCTCTCCTCATTTGGGCAGCCCAGTGAAATACTTCCCACTCTCTCTCCTCACTTGGGCAGCCCACTGTGATACTTCTCACTCTCTCTCCTCACTTGGGCAACCCACTGAGATACTTCCCACTCTCTCTCTCTCCTCACTTGGGCAGCCCAGTGAGATACTTCCCACTCTCTCTCTCTCCTCACTTGGGCAACCCACTGAGATACTTCCCACTCTCTCTCTCTCCCCTCACTTGGGCAACCCACTGAGATACTTCCCACTCTCTCTCTCTCTCCTCACTTGGGCAGCCCACTGAGATACTTCCCACTCTCTCTCTCTCCTCACTTGGGCAACCCACTGAGATACTTCCCACCCTCTCTCTCTCTCCTCACTTGGGCAGCCCACTGAGATACTTCCCACTCTCACTCCTCACTCGACCCATCCCATGACTGTCAGGTTCTCTAATTTCTGTCTTCTCATGACATGTCCAAAGGGTTCTGCCACTTCCTCACCCTTTTAATTAGTTTTTGTTATTCCGAAACTTCTAGGAGAACTACTTCTTGAGCTTTTCTGGTTTTATTTTGCATCCTTCTCTAAAAGCTATGTTTCTAATTCATTTTATTTAATATACGAAGATGAATCAAATGAATGTTAGAAAATGTTAATAAAATTTTTGAAAGAAGAGACAGAAACCCCATAGTAGTACCATCTGTTATCATCTGTAAGCAGATAGAGCCATCACCACCAAGCAGGTGATAATAACATGTCCAGATAGTGGCTACATTGCAGACATACTCTGAATAAGTAGTGCTTTCTGCCATCTGAATCTTGTCCGCCAAAGATCTGAATCCTTCAGACATGCACCATGAAAGAGCTGTGTGTATGGTGATGAGTGCATGTACAAGGCTCATGTCTACAAGTGGATTATCTTCTTCTTCTTCTTTTTCTTCGTTCGGTTCTACCACCAAGATCGCCCAGTGATCCTAATGACTTTACTCCTGTGGTTCTTGTCATAGTCTCATTTAGATGGAGGCTCAGAGCATCGTGGGGTTTGGGCCTATATTCTCAGTGGGTCACAGAAGCGGCATTGCATGACACTGTGGTTTTCAATGCACCAGTTTAATCTAGAGTTGGACTTTCTCACCGGAAAACCTCGACGTGGTTTGGATATGAATATATCCCTGCTAGGTGAGAGGTGTTTGCCCATCCAGCGTAGAGTTGGACTTTCCCACAGGAAAACCTCGACGTGTTTTGGATATCACTATATCCCTGCCGGGTGAGAGGTGGTTGCCCATCCAGTCCAGAGTTGGACTTTCTCACCAGAAAACCTCAACGTGATTTGGATATAATATATCCCCGTCGGGTGAGAGATGGCTGTCTAGGTAGACTGCATTGGTCCAGTGTCTCTGACTTCAGCATTTTGTGGTCATGGCCGCTACCCTTCCTGGTGGTGACCAGAATGGAGCTTTTGCAAAGGAGGATGAATCCTCACCACTAGTGAGTTTCACCGCTGGGTTAAGCCGGTTTAGGCGTGTTATCCCACTATAGGTGTATACAGGATGTGACCGGCCTCTAGAGCAGAGGTACTGTGGTATGCACAGCCATTAAGTTTCACCCCTGGGTTAAGCTGGATTAAGCATATTGCCCCAGTATGAGTGTATATAGGACGTGGCCGGCCTCTAGAGCAGAGGTGACGTGGTATGATTAGCCCTTACCATGAGTCTGCTGGCATCATCTTTTCCACAGCGGCGCCACACGGCAACCCTAATCGCATTTTTCTTCATTGGCCGGGAGGAATTTCACCCCACGTGTGGCAGCTGAAGAATCTTGCCAGCACAGACAACTGGGTTATGACTTTCAAGACATGCTTACATGATGTCATTCATCCTGGGCAAGCACGCAAAGGATGCAATGCCCTAGTGACTAAGAATTCAGGATAAAAGGATTTTTTTTCTCTCACTGGCATTCAGGTGCTGGTTCATAGGTGGTACAAATGCACTGCAAAGCAAGGGGACTATACTGAAAAATAGGGATGTTATCTTCCCTGTACTAAATAAAAGTTTTGTGTAATTCTCATTTTCTAACTTTCATTTGATTCATCCTTGCAAAAATAACCTAAAAATAATTTTTTCTTTATTAAATATATCTGTTCTCTCCCCACCCCCCACCCCCCCAACCAACCCCATGGTCTATCCCACTCCAAAAAAAAAAAAAGAGAGAAACTTTAAACTGAAGGTAAAGTCAATGCCAAGATTAATATCTACAGATATCATACTGAGGCATGAACTATGGTCATTTTCTTAAATCCTCAAAGTGGACTCAGAACACAGGCATCACAGTCAGTTCTATCACCATAGGGGTCACATCAATCTCTGCCCAACAGGCCAGGCTGTTATGCTATGCTGTGCCAGCCCCCCCCCCCTTTGAGAAACACTGAATTGAGTCTAGGTCAGGGTCTCATCCAGCCTTGCTTCATTGGCAGCAAGTAATTTCTTATCCCTAGAAAACAACTACCAACATTCCAACTTTAACTCTGACTACTAATCAACACCCACAACACACGAACATTCTTTGTTATCATTTATCACAGCCACTGTGCTTTTACCAGGAAAAGACTCGAAGCCTATTTTAGCATTTACTGCAGTTTAAATTACAAACTCTCAGCTAAAGAACAAGGCAGCCTGTTTGGCTGAGTGGTTAGGCCCTCTGTCTACTAATTAATCTGGTGGTGCCAGGTTCAAGTCCCAACAGTTGAGATTTTTTTTTCTGCTACCACCACACCACAAAGCCTCTGGGGTCCATCCAGGCTCTAAAACTGGGTACCAGAGAAATCTGGGAAGGTAAATGCAACTAAGAATAATCCACACTTTCATGTGACAAAGGTCTTGGAAATATAAGCCTAACACCACATCCCAAATATGCCTTAATGGCATGGAAACAAAAATTTGTACCTTTTTTTAAGTAAAGAACAAAATTATATACTGCAATCATTTTATTTTACATTTTTTGAAAAGTTGTTTAAACTGCTCATGGTGATCTAGGAGTTAATATGCCACAGTTAATGCAGGCAATTCTTGCTATACAATTCTGCTTATGGTAATCAAATACTGGATGCTGCTGTGTTATATTATGGTAATCAAATATTGGTTACTGTTGTGTTAACTTATGGTAATCAAATATTGGTTACTGTTGTGTTATCTTATGGTAATCAAATATTGGTTACTGTTGTGTTAACTTATGGTAATCAAATATTGGTTACTGTTGTGTTAACTTATGGTAATCAAATATTGGTTACTGTTGTGTTAACTTATGGTAATCAAATATTGATTACTGTTGTCTTATGTTAAGCAAATATTGGTTACTGCTGTTATCTCCCTGAAACCACAATCACAATGTTCTTTCCAGTCAGCGCACTGAAGGTACAGAGAAACAGCATCATATCAAACTGAAAGTGAGAGTTACAGTGGCTACTTTTTTCATTTCCTCATTGGAGCTACAAAACTGGGGAAGCGCAATACTTCTTTAACAGACCCCCCCCCCCCCATCACCATGAAGCCTGGAGGTAGCGGCTTCTGGGTACCACTGTCACTGTTGCTTCCATTCACCAGGTTCTTGATGAATGCCATGGGACACATGCACAATGCCATGGGACACATGCACAATGCCATGGGACACATGCACAATGCCATGGGACACATGCACAATGCCATGGGACACATGCACAATGCCATGGGACACATGCACAATGCCATGGGACACATGCACAATGCTGAGATTCTCCTCGTGGGGGGGGGGGGAGCAGAGGCTTATGTGAAAACATTCTCAAAGCTATAATCCCTGACCTAATAACCGGTCTGTTACTCAGGGTACCAACAGAGATGTGAGACTGTATCCCCTTTCCTCTCAAATTACATTCACTCATTCATTATGAGCCTGCTGAAAAAAAATTTTTTTTTAAATGTGTTGGCAATAATGCTTCTCTAGTTTGCGCATTCCTTGGAGTTTCTGCAAATGCTCTTCTTTGGTCTTACTATCTCTTCTTTGCTCTTACTGTCTCTTCTTTGCTCTTACTATCTCTTCTTTGCTCTTACTATCTCTTCTTTGCTCTAAATATCTCTTCTTTGCTCTAATATCTCTTCTTTGCTCATACTATCTCTTCTTGCTCTTACTATCTTCTTTGCTCTTACTATCTCTTCTTTGCTCTTACTATCTCTTCTTTGCTCATACTATCTCTTCAGTGGTCTTACTATCTCTTCTTTGCTCTTACTATCTCTTCTTTGCTCATACTATCTCTTCAGTGGTCTTACTATCTCTTCTTTGCTCTTACTATCTCTTCTTTGCTCTTACTATCTCTTCTTTGCTCATACTATCTCTTCAGTGGTCTTACTATCTCTTCTTTGCTCTTACTATCTCTTCTTTGCTCATACTATCTCTTCAGTGGTCTTACTATCTCTTCTTTGCTCTTACTATCTCTTCAGTGGTCTTACTATCTCTTCTTTGCTCTTACTATCTCTTCTTTGCTCTTACTATCTCTTCTTTGCTCATACTACCTCTTCAGTGGTCTTACTATCTCTTCTTTGCTCTTACTATCTCTTCAGTGGTCTTACTATCTCTTCTTTGCTCTTACTATCTCTTCTTTGCTCTTACTATCTCTTCTTTGCTCTAAATATCTCTTCTTTGCTCTTACTATCTCTTCTTTGCTCTTACTATCTCTTCTTTGCTCTAAATATCTCTTCTTTGCTCTTACTATCTCTTCTTTGCTCTTACTATCTCTTCTTTGCTCTTACAATCTCTTCTTTGCTCTTACTATCTCTTCTTTGCTCTTACTATCTCTTCTTTGCTCATACTATCTCTTCAGTGGTCTTACTATCTCTTCTTTGCTCTTACTATCTCTTCTTTGCTCTTACTATCTCTTCTTGCTCTTACTATCTCTTCAGTGGTCTTACTATTCTTCTTTGCTCATACTATCTCTTCTTTGCTCTTACTATCTCTTCTTTGCTCTTACTATCTCTTCAGTGGTCTTACTATCTCTTCTTTGCTCTTACTATCTCTTCTTTGCTCATACTATCTCTTCAGTGGTCTTACTATCTCTTCTTTGCTCTTACTATCTCTTCTTTGCTCTTACTATCTCTTCTTTACTCATACTATCTCTTCAGTGGTCTTACTATCTCTTCTTTGCTCTTACTATCTCTTCTTTGCTCTTACTATCTCTTCTTTGCTCTAAATATCTCTTCTTTGCTCTTACTATCTCTTCTTTGCTCTTACTATCTCTTCTTTGCTCTAAATATCTCTTCTTTGCTCTTACTATCTCTTCTTTGCTCTTACTATCTCTTCTTTGCTCATACTATCTCTTCAGTGGTCTTACTATCTCTTCTTTGCTCTTACTATCTCTTCTTTGCTCTTACTATCTCTTCTTTGCTCTTACTATTCTTCTTTGCTCTAAATATCTCTTCTTTGCTCTTACTATCTCTTCTTTGCTCTTACTATCTCTTCTTTGCTCATACTATCTCTTCAGTGGTCTTACTATCTCTTCTTTGCTCTTACTATCTCTTCTTTGCTCTTACTATCTCTTCTTTGCTCTTACTATCTCTTCTTTGCTCATACTATCTCTTCTTTGCTCTTACTATCTCTTCTTTGCTCTTACTATCTCTTCTTTGCTCATACTATCTCTTCTTTGCTCTTACTATCTCTTCTTTGCTCATACTATCTCTTCTTTGCTCTTACTATCTCTTCTTTGCTCTTACTATCTGGCCAGTTCAATGAGGTATTTTCCCCTCAGTCCTTTTCTTCCTCTTCCCACCCCCCCCCCCCCCCATCCCCACCCCACCCCCAATATTTACAAGCCAGGACATGAACTGGCTCTTTTGCCTGCAAGTTTAATAATAATAATGATAATAATAATGATAATAAATAATTATAAAATATAATTTATATCCTTGAGAACATATGGAATTCAAAAGCTATAAGCACAAAAACCAAGTTAAGATTATTCAATTCAAATGTAACATCTACCCTCATTTACGCATGAGAAAGCTGGAAAACAACTAAAGAAATAGACAAGAAATTAGACTCTTTTGAAAACAAATGCCTAAGGAAAATACTCTGCATCAAGTGGAACGAATTTAAGAATAATGCAGAGATGGGTGATCAGGAAAAGGAGATGGACATATGTTGGTCACTTGATGAGAAGAAATGATCAGAGAATCCCAAAACAAGTTATCAAGTGGAACACAACAGGCCAAAGAAAAAGAGGCAGACTGCATGAAACTCTGAAGAGGTCACTGTTAAGAGAGGCCAAATTAACAGGCATAATATCCCTTGATGAGGTTAACGACTCGCCGAAGACAGGAAAAACTGGCAACTACTTTGCGAGCCCTATGTGACGTTTAACGGCACAGGAAGGATATAAGATATAAGAAGATAAGATAATTTATATATATATATATATGATCTAGCTAAGTTCTAAGTGTACTACTCTATGGAAGTGAATGCTGGAAAATCACCAAAACCATAGAAAACAAGTTGAATTCTTTCCAGACTAAATGTTTACGAAGAATTAGAAAAATATTTTGGCCAAACACAATAAGAAATAACATCTTATTAGCAGAAATGCAGATGAAACCACTGACAACAATTATTGAGGAAAGACGCTGGCGATGGTTGGGACATGTGCTCCGAATGACTGACAACTCACTACCAAAAATAGCACTAAGATGGACACCACAGGGGAGCAGAAGTAAGGGTAGAAAAAAGAGACATGGAGAAGAACAACAGAAAGGATGTTTAGCAATAGAGGGCTCACCTGGGCAAGACCAGAAAAAAAGGCGAAGGACAGGCATTTGTGGAAAACCCTTGCGGAAGCCCCATGTGCCCTGGGCACTTAAGGTTCAGAGAGAGAGAGAGAGATCTAGCTAAGAAAACCAATGAAGAAGTCTTAAGAGAGGCTGGAGTTAAAAGTTAATTACAGCAAAGATCTGAGGAAGACAAGAGAGATTTGTAGGAAAAAGAGGAAAATTGGAATACACTGTGGCAACTGGAAGAACTGAGGGAAAAAGAGACAGAGGAAGACAGAAAGAGAAGTTACTGGATGGACTGTCGGTGTGGCTAGGAAGAAAGTCACTGGCGGATCTCATAATCAAGTCTAAAGACAGGGAATTGTGGAGAGAAATGATCACCTACGCCACGTGGCATGGCACTTGATTGACTGACTGACTAGGGAATTGTGTTGTTCCACTCTCTACAGTAGAGAGTTTCCTGAATAATAATAATAATTAAAAAGTATCCAGCTAGCCAGGATATGAACTGGTTATAATTCACCTATGATAATAATAATAAACTATCATTTGCCCTGGTGATGGCTATCATGCTTTTCTACAATTCCCTGCTCCGAGTGTTGATTCTAAGATGTGCTGGCATTCTTTGTCTGTGCCATCTTGTTAGTCCATCCAGCATTTTCTGTCTGTCTACCTCGATCATATAATAACAATAATAACAGTAGTAACAGTAGTAGTAGTAGTAGTAGTAGTAGCAGCAGCAGCAGTAGTAGCAGTAGACTTACAAAGTATCCAGCAAGCCAGGATCTGAACAGCCAGTTCATGCCAACCTTCACTGCACTGAGTGTCCCCAACTGCTGCCCTGATAATATAAACTGCTGCTATCTGTGAAGCAAAGGCTATGAAAGGTCCTGAGATAAGAATGATATACCCCCAAGCCAGCAGAAATCCAGTCAAATTCCCAAACGTCAGTGTCAGATATAAGTACGGTCCGCCAGCGCTTCTGAAGACTGTCCCCATCTCTGTGAAACAAAGAGCGAGAGAGTAGACCAAGAATCCACCAACACACATTAGAACTAAAGCAGACACGATGGAACCTGATTTGTCTATAACCGGTCCGGGTGTGATGAAGATGGCGATGTGTCCTGTGATAGATACCAGCAATGCTACGACATTGAATAAAGTGAGATGACGTTTCATTGTTGTCTCTTCTGGTCCTCTCTCTGGAGAAGCATTTGAAATTGTATTCTTCATTCTGATATATGTACCGGACTGGTTATGGGGGAACCTCCTCCAAAAGTTTACGTTTGACATAAGAGTTACCCTTCCTGGTTTCTCAGCCAATCGGATATAACAATCATCATGTGCCATCTGAACCTGGAAAAGCAGTAATGGTTGTCGGTAAAGTAAGAGAAAAAATTTTGTAGGATTAGACCTCGAAAAAATCGTAGACAAAGCACTTTAGTTAGACGTGAGAGAAAGAAAAATCACAAGAGAATTACCTGGGATTCGAACACGGACTCCGGTTGGACGAGCAGCCGTCTAGCCACGAGAGAACAGCGTACTATCGACTTAGCGTACCGAGTGGGTTAGTGCGCTGTCTTTCGTGGCGAAAGTCGATTATTCAAATCATAGAGCAGTCCCAGTCACCCAGCTGTAGAAGTGGATACTTAATTCTTTATGGAGCTGGGGAAAGAAGGATGGGATGCTGATATACGCCTCTAGTATCCCCATATTTTCTTTGGCATGTCTGCACACCAAAGGACGGTATGGTCAACATCTCGCCTGACCACCTGTCCTGTTACACTCCAAGGGAAGTCAGATGCTCATGTCAACAGCAGGGTTAAAGGGGGTTTCTGGCCAAAGTAAAACAACCGGGCGTTCTTCGTGAGAGATTAGTGCATTAACTCGGGCACCGAAACATGAAATGGCTACAGTAACTTTTCTTCTTACAGTTCATCTAGCCACGTTTATATCTGGCCATCTCAAATACTGTCCTTTAGCACACCTTGCAATCTATATCTTGTTCACTCATCTGTATCGTCTTCTCTTTCGTCTTTTTCCTTTATCCTCTCTCTCTCTCTCTCTCTCTCTCTCTCTCTCTAGCGAGTATGGCATGGGAGTGAATATGTTTTCGCAGTTCCTTTCTTTGTCTAAAAGAAATTATCCAACAATTATCCAAGAAATATGAGATGTCAAGATAATTACACTTTTGAAAGGGGGGGGGGGACAATAACAGCAAATGTAGTCTACTGATTACTTGTGTCTGCTATAAACGAAAGCTTCCCCTCTAATCATCCCGAAGCACCAGGTAAAAAAAAATAACTGAGTCAACTCGAAGTCACAATGCAGTTATAAGGCAGGCGATCAACCAGCTATATATCACAACACTTGGCCCGCGGGCCATATCTAGCAATGACTCGCGGCAAATCTAATTAATTTCTTTGAAAAAAAGAAAACTGTATAATTTGCCGGAAACGTTAACAATACTGATTTTATATTGTATACTTACAAAGAAAAAGAGGCAGACCGCGTGAAACTCTGAAGAGGGCATTGTTAAGAGACGCCAAATTAACAGGCATAAAATCCTTTGATGAGGTTGAAAGTCTCGCCGGAGACAGGAAAAATTGGCGAACTACTTTGCGAGCCCTATGTGACGTTTAACGGCTCGGGAAGGATATAAGATGTAAGATAAGACTTACAATGGCCTGGCTTGTGATCCTTCCCACGCCCTGAAATGGAGTCTAATTCAATGGCCAATCTTTAACTCGATCAAAGGACAGACAGTTATTCTTCTGTTGTCTAGAAACTTCTTAACCTCAAGTTGTTCCACGTGTGTGCGCTTGGCCTAGCTGGTTCCAGTTCATCTCCTTATGTTATCCATCCATCTTTGTCATTGCCGTCCTCTTGTTCTCTTCCCTTCGGTCTCACCCTCCAGAAGTACTTCTTGAGTATACTATATTTGATATGTAATTGTTTTTATTACATTAATTTGATTAATTTAATTAAACAATTAAATAAAATATAGTATAAATTCACTGTAATGATATTCCTCTTGACATGCCCAAAGTATCTTAGTTGTCTTTTTTAAAATGATTTTCAATATTTCTCCTTTCACTTCTAGCTGGTTTAGCATTATTTGTTTGTTTTCTGTCCAAGGAATACGCCCTAGTTTGCTATATATCCACATTTCATGGGCCCCAGTTTTCTTTTCAGTTGTCTTATTCAGTTATCGAGGCTTATACACTGTAAAGGAGTATTGAGTACATGTGACATTTTACGATATGTAGTCTCATAAATGCCTTTGAATGCAAATGCTACAGAAGAGTTCTTCAAATATCATGGACACAGAAAAGAACAAATATATCCATACTACAAAAACTTAATATTGAAGAAGGCTGGCTGGTAAAGAGGATTAAACAGAGAAAACTTAAATATTTTGGACATATTAAACGTCATGATAATTTAGAGAAGATCATCTTGGAAGGGTACATAATGGGAAAAAGAAAGAGAGAAAGACCAAGGCGAGATAGCTGCAAATGGATGCATCAGAAACAGGGCATCTTGCTTACAACCGAGAGGCCTACAGGAGATCTGTTAGGGAGGCAAAGTTCTGCAAAGGACATGCAATTGACTGACTGACTGATATTGTTATTACAATGGAGGATTATGCTGCTCAGATACTGGTAGAATGCTCTGCACAAGGAAGCTCGGAAGTTTTCACAAACGGCTAATCTGCGTCATAATCTTCTTATAAGATGAAAAGGACTAGTATGTTTTCATGAAAAATTTATCTAGTATCTTTTCGTTTTCTGTTCAAGGAAAAAGTCCCATTCTTCTGTATACTCAAATTTCAAGACCTGTCACTTTGTGTTGTTTATTTCACAAGCTTCTACACCAAATTCTTCTTCTTCTTTGTTCAAGTTCTTGGTCAAGCTAAATCAGAAGCCCGGTCTCCAGAATGAAGTCTACAGTCTTCTCCGGGTCTTCCTGGCAGCCCCACAGCTCACACTCTAGGCCCCGATCCCTGTGGCAATGTCTGGTAGCGTATTCTACGCCAAAGATTCTCACTATTAGTTTGCGAGGACATGCTTGCAGATATGACGGCAGTTTGATGTTTTCTTAAAGGATGGAGCGGTGAAATGAAACGAGGAGGTAAACAAAAACAAAACAAAAAAAACAAAAAAAATTTA
The DNA here is from genome assembly GCA_009760885.1 of Achatina immaculata. Classification (NCBI taxonomy): domain Eukaryota; kingdom Metazoa; phylum Mollusca; class Gastropoda; order Stylommatophora; family Achatinidae; genus Lissachatina; species Lissachatina immaculata. Next base: position 2,201,211 of record CM019709.1, on the reverse strand, counting down.
AGAATACAAAATTCGCTGAGTTAAATTTCAGAGAAGTTTAAAGGGGCAAAACGCATGCTCCGAGGTACGTTTGTAATGATCTGAGTTGTGTTTTGCTCTTGGCAACAGAGTTTCCTGCTTAGAATTCCTTTTTTTTTTTTGGAAGAGAGGAAATATATATTGACGTATAACAGTATGTTGGAAAATGTACTGTTACGATGGTTGGATTTTGCATAAAATGGATATAATACGGGGTATTTTAATATTTGGACCATTTGGTATTTTTGTTGTGTGGGAGTTCAATTGAAAGGTCAAGGTGAGACGCTGGTGTTCCACTGGATTTTTATGAACTTAGCCTTGACATGTTAGTAATAGAAAAGTTGTTTACGGAATGTCCAGAGTGTTCATGGGAAGGTCGTAAACAGGTAGAATCACGGGCTGAGTGACTCTCGGGATAGAAACTTCGGGAAGATTTAGGGGAATAGTTAGGACATATTTAAGGAGTGAGAGGAGGAGATTTGGGGAGAGGATTTTATTATTATTATGACAGAATGATTATGATAGATTGAGAGAGATAGAGTTAGGATGAATTATGAGGATTGTTTAGTAGCTTGAGATTCATTATGACTGAAAATTCATTATGTAGAGGTTGACTGAGTAGGATGTTCCAGATAGGATGCCAGGGTGTGAAGCTGTATGTAGGATCCATGGAATTTTCAGTGAGTTAATAAGTTGGCTCTTATTCCATCATGTTGAATGCCTGTTTTTCCTAGCTGAGAGTAGTAGTCTGTTGCACACTCTCTCCTTACATGGCGAACTAGTTCTCGTCTGGAGAGGAGTTTATTGGCTACATCCTCGTTTATTCACCACTCATCTTCCCCATAATAAATATGTGTAATTGCTATATCAATTTGAGTGTTGGTGGTTCTCAAACTGTTGAGATGTGTTCGTTCTTAGAAATTCCTCAGATTTAATGAGTATATAACGAAAAAAAAAGTAGTACAGTTTATCATTTTGGTGGCGGCTTTACACAATTGCGAAGTACTTCAATTATTGCCGTGTCTGTAACTAGCAGACAGATGCACAGTACATCTAAATGTTTGGTGCAGTACGGCTGAATTAAAATATCAAAGTTATTCTATATTCTTTGAACTACGAACCAGATTTTCTTAGCAGCTGGTACAGTAAAAATGCTGAGACACAAGCGACGTATAAATCTGCGAACATGTTAACAGTGGCTTGGAAGAAGATTCAGAAAGAACTTTTAAAAAGTGGCTCCACCACTACTGGGTCACAGAGAACCTTGGTGATTGATTGATTGATCTTTATTTCAAAAGGGTTAAGAATTGGGCACGCAGGCCCGTCTGACATTCTGCCCTTTATCATACATCTTTCACTCTGTTCCAGACATTCTACAAATATGCTGTTCATATAACAAACATAACTAACACTGAAGCTGAGACACATAAAATAAAATATAACATCTACGTTTCACTCTTAAACATTCACTCAGTACAGAAGTAACTACATACATTATAAATGACTATCTACTAAACAAAATTTTCGGGACTATTCAGAAAACAATTAATTCTATTCGGTGTCTGTAACAGCAGTTTAAGATAACTTTTAAATTACACAAGTTACACAAGCAGCATGTTGGATTACAGTGGCTTGGAAGAAGATTCAGAAAGAACTAAAAAGGTAACTTTTACACCGACTCCACCATTGTAGGGCCCACAAAGAACCCTGCCTAGTTAACCAGAATAAGCCTATTAATAATGGAGCACCACAAAAGATGGGACAATGTCTTCACCAGTTCTGGTTTATCAAGTCCTTATAACAGGATTTTGGTGGTCTTGTTCTTTCTGTCTGTACTGTTGGTGTGTACAGTGTGTTAATGGGGGTTTACTTAGGCCGTATCGTATAGTAGTGATCACGTTACGCACGTGAATAACAGGGTAGACTTTCATCTTGATCTTCGTGAGCTTAAGTTACTGGACTAGTTATACACAGAATTCCAGCTCTCACTTGCTACATTAGTTGAACACTGTTCCAGACATACTTCTCATCCAGGCTCTTCAAAACCTCACGTTGACGACAACTGGTACAGATAGTCAATTAAATCCCGGGTAACGGTGACTTGGAACTTTTATTGATGGAAGGATGATAATATTGATGGAAATAACATTAAATCTGACTGTCGGCTGGTTATCCCTGCCATGTGGCCAGTCCATTCATACGTACAAGTGCAGTACAACTATCACGTTCATATGTTCCACGAAGACATCACACCGCACAGAAAACGTCCACAAAGTTACACATTCAAACCAAAACTGACCCACGCACTCAGCCTTGCCCCCACAATTTCCTGTCACGTGTTTTGCAGCCCCCGTGACCTTCTCGAAGGATCTCAACAGGAGAAAATTCAAAAAGAAAAAACACATAATAATGCCCTTACTATCAAGCCAACAATTTTTACACGAATACTGCAATATCCTGATACCAATACCATTACACGCACAGTCATAATTGCTTTAAAACAACCAAAAACAAATTTTAAAAAATATGTATATAATGATATACTTTATTTTTCGGCTGCAGTATCAGGTAACATTTAGAGCCTGAATTCCGTTTCTGTAATAATGGATGTTTTACTATGGCGGCTTGTTGGGCCTTGGAAAAAGTCACTAGTTTTACATACCTAGGAAGCAAACACCCGCGGGAGACACATCAACAGAAATTATGACCCGAACTGCTTTAGCGTCAAACTCTTTGAACAAGCTGACTGACATCTGGAAATCAAAACAACTCAGTAGGCACACGAAACTCAAGATTTTCAACTCCTGTGTAGTGCCAGTACTAACCTATGGTTGCGAGAGTTGGAGAACATCCCCAGCAATGGAAAAGAGACTAGACGCTTTTGAAAATAAGTGCCTTTAAAGAGTGCAGAATATCTGTTAGCACGACTCCAGATCGGTTACATCAATAAAACAAGAAACTAAATAAGACTACGTATCAAACTTTTTCAGAAGACATCGCTGAAACTAATCGCCCACGTACTTAGAATGGACGAAAAACGACTCTCACACCAAGCATTTGCGTGGTCACCAGGGGGTAAAAGAAAGCGGGGAAGATCCAGAGACACACTAAAAAAAAAGTTATCACCAAGGAGTGTTCAACAATGCTCATCAGAAAAACCGAAGATCTAAAGCAAGTAGCAAGGAATCGCCAGACATAGAGAGCCTTGTCCTCCGCCCCATGCGCCGCCTTTGGCCCAAGAGGATCAACTAAGTGTCCGAATGTATAAACTAGGAAAGATGTGGGAACAGCTTTATTACTTAACAACTACAAATTTGTGACGTTTCGGCGTGAGCCCTAATCATACAGAAACATATAGGACGAAGAAATAGAGAGAGGAGATAAAGTATAGATTCACATGAATACTATTAAAAAGAAAAAAAAAATTTTTAAAAATTGTTAAGACTACTTAGCTGTAAATTGTAAGGTGTGACTTGTCCGGCTCTGTGTGTGTGTGCGCGCGCGCGCATGTGTGTGTGTGTGAGAGTGAGAGAGAGAGAGAGAGAGAGGAATTGATTTAGTAGAATGTGGAGCCCGTTTAAATAGAGACCTGTGATATGTGGTCGGTGGGTTGTAACTGGGGATGGTGGATGGGGAACCGGGGAGGGGAGAGAGAGTAATACAATGTTGACCTAGCCAGGAGAAGTTGAAATAGATGATTAGGGAAGAGGGGTTGCAAAGTGATGCTGTGAGGAAGTTTGAAAAGTAAGAAGGGGTGGAGCTTAGTGGAAAGGTACTATAATGCTTGAAGAGAATTTTAAGTGTAGCTAAACAGCGAGTTTAACCCATGTAGCTCCAGCGTCCCATAATTTTGAATTCAGCGATTCTCAAGCGCCAGGCGACTTGTGTCATCTGCGTGGCTTTGTTCGATGGCTGTTACCAGAAAATCAGATTTGCCTCTGTGGTTGGGGCCATTGAAATGATTTGGGACTGGATTCGAAGCATGGTGGGCGATGTCGTACAGATGTTTTTGCATGCGGTCCCTTAATTTGAGGCCAGTCTCATCAATATACGTTATCCTGCATCTTTTGCAAACGATGGCATATATCACATTACGGGACTCGCATGTGAATCCCTCATGAAGAGTGAGGATAGTTTTGGGAAAGGTGATTATTTTCGTTTCACAGATTACCAGTCAGGTAACGCAGCGGGGGCGGTTATATTTTCTGGTGCCAAAATATGTAAGGGTCTGCTTCAATTGGCTGTGGACGAGGATGTCCTTAAGGTTTGGCTCACGTTTGTGTGCCAATAGGGGTGGATCAGAGAAAATGTTACGAGTGTCGGGGTCGAGTTGGATTAGTGGCAGATGACGATAAAGAATTTTGTTAACCATCTGACCATGCGGATGGAAAGGCAGTACTAACTTAACTCCGTCAGATGGAGTAACAGGCTTTTTCCCTGAATACTTCTTTGCGGCTCACTATTTGGATACGGTTGAAGGCTTCACGAAGGACCTTCTCTGGGTAGTGGCAATGACGGAAAAATTCTAATAACTTGTTAGACTGATCTATAAAGTCCAAATTATCCTGACATGTGCGGCGAAGACGGAGGAGTTGGGAGTATGGGATGGAGTTCTTACAGGCTTCAGGATGAGAGAATGTGTAAAGCAAATAGGTGTGGCTGTCGGTGGGCTTGTAAAATACAGAGGTGACAAGCCTGTTTGTGCCAATAGACATTTTAATGTCTAAAAAGTTAACAGACTTGTCAGAAATTTCATAAGTGAATTTTATGTTGTTACTGAGTGAGTTGGCGAACTACTTTGCGAGCCCTATGTGACGTTTAACGGCACGGGAAGGATATAAGATAAGATATAAGATTGAGTGAGTTGGCGAATTGAATACATTTTTTTAGCTTTTCCTGTGGTATACTTGTGATTCAAATGCCATCATCGGTGTAGCCTTTCATATAATTCTGGAAGTCTGCCAGTGTAGGTTTCCCATAATTTGACTCCCAGAAAGCCCATAAATAGACATACATAACTGGGACCCATGTTCGTTCCCATGACAACATCACTGATTTGCTCGAAGTATTCACCGTTGAATTTGAAAGAATTTAGGTTTAGTACTAGCCATGCAAGTCTGATTATGGTGTCAATGCTAGTGGTGGGGTGAGGGTCTTTGTCGACAAAATAGCGGAGTGCTAAAAGTCCATCCTCATGGGGATAGAAGTGTATAGGAAGCAGACATCAAGGAGAAATATGTGATAGGTGTGGTGTTGAGAGAGTGTGATCGTACCGAAAGTTGTTAAGGCGTGGTTGGTATCTTTCAAAAAGGAGGGTAGTTTGTGTACTAGCGGCTGGAAAATGCTGTCAGAAATGTGCTCAGTGGAGCATGAACACGCTGATACAATGGGACGTCCAGAGTTACCTGGTTTGTGGATTTTAGGAAGAAGATAGAAGGTAGGTGTGCCTAAACAGCTGTCCTTAATGTGAAAAGAAACAGCTTGGGGTGGGAGGCCACCTTCTGTAATCAGGTCTTTAATGGTTGCTTCCACTATGTTATTATTTGAACGGGTAGTATCGTTTTTCGCTGGGGCATAGAATTTTATATTGCTGAGCTGGGACATTCCTTCCGCGATATATAAATCTTTTTTCCAAACTATGAGATTGCTGGTTTTATCTGCTGGTTTGATCACAATGTCGCTCCGACCCGGAGTTTGGACAATGCCCTGGACTCTCCCTTATTTAGGTTAAAATGTCGAATTTTTGGTGGTCGGAGGTTAAGGATCTCACACCATCTCGTATCAGTATACAAATCCAAAGCTTGGGAAGCCCCGGGGAAGGTGTCCAGCTATATTTATGGTGGTCGTAACGTGCAAATGGGTTATCGGGGTCTTGTGTAAGTTAGTTGGACTCTTTGTTGGCAAAGTGATATTTAAGCTGCAGTCGGCGGTGGAACTGTTTGACATCGCGGAGTAAAAAATTGCGACCACACCGAGGGCGAATAGGAATAAATTTAAGGCCTTTGGCGAGAACTAGTTTTTCATCATCAGAAAGGGGCAAGTCGGGGGAATACAGACTACATTAGAGGTTGGAGGAGGGTGAGAAGGAGAGGGGGTATCATCTACGGATGAGGGTGCGAGTACTTGAATATGCTGTGCAATCTTGGAAGGTTGGTCAGGAGGTGAGGAGCCTGATGGTCAAGTGATATAGAAGTCTGTTGTTCAGGTGTAGCAGAAGAGGGGGGCTGATTGGAAGGTGGTTCACCTCTAGAAATGGTTCTAAGGACTGCTATTGCCAGAGGTGGGGTGGAGAATTCGATCTCCACTCCAACGGCGCGCGTCTCAAACAGCCTCTGGCAGTCAAGTCCAACTCCTGGCCTTCCCGTGGCAGAACTGTTTAAACTGACAGGAGAAGTGGCGAAGGCGAATATCTGGCGCCTAAAAACCAGACATTTAGAGTAGATGAGTGGCACGTTTGATAGCTCATCTACCGCTGCTGGCGAAATTCTTCAACTGCCGTGCGTGGAGCGGTGCTCCTCCCGACCAATGAAGAAAGGTGCAAATGGGGCTGCCGTGCGGCATCACTGCGAAAAAAGTGATAGAAAAGATACGGCGAAGCAAACAGTCATATCAAGGTACCTCTGGTCTGGATATCTGCCACGTCCTGAATGCAGTCATATCGGGTGAAATGCATGAACCGGGGTAACCCAGAGGTTAAGACACTGCTGGCGAGACTCTTCGAATGCCGCACGTGGAGTGAAGCTCCTCCCCGTCAAAGAAGAAAATGCGGAAAAGAGATAAAGGTTGCTGTGCGGCGCCGATGTGAAAAGGTTAAGGAAAAGATAAAGTGAAATTTAATCGGTATGTCCAGTAGTATCGCTGCGAGAGCTACACATACCACGGCGCCTCCGCTCTTGAGGTCGGTCACACTCGATATACACCTATACTGGTGAAATATGCCTAAACCGGTTCATACCAAGGGTGAAACTTGAAGGCTAAGCATGTCGAGGTACCTCTGCTCTAGAGTTCGGTCACGTCCCAAACACGCCTATAATGGGATAATATGCCTAAACCGGCTCAAACCAGGGGTGGAAGTCACTAGTGGCGAGGATTCGTCCTCCTGGACAAAAGCTCCATCCTGGTCACAACTAGGAAGGGTAGCGGCCACGACCACAAAATGCTGAAGTCTGAGACACTGGACCAGGGAAGTCTAGATAGGCAACTACCTCTCACCCGGCGGGGATGTATGCATATCCTAATCACGCTGAGGTTTTCCGGTGAGGAAGTCCAACACTGGACTGGACGGGCAATCACCTCTCATACGGCGGTGATACACGGGTATCTCAAAACACGTCGAGGTTTTCCGATGAGAAGGTCCAACTCTGGCCTGGGTGGACTACCACCTCTCACCCAGCGGGGATATGCTGATATTCTAACACGCCGAGGTCTTCCGGTGAGAAAGTCCAACTCTAAACTAAACTGGTGCAACGAAAACCACGGTGTCACGCAATCCCGCTTCTGAGACCCACCAAGAATTCAGGCTCAAGCCCTGAGATACTCTGCACCTCCTGTGATCCTCTCGAGGATCTCGTGTGGTCCTTTCGGGAACCACACGGGGGACCACGGAACTTAAAGAGGACCACAGGCGTAAATTCAGTAGGATCACAGGGCGGTTTTGTGGTAGAAGCGAACGAAGAAGAAGAAGAAGAAGAAGAAGAAGAAGACCTCTAGAAGAAGAAGAGATCGGCTGTGGTAGAAGTCGGTTAAGTTTATGTTCTTTGCCAGAGACACAGAACTAGTAAATCTGGCGATTTGTGACGTGTATAATGTGTTTGCTAAGAAGAAGGAGAACACGGTTGTCGGATGTATAACGAGTGGGTGCTAGTTGGCTAAGTCGATAGTAAGCTGTTCTCTCGTGACTAGACGGCTGCTCGTCCTACCGGAGTCCGTGTTCGAATCCCAGGTAATTCTCTCGTGATTTTTCTTTCTCTCACGTCTAACTAAAGTGCTTTGTCTACGATTTTTTCCAGGTCTAATCCTACAAAATTTGTTCTCTTACTTTACCGTGTAACGAGTGAAGGCTGCGTTCAAGGCTATCTTTGACCCGATCTAGATTGGACAACAATAATTGGTGTATAAGTATACAACTATACACTAAACACTGCAGTAAAGCTGTGATACTAGAATGTATAAAATTGGAAAAAAGTAGGAGCAGCTTTATTACTTAACGATTACAAAGTTGTGACGTTTCGGCGTGAGCCTTAATCATACAAAAACATACAGGACGAAGAAATAGGGAGAGGAGATAAAGTATAGATTTACATGAATATTGTTAAAAAAAAATTTTTTTTAAAGGAGTACTTAGCTGTAAATTGCAAGGTGTAGCTTGTCTGGCGGTGTGTGTCAGGAGTGGATCTGGTAGGACGTGGAAATTGTTTAAATAGAGACCTGTGACATGTCACAGCTTTATTACTTAACAACTACAAAGTCGTGACATTTCGACGTGAGCCTTAATCATACAAAAACATACAGGACGAAGAAATAGTTAGAGGAGATAAAGTATATATTCACATGAATACTATTAAAAAGAAAAAGAAAAAAAATTTTTAAAGAGTAAAAAAGGTAAAGGTAAACGTAATCCTGTCATGCCTTAGAGGCACATAAGGATATGGTGTTAGTGCCCATATTTTCCTTGACCTGTCAGCACACTAGAGGGTGATATGGTCAGTATCACGCCTGGCCGCCTTTCCTTTTCCAACCCCAGAAGAAGTCGGGTACCCATTTCTACAGCTGCTTAGCTGTAAACTGTAAGGTGTGACTTGTCCGGCGGTGTGTGTCAGAAATGGATTTAGTAGAATGTGGAGACTGTTTAAATAGTGACCTGTGATATGTTGTAGGTATAGCCGCCCCAGCTGCGTTACCTGACCGGTACTCTAGGAAACGAAAACAATCACCTTTCCCAAAACTATCCTCACTCTTCATGAGGGATTCATATGCGAGTCCCGTAATGTGATAAGGAAAATCAAACTCACGTTTGCAAAAGATGCAGGATAACGTATAATGGTGAGACTGGCCTCAGGTTAAGGGACCGCATGCAAAAACATCTGTACGACATCGCTCACCATGCTTTGAAACCAGTCCCAAATCATTTCAATGGCCCCAACCACAGAGGCAAATCTGATTTTCTGGTAACAGCCATCAAACAAAGCCACGCAGATGACATAAGTCGCCTGGCGCTTGAGAATCGCTGAATTCAAAATTATGGGACGCTGGAGCTACATGAGTTAAACTCGCTGTTTAGCTACACTTAAAGTTCTCTTCAATCATTATAGTACCTTTCCACTAAGCTCCACCCCTTCTTACTTTTCAAACCTCCTGACAGCATCACTTTGCAACCGCTCTTCCTTAATCATCTATTTCAACTTCTCCTGGCTAGGTCATCATTGTATCACGCTCTCTCCCCTCCCCGGTTCCCCATCCACCACCCCCAGTTACAACCCACCGACCACATATCACAGGTCTCTATTTAAACGGGTTTCACATTCTACTAAATCAATTCCTCACACACTCACTCACACACACACACACACCGCCGGACAAGTCACACCTTACAATTTCCAGCTAAGTACTCTTTAAAAATTTTATATATTTTTGTTCTTTTTAATAGTATTCATGTGAATCTATACTTTATCTCCTCTCTCTATTTCTTCGTCCTGTATGTTTCTGCATGATTATGGCTCACGCCGAAACGTCACAACTTTGTAGTTGTTAAGTAATAAAGCTGTTCCGACTTTTATTTTCCCCTAGTTTCTACATTCTGGTATCACAGCTTTACTGCAGTGCTTCGTGTATAGTTATATACTTATACACTATTTATTGTGTGCAACTAAGTGTCAGGTAATTGTGACGCTAGATTATCTACTTGACACCATGAGTTTGAACAGTATGAGAACCATTGTTCTAACATAGAGATGTGCGGGTTATTCATTCATTCATTCATTTGCATGTTCCCTGCGGAACTTTGCATCCCTAACAACACTTCTGTAGGCCTTTCGGTTGTGAGCAAGATGGCCTGCTGCTGCTGCATCCATTTGCAGATCGTCAACGATGTCTTGCAGCCGTCTTCGTTTTGGACTTCCTCTTTTTCTTTTTCCCATTATGTATCCTTCCAATAAGGTTTTCTGTAAATTATCGTGACGTTTAATGTGTCCAAAATATTTAAGTTTTCTCTCTTTAATCCTCTTTATTAGCCAGCCTTCTTCAATATTAAGCTCTTGAAGTATAGATATATTTGTTCTTTTTTGTGTCCACGATATTTGGAGAACTCTTCTGTAGCATTTACATTCAAAGGCATTTATGTGTTTCTCAGCTGTTTTATTTCTTCTTCGTTCGCTTCTACCACCAAGACCGACCTGTGATCCTACTGAATTTATTCCTGTGGTCCTCGTTAAGTCCCGTGGTCCCCTGTGTGGTCCCCGAAAGGACCACACGAGATCCTCGAGAGGACCACAAGAGGTTCAGAGTATCTCAGGGCTTGAGCCTGTATTTTTGGTGGGTCTCAGAAGAGGTATTGCGTGACACCGTGGTTTTCGTTGCACCAGTTTAGTTTAAAGGTGGACTTTCTCACCAGAAGACCTCGGCGTGTTTTGGATATCAGTGCATCCCAGCTGCGTGAGAGGTAGTAGCCCACCCAGGCCAGAGTTGGACTTTCTCATCGGAAAACTTCGACATGTTTTGAGATACCCATGTATCACCGCCGGGTGAGAGGTGGTTGCTCATCCAGCCCAGTGTTGGACTTTCTCACCTGAAAACCTCAGCGTGATTAGGATACGCATACATCCCCGCCGGGTGGGAGGTGGTTGCCTATCTAGACTACCCTGGTCCAGTGTCTCCGACTTCAGCATTTTGTGGTCGTGGCCGCTACCCTTCCTAGTTGTGACCAGGATGGAGCTTTTGTCCAGGAGGACGAATCCTCGCCACTAGTGACTTCCACCCCTGGGTTGAGCCGGTTTAGGCATATTATCCCAGTATGGGCGTGTTTGGGACGTGACCGACCTCTAGAGCAGAGGTACCTCGACATGCTTAGCCTTCAAGTTTCACCCTTAGTATGAGCCGGTTTAGACATATTTCGCCAGTATGGGTGTATATCGGGCTATAGAGCAGAGGTTCCGTGGTATGTGTAGCTCTCGTAGTGATACTACTGGACATACCGACTAAACTTCACTTTATCCTCTCCTTCACCCTTTCACATCGGCGCCGCACAGCAACCCTTATTTCTTTTTCCGCATTTTCTTCTTTGACCGGGAGGAGCTTCACTCCACGTGCGGCATTCGAAGAGTCTCGCCAGCAGTGTCTTAACCTCTGGGTTACGCCGGTTCATGCATTTCACCCGATATGACTGCATTCAGGAAGTGGCCGACCTCCAGACCATAGGTGCCGTGATTTGACTGTTTGCTTCGCCGTATCCTTTCTATCACAATTTTCGCAGTGATGCCGCACGGCAACCCCATTTGCACCTTTCTTCATTGGTCGGGAGGAGCACCATTCCACACACGGCAGCTGAAGAATCTCGCCAGCAGCGGTAGATGAGCTACCAAACGTGCCACTCATCTACTCTAAATGTCTGGTTTCTAGGCGCCAGATATTCGCCTTCGCCACTTCTCCTGTCAGTTTAAACACTTCTGCCACGGGAAGGCCAGGAGCTGGACTTGACTGTCAGATGCTGTTTGAGACGCACGCCGTTGGAGTGGAGATCGAATTCTCCACCCCACCTCCGGCAATAACAGTCCTTAGAACCAGCTGTTTTGTTAAGTGTCCAGGTCTCACAGGCATATGTTGTGATGGGAAAGTTGCATGCCCTTAAAAATCCTATTTTTGTGATTCTGTCTGCTCCTATCCACAGATTCTTTATTTGTTTTACTTTCTGAAGAACGATAGATGTCTTCCTTTTAATTTCCCTCATTGTATCTCCATTATTAGTTAGTAGTGTTCCATGATATTCAAAACTCTCCACTTCTTCGTTTTTCCTCATTGATACATATTTCAGCTGCCTTGTTTGTTTTGTCAGTTGTCATCAGTTTAGTTTTCTTGTATTAAGATAGAGGTTCTGCTCTTCGCTGTTCTTACGGACTGACATAATTAGTTTTCCATTCCTTTTTGTGTTGTGGACAGTAACACTGTGTCATCAGCATATCTAATCTCTGATATTTCATAACCTCCAATTGATATGGCATCGTAATATTCTTTGTCTACATCTTCTCTAACATTCCTCATTATATTTTCAGTATCGTATCTTACATCTTATATCCTTCCCGTGCCGTTAAAAGTCACATAGGGCTCACAAAGTAGTTCGCCAATTTTTCCTGTCTTCGGCGAGTCTTTCAACCTCACCAAAGAATTTTATGCCTGTTAATTTGGCCTCTTCAGAGTTTCACGCTGTCTACATCTTTTTCTTCGGTCTGTTGTGTTCCACTTGATAGCTTGTTTTGGGATTCTCTGATCATTTCTTCTCATCAAGTGACCAACATATGCCCATCTCTTTTTCCTGATCACCCATGAGACTGGTTGTTGTTCAGTCGTCTGTATTATCTCTGCATTGTTCTTGAATTCATTCCACTTGATGCCGAGTATTTTCCTTAGGCATTTGTTTTCAAAAGAGTTTAATTTCTTTTCTATTTCTTTAGTTGTTTTCCAGCTTTCACATACATAAATGAGGGTGGATATTACATGTGAATTGAATAGTCTTAACTTGGTTTTTGTGCTTATAACTTTTGAATTCCATATGTTCTCAAGATTCTTGAAGATTGATGCTGCTTTTGCAATTCTGAATTTTCAGTATACAAGTTAAATAAGTAGGGTGACAATATGTGCGATTTGTAACATTTTACAAATCTCACATTTAACCATTGGTCTGTTTGTTTGAAGGTAAGGATTTTTCCCCTTTCGGCGATGATGAATATTACCTAATCCTACTACATGCATTCTGCAAACCAGTTTCATTTTCTTTCTTTTTTTCGTTATCGTGTATCCCAGATGTTAGAAACTTTTAACTTTTCCCAGCATTTAGCCAATAAAATACAACATCCGACATCGGCGAATAGAAACCATAATCTGATTGGTCAGTTCATGTATGCGGGCAAATTGAATTTGTTCTGACGACCCTAATGGCGGAGGTAGTTTAAACATTAGAAGACCGATTCTTTTCTCGTTTGTGTGCAAAGAAACAGAATTTTGTTTGCATGAAGACAATGAACAAGTGGGAATTTGATGCACCACAGTTCGTGGATTTCACCCAGCCACAAGCACACGACCACGAGTATGATGATACATGGTTTGACAGACGTAAGCATATTCGTAACTGGTGATTTTACATTTCGCCATTATGTCTAGTTTCCATGTGCTGTTTTCTGGTTTTTAACCCTTTCCTTTCTGTTTCTGGTACTCACTTTCTTTCTGTGTGCGTTCTACGTCTTGATTTTACAGCAGGAATGCTGTGTTAAATATTATATATATACTAAAAGTAAGTTTGTTGTCACCGTTTAATTATGCCCTCAAGAAGATATTTTTGTTACGAATAGAACTTCGGATGTAATGTAAAGGGCCATTTTCGTATTATAAAGATTGATTTAAAGCAGAAGGATGTTAGTTGTTTCTTTTTTTTAAGTTGGTGGGCAGAATTACTCATGGCTGATTCTACAGATATTGGCTTAACGGTGCACACTAACAAGGTTTGTAAAGTTCAGGTTTTGATCTCGTTTTTCAGTGAATGCAATTACTGCATTGCTTGGAAATTTGGTATGAAGATAGTGCCTTGTCCATACTGCGCTAGCTCCCAGGCCCAGTGAAGGGGAGGTGGCAGATGAAAGTAGTTTTCCACCACCTTAAACAATACCTCTCAGAGACTGCTAACTCTTTATCTAGATTCTTGTTAACTACTAAAGGGAAAAAAAAAAAATTAAAGTATCAGGGTTAAGTGAGAAGCGGTTTTGAGTCAGCAGAAATGTGCCATTTCTGGAGTCCATAGAGGAGTTGGAGTCGCAAATTTTCTGTACTGACTGTACAGCCTTGTGAGGATCTTGCTTCTAGCACAGTTGTGGGAGGATGCCAGAAGAATGAGCAAGAAAGAACTTCACCATCAGATTTCCTTAGGTTCTCCTCCCCCCTCCCAAAAAAAAATCCCAAATGCAAAACAAAAAACTTAGATGTGCTGCAGTTTTATGTGATGAGGAAGAATGTTGTGTGGTTCATCATCAGTCCTCTGTACTTCCAATGGAGCATGAGACATCAACAAAGGTTCTCCAGCCAGTCTTGTGTTGAACAAGTCGGGGTAGCTCAAACTGTCTTTTCTGCTTTCTTTAGTTCTTCCTGTATTGTGTGTCTCCATATCCCCAGTGGCCTGCCCCTCTTTTCCCTTGAGGTGCCCAAGTCAGGGTGTCTTGTTCTTTCCATTCGTAGTGAAGTATTGTGTGGTTAGCATTTGAAAAATCTTAAACAAAGCACATAGGTGCAGGTAAAAAATCCTTGTTTCCACGCCATTAAGGCATAAAGAGAATTCAGTGTTAGGCCTGTATTTTCAAGACCATCAGTACATGAAGCTGTGATTGGTCAGTATCACACCTGGCCGCATTTACCTTCCCAGATTTCTCTGGTACATATTTTTAGAGCCTGGGTTGACCCTGAGACCTTTATAGGCAAAGAACACCCTTGTCAATAAATTGAAGGCTTGACTATCATACATTTTTATCTGAGGATGTGAGATAGTAAAGTTGATTAATGCGCTGCACTCCTGTGTCTAGATAGATGGCCGCAGATTATAGTAGAGTCCATGATTCCAAGTCCCAGGTCTTTTAATTTTTTTTTTTTTTTCCTTTCAAGTTTAAAGTGCTCAGACGGTGCAGTGAAAACCACGGTGTCACGCAATCTGCTTCAAAGACCCACAAAGAATACAGGCTAAGGCCCTGTGATACTCTGAACCCCTTGTGGTCATCTTGTGTGGTCCTTTCGGGGACCACACGGGAGACCACGGGACCTAACGAGGACCACCACCATTCAGTAGGATCACAGTGCGGTTTTGGTGGTAGAAGTGAACGAAGAAGAAGAAGAAAGTGCTTTGACTAAGATGTTTTGAAGACGCCTACAACACTGCTCTATCGCAAAAGCCTCATTTTCTAAGTGAACATTTTCTACACTTATATGTAGTTACTCGTGATTTGGCTCGGGATTTCACCAATTCTTTCTGGTCCTTGTTTCTCTCATGGATGACCTACAAATTAACTCATTATTGAGTAGAAAATCAGATACATTGGTAAATGACTGTATGAGAACATGGCTCCTGCAAAATTTCCTCACATATGTTTTCTTATCATCAACTGAACATTGTATGACATATCTTTAAAGATAATGTAGTTTGGTTGTTGTAATCTCTAAAATCTATGTTCCATGATATTTGCAGGCATCAACAAAAAAAAAAAAAAGAACAAATCTATCCATACTACAAGAACTTAATATTGAAGAAGACTGGCTAGTAAAGAGGATTAAAAAGAGAAAACTTAAATATTTTGGACACTTTAAATGTCATGATAATCTAGAGAAGACCATTTTGAAAGGGTTACATAGTGGGGAAAAAGAAAGAGAGGAAGACCGAGGCGAAGATGGCTGCAAGACATCATTGATTATCTGCAAATGGATGCATCAGCAGCAGGCCATCTTGCTCACAGCTGAGAGGCCTACAGGAGAGCTGTTAGGGAGGCAAAGTTCCGCAAAGGACATGCAAATGAATGAATGAATGGGGTGTGAAGTGTTAGTGCTTTCACATTCCTAGGCCACTACATCATTGGAGATAGGGATGCCAGCACTTGTCCTTGGTGCTTTTGTTTGCCTAGAGAAACTCCAGGTATTAATTTCTTGAGGCCGTGTTGATGCTGGTTGGTGTGTCGTTTCCCCCCTGCCCAAAAAAAAATCTGCCCAGTTGCGAAATCAAACCAGGGACCTGATTGGCAGGCGAGTGTATTAACCACTAGACTAGTGTTTGTGATAGATAACATCTATCTCTGTATCTCTCTCTCTTTGTCTCTAAACCTTAAGTGCCCAAGGCACAAGGGTTTTCCACAAACACCTGTCCTTTGCTTTTTTTCTCCTGCTCTTGCCCAAGTGAGCCATCTTGTTGCCAGTTATCTGGAGCACATGTCCCAACCATCGCCAGTGCCTTTCCTCAATAATGATGTCAGTGGCTTCATCTGCATTTCTGCCAACAAAATATTATTTCTTATGGTGTTTGGCCAAAATATTCTTCTAATTCTTCGTAAACATGTAGTCTGGAAAGAATTCAACTTGTTTTCTATGGTTTTGGTGATTTTCCAGCATTCACTTCCATAGAGTAGTACACTTAGAACATTACTCTTAAATATCCTGATTTTCATCTTTGTGCTTAGTTTTTTTTTTTTTAGATTTCCATATAGTCTGCAGATTGCAAAAGCCTGGTTTGCTCTAGTAAGTCTGCTGTTGATGTCCGTCTCAATCTTCTGCTACTCTGCTGCCAAGATATACAAATTCGTTGACCTCCTCCACCATCTTGTTGATAGATAACATAAGAATGGTTAATTACACTTTGCCACTCCTCCATTTGTCCATGTCCTTTGAGTTTGCTTAACAGAGCAGTCAACACTTTGTTGCATAATTAAGGTTGGCAGCAGATTCACTCCACTTCTCATGGTCTACAGCCAGCCATTATCTGAATCCCCAGCTTTGTTTCATTTTGTTAATCTCTTCTTTATCTGAATCCCCAGCTTTGTTTCATTTTGTTAATCTCTTCAATAGTTCTTTGCAGGTTTGTCATTTCCTGTATTCTTGAGGCGTCCGTCCATTCAGGGTAAATAATTGTTATTGTTGCATTACATTATACAGAATATAAATAAACTTTGACAAAATAACATGATTGTGTCTTATTTTAAACTTTCAGATACTGAAGAGGATGACTTTGTACAGCGAAGTAAAGAATCTGGTATGTTGAATTGTTGTTCGAAAGTTTCAGTTTATGTATTATGTGTCATTAATGAGCATATGCTTATGTTCATTCATTCATTCATTTGCATGTCCCTTGCAGAACTTTGCCTCCCAAACAGCTCTCCTGTAGGTCTCTCGGTTGTGAGCAAGATGGCCTGCTGCTGCTGTGTCCATTTGCAGATCATCAACAATTTCTTGCAGCCATCTTCGTTGTGGTCTTCCTCTTTTTCTTTTTCCCATTATGTATCCTTCCAATACGGTCTTCACTAAATTATCATGACGTTTAATGTGTCCAGAATATTTAAGTTTTCTTTCTTTAATCCTCTTTACTAGCCAGCCTTCTTCAATATTAAGCTCTTGTAGTATAGATATATTTGTTCTTTTTTGTGTCCACGATATTTGGAGAACTCTTCTGTAGCATTTACATTCAAAGGCGTTTATGTGTTTCTCAGCTGTTTTGTTAAGTGTCCAGGTCTCACAAGCATATTTTGCGATGGGAAAGATGCATGCCCTTAAAAATCTTATTTTTGTAGTTCTGTCTGCTCCTCTCCACAGATTCTTTATTTGTTTTACTTTCTGAAGAGCAATAGATCTCCTTCTTTTAATTTCCCTCATTGTATCTCCATTATTAGTTAGCAGTGATCCAAGATATTCAAAACTCTCCACTTCTTCCAATTTTTCCTCATTGATATATATTTCAGCTGCCTTGTTTGTTTTGTCAGTTGTCATCAATTTAGTTTTCTTTGCATTAAGATAGAGGTTCTGCTCTTCGCTGTTCTTACGGATTGACATAATTAGTTTTTCCATTCCTTTTTGTGTTGTGGACAGTAACACTGTGTTATCAGCATATCTAATCTCTGGTATTTCATAACCTCCAATTGTTATGGCATCATAATATTCTTTGTCTACATCTTCTCTAACATTCCTCATTATATTTTCAGTATACAAGTTAATTAAGTAGGGTGACAATATGCACCCCTGACGGACCCCTTGTTTTATGTCAAACCAAGTTGTCGTTTCATCATTTATTCTTACTGCTGCTTGTTGGTCTAGATACAGCAGTGATGTTAATTGTATCAAATGTGTTGGAAATCCCATTTTTTCCATTATTTCCCAAAGTTTCTGGTGTTGTACACAATCAAATGCCTTTGAGTAGTATGTAAAGGATAAATATAGATTCACATTAAACTCTCTGCAAAATATGCTTATGTATGTTCTTAATTTATGTCATTGATTTCAGAGATACATAAAACAGAGACAAGAACTCTCTTTTTGACCCAGCTCTGGTCCCCTTCTTTGTTTCTTTCCCTTTCTCTCCCCCCCTCCCCCCCCAAAAAAAAAAAATCTTATCTTCTGTAAGTTCTATTTGAAATAAGGTCACCTCCATGTCTCTATAGACAAGTTGCTATCATATTTCTGTGTATGGAGACTAGTCCATTGTTTGAATTGATCAGCTACTTTTTATGTTTTTTTAAAAATAAATTTCTACTCCACTTCCATTTTAGTTGTAGTTTTCTGGTTGGCTGAGTGGCGCTCTGTTTACTAATCCGGTGGTACTGGGTTTGGTCCCAGCAGTGGGATTTTTTCCTGGTACACACTGAAAAAAGGTCCTGGGGTCAACCCAGCCTCTGAAAAATGGGTAGCAGAGAAATCTGGGAAGGTAAAGCGGCCAGGCGTGATGCTGACCGCATCACTCTTCATCTGCCGAAGTTCATGGAAAATACGGGCCTGGCACCGTACTCCCCAGTGTGCCTTAATGGCATGGAAACGGAAGTTTACCTCTTACCTTTCTGACGTTAAATATTGATGTAAGATTCATAGTACACACAATTGGCGCCCTGGTTAGCCGAGTGGTTAGACGCTCGGTTTACTAATCTGGTGGTACCTGGTTCAGTCCCAGCAGTGGGATTTTTTTTGCGAATGAAGAAGAAGAAGAAGATAGTACACACAGACATTTCCTAACATGGGCTACTAGGATTAGAGGGAAGTCTCTAAAAGCAGATGTCTGCAAAGAGAGACACACTTTAGTATCTTTCTTTTTATAACTATCAGAATAGGAGCAAAAAAAAAAACAAACCAGTTTATTTCATGTAAAACTTGCCCCATGATATATTAGGATTAGATCAAAACTCACAGTGACTGATCACATGACAAACAAATAAACCTAAATCGGCAAGAGAAAGTAACACTGAAACACGTTATCTTGGAGTATATAAGAGAAAATAAAGCCAGTGTTAAGCGAGCATTTTCCCAAGTAAAAGGAAGAAGCTGGAAGACTTGCCGACATGGTTTAGGTCTGAAGTAAGAGAGTGTGCAGCTGTCACCAGAACTTGGGGAAAGATTTGAACAGTATTCCTGCAACATAGGTTTCATATTATCATGATCCAGCACCTCAGCACTAAGGAAGTAGAGCATTGTGAGGATATTGAAGAAAGATGATCAAAACAGACTTCTTCTTCTTCGTTCACTTCTACCACCAAAAACCACACTGTGAACCTACTGAATTCACGCCTGTGGTCCTCGTTAGGTCCCGTGGTCCCCTGTGTGGTCCAAAATAGACCACACGAGATCCATGAGAGGACCACAAGGGGTTCAGAGTATCACAGTGCTTTATCCTGTATTCTTGGTGGGTCTTAGAAGCGGGATTGCGTGACACCGTGGTTTTCATTGCACCAGTTTAGTCTAGGGTTGGACTTTCTCACCGGAAGACCTCGACGTGTTTAGGATATCAGTGCATCCCTGCTGGGTGAGAGGCAGTAGCCCACCCAGGCCAGAGTTGTAATTTCTCACCGGAAAACCTCGATGTGTTTTGAGATACCCGTGTATCACCGCCGGGTGAGAGGTGGTTGCCCATCCAGTCCAGGGTTGGACTTTCTCACCGGAAAACCTCAGCGTGATTAGGATACGCAAACATCCCAGCCGGGTGAGAGGTGGTTGCCTATCTAGACTGCCCTGGTCCAGTGTCTCCGACTTCAGCATTTTGCGGTCATGGCCACTACCCTTCCTAGTTGTGACCAGGATGGAGCTTTTGTCCAGGAGGACGAATCCTCGCCACTAGTGACTTCTATCCCTGGGTTGAGCCGGTTTAGGCATATTATCCCAGTATGGGCGTGTTTGGGATGTGACCGACCTCTAGGGCAGAGGTACTGTGACATGCATAGCCTTCAAGATTCACCCCTGGTATGAGCCGGTTTAAGCAAAATTCACCAGTATGGGTGTTTATCAGGCGTTATCGACCTCTACAGCGGAGGTGGCATGACATGTCTAGCCATCAAGTTCCACCCCTGGTGTGTGCCGGTTTAGGCATATTTCACCAGTGTAGGTGTATTTCGGACGTGGGCGGCCTCTAGAGCAGAGGTGCCGTGGTATAGCTCTCGTAGCGATACTACTGGACATACCGGTTAAACTTCACTTTCCACCACCTTTTCTCATTGGCTCCGCACAGCAACCTTTATTTCTTTTCCGCATTTACTTCCTTAACCGGGAGGAGCTTCACTCCACGCACGGCATTTGAAGAGTCTCGCCAGCAGTGTCTTAACCTCTGGGACAAGCCGGTTCATGCATTTCACCCGATATGACTGCACTCAGGACGTGGCCGACCTCCAGACCAGAGGTGCCGTGATTTGACTGTTTGCTTCGCTTTATCCTTTCTACCACCTTTTCCGCAGTGATGCTGCGCGGCAACCTCATTTGCAAATTTCTTCATTGGCCGGGAGGAGCACCGCTCCATGCACGGCAGCTGAAGATCTCGCCAACAGCGGATCAGAACAGACAAATTAAGAAAGAATACTTTAACTCATTCACAAAAACACACATTCATTCTCACAAACAAAAGAAACGTGAAGGTAGGAGATCTACTAGTCTAATATAACAATAATTCAGGTTGTCAGGATACAAAGATTCTATTTATAATTTTTTTTTTTTAACGTATTTTGCTGTTTTTGAGATAGAAACAAATTGTATTGTGATCGAGAGCTGGTGGCTCCACTTTTTTTTTTTTTTAACTGTAAATTTTAAGCAGAAAGAAATGAGTGGATGTGGAAAATACAAACATAGAATGTGTGCTCGGAGAGTACAGACATAGAAGATCTGCTTGTAGAGCTAGAGAATTCCACTAGAGAACTGAACTGATGTCAGGATCTGGGGAAAACTGCTGAGCTTGTGATAGACAGCATTTGTGGAAGCAAACATGTGAGAGTGAATGAAGTGACATGTGAGTGACTACAGAATTTTAAGAACTGGACTTTTCTTTTCCTCTTGTAAATTGTAGCTATATTTTATGTTTTTTAGTATGCATGTGTGTTTTTAGAAAAAATTGTATACTTTCAGTTTTACAGAATCTTACAGTTGGACTTTCTCACCGGAAGACCTCGACGTGTTTAGGATATCAGTGCATCCCTGCCGGGTGAGAGGTGGTTGCCCATCCAGTCCAGTATTGGACTTTCTTACCGGAAAACCTCAGCGTGATTAGGATACGCAAACATCCCCGCCGGGTGAGAGGTGCTTGCCTATCTAGACTGCCCTGGTCCAGTGTCTCCGACTTCAGCATTTTGTGGTCGTGGCCGCTACCCTTCCTAGTTGTGACCAGGATGGAGCTTTTGTCCAGGAGGACGAATCCTTGCCACTAGTGACTTCCACCCCTGGGTTGAGCCGGTTTAGGCATATTAACCCAGTATGGGCAAGTTTGGGACGTGACCGACCTCTAGAGCAGAGGTACTGTGACATGCGTAGCCTTCAAGATTCACCCCTGGTGTGAGCCGGTTTAGGCATAATTCACCAGTATAGGTGTATTTCAGACGTGACCGACCTCTAGAGCAGAGGCGTCATGGTATGTGTGTGTAGCTCTCGCAGCGATACTACTGGACATACCGATTAAATTTCACATTATCCTTTCCACCACCTTTTCACATCGGCGCCGCACAGCAACCTTTATTTCTTTTCCGCATTTTCTTCTTTGACCGGGAGGAGCTTCACTCCACATGTGGCATTCGAAGAGTCTCGCCAGCAGTGTCTTAACCTCTGGGACAAGTCAGTTCATGCACCCGATATGACTGCACTCAGGACGTGGCCGACCTCCAGACCAGAGGTGCCATGATTTGACTGTTTGCTTTGCTTTATCATTTCTACCACCTTTTCCGCAGTGGTGCTGCGCGGCAACCCCATTTGCACCTTTCTTCATTGGCCGGGAGGAGCACCGCTCCACGCACGGCAGTTGAAGAATCTCGCCAGCAGCGGAACAGTTGTAGATAAATATATATATTTGGGTAAAATATGATGTATAAGCTGTTTCATAGGTGAAGTGTGGTGTATAAACTGTTTTATGTACTGACTGTATAAAGTGAGAACTCTTAACTATTTCTGATGTAGAGCATTATCTATAAAATGTTCTAAAATATCATGTATGTGTAAAGTCTGAACTATAGATTATTAACTGTATTGTCGTGATCAGTAAACTCGCATGTAAAATTTAATTTGCTATTTGAGTGATCTGTTTGCTTTACCAGGTGATGGCAGTGACAAGAAGCCGCAGATGAAGCAGCCCCGAAGAGTGCTTCGGAGCATAGGTATGACTACCTAGTTAGATTATTTTAGCTTAGAAACTTGTCTTGTGACAAAAGATCTGGCATATGCCACGCAGTTTTTGGCTATAAACATATAAAACCGAATATACAGGATATTTAAAAAAATTCCTTACAATTTCCAGAGACCTTTGTAGGAGGAAAAATCCAGCTACATGGAGAAAGTGTGTTATTTTGTAGATAAATTCTGTTTTAGACATACCTTACAAGACTCACTCTGAGCTTTCCAGGTGATATGGCACACATCAGTGAAAAGTGTATGGTGAAATATTGTGAATGAAGATTTGTGGAGCTTGATACTGATCTGGATAATAAAGAAGGGGTGGATAAAAGGGGAGAAGTGGCATAATAGCCTTATTTCATAGATAGATAGATAGATAGATAGATATAGATAGATAGATAGATATAGATAGATAGATAGATAGATAGATAGATAGATAGATTAGATAAGATTAGATTAGATTAGATTAGATTAGATAAGATAAGATTAGATAGATAGATAGATAGATAGATAGATAGATAGATAGATAGATAGATAGATAGATAGATAGATAGATAGATATGGCAGGAAAAGACTATATATCTCTAATATTCTGGTATTAGACTATATAGAACTATATATAAAGATAGATATATCTGCATGGTGCGTGATAAGACTGTATATCTTTAATATTCTGGTATAGGTCAGGTCTAGGGAGTCGGAACTAATTGTAGGTGGAGTCTTAGAAATGTATTGTGTATAGTTTGGAGTGGGACAGTAAGAGGGAATCAAGGTTAGTCATACCAACTTGACAGTCCTGGTATAAAATTACTTTCTGATACTGAAGCGGTGAATGTGTACAAGTTATAGGGTAGAGAAATTTGAAGCAAAACAGTTGAAGTTGGGATTTTTGGAAGTTTTCCTCAAGTTATCTCAGCGGACGGGAATTATTTTATGAGAGATGATCCAGATATTTATACTTTGGGGATTCTCTCTCTCTGGTCCGTGCCAGCCAGATGTTGTTCGTCATTGATTTCCACAACCATCCATCCATTACCTTTCTGTAAGATGTGCGTTGGACCGTGCTCTGTGCCACTCTTAGTCTGTCAAGTATATTGCTACTTTGTCTTTCTCTGTCTTGAGGGAATAAGTGCACAGAAAGGATGAAATGTTGCTTTGTGTTGAAGTGACACATTTTCCTGCCTCCTACCAGGTACCTGTAACAAGGCACTTGATAACAGACAGGTGGAGCATATGGAAACAAATGGCAGGTCACCTCGGTTAGTATATTTTGTCTTCCTGCATGGTGTGAGAAGCTCTGCTTGCTTTGTCTTTTTTTTTTTTTTTTCTGTGAAATTTTGTTTAAATTGCCTAATGATAAAGAGTTCAGCACAGAATAATTTAGTGAGGACCTGACTTGATCAGATGTTACTGTGAGAATAACAGAATTGGTACGGAATAATTTAGCAAAGATATTGTGGCCAGATATTCTGAGAAGAGCAAAATCGCTGCAGTAAAATCTCAAAATAACGGACTTCACGGGGATTGGCAAATTAGTCTTATATCCAAAGTTTGATGTATCCAGAATAATATGTAAAAGAATGCGGCCAGGACATGTGGACCTGGTCCATTATTACTGAGGCTCTGTTATAAACAAAGTCCATTATAATGGGATTTTACCATATAATTTAATGAGGACCTTTTCTAAGATATTTTGAGAATGACAAAATTAGTACAGAATATTTTATGTGGACATATTTGATCAGACATTTTTTTAGTTTTTTATTTTTGTTTAGATTAACAAGTTCAGTGCAGCGTAATTTTATATTGACTGTTAACCAACATTTCATTAACTTTTGCTCTCATTTTAATACTTTTCAGGGATGTTAAAGCCAAGCCAGCCAGAGTTCTTGTAGCAGATAAGCACGTGGCCGAGGCTGATACGAAGTAAATAATATGAAGTTTAAAATTTGTGAAATTTGTTTCCCTTCAGTTTTAAATAGTAGCACGGCGTATGTGTAGTTCATATTTCATGATGTACAGATATTCACCGACTTGCGGATCATTTCTCAACCCTTTGTGTAATTCAGTTTTTATGTAACTTGGGGCCATGTTGTATTATTTACTTTATACAGTATTTTGTGCTGCTAGTTTATTCCATAAAACTCCGTAGATTGTTTGTGCACATTATACAGATTTACATGTTAAGAGCTATGTAAGTAAGGTCCCATCTGTAATTTATAGAAAATCTTTTAGTGTCAACTTGACGTTTCCGATGCTCCAGTTTATGATTTTTCACCATTTTACCTTTGTACCAGACGGGAAAAAGTTTTCAGTTGTTCAGTGTCTCCTTATATTATGTTGGTGATCGAAGAGTTTGGTGGTAGTGAGGTTTTCAGAGATATTTTTAGTGTTGAGGGGGCCCTGTAGGTTTTGTTGTTTATTCTGAGATCATGTTAACCGGCAATTACTGTTGATTTAGTGATTTTTTAAAAAAAAAAAGAGAGAGAAACCAAAACTTTTCAAGGCTGTCGGTTACTGTAACCGGTTTATATTTTTAAAAAACCTAGAAAAGGGCAACCGTGAAAATTGGCTTGATGATAATTGGGCCAATAGATTGATTTTCATGGAGGAGAATCAGCTAGCCTTGACACTGGTTCAGTGTTTGCCACTGTTTCAGTATTTGAGCGTTTTTTAATGATTATATCTTGCAATAAAGATAAAGGTAACCCTGCCATGCCTTAGAGGCACATAGGGATATGGTGTCAGTGCCCATATTTTCCTTAGAGGCATATAGGGATATGGTGTTAGTGCCCATATTTTCCTTAGAGGCATATAGGGATATGGTGTTAGTGCCCATATTTTCCTTGAGGCACATAGGGATATGGTGTTAGTGCCCATATTTTCCTTAGAGGCATATAGGGATATGGTTTTAGTGCCCATATTTTCCTTGAGGCACATAGGGATATGGTGTTAGTGCCCATATTTTCCTTGAGGCACATAGGGATATGGTGTTAGTGCCCATATTTTCCTTGAGGCATATAGGGATATGGTGTTAGTGCCCATATTTTCCTTGAGGCACGTAGGGATATGGTGTTAGTGCCCATATTTTCCTTGAGGCATAAAGGGATATGGTGTTAGTGCCCATATTTTCCTTGAGGCACATAGGGATATGGTGTTAGTGCCCATAATTTCCTTAGAGGCTTATAGGGATATGGTATTAGTGCCCATAATTTTCCTTATAGACACATAGGGATATGGTGTTAGTGGCTATATTTTAAAGTAAGGAAAAAATTTCACATGAACTTTCAGCTGTTTGTAAAGTGTTTAATTTTACATTAAAAAAAAAAAAGTTAAAAAGTACCAAATGTATTGAGAAAACCAGTATTTTGGAAAGTTCTTCGTATAAGGTGAAAGACAAGTATAGTTGTTTTTAAAAAAAATCCTAGCGCGATCACTGTTATCTTGTACATTGTGGATGCCAGCTCTGTTGTGTGTGATATGTGGTCACTGTCAGTGTTCAATAAGGTGGGGTAACCTACCTGTAGCCTTACAGTTGTGGACTGGTCTTTATGCTTCGCTTGTTACTCTTAGAGTTATCTTAGACAAAAGAGTATAAGCATGAAGTTTTTATATACATACTTGCCAAAAGCTGTACTTAGAGACAGTACTGAGAGCTATCAAAGACTAGTGCATAAACTGATTAGAGTACACCACTCATACAAAGTGACTCTGGGCTGCGTATAATTCTTCCAGCACTGCAGCAGTACAGAAGAAACTACAGCACCATCTGCTGGGCTATGCAGTGGAAGCAATTTACCATGACCTCCATTACCAGCAAAGCGTACATTGACAAAACAACTGAAAAAAAAGACAAAACAACTGTCATTTTTCACTATCATCACATAGAGAGTAAAACTGAAAACTCATAAACCTGGAAATTGGAAAAGTAAATGTTAAAAATGTAATATTATGGTTATTTAGATGTACGTATGTTTTTCTAATTTGCAGAAATGTTTGTCCATCACCGAGCAAGAGGCAGAAAATCTCTGCTGAAGTCCAGAATATCATAGACTCGTCGTCACCAGCCACAAATGCAAGACTGCAGACAAGTTCACCATCACACCATTTAGAGATCAAAGCACTATGTGACGATGGTCCCGCAGCAAATACTAGACAACGTACACCACGTAGCGAAGTTCAGTCCGAGTCACAGAACATCTCATTACAAACTAAGCCGAAGTCACCAAAGAAAGTTCTCAGAGCAGTTAAATCTGTGACTAGTCTTCAGAGAAAATCTCCCCGAGTTGTGCCAGGATCTGCTTCAAAAACTGCATCTCCTAGAAAAGTGCCTAAAAACCAGGTTAATACGGGGGGCAGTGTAACTAGAGCTAAAGAAACTTCTGAGATGTCCACCACCTTGAAGCGATCTCAGAGTTTAAGAAGCAGAATGTTGCCAACATCAGCGAGCAAAGCAACACTGAAAGCAAACAGAACAGAACTTGAATGCCAGACGCTGGACAGTAGCAGCAGAGGGAAGCAGGCAGAGCAAGACTCGAAGGGTTCCATCAGCATAAGCAGGTGCAAAACTACAGAGGAGCTGGAGCTGGATAAAATCGCTGCGATGAAAAAAGAGCTGGCTAGGACTCGGAAACTGGCTCAGGTTAGGGCGTTTATGAGCTTCCTAGAATTTTAGTGGGAGTTTGTTTAACTGTTGTATGCGCCAGCTGTTACATTCGTGATGATCAGCAAGGTAGTTGCTGTACAGCATGCGTTGTGGTGTCATACAGTCCAGCAACAAATTCTGTCCACTTCTTATGATTTAGAGCAGTCTTTTTGTGATTTCGCAGCAGCGTCACATAATCACTCCTCAGTTTCAACAGCTTTTTTGCCAACTTGGTCTCTTTGTTTCCAAAAAAAAATTGTAATATGTAATCATGGTAGCAGGATAAAAGAAAAGTTGTTAAATCTGTTGTGGTGGTGATGAAGGTGAAAAGGTTGCAGATAATATGCCTCTTCATCTTTTCTCTTTCAGAGATTAACTGTAGCATTAACTGAGGTATATATTTAATGATGAACGCTGCAGATTAAGTAAGTATCTAATTAATGCAGCTTACTAATGTCCTGCATCTGTTGATGTGGTTTGCCCAAGTCCTGCATCTGTTGATGTGGCTTGCCCAAGTCCTGCATCTGTTGATATGGCTTGCCCAAGTCCTGCATCAGTTGATGTGGCTTGCCCAAGTCCTGCATCTGTTGATGTGGCTTGCCCAAGTCCTGCATCTGTTGATGCAGCTTGCAGAAGTCCTGCAATCTGCAGGTGTGGGTTGCTAAAGGCTTGTTCTGAGCTGTAGCTTTTCAAGGACTGAGGTCAGATTTTGGATTCATTTTTGTAAAAATGTAGAGCTTGAAGACCAGTTCAGGGAATAAAACACTTCCATGAAAGGTGCAGAATTAAAAGGGAGGGAAGTGGTTTAAAAAATCAGGTTAAGCTGATGGTGATCACACAATTCTGCAATTAAATTAAAATCATTTAAAATAAAAGCTAGTTAAAAATCTGTGTTGATTGTTCATTCATTCATTGCCCGCTAGGAGGAACATGTCCTGCCGGTCGCATCTACCTTGTGACAGATGTTAGGGTAGGCACTAGATGCAAAGGTCAGGCACGAATTTTCAAATAAGCAGTAGCAGACCAAAACAGTGTCCCTCACTACCTTGCAGGTTACTCTTACACACAGGACAGACTGACAGAAACAAAGGAGAACCAGCCAGTTTTCTTTCATTTTGTAGTAAAATGACTCTTCTATGAAAATATAAAAAAAAAAAACAGTGCACATACCCACCCCAACCCCCCCACCAAAAAAAAAAATAAAGCGGAGAAACACTAAGAGAAGATTTGTAATGGTTTTAAATTTTAGAGTAAAGGTAGCTCTTTTAGAGGTATCTTAGTGATATGGTGATGTTGTCTACATTTTTCTTGACCAGTAGGTGTGTCAAGTAGAGGATGGTGTGTTTAGTGTCATTGCTTTGCCAGTTTTACTTCCCTGGTACCAAGAAGAGCCAGGTATACATTTCTGCAGCTCAGAGACCGTGCCGCTTCCAGCTAGACTTGAACCATCAGCCTCTGCCATGCTAGGCTAAAGCGCTAACCACTTCGTTAACTCAGGCACCCTGTAACAGTTGAATGCATGTAATGACCATATATCACTTTAGTTTGCCTTGCCATGTTGCTAACCTTCTTTCCTCTCAAATCAGGAATCCTATAAGAAAGCAATGACCGCACAAGGGTATGTGCCCATGCGGTCTGCCCAGCCGGCAACTTACCCCGTTGGATTCAACTTTAAGACAGATGAGAGGATTAAAAATCCTGAAACGCATGTTCAGGAACCGAAGATTAAAGACTTCACAAAGTCATTGAGGGAGGCATTGCCACAGTCCACAGTAAGTAATTTGTTCCAAGACTTTGCAGGTGAAGAATATTTGCCTGCAGGGCAAGGTACACTGGACTGCAGCACATACGTGACTTAGTAAATAAACATAGGATGCTGCATGAAGTTTGGTCCTAGATTATGGAGACGTTATTGAAATTCTGAGCTGGTGAACACAAACGAGGAAAAAAAAAAACAAAAGCCTAGATATCTTCTCTGTGTTGTCTTTGTTTTTCATTTCTCGTGGATTTTGTCATCGTCGTAAAGGTGGAAGGCTATTGGATGTAGCCATATGGTGCACAAGGAAGTATTGAACAGTTAGATGATCTGTTGTGGCTATATGGTAATGTTAAGAAATGTGCTGTATGCCTTCTAAGCTAGTTTATGCTTTGTTATCCAGTGGTGGCAGATTAGTCATTTATTGTTCTAGTACATTAACATTTTTAATCTTTCCTTTCTTGTATCGTTTGTTTTCTTTTCCATTACTTTTCATTGTCTTTGTTTTGTAGCTTCCAGCAAAATCACAGGCTCATGGCGTCACATGCCCTCAGCCCTTCAAACTTACATCAGCCAAAAGTACCAGTTCACTCTCACAAGGTGGGAAATATGAGTCTGTTGCAGAGAGAGTGCTGGCCTTTCACAGGAAAACTCCAGATCGCTTTAGATCACAGGCTCATGGTAAGGATATAGTTGATGTATGTGTCTTGGTGGACTTCGGTGGATGTATGTGTGTCTTGGTGGACTTTTGCTGGGTGTATGTGTCTTGGTGGACTTTTGCTAGGTGTATGTGTGTCTTGGTGGACTTTAGTGGGTATGTGTGTCTTGGTGGACTTTGGTGGGTGTATGTGTGTCTTGGTGGACTTTGGTGGATGTATGTGTGTCTTGGTGAACTTTTGCTGGGTGTATGTCTCTGTGGACTTTGGTGGGTGTATGTGTGTCTCTGTGGACTTTGGTGGGTGTATGTGTGTCTCTTTGGACTTTGGTGGGTGTATGTGTGTCTCTGTGGACTTTGGTGGGTGTATGTGTGTCTCTGTGGACTTTGGTGGGTGTATGTGTGTCTCTGAACTTTGGTGGGTGTATGTGTGTCTTGGTGGACTTTGGTGGGTATATGTGTGTCTCTGTGGACTTTGGTGGGTGTATGTGTGTCTCTGTGGACTTTGGTGGGTGTATGTGGTTGTCTTGGTGAACTTTTGCTGGGTGTATGTGTCTCTGTGGACTTTGGTGGTGTATGTGGTTGTCTTGGTGGACTTTGGTGGGTGTATGTAGTTGTCTTGGTGAACTTTTGCCGGGTGTATGTGTGTCTCTGTGGACTTTGGTGGGTGTATGTGGTTGTCGTGGTGAACTTTTGCTGGGTGTATGTCTCTGTGGACTTTGGTGGTGTATGTGGTTGTCTTGGTGGACTTTGGTGGGTGTATGTAGTTGTCTTGGTGAACTTTTGCCAGGTGTATGTGTGTCTCTGTGGACTTTGGTGGGTGTATGTGTGTCTCTGTGAACTTTGGTGGGTGTATGTGTCTCTGTGGACTTTGGTGGGTGTATGTGGTTGTCTTGGTGAACTTTTGCTGGGTGTATGTGTCTCTGTGGACTTTGGTGGGTGTATGTAGTTGTCTTGTGAACTTTTGTCGGGTATATGTGTGTCCCTGTGGACTTTGGTGGGTGTATGTGGTTGTCGTGGTGAACTTTTGCTGGGTGTATATTGTTGTCTTGGTGGACTTTGGTGGGTGTACGTCGTTGTCTTGGTGGATTATAATGAGTGTATGTGGTTGTCTTTCTTAGTATACTTTAGTGAGTGTATGTGATTATCTTGGTGGATTATAGTAATTGTATGTGGTTGTCTTAGTGGACTTTTGTTGAATGTGATCCCACAGCTTACCTCTTTGCTGTTGAACAATATGAGAAGCGATATGAGATGATTGATCCCTTTCTGTAGATAACTGCAGAGAGGAATCTTTAAACCACTAAACAAAGTATACACATTTGATAACCCAACATTCACACTATTCATTCACACACTCAGTTCACATCTGGGTTAAATGATTGATAAAGCAATAGAGATAGTCCAGTTTACTAAGCAACAAGAACACCATCGGGTCACTCTGTTGCATTTAAGAATTGTCTTTTACGGATTGTAAATGTTGTAATGGTTGTCTGTTACATCTCAGGTAACCTTTGCTAATGTATGTTGTGAAAGAGGAATCTGAACTATAGAATACTTGTTCATAAAGTGCCCAGCATGTGCAGGCCTACTGATGAATCGTAGTCTGAGAGTTAAAATCTGAGCATGAGAAAGCTAAAGAAAAATTTAAACAAGGGGAGAGAATTGCACATTCCTTTACCTGGTGCAGGAAAGAAAATGAAATTTCTCAGATATGGAGACTGGAAAAGCTGCTACAGGATGTGAACAGGCAGCCACATTTTATGTACTATATGTATTTTATATTTTATGTAGTTTATTTACTATATTTACTTTTTAGCGTTACTGAAATTGTAAATATAACGTTACTTTTGAACTATTAACTTGCTGAACAACATTCATAAACCATGATAGTGTTTTTTTTCTTTTTGTAAAAAGAAAATCTGAAACATGGTTTTACATGGAAATGACACAATGTCATTCTAGATTGTTTAAAATTACAAACTCTAAACTGAGGAACAAAATCATGTGACTGGCTATTTTTTTGTTTCTTTCCTTTCTTGTTTAAACAGCTCATGATAGGTTTAGAGCTAACTTCAGCAACACATTGTATTTTATGTTGAAGATTTTAGATTCTGTTTTCTTTACACAGGTAGTAAAGAAAGATCTCGCTCAGCTAATAAATCTGAGTCATCGGGTTGTGGCAGACGCTTGAGATCACAGTCACCCAAGCTTACGGTTGCGAAGACTCCAAATTTGATGACACGAGGGAGATCGAGACCTGTGCATGCTCTCTCAAGGGCAGAGAAGGAGGAGATGGAATTTGAAGAGCAGCAGAAGTGAGCGCTGATGTTATCTCCACATTTTTAGTGTAACGATTTTTAACTCTAACGGGGGTCATTTTGAAATCATTACACACTGTGTCTTTAGGCTGTCAGAAATTAGCATATTGTCTCTAATTTACCTAGCAAATTGTATGTTGTTCCATCTAAATTACCTAGCAAATTGTATGTTATTCCATCTAATTTACCTGGCAAATTGTATGTTGTTCCATATTTTCCCTGCTAAATATTCCCCACATAAACTCTAGTGCTTATTGCGAACAAAAACCTATATATGTAAATTAACCATATCATTTCTGATATATGCCACTTTCATTTTGCTTTTTTTTTTTTTTTTCAAACCATTTTCATGTTACTGTTAGTTTGTAGACCGATCCATTCACTGAATTTGTGAGTTTCAATTCTTTCCCATCTGCCAGGTAATGAATTCTGACCTTTTTCAGCATATTGTGGTGGTGGTGGTGGTTTAGGGGAAGATTTTGTGGCCTAATTTGGGGAGTATGTAGGTCACTTTATGTGACATGTAACACATTTTTGATAAAGGCATTTCATAAACAGAATTTTGTGAAATGCAGATTAACAAACCCTCTTTCGAGATTTGCTGAGAATACAGTGTTAGACCGAAGTATTCTTTGTGTTGTCGTTATATTAGAAAGATCTCTTATTGCATTTGTTCTCAGGTATCAGTTTAAGGCACATCCTGTCAATCATAAAGTCTTTGAAGCTCCCAGTCTTCCAAAGGTCATCCCTAAACAGCCTACAGTTGTTGAAGAGTTTAACCTTCAACCACAAAGGTCTGCCAGCATGGAAGATGTTAGGGGAGTTGAAAAAGATGAACCAGAAGACAAGTATGAGTTCCATGCCAGGCCAGTCAATCGTAAGATCCTAGCCGGTCCTGTGGTAAGTATATTTTATTGTTATAGAAGGTAGGACCCATACAAAAATGACAGAGAAAGAAATGAAAGTAGCACAATTTTTACTTGAAATGTTTTCTTTTCACAGTTAAAGTTTATCATCCTGTGAAAATAACAAGCCTTGGAATTTTCTGTCTAGTCAACAAAAACTAAACTGATTATTTCTACCTGAAGTCAAGTCACACTTTTTTTTTTTTTTTTAAACCTCTGCTCCCTATTTTTAATAACCTGTAAGCTTAAGTGTGAACAATGAAGACAGCTGGCAAAATGTCTGTGACTATTTGATTCAAGTTTTGATGGGTGTACTTAACTCTTTCCGTGCGGGAGAAGAAACACGGACGTGTCATGGCGTGCGGGAGTAAAACGCGGGTCTTGTCTGTAAGGGGGTCTAGTTGTAAAATGGAATGGAAAACAGTATTTCCATTTACTTCCGTATATGTAATATGTGTCAAAGTATAGCTAAATGAATGAAAATTTCATAAATACAGAGTTATTTAGGAAAAATGAAGTAATGTGATGTTTTTAGACACTGATTGTGGCCAGCTCACCATCGGCTAGGTCTAGATTCACGCTACTTACCCCTACTTACCATCTAAGATGTGTAGATCTACTTCTTGATCTCGTATTGTGACTCCGTATTGCATTTCCGCTGAATGAATGTCTGAAATAACCTCCTAACTACTCCTAACTACTTCTCCAGTCGTCTAAATCTACTTAGAAAACATTCAAGAGCAGCGGGGTGGCCATAGGCTATGTCCATACCCCTATCTACATCGTCAAAAATTGAAAAATTTCCATGCTTTGCGTCCTTGTTCTCGCTTGGCATCGCTCGTAACTAGGCACGCATTCGCCATTTTGAAAGTGTCACCGGAATCGCAGACGAAATATGTACAATCTAAATGTTACACTGCTTGTTTTAATGAAACAAACAATGTCGAATTTTTTACCATACGGTAGCGTGGGACCACCGGAAATGTCGAAAATTGGACCCAACGCACGGGAAGAGTTAAAGCCCCGGAAAATACCGAACCCCCATATAATATACTTTAGCATGTATTTATATTATGCAGTTTAATTAAAAATTTTACGTGAAAATTGGATGCAAAAGTAAAATAATGTAGTTATGAAAAGATAGTGCAGTAATAGAGAGAGCATACATCTTTATTTTTTTTGATTGTTGAATCAAGTTATTTTCATTTTATAACATAAAGGACATGTTTCACAGCTTCTCCTTGACTTGGCTGAGCTGCCATCACCATCAGTAACTTTCCTCTTTGTGGCCCAGTTGAATAAAAGTTTTTTTTTACAGCATCTACATCACAAATGTAAAATAATACTTTCACTGTGATAACAACCTGGTGACAGATGACAGATTGAGTGCATGAGACATGGAAATAGCTGACTGAGAGATGATTCTCACTCTCTCTCTCTCTCTCAAAACTGATCTTGCAGGTAAAGGGAGACGTGACTGTAATTTGGAAACTTCTGAGAATCTAAGGGCTTACAGGATTTTACTTCTTTTTTTTTTTAGCATGACATTTAAAGAAGTGCAGTTAGTACTCAAATGGTTTCCTGTCTTAAAAAGTTTTCAGTCTCTGGTTGTGTTATGTCAGTTTAAGTTTAGGTTTTTAAAATTGACTGTGTTTCGTTAACATTTTTTTTTTTTTTTTGTTAAATCAATTTTCTGCTACCAGGGTGTGAAACCTGCAGAACCTTTGCCTGTAACCATCCCAGAGTCACCAGCATTCGCCCTGAAAAACCGGATCCGTGTTCCGGTAGAATTACAGAAGAAGGTCAGTAACATACAATGTATTTTTTTTTAGTAACAGTAGCAGCATTTAGCTGAGATTATATAACCATTGTTTTTGCTTACGTGAATCAAACTACTCTATCACTGAAATACTGTATGGGGATGACAGTGGAACAAGGCCTGTAGATTGCGCTATCTAGCATGAGGGATAAAAAATGAAAACTTGGGATCTTCTAAGTGCTGTGCTGTGTGGCATATGCGATCATTTCTCTCCACAAGTCCCTGTCTTTAGACTTGATTATGAGATCCGCCGGTGACTTTCTCCCCAGCCACACTGACAGCCAATTCAGTAACTTCTCTCTCTGTCTTCTGATCTGGGGGATCTGAGTTGTCAAAAAAAAGCAAAGACTGCTTTCCAGAATGTGAAAGACATGAATGGTGAAAAAGATGGAGATATAAGATCTGTTGTCAGAAAAAAAAGCACTTAAAACACTCATGCAAAATTGTTCTGGGTCAGCTAAAAAAAAGAAAAGAATTAGCACAAGAGGGTAACTAACATCATAACTGTCAAGCAGACATCTTGTGCCAGGTCTCTCACCAGCTCAGCTACTGTGTAAATGAAGTGCATAGATGTAAAATGAAACTTTGCTCTGATGTTCAACTCTGGAATACCCTTCCCTACCACCTAAAATTCACAAGCAGTATTCTTTATCTTAACTCCAGACTGTTTTATTTCCTGCTGGACTTTGGTCAGTTGCTCCTCTTTAACTCTTTCGTTACCAGAGCTAAAACGCTGGCCTTTCTGTTTGTACAGACACGGACATTACATGGCCGAGCGGGTGTCTTCATATCAGGAGGTCTGTTCATAAAATTCATTGTAACAAACAGACTCCTTCATCAACACGTGTGTATCTCATATTAAAATAAGTGGAAATGAAAGAAGATACCATAAATGAAGTTATTTATCATTTTTAAAAAAAAAACAAAGAGTAGAAAAAAAAACTGGTAGGAAAAGATGGAACGATTTTTGGGTGCTAAAAATATTTTTTTTTAGGGCTGAGGACTAAAAGTTGTACATACCTTAAATGTGCCAGAATCCAGTGCAAAATATGTAGATCAGTACAGAAGCATTGATATTTGGGGATGCTTTTGATATCCAATAAATCTAACAGGTCTACAGCTGTGAGAAACACATTTAGTAAGATAGGTCTAGTCGATCAGTGTGACCATTCTACCAACTGATCTCAGGGGGGAAAAAAACTTGAAAATTACACTCCAGTCCACCCATTTCAAAATTTCCTTCATCATCCGGCGTGACAGGATGCTTAAACACTAGTTTAACTTTGGATTTAGAAGAGTTCTGGCTGGTTAAATGAAAAGTTACATTGAGTTTTCAACGAAAAAAAATTGGAAGCCTTATAGGGTGGCCTGGGTGCAATGCGCAAACATCAGGCAACCCTGTAGGGCAACTTGGTAGCAGAAGAGTTTAAAGACATCCATTTTCCTCATAGAATTACTGTTCTAGCAGTCTAGCTAGTTCTATTACAAAGAGCAAGTTTGTTTATCAGTTTTACTGTAATTAATGTGTATTTGAGGGCAAAATAGCTGTCATATTTTATTTATATAATATAGTTTAATGTTTGGATGAGAGGATACATACGCTGTTCATTCCTTATTTATTTTTCTTTATTTGTAAATAGTACTAGTACTTAAGTGATGTTGAATGGTTATGTTAGAAAGCTGAGTAACAAAGAACAGAAAGACAGACCTGCCTGCCCAGATCTATCTTTTACACTCTGAGAATAAAAGTGGTATCATTCATAAAGTGTATCCCCACTTGCCTGTCAATGAAAGATGATGATGATGATGATGACAACGATGATTGGCACCTGAAATATCTGGAGTTTCTTTTTTTTTTAAACTTTGGTTCAGACTTAGTATTGTCTCGTAATATGTCTTGGATGGAATGGTTAGTGCATGAACTTCATGGGTCTAGACGGTTTCCTTAGCCTTGGATGTAATGTATTCAATCCTTATCTTGTTTTTTTTTTTTTAATATATAACCTGTTGCTTTTCATCCCCCTACAAAATTATGCTATCTTCTGTGGAAGAGGATGACCATGTTAGAAGGACAGCTAACAAATCAGAACTAATCAAGCTCTGGTCTGTTGTAAGCCTGTGCGTTGCTTCCAGAACTAGGACAGTTACGTTACTTCTTTGTCTTTTATGGCAGGGATCAGGTTGATCCTAATGGTAGGGATCTACAGATGGCTTATGGGTCAGCTTAAGGAATTCTAAAAAGGATCCAGTACTGCTCATTCAGCTTGATGCTGATATGTGAAGATTTTCATTATGCCAACTGCAAAGATCTCATTTACTGGAGATTCTCTGAATGTGCAGACTTTGTTGATGCTTTTGGTCTAGTTTTGATATTACTGCTTGTGGTCTAGTTTAGTCTTGCTGCTTTTGGTCTAGTTTAGTTTTGCTGCTTGTGGTCTAGTTTAGTTTTTCTGCTTGTGGTCTGGTTTAGTATTTCAGCTTGTGGTCTAGTTTAGTCTTTCTGATGGTGGTCTAGTTTAGTCTTTCTCCTTGTGGTCTAGTTTAGTCTTTCAGGCTTGTGGTCTAGTTTAGTCTTTTCTTCTTGTGGTCTAGTATAGTCTTACTGCTTGTGGTCAGCATATCTTTTGTTAGTGCTCAGGTTAAGTATAGCTGTTGCTACTGCTCTTTTCAAGTGTAGCCCTTGTTGGTCAACCATTTTCTTTTTTTCATTTATTCAGGAGGAAAACAAAGAACGTGTGAAAGTTAATCCAGTGCCTTACGTAGGAATTCCCTTCAAGCCAAGGTTAGATCATCACTTCACAATCCCTGAGCCTTTCACTGTCGAAGAGAGGAGTAGGGAAATGCTAAACCGCAGGGAACAGAAAATTCAACAGATCCTGGAAGAAGAGAGAAAGGTATGGCTAAAAAAACAATTAGAATTAAACTTTTGTGTCTATTTATCATTCTTATTTTTGTCATTTGCTTAGACATTGGCACCATTCTCTCTCTCTCTCTCTCTCTTTTTGTCTCTCTGGTTTTCAGCATCATTGAAGAGTATTTATCATTTGAGATGAACTGGAAAAGGAGAAAAAGTCATTCGTGCCTACAGTTGTTTTCCCCATTTGTGACATAGTGTCTTTTTCTTTGGTCTAACCCATAACTTGAGTTTTTCTTGGAAATTCACAGCCTCATTGGTTCTGAACTTGGAGGCTCTCCGTAGGGTCATGTAGGGATCCTTGAAATAAGTATGTAGAGCAGTGGTATTCAAACTTGGATCCCAAAGAACCCTAAGAATGGGTCTTTAGTGCTATGTAGCGTGTTTGGATTATTCAGAACAGTGATACGTTTTAGCTGGGGCCTGTGAATGTTCAAACCGGTGGATCTTGAAGCCACCCGGGTGTGGGAGTGGGTGTCTGACTTTTTTTTCTTAGAGCGGAGGAAGGGAAGGCAGCCAGGTATGATGCTGATGCTGTCAGGTCTAGAAAAGTATAGCCATTGACAGTGTTTGCCTAAGTGCCTCTGTGGCACAGCAGCACTATATGTCAAGAGTCTGGCACCAGAGATGGGTTGGGGGGGGGGGCTCTTGTAAAGTTAACGGTTATGGTGGATCTTCACTGGTGTAGTTTAAAAAAAAAAGTTTTTGAAAGAAGCTGCTAAAAATAAATCCACTCCACCAGATGCACGAGTTCTATGCTCAAGGGTTGCCCAGTGACAGTCCAGATCAGCTGCCGCCCAAGCAGGTGAAACCTGTGACTCAGCCAGAGCCTTTCTACCTGGAGATTGATGAGAGAGGACACAGGTACCAGGAAGAGTTTAAATCAAAGGTCAGTGTTGATGAAAATAACAGTCATGTGACAAGTTACCCTCTGCTTCTGGGACTTAGCCATTGTGGTTGTTATGTTGATTTTGGCTGTTAAGTTGATTTGGTCATATGTCAGTTGTTAGAGAGGGAGGTTTGGACAGTAAGTACAGTCCACTACCATAACATGTTAACAGATGAATAGATATGATTACCATCATTGTAAAATGCTAGCAAGGTGTAAGTTAGTGCAGTAACTGTGTGGAAATTAATCACAAAATAGTAATCACAACAAATCAAGTAAAGAATCATACTGTAGTAATGTTTTAGTGACACAAAAATGTACATACAAATCCTGTATGCACACCTAGTTGCATACATTTTGTACATGCCAGATGAGCGAGCATGGGGCCATGATATTGTGAATTTCAATGAAAAATGAAATATCACTTCACAAATTAAAAAGTTCCATGGTAACAAGACAATGGGAAGTGGACAGTCAAGAATGGTGTGCTAGAGTAAAACTGTTTTGTTGCATATTTACTGCACAGTGCATTTTATTGTTTCTTTAGTAAAATGTACTGGGGATGAAAAAACTGTTCAGTTTGGCTGTCAGTGGCATATAGCTGACATACCAGCACTGGCATGTAGCGGACATACTAGCACTGGCACGTAGCTGACACACTAGCACTGGCACGTAGCTGACACACTAGCACTGGCACGTAGCTGACATACTAGCACTGGCGCGTAGCTGACACACTAGCACTGGCACGTAGCTGACAGACTAGCACTGGCGCGTAGCTGACAGACTAGCACTGGCGCGTAGCTGACACACTAGCACTGGCGCGTAGCTGACACACCAGCACTGGCGCGTAGCTGACACACCAGCACTGGCGCGTAGCTGACACACCAGCACTGGCGCGTAGCTGACACACCAGCACTGGCGCGTAGCTGACACACCAGCACTGGCGCGTAGCTGACACACCAGCACTGGCGCGTAGCTGACACACCAGCACTGGCGCGTAGCTGACATATTGGCACTGGCATGTAGCGGACATATTGGCACATAGCTGACATACTAGCACCAGGGTTGGTGAACCAAAATCTCATCTCTCTGTTGGTACCCCCAGTAACTGGCTAAAGAACAGGGTTTGCCACTCCCCATAGTGGTAGGAACAATTTTTTATAAATAGGAAACTATGAGGTTTTGGTACGGTAAAGTAAGAGAACAAATATTGTAGGATTAAACCTCGAAAAAATCGTAGACAAAGCACTTTAGTGAGACGTAAGAGAAAGAAAAATCACAAGAGAATTACCTGGGATTCGAACACGGACTCCGGTAGGACGAGCAGCCGTCTAGCCACGAGAGAACAGCGTACTATCGACTTAGCCAACTAGCACCCCAAAAAAGGTGTTTTGTTGACATAGTCTTTAGTAACTGGTCAACAGTCATGAGAGATCGTGACACCCGGAAAGAAACGAGGTCGTGACACACAGAAATTCCGTAGCTTAGATTCATTCTCTCTAGCAGGTACCAACTAGACAAACATACACACGGTCTCCTGCCATGTCTGGTGCAAACTTGAACAACAATAACAAACGAACGAATACTTATTACATGAAGTTAGTTTCAGGTATAGTTTTAAGGAACAATTTTTTATAAATAGGAAACTACGAGGTTTTGGTACGGTAAAGTAAGAGAACAAATATTGTAGGATTAAACCTCGAAAAAATCGTAGACAAAGCACTTTAGTGAGACGTGAGAGAAAGAAAAATCACAAGAGAATTACCTGGGATTCGAACACGGACTCCAGTAGGACGAGCAGCCGTAGTGGTAGGATCTACTAAAGAGGTATTGCACATCCCATTTCTTAATGAAGGGTTACTGAAAAGTTTCTGGACTGACCAAGAAAGGAATGACCTAGAGCCATGAAAGTTGTTTTTCCGTGTATTTGCCCCAAATATCAAAGCAGTTGACATGTCATTTCTCAATCTTCCTTCAAAAAAATCTGATATCTAGTCGCTAAAATACTGCTATTTTGCTGCACTTATCTCCAAACCATTCCGATATCTCTGTCTTAGCCCACAGGGGAACAGAAGTAAGGGTAGACCGAAAGAGACATGGAGAAGAACAACAGAGAGGATGTTGAGCAATAGAGAGCTCACCTGGGCAAGAGTGGAAAAAAAAGCAAAGGACAGGCTTTTGTGGAAAACCCTTGCGGAAGCCCCATGTGCCCTGGGTACTTAAGGTTCAGAGAGAGAGAGAGAGAGTGTCTTAGCAGTTGTTTTATCTGAAATTCAGCACTCTGCTAAAATCTAGTCATGAATGTGATAATTTCTGATGTTGACGCTGTTGAAAGTCTTCCAGATCTTGCTGCACCTTCAGTTTCGAAATC
Source organism: Achatina immaculata (assembly GCA_009760885.1). Classification (NCBI taxonomy): domain Eukaryota; kingdom Metazoa; phylum Mollusca; class Gastropoda; order Stylommatophora; family Achatinidae; genus Lissachatina; species Lissachatina immaculata. The sequence continues at coordinate 2,160,358 of CM019709.1, read as the reverse complement.
TCTATGCTGAAAGTTAGTGCATCACTTGTTCAGATCTGAGTATGATGGGCATTTGTCACTCAATATTTGCAGCTTACGTTTATGGATTTCCTTGCAGAAACAGGAACTTTATGATGGCTCAGAGTTCCACAGTTGAAAATTTTTATGTTGTGGTGTAGATAGCGTTTCAGCTTGCAGTGTTCTGTTCCTGTTTGAAGATTATAACTTCGGTTGTTTCTTGAGAATTTATAGTATTCATCATCTGTTTTTTTTTGCTTCGGGATGTTGTTTTATCTGTTCTTCTTCATATGTGGCTTTTAGTCTTTTCTTTGTATGTTGAACTTCTATTGGTATGTTGTACTCTTTCTCCCTCTTTGGCCAGTATGTCTGCCTCTTTGCTCAGATGTGTATCACTGACATTTATGACTGTAATTGTTTTCTGTTTCATTGACGTTCCTATCCCGTATGTCTTGGTATAGCTGGAAGAGGAGGAGAGAACTGCCAGAGATATTGCCCATTTCAAGGCTGGGCCAAATAACATCATACACAAGGAGCCTTTCCAGCCACTGAAATCATCCAAGCCGCTGACAGGTAACTTGAAAATGTGATGGGATGGTTGGGTTTTTTTTTTTTCATAGTTAACAGAGTTATTTTCAGCTGAAAAAATATTGCTGGAATGCCAGTTATAAAGTTTGTAAGCAAGGGTGTGGCCACAATTCTTTGGTGTGAGTGGAAGATTTGTGCCAGTCTGGCAGTTTCTGGAATGATCCGTGTTTACTGATATTTTTTTAGTTATTGACCTAGTTATCTGTGTACCTACATGTAATTATTTTTTGGAAAAATGAGTGCAAGAAAATAAAAAAAAAATAAAAAAACATACAATTTTAGAGACACTGATTCGCTGTTGGCGAGATCTTCAGCTGCCTTGCGTGGAGCGGTGCTCTTCCCGGCCAATGAAGGAATTTGCAAATGAGGTTGCCGCGCAGCATCACTGTGGAAAAGGTGGTTGAAAGGATAAAGCGAAGCAAACAGTCAAATCACGGCACCTCTGGTTTGGAGGTCGGCCATGTCCTGAGTGCAGTCATATCGGGTGAAATGCATGAACCGGCTTGTCCCAGAGGTTAAGACACTGCTGGCGAGACTCCTCAAATGCCGCGCGTGGAGTGAAGCTCCTCCCAGTTAAGGAAGTAAATGCGGAAAAGAAATAAAGGTTGCTGTGCGGAGCTGATGGGAAAAGGTGGTGGAAAGTGAAGTTTAACCGGTATGTCCAGTAGTATCGCTACGAGAGCTATACCACGGCACCTCTGCTCTAGAGGCCGGCCATGTCCGAAATACACCTACACTGGTGAAATATGCCTAAACCGGCACACACCAGGGGTGGAACTCGATGGCTAGACATGTCATGCCACCTCCGCTCTAGAGGTCGGTAACGCCTGATAAACACCCATACTGGTGAATTTTGCCTAAACCGGCTCATACCAGGGGTGAATCTTGAAGGCTATGCATGTCACAGTACCTCTGCCCTAGAGGTCGGTCCCGTCCCAAACACGCCCATACTGGGATGCCTAAACCGGCTCAACCCAGGGGTAGAAGTCACTAGTGGCGAGGATTCGTCATCCTGGTCACAACTAGGAAGGGTAGCGGCCACGACCGCAAAATGCTGAAGTCGGAGACACTGGACCAGGGAAGTCTAGATAGGCAACCACCTCTCACCCGGCGGGGATGTTTGCGTATCCTAATCACGCTGAGGTTTTCCGGTGAGAAAGTCCAACCCGGGACTGGATGGGCAACCACCTCTCACCCGGCGGTGATACACGGGTATCTCAAAACACATCGAGGTTTTCCGGTGAGAAATTACAACTCTGGCCTGGGTGGGCTACCGCCTCTCACCCAGCGGGGATGCACTGATATCCTAAACACGTCGAGGTCTTCCGGTGAGAAAGTCCAACCCTAGACTAAACTGGTGCAATGAAAACCACGGTGTCACACAATCCCGCTTCCGAGACCCACCAAGAATACAGGCTAAAGCACTGTGATACTCTGAACCCCTTGTGGTCCTTTCGTGGATCTCGTGTGGTCTATTTTGGACCACACAGGGGACCATGGGACCTAACGAGGACCACAGGCATGAATTCAGTAGGATCACAGTGCGGTTTTTGGTGGTAGAAGTGAACGAAGAAGAAGAAGAAGAGACACTGATGATGGTAGCAGTGATATGATGATAGATGTAATCATGTTTTAAATCTCGAAGCAAGGTGTTACACACAGCGACACAATAGTCAGCGTGGAAGTGTTTTCCCATGAACTTCTTGTGTCCATCTTTGCCAGCATGAGAATAGCACGTCCTGCATTCATCCAGTTAACGGTGCCTTAGGATGCTGATGTGCAGCTTTGTTCCAGCCATCCTTCCATGCCCTTGGCCGGCATTCGGCTAAGCAGTCGCCACCCGGTACGCCCTCTGGCGTCTTGCAGGGCAGCAGCAAATTTTCTCCACTTCTCACGGTCTGTGGCCAGCTTTTGTATTGTGCCCCAGCTGTGCTGCATGCTGCTCATTTCTGTTTCTACAGTTCTCTGCCAGGCAGCCTTGGGTTGTCCTCTCTTTTTCCCTCGGGCGTCCATCGCATGGCTGTATTAGTGATGCTGCTGGGGTCTCTTTGGAACAGCATTGTTGGACGGCTTAAATTGAGAAATATAAAGTCAGTAGTGCCACTGTTATCAACATTCTTGTTATATACATCGCCACTGTCTACATATTTAAAATCATCGCTGCTATCATATATGACAGCATGGGTGGCCAAGTGCTCATCCAGTGATAATCTGTTCAATTCCCAGCAGTAGGGGATTGTTTTTGTTTTTTTTTTGGTACCACCACATCAGAAAGGCCCTGTGGTCCACCTAGCCTTAAAAAAAATGGGTACCAGAGAAATCTGGAACGGTAAATGTGACCAGGTGTGATACTGACCACATCACACTCTCATGTGCCGAAGGTCTTGGAAATAGGGGCCTAACACTGTATCCTCAGTATACCATAATGGCTTTGGAAACAGGGATCTTACCTATTGCTATCATATGGTTATTCGCCCAAATGTATGTACTACAATTGTCATTTGTTCTCACTGTATACATTAGCAACATGGCTATATTTAGCCTGACCCACTGTTGAATTTAGTTTTTTGGTGGCCTCCCTCTGTTATATGATCAGGGAGCTTGTATTATCAGGGAGTTTGTATGATCAGGGAGCTTGTATTATCAGGGAGTTTGTATGATCAGGGAACTTGTATTATCAGGGAGTTTGTATGATCAGGGAGCTTGTATTATCAGGGAGTTTGTATGATCAGGGAACTTGTATTATCAGGGAGTTTGTATGATCAGGGAACTTGTATTATCAGGGAGTTTGTATGATCAGGGAACTTGTATTATCAGGGAGTTTGTATGATCAGGGAGCTTGTATGATCAGGGAGCTTGTATGATCAGGGAGCTTGTATGATCAGGGAGCTTGTATTATCAGGGAGCTTGTATGATCAGGGAGCTTGTATGATCAGGGAGCTTGTATTATCAGGGAGCTTGTATGATCAGGGAGCTTGTATGCTTGTATGATATGTGAGAGTGAAAAAACTTTGGGTTAATTGCGTGTGAATGGCACAGCACAAAGTCGACAGTTATCTTGAGAATAATGCTGTGTAATGAAATGAGATATCTCAGAGCTGTCAGTTAAGAGGTTAACTTTTTTTCTTTTTCCAATCCCTGAGTTTACAAGTTTTCACCCTTTTTCCCCTGTGCCAGATAGTGGAATGTACAATTCTTTTTCACCTGAGCTGTTGATAAAGAAGTGAACTACAAGTTCCCATTAAAATTTCTTGCCTAATATTTGTTTCTTCTTTTCTATTCTATACAGAAAAAAGCAATTTTGCTTTGAGCACTGACATTCGGGCTGCTCAGAGGGAGGCATTTGACCAGCACCTGAAGGCTCGTGAGGCAGAGCTGGAGGCTTTGAAAAGACTGCGGGAAGAGAGGCAGAAGAATGAGGAGAAGGCAGGCATTGCAAGAATGAGGCAGGAGGCAGTTCACAAAGCATCTGCAATTAAAAAGTTAGTCCATTAAACTATTTTGCCAAGAGTTGATTACTTTCTGTTAGATTATCTTGTGGTATGCACATAAATATTTTGGCCAAACACCATAAGAAATAACATCTTATTAGCAGAAATGCAGATGAAACCACTGACAACAATTATTGAGGAAAGACGCTGGCGATGGTTGGGACATGTGCTCCGAATGACTGACAACTCACTACCAAAAATAGCACTAAGATGGACACCACAGGGGAACAGAAGTAAGGGTAGACCAAAAGAGACATGGAGAAGAACAACAGGAAGGATGTTGAGCAATAGAGGGCTCACCTGGGCAAGAGCAGAAAAAAAGGCGAAGGACAGGCATTTGTGGAAAACCCTTGCGGAAGCCCCATGTGCCCTGGGCACTTAAGGTTCAGAGAGATGCACATATATATATATATTAGGGCATATGTCATGGAGAATGAAAAGATCAAATGCATAAGTTTTAGAATAGTTCCAAGTGCAATGTGAACTTCTCAAAGGAATAAGGATCAAGAAAACAAAATGCTATGGTCATATCAAAAGACATAACAATGGACTGAAGGCTGTACTAGAAAGAAAGTAGCAAGAAAAAAAAAAGGTGAGAGGCAGACAGAGATGCAGATGGGACGACCACACGTGAGACAAACAGGACACAGCTTGTCCGAGTTCAGCGTCAAGGCTGGGGAGAGAAGAAACTGGAGATTCATCGCCAGCAGCCTTCGTTCAGGAGATGGCACGTTGCATTACTCCTAGTTCACACATTCATTTGATTTTTTTATTCTTGTATTGCTCCTAGTTGCCTTATTTGTTTGATGCATTATCCTTGCATTAGTCCTAGTTCTCTCATAACTGTTATCTTCACTCTCATTCTCATCTTATTGCAGCCTTGTCCACAGTGGTCTGATCTGGTATTTATATGTGCAAGCCATGAGCACTGTCCATTTTATTTGAATTTCTCCCTCATGTTGATCCTCAGCTTAAGATCCCCAGGTCATGCTAAATCAGAGGCCAGAGTCTACAGGTTCCTCAAAGTTCTGGAACCATGGCCGTAATATGGCCTCAGATCCATGATCTGGTCATTCAGGTCAACATAATGGATACTGTTGGGCTATGTATTATGAAATATGAACTTAAAAAACTTTTAATTATTCTAAATATCCTTAGCTGGTACAGGTGCCACAAAAGACAGCAGTTGTCAGGTTTTAACTGAAGCAGTGTGGTATGCGGCTGGTGTCATAGATAAGGGTCCACCGTGTACACTTAATCTGATTTGTCCACTGTAGGCACTTTTTTGGTGCAATTGTTTTTGTTTCTACGTAGCTCGCTGGTTGGGAGTGTTATTTTCTAGTAATTTGTGCAATGCTAACTGGCTCTCAATGTGTCGACAGATACAAGAGCGTGGTCATAAAGCCCAGTGACAGGCCCTTGACTGAAGCCCAGTCTCCGAAGTTCTCGCAGCGTATACGATCAAGACACAACAACAGTGATGTCTAATGTGCATATTTAATCATAGAGTGAACACGTAGCCATGTAATGCATGTATGCACAGTTGTATGGTGGTGTGATGGTCTTGAAATAGGTATTTCAATGACTGTTTCATTTTGTACCATTTTGTGAATTATATAATCCCACTGATACTTTTTTAAAAAAAATTTGTAAGAAATCAGGAGTTTAGAATATCTGGAAGTCATATGTTATAAGAAGACAGAAATTGGAGAACTTAGCAGTCATACTTACAGTCAGTTTGTTGTAAGAAGATAGAAATTGGAGAACTTAGCAATCAGAATTGCAGTGAACAGAGTGATACTTGATTTCTCTGTGTTGATACTTACACACAATTTGTTTGTCCATGATGTCAAGATATCTGCTGCTCTCTGGAGTCTCTGTGTAGCAACTGTCGCATATTTATCTGTACACCACATAACCAGATCATCTGCATACACTGCCAGTTTTGATTCCATTTTACATAGGGAAGTTCCTTGACCAGGTCATTAATGATAATCCAGGAATAGGGTAGGCGAAAGGACTCCTTGTGGTGCGCCATGTCACAGAAGTACTTTCTGGCTTTTGTGACCATCCACTACTACTATTGCTCTTCTGTTGTGTAAATAATATAAAAAGTATATAAAAATATAGTAATTCTCACATATGCAAGATCAGTACTGGAAGCTTTTCAGTGCTACAAACTACCAGGCCTTAAGGATGCATTGTCAGAAACACAGTCACCTTGCAGTGGATTCCCTCCCACTGTGGGGTACCAGGCAATGAGAAAGCTGACCATCTGGCCAAAGAGGGCACTGAAATGGAGCAACCAGATCACCTATAATCAGAAGAAAAGCATGATAAAAAACCTACAAGAAGCCACAAACACCACCACATGATGCCTATCACATGCTAAACAGAAAGGAACAAGTCACCATTTTCTGTCTCTGAACAGGACACAGCCGACTCCGAAGTCATATGTATACAAAGTTAAAGGTTGGTACTACTACTCTTTGTACATGTGCCCAGATGCCCCAAACTGGAACATATCCTCCAAAACTACATCAGCTATAAAACACTGAGAAATAATTACTGGCCCAGTGAAACCACTAAAGAAGATAAGCTCTATGGTTCCATACATGAATTACAAAAAAAAAAAAAAAACCCAGTGAAATTTATCCAAGAGACAGGGCTGCAGATATAGACAGACAGTGCATACGAAGAATTACAGTCAGTTTGTTATAAGAAGACAGAAATTAGAGAACTTAGCAATCAGATTTACAGTCATTTTGTTATAAAAAGACAGAAATTGGAGAACTTAGCAATCAGATTTATGTTAGAGACCTTGGTGGAAACCCATGGAGAAAAGGGTGACAGAAAGATATTGAGCATGCTGACCAAGTGGCACAGGAAAAGAAATGCAACAGATCTGATGAGAACTATTGAGAAGTGCACAAAGTGTAGAACTAGCCAGATTTTGGCACCTAATGAGTAAATGTTCAAGGAATGAATATTACAAGAGCAAGTGTGTAAACAGCAGCGTGGGTGTAGTTGTTGATAGTGTACTTTACTTATTGTATGCTGCCGTGTAGTACTTTTAAAAAATTTTTTTTTATTTTCCCCAAACTGAACAAATGGAATGTCTTGGTTACTATAATTTCATTTTGAGCATTTTGTGTTTCTTTTTTGCGGTGAATGTATTAAGCATTGGCAAACTTATTTCTTTGTGGTGTACTGCATTTTGTTCTTTGAAATCTATTATTAATTGATTTCACACCAGTTTTTTTGTTTGTTTTGTTTTTCCTCCCAGTAGACATTTACTATTCAGTTTAATGCTCTCTTCGAACGTCTGTTTTGTTCTGTATAATGTGTTCACTAGTCCAGGTGTGGAAAAATAATAATTACAGTTATATTAAGAGTCACAGCTTTTTTATTTTATATATATTTTTTTTGTGAACATGTCCAGAACACATGAAGAAAAGAAATTCTGCATTTCGTTACAAGAGAGTTTGTCAAGCATTTAAATGAAAAAAAAAATCATATGTGGAAAAATAAGACCTGTATTTTTCTATCTGAATTCTTCAGTGATGCAGTATAACAGGCTCTGTCTTCACACCACCATCATCATTCTTTCTCCTCCTCTCCCCCCTCACCTCTAATCAAAATTTTTTTTTAATGGTGTATTTTTATATAATGGGAAAAAGAAATGGAGGAAGACCAAGGCGAAGATGGCTGCAAGACATCAGTAATGATCTGCGAATGGATGTTTTTGGCTGCACAGCCGAGAGGCCTACAGGAGAGCTGTTACGGAGGCAAAATTCCGCAAGGGACATGCAAAATCAAAACTTAACTGAATCCCATGTCCCTCGATTGAAAACTTGAATTTGCTGCTGGTTCATACTGGCTATGAATGTTCACCGTCACTCATATTTTACCTCATTGTGATGGTACTGTGAATATATAATGTATGTACATCATGTTTTAAATGCTTTGCTAGTACAGAAGGAAAGTTATAGAATGAATGCTTCCAAGGTTTCAGGTTATCTGTTATAAAACAAAAGCACTGCTTTGTATTTATCAACTTGACATACCTACATGAAGTTTTTTTTTTTTTAAATAAAATGTTTGAAATTGAAAAAAAAAAAATCACATACATTATTTTCTTGATTTTCCTGTATCCACAGAGATCATTTCACACTTTTTTCTTTCATTATGTCCATCATAAAGACTATTACATGATTTTTTTTTTTTTTTTAACTCTTCCCCTGCCAGCAGGAAAAAACAAACGTCATGTTGGTGCCAAACAAAATGTGTGGGTGTTGCGATATTTTTGGTGTATAGTTGAAAAAGTGAATGTAGCAATTATTTCCATGTGAAAAAGTATACTTTTTATACATCGAAAAGAAATAAAAATGAATGACGATTCCATAAATGCAGAGTTTTCTTAGGAAAAAAATAACTGGTGAGAAAATAAATTATTTTTAGGCCGCCGCACGTGCGCGCCCCCCTAAAATTATGACACACAAATAAAATTGGTTTCTAATTACTATTAGAGCTGTAAATATCCACGTGTAAATCACAAATCGATGATAAATGGAATTCCTCACATGAAATGTAATCACTCTTTGCACAGATTTGTAGAAACAAAAGCACAAACACGACAGAAAACATTCGTAACTTTTGCAGATCCACCAAGTGGCTGGAAATTAGGAAAAATATTCACACCAAATCGAGAGACTGAAAAATGGTTACACACTGCCCACGCTAAATTAAAATGATGCCAGGTAATTCTGACAGGCGCAGATAACTTGCGAACTAAAATTTGAGTATGGTTTTTCCAGTGAAATGGACCAAACATATATTAATATAGTGATTTTGGTCCAAAAGTGAACTAACTGGAAGGCCACACTATAATGCCATCAGCTTGAGAAGAGTTAATATCCATAAAGATCATTTCATGTTTTTTTGTTTTTTTGTGTGTCCATAATGATAAATTCATGCTTTTTTTGTTAAATATATGTCCATAATGATAAATTCATGCTTTTTTTCCTTTCCACTATATGTCCATAATTTTGTGTCTTTTTAAAACAAAAAATATATCCATGATAACTTTCTCATTGTATGATGATTGCCAATAGACTCACTATCTGTGAAGGCATTAGTAAATTTTTTGTATGGTACCACATTCACTAGCTACAGTAGATTCTGTGAGGTATCACCTTCAGCTTATAGAATCATCAGTAAATTTTGTTCATTGGATTAGCACATTCATCAGAAATGCTGTCCCACCTCTCCATTTATATTTTTTTCTGTATGCACATATAATTTCATTTATTATTTTCTGTATGACCATACACATTTTATTTGCGTGTGTGTGTGACGGTATTTTTTTTTTTCATTGTACAAAGACAACTTTGTCCTGGATTATTAGGTAAATGTTTTAAATGATGGATACAAATGTCGTGTTTGTGCTCTCTGTGACAGCGTGGGGTGGTATATGTTTGTATTAAAATTATGTGAGATTTGATCAGCACTCTTCTGTTTGTATCTGGATTGTTGAAATTAGTGAGTTTGGGGGGAGGAGGAGGAAGAAAGGAGGAAACTGATTCATCCTCTTCAGTGTTTGTAATCTAAAGAGCATTGGTCTAACTGAATCACTGTGTTAAGTGTTTTACAAAAGCTGCCTGACTGGCTTTTTTAGAAAATGATTGAAACCTGTGCTCAGAATATTGACTAAAACTGTTTAACAGTGGTAAATGTCTGAATGCTACTGCCTGGCTAGTTCATAAGTTGTCCCAGTGCACTTTGAACTCTGTATGCATTTGTTGGCTTGTATTGTACCTGCTTACTCTGCTGCTGAGCTTTCAGACTTGATTCTTCACATGAGGTCCACCCCCCAGCTTTGCTGATGTGAATTCAGATATTGTACATTTCATAGATATCTACAGATTTTATAAAGTCCTACATCTCCAGATATTGAAAGGTTAACAGGAAAGCAAACTCTTTGCTTAAGTTTAGAACACGTTGCAGCCTAAACAAGCTAGTCTTGATCCTTTTCTAAACTTCCCTGCCTGTGAACTGAGACGGCACTAGCCACAAGCAAATATTTAACAGCAGTAAAATTCCAAGAGGAGGATACTCATTTCTTGTTAACCTTACTGTTGTTGCTTTACTCTCAACCTGATCATCTCTCCCACATACAACTTGAAAACCACAATGAAGAGTTTTACTTTTCTTTTTCTTTTTCTGTCATGTAGGATGGTGAATAGTTTTTTCTTTTCTTTCTGACATGCCTTACTGAGATCTTCTTCTTCTTCGTTCACATTGTCTGTCTATATCTGCAGTCCTGTCTCTTGGATAAATTTCACTGTTTTTTGTAACTCATGTATGGAACCGTAGAGCTTATCTTCTTTAGTGGTTTCACTGGGCCAGTAATTATTTCTCAGTGTCTCGTAGTTGATGCAGTTCTGGAGGATATGTTCCACAGTTTGGGGCACCTGGGCACATGTACATAGATTAGTAGTACCAACCTTAAACTTTGTATACATATGACTTCGGAGTCGGCTGTGTCCTGTTCGGAGACGGAAGATGGTGACTTGTTCCTTTCTGTTTAGCATGTGATAGTCATCATGTGGTGGTGTTTGTGGCTTCCTGTAGGTTTTTATCATGCTTTTCTTCTGATTATAGGTGATTGGTATGTCTGGTTGCTCCATTTCAGTGCCCTCTTTGGCCAGATGGTCAGCTTTCTCATTGCCTGGTATCCCACAGTGGGAGGGAATCCATTACAAAGTGACTCCATGTTGTAAGCCAATTTTTGACAAGGCATCCTTAAGGTCTGGTAGTTTGTTGCACTGAAGAGCTTCCAGTACTGATCTTGCATCTGTGAGAATTACTACAGGACATGTATCAATTCTGGACTCCTTACTGAGATGAAGTTGTCTTTCTTTTGTCACGGACCACAATGATTTTTTCTTTTCATCTACTGTGGACTACAATGAGAGTTTTTTTTTTCTATCATAAACCACGATAATCAGAGGATAATAATTTTTTTTCTTCCTTTTCCTGCCATGAGCTACAATAAACAGCAATGTTTTGAGGATCAAAGAAAATCACTGTAGTCCATCCCCCTATTTGACTGAACAAACGTTTCAAAACATTTACCATGTCGCTGTCAGCAATAATAAGTTTACAGTAGCTGGGATACTGATAATCAACCAATGAAGGTGCTGACAAGAAGGAAAAAAAAAAAAAAAGGGCAACCTTGTGAAGATAAAGCAACTGGATGTAGAACCCAGCATTTATTGCCAATGTTTATTATGTAGATATAAGTACATATGGACAATGAACTAATCTTGGTACAGTAAGAAAAGCAGTTAAAACTTCCTTCTGTTCTCCACTTACTGTATGACAATATAAACATAACTGATTTAGCAGCATAAAAAAAAAACAATAATATGTGAAAGCATGGTCCATATCCAGAATAGGACATGATTATGCTAGAGAGTAAAGACTGACAAAAATGGCATTTTCTGTGGAAAGGCAAATAAAATGTTACATACAGTTATTGCTGATTTACAGGGGAAGACAAATGGCAATCATTCCTGAAATGACAAGAATTATGAAGGGGTAGGTTTTCCTAGGCATTTTGTTTCAGATTTTTTTCCTCCCTTTAAATTTTACATTCACTGAGTTTTTTTTTTTACCTGATCACAATAAAAGTTAAATTTTTAATGCAAATACTTGCTAACAGTGGCAGCAGAATGTACCACTCAACACAATGACTAGTATTAACAAAATCAGTGTGAACTGAAGGGGTAAAAGGGTTGGATATAAGCTGCGAATATAACCATTCATCGGCTGTAGAGGGATCAGTAAATTGTGTGGGGTACCACATTCATCAGCTGTAGAGGGGTCAGTAAACTGTTGTGTAGGGTACCACATTCATCAGCTGTAGAGGGATCAGTAAACTGTTGTGTAGGGTACCACATTCATCAGCTGTAGAGGGATCAGTAAACTGTTGTGTAGGGTACCACATTCATCAGCTGTAGAGGGGTCAGCAAACTGTTGTGTAGGGTACCACATTCATCAGCTGTAGAGGGGTCAGTAAACTGTTGTGTAGGGTACCACATTCATCAGCTGTAGAGGGGTCAGTAAACTGTTGTGTAGGGTACCACATTCATCAGCTGTAGAGGGGTCAGTAAACTGTTGTGTAGGGTATCACATTCATCAGCTGTAGAGGGGTCAGCAAACTGTTGTGTAGGGTACCACATTCATCAGCTGTAGAGGGGTCAGTAAACTGTTGTGTAGGGTACCACATTCATCAGCTGTAGAGGGGTCAGTAAACTGTTGTGGGTGGGTGTGGGGGGTTTACTACATTTACTACCTATAGAGGGTTTAGTAAATTGTTACGGATATTAGTTGCCCAGTCAACAGAGACTTGCCCTCTGGTTATAATAATGTTACAGTTCCATGACCCAGCTGTAAGAATGGGCATCCACCCTTTTAGTGCTGGAGAAAATCTACCTGCAGTGTAGACAGCACATCAGACAGCAGCAAACTTGTCAGTGAATGAAGGGGTTACTGAATATCACAGAAAAGCAAGTTCCAAGGATGAAAGGCTTGACTTGAGTCTGTAACGAGTGACTGGAAGAAAAATAAAATAAAAGCCATGTTTTCATGAAGACCTGGCCACTCCAGATACGGAGTTACCTCTAAAGGTTGAAGATAATCTCACATGAGTGAGTAGGGGTACATACTCTGGATCATATCTTATATCTTCTTATATCCTTCCCGTGCCGTTAAACGTCACATAGGGCTCGCAAAGTAGTTCGCCATATACTCCTGCAATATCCAAAGTAAAGGAATAGAATATGTAAATTTAACCTTGAAAATTCTAGAATGACCAACATAAGCAGGCCTCAGCAACCAGACTTGTTCACTGGACTTAGATCTGAGGTAGGATCTAAATGTGTATCTAGATTTTAGATATGATCCATATTTGAGGCAGTATCTAAATTTGTATCTAAACCCAAGGCAGTATCTAGAATTTATATCTAGGCCTGAGGCATGAAAGATTTTAGACATGATCCGTATTTGAAGCAGGATCTAAATTTATACCTAGACCTGAGGCAGGATCTATATTTTAGACATGATCCATATTTGAGGCAGGATCTAAATTTATACCTAGACCTGAGGCAGGATCTAGATCTCAGACAGACTTCACAGGGCTGCCAAAGAAACTGTAGACTCCACCCTGGTGATAGGGCTCCGCGTTCTGCACTACCTGCCACTAGAAGCTCTAGTTCTATATACAAGCTGCCATCTCTAATTCCACTTTGGCACCGACAGTCTCATGAACAAGGTCTGAAGCAACATCAACACCACCAGACACCAGGGTCTTAACACCGTCCACCAACTGAGCAGGTTGAACCAGAATCCGCTGTGTGCCTGCAACAGCTGCAAGATGAGAATTTGCTGTAATGCCAACCTGGCCATTGGGTCGTGGCGCAAAATGGCTCAAAATATGAGGCACGACCTGGCATGTGGTTTGCAGTGTGTTCAAATTACCTGCTGGCACGGTAAACACCTGGGATCGTTTGGTACCATCTTGAACCTTTCAGGAATAAAGAAAAGAAAAAACATTAATGATTTTAATTTCAGCTCTGAAAAAAAAAAAGAATTTTCAAAAATGAACAGTCTAGGTATCAGTATTGTATCTTACATCCTTCCCGTGCCATTAAATGTCACAAAGGACTTGCATAGTTGTTTGCCAAGTTTTTCTATCCTCAGCGAGTCTTTCAACTTCATCAAGAGATGTGCCCAATAAAATGGCTTCTCTTAACAATGTCCTTTTAAGAGTTTCATGTGGCCGACCTCTTTTTCTTCGGCCTTGTTTCGGTATTCACTGATTGTTTCTTCTCATCACATGGCCTACATATGTCCATCTTCTTTTTCTGGTCACCCATGAGACAGGTTGTTGTTTGCTTATCTGTCATATCTCTGCGTTGTTCTTGAATTTGTTCCACTTTATACCATGTATTTTCCTTAGGCATTTGTTTTCAAAAGAGACTAATTTCTTGTCTATTTCTGTTTATTTAGTTGCCAGCTTTTGCATGCATAAATGAGGATGGATATCACATTTGAATTGAATAATCTTAGCTTGGTTTTTGTGCTTATAACTTTTGAATTCCATATGTTCTCAAGATTCTTGAAGATCAATGCTGCTTTTGCAATTCTAATTCTAACTTCCTTCCTGGTGTCACCATCCTGGTCTATGTAGCTGCCAAGGTATGCAAATTGGTTTACTTCCTTCTATGTATATTTTTCCTTCTCGATTAATGACAAGTTTCATTATGTTTGTTTTGTCTTTGTTAATTTCAAGACCTATTTTGCTAGCCAAGGAAGACGGGGAATCTGTTTTTTTTTCCTGCATTGATTTCTCAGTGCTGTATATGTGAAACTAAATATATAAATACACATGAAGCCACAGCAGTAAAGATGTGATAAAAAATTGTTAAACTATTTAAAATAAAAGTAGGAACAGCTTTATTAATTAACAAGCACACAGTTGTAACATCTCGGTTTGCACCTCAGTCATACAAAACACTCCTGGACACAGCTTCTTACAAGTGACAGGTAGTTACTCCCTTTTTTTCTTCATTCTTATTTGTTGTATAGCATTCATGTGAATGCGTATTTTATCTTCTTTCCCTGTTTCTTTGTCCTGCATGATTAAGGCGCAAACCGAAATGTTACAACTGCATGCTCGTTTATAAAACTGCTCCTACTTTTATTTTAAGTAACACAATGAGTTTTCAAAGTTCATTACTATAAAGAGATTTTCTTATTCTCCGAAGAAGGTTCCTTCATAGTCTGGAGTAAGGCAACAAATGACATTACAATGACATCTCATGACACATGTTCATGACAAAAGTATGTCTCCATCTGGTGAAGTTTTGCTGAATGGGTTATCATCATCATGTGAACATGCCACAGTGGCTGTAGGATATTCTCCAGGAGTGACCAGGTCCTACAAGTCCACAGTGATGCCAAATACAGGAGTCTCAACACTTCCACTGGACAATTCAAACAATATTTAATGATCAACACGATGATGGATCTGTGAGCACACCCATAGATGATGGTATCCAACCGCTCAAACTGTTGAAGGAGCACACAAGAATACACTGGCAACATGAAACGTAAGCCAGTTATTCAGCTATAAGAACCAGGAGTCTTTCTCTTGTCCTTCTTTAGTTCTAACACAAAACTCTACTGCTTGGTATGAAAGTCAACACCACAGTTCATCTTAAATCTGTCTCACTCTCTCTGGTCCATGCCAGTCAGGTGCTGGTTGTCACTGATTTCCACAACCATCTGTCCTTTGCTCTTTCTATAACCTGTGTTTTGGAATGTGCTCTGTGCCACTATTTTAGTCTGTCAAGTATCTTGTTTCTTTGTCTTCCTCTGTCCCATTTCCCCTCCAGTTTTCCTGTTGTCATCAAGTGTTCCAGTCTGCCTCTTCCTAAAACATGTCCTACAAATCTGGGCAGTAGTGTTTTGAATTTTGACATAATTTCTCTCTCTTTTGCCCAGCCTCACTTAGAACCTCTTCATTTATTTTCTTGGCTGTCCGTGGTATCCTCATCTTTCTTCTTATGAACCACATTTCCACTGCTTCCAGTAGATTTTGAGTGCTCTTTGTTATCGTCCATGCTTCACATTCATATAATAACATGGGTTCAGTGTAACACTGAATAGCTCTCTTTCTGGTGTTCACTGGCAGAGAATGTTTTTCATTTTCATAAATGCTGACTTGACCTGCCCTATTCTGCTCCTTATTTCGGTTTCGCATCTTCCGTCTTGCATTATCATTGTTCCTAAATACTTGAATTTATCCACGTGCTTTAATTATGTGCCTTTTACTTTGATGCTACATTTTGCTGGTGTTTCTTTCTTGGATATGACCATGACATGTCTTCTTATTATTTAAACTAAGTCCTTTCTCCTCACTTTTTTCCTATGGTTTTGTCTAACAAGGCTTGTAGTTCAAGGCTTTCTCACTAAAAATGCGAAAACTCATCCCTTGCAATTCTCATGCTGCCCCAAGTTACCACACGAGACCCACGCAAAGGCCACCCTACTGTGACACTTCTCCGGGCTTCTCGAGTCGGGGCAGAGTTCGTGTGCCAAATTCAATAAAATCGTACCTACCTGCAGGAAAATCTGCTGCTGCGGTACCAGCGCTTCATCCTGTCCGCATGTCACAGGAGCAGCTTCTGAAACTGTCGTGTCTGGCATGACAATCTGGATGTGCCTGCTTGGCTGAAGCTGAATATGCATGCCTCCTAGAGGCAATGGAAATTCCTGAGAAACCTGCATCAATGGCATCAAAAATAAAGAACAGTTTAAAATATACTGGTGGGGGGGGGGAAGGAGGTTGTTTTAATGGGCAGCAAAACAGATCTCTGGTGTCCTGGTTAAGCTGCAATGTTGTGACAGTTCCAAGGAAACAAAAACATACTGGATACTGATTTTAAAAACAAAAAAAAAACTGGCAAAACACTTCAGCTGGCAGTTTTATGAATGGAAAATAACCTACTGGTCTAGGGCTTGGCTGTAGCCAATTGTCTGTAGTGATGTTCACCTGGCCATGTCTAAAGGAAAGTACTCACTGTGATATATTTACCAGCATTCATCTCTTGATTCACCAGCCTATATTTACCCACCATTCATCTCTTGATTCACCAGCCTATATTTACCCACCATTCATCTCTTGATTCACCAGCCTATATTTACCCACCATTCATCTCTTGATTCACCAGCCTATATTTACCCACCATTCATCTCTTGATTCATCAGCCTATATTTACCCACCATTCATCTCTTGATTCACCTGCCTATATTTACCCAGCGTTCATGCCTATATTTACCAGCATTCATCTCTTGATTCACCAGCCTATATTTACCCAGTGTTCATGCCTATATTTACCAGCATTCATCACTTGATTCACCAGTCTATATTTCCAAGCATTCATCTCTTGATTCACCAGTCTATCTACACTAGTCATGGCTATGAAGGTTTGATGTGAGATCATAAGGAGGTATTGGAGAAATCTGTTTAAAACTCAGGCTACCTAAATTCTTCACTCCACTCTCTTCATTCTCGGCCATGTTATATCTATAGTCAACTACTGGCAGTGATACTTACCTGTCTGTCTCTATACCCAAGTAATGGCAGTATCATTTACCTGCTTTTCCCTATAGTCAAATATTGGCAGCAATATTTACCCGACTTTCTCTATAGCCAAATATTGGCAGCAATATTTATCCAACATTCTCTATAGCCAAATATTGGCAGCAATATTTACCCGACTTTCTCTATAGCCAAATATTGGCAGCAATATTTACCCGACTTTCTCTATAGCCAAATATTGGCAGAGACATTTATTCTCTATAGCCAGATATTGGCAGAGACATTTACCCGACTTTCTCTATAGCCAAATATTGGCAGAGACATTTACCTGACTTTCTCTATAGCCAAATATTGGCAGAGACATTTACCCGACTTTCTCTATAGCCAAATATTGGCAGAGACATTTACCCGACTTTCCCTATAGCCAAACATTGGCAGCAATATTTACCCGACTTTCTCTATAGCCAAATATTGCCAGCGATATTTACCCAACTTTCTCTATGGTCAAATAATGGCAGCGATATTTACCTGATTTTCCCTATAGCCAAATATTGGAAGACATTTACCCGACTTTCTCTATAGTCAAATTTTGGCAGCGATATTTACCCAACTTTCCCTATAGCCAAATATTGGCAGCGATATTTACCCGACTTTCCCTATATCCAAGTACAGGCAGTGATATTTAACTGACTCTCCTTTTAGCCATGCAATGGTAATGATACTTGCCTGACTAACTGATGTTATCTGTGATGCTTCAACCTGGGGCAGCAAGTGTATCTTGTAAAATGAATCAGCTGCATTACTGCCAGGATCCTGAAAGTAGCACCAGTAAGAGTTATGGAAGGGTAGATAATGGGAAAAAGAAAGAGGAAGATCAAGGAGAAGATGGCTGCAAGACATCGCTGATAATCTGCAAATAGATGCATCAGCAGCAGGGCATCTTGCTTACAACTGAGAGGCCTACAGGAGAGCTGTTAGGGAGGCAAAGTTCCGTGAGTGACATGCAAACGACTGTCTGACTGAAGAGTTATGTTCCAGAACATACATTACGACGGTGAGGCTTGCATTAACCTCCTCAGTGTTACATTTCCCGTGGTGGAAAAAAAAAACCAATCTGAAAACATTGCTTAGATGCCAAGGTGGCCCCATTCACTTATTATATTAATGATTCTCATAATTATTTTGAAAAGCTTGACTTCATTTCACTCACTAGATGGCAGAACAGTAGTACCTCTAATATTAGTTGGACTTAACGTATGGTGTTAAAACCAGGTTAGCTCATATAATGTATAACAATAACAATCTTAGCATGGAAAACCTGGCCTGTGAACTTTTACCAAAGAGGCCAAGTGACTGACATGTGTGACCTAACTGATCAGAATCCTGGAAGTAAGGACACAACACAAATGCTGTAGGGTTATACATAAAAAAAAGAGAACTTTAGTAAACTTTTATAAAGTACAACTGTCACGGGTTAAGGGATAGAAAGATTAAAACAGACACAAACAAGGTTTCTGGAAAAATTTGTCAAGAACTAAGTTATCCTATTGCAACATGGAAAACAGATAAATGGATAAAAAGGGGAAACTGAAAGAATATTCTGGCAGTCTACTAAACAGGACCCCCCCCTCAAGTTATAACAGATATACCACCAGGAAAAGACAAAAAAAAAAAATAAACACAGGCCCTATAACAATATGGGAGGTCAAGGTAGCAATAAAGAAACTAAAAGCTGGCAAAGGCACCAGGTGAAGACAGAATAAATGCTGGAAGCAGAAGACAAGGAAATAACGGAGTATTTATCATAAACACTACAAAACATTTGCAAAACAACCAACAAAAAAAAAAAAACCCACAAGGGAATAGAAGAGTGGGATAAACAGTCAAACTGCCCGAGAAGGGAGATAAAAGCATGTGAGAGAACTGGAGAGGCATCCTCTCACTCACCAGGAAAAAATTTTCAGTCAAATCATCCTAAGCAGAACCAGGAAAGAACAGGCATGCTTCAGGAAAAACAAATCCTTCATGGATCTGAGGTGGATATTCGACCAATCCAATGAGTGAAGTAGCTCTCTGTATGCACTCTCAGGTGCTGAAAAGGTATTTGACAGCATAGACAGAAATACTCCATGGAGAATCCTCAGGTAGCATGGGTTCACACAAAAAATTTTAAATTTTATTATAGTTACATATGAAAGATTCCACCTCAGAGTAATCTATGGAAATCATCTCTCAGATCCCTTTGATGTCCAAACTGAGGTGAAACAGGGATGTGTTCTGTTGCCAGCATTGTGCATCCTTGCCACTGACTGGATGCTGAGAGAAACAATAACAGATGGGCAAAAATGGCATCCAGTGGTCATTAACATCAACACTAGAAGACCTGGACTTCACTGATGACATAACATTACTCTCAAACAAACACAAGGACATGTAAGAAAAGACTGATAACAAAAGTAAGCAGTATTAGACTAGACTGAACACAAACATGACCAAACTATTGAAACAAAGTACTGAATTCATTAGATCAATCACCATGAACCATTTGTCAGTAGAAAATTCCCCTGGGAACAACTGTGTTAAGAACACACTTATCTTAACACAGTCTTTGTGAGACAGGGAACATAGATCTGTTTGCTTAAAAACTCTGATCTACTTCTGTAGCCCAGAAACGTGTAGCTATCAACACTAATTGTAACTGTTATTTTGTAAATGCAATGTCAGGTTGGTGGAGGAATGAGGAAAATCTGGTGTGAAACGAATAAATCCAGGACGTGACAAGCCTATGGGTCTTTACAACAATGGCTATCAGAATGATGTAAACAAAACAGAGCCAGCAGACTATAGATGATGGGGAATGGATATCGTTGAGGCACTCATCAGATTCCTCATCCAAAAGTCAGAGTGTCTCTGTGGAACCGTCTCAGAACTGTCTCAAAGCCATCTGGCCAGCCAGTGTTGCATGCTGGATCTAACATGGTGAAGGCACTTAAGTACAGCCAACAGAGGCTGGAAAATGAAGTTTTGGCCAGGCCAGCCTACACCACTGTCTTCATGGCAGTCCGAGCAAGACCACAGTCTGCCTTAGCAAGGAAAGGTGCTGAAGTCAGAGGTACCCAGCCAAAAGGCGCATCGCAAAAAACAGGGTACCACGCATCATCGCCAACGTGCATATGAAGAAGAAGTCAGTAGAAGAAGTCAAGGAATTCATATAACCTTGGCAGTACAGTAACAGCAGACGGAGTCAGTAATAAAGAAGTTGAAATAAAATAATAAAAGCCAGACAAGTTTAGGCCGCACTCAGCTACATCTGGAGGCCCCCCCAAAAAAATACAGAAAACCAAATGCAGAAGATTCAAAATCAATGTTTAAAATGTCTTACTATATGGGAGTGATTGCTGGAAAATGACACAGACAATGGCACACAGACACCTTCCAAATCAAATGTCTACATATGATAAAAGGACTGTTATAAGCGATGACCTCTTGTCAAAAGGGACAGACATGGCACCACTGTCAATAGTGGCTGAAAGAAGGTGGCAATGGATTGGCCACATTATGAGAATGACAGATGAATCCTTACTACAAACAGCTTTGATGCGGAATCCATATAGCAAAAGAAGCACGGGTTGACCCAAAGAGACACGGAGACATCTGGAAAAAAAAAATGCTGGTAAACAAAGGACTAACATGGTAGACTGCAAAGAAGATAATGAAGGATCGACAGAAATGGCAATCTCTGCAACCAGCAGCCCCATATGTCTTGGGCTCTGACGGGATAAGAGAAAGAAATTATGACACTGTTCAATTCCCTGTCAAGTTGGAAACAATGAGCTTGTGCACGGCAAAGTGTTTAAGCAAAATACAAGGGTTACACTGAAAATCGTGAGCAGAATTTTTTTAAAAATCAGAATTTATAGATAGAGAAAATATAAATGTATCACTTTAACTGCATCCTTTTCTTCACTTTTCAGAATAATCTCCATTTCTCTGCACATATTTTTCCCCATCGCTCTGCAAATTTGAAAATACCCTCCCGGTAAAATTCCATTCCAGCTGATCGACGGCAGACGCACTGCTTTCTGGACGTTCTCTCCTGTGGGACCCAGCGGGCACAAACTTTTCTATAGCCTAGGGTTTCAATCATTTCCTCTACTGCATTATGTCCTATTCCAAGATTTACAGTGATTTCAGATACTGTGACACGTCTGTTTTCCTTAATGATGTTGTCAACCCTTTCCATGTTGCGTTCAGTGGAGACAGTATCAAGGGCAACCACTGCAAGGCATATCTTGGATGCTCGTGTTTCCATCTTTGAAATGTTTCACCCACCTCCTAACACTGCTAGCACCCATACATACATCTCCATAAGCAAGCTGAAGTCTTTTGGTGAATTTCAGCAGCGGGGATTTCTTCTTTAACGAGAACTCAATAACAGCATGTTGCCGAAACGAAACTTCAGCACCAGGCATTTTGTTTCTGTTCCGTGTGGTCATGTGACACATGATGGTGACATCATACGACTTCTACATGAAGTGAAAGGACGGAGAGTAAGGTGATACACTTATATTTTTTCTATCTATAAATTCTGATTTTTAAAAACATTTTTGCTCACAACTTTCGGTATGACCCTTGTATGTATGATCAGCCCTGAAAAACTGTTGATGATGGATTCTAAATGTAAGAGAAAAAATACTTAAGAGAATTATTAGGACTCTAGCTCTTGACTTCAATGGGACACACAACCACCAGGCCACAAGAGGACATCACATGATCAACTTGACCATGAAGCATCCTTCCATTTGCTGAAATCTCATGGCTAAAAGGCTGATTATCCTCATGAACAATTTTTTTTATATAAAATAGGAAACAACGAGTCTGTGATTCGAATCCCAGGTAATTCTCTTGTGATTTTTCTTTTTCTTACGTCTCATTAAAGTGCTTTGTCTACAATTTTTTCGAGGTCTAATCCTACAAAACTGTGTTCTCTTACTTTACCGACCATCCTCATGGATTTGGGGGGGACCTGACAGTTTTATTATTTTCTTTCTCTCAAATAAACTACTCTGTCTACAGTTTTTGAGGCTAATAGTACATATTTAGTTCTAACGCTGTTAAATTTCAGTACTGCTAAGTGGCCCCACGACTATGCTGACAAGAAGAAAATCATGTAGAAGACATTGGAAAGAACAAAAAAGAGAAGACAACAAAAATAAGGCAACATCAAAATGGGACAGGCCAAAAAAAAAAAAAAAACCCAGCATGAAAATGTGGATGGGAATGGAGCAGATTACCTTCTCATGCAGAGAATAACTTGACAATTTGGCAAGAAATGTTGAATCCCTAACTTGGTCTGTGGCATGAGTAGTTTTGACTATTCAGTCGAAGTAGTTCTCACATGCTTGTGTGCCATTTGTCATCATTTTGGGGCAAAACAGAAGTACTCCACAGCACGCACAAGCTGTTGAACCCCAGAAGAATTCTACATGTTAAAAAAAAAAAAATTAGATACGGTATTTTGTGAACTTTTTATACAGAACTTATAAAATGTGTTACAAATACCACGATGGTAATTAGGGGGAAGACCAGTGGGATCCAGCAAATGTTGAGGGTTTTGAGGAGCAAATGAGTAGCAGAAAATGACTGAGATAAGAGTCAATGTGATAACTATCACAATACTGATAGCTATGTTGTTATGATTAATATCATCTACAGTGCCTTCAGAATCTGCAGCACAGATGATATGATATACTGTACAATGAAAATGATGCAATGGCGGTGGCCGTAATGGTGAAAATGATTGTTATCATTACCTGCTGGGTAAGAAAATGTGTGGCTTCTGGTCCTGGGACTAGACAGAGCTCGGCACTGGAACCTGAAGATGTTTCTGCCTGCTGTACATGCACTGCGGGCTGGCTGCTTTGACTGTGCTCTGTGGTGACTGTTGACTGATTGCTCTGTTGGAAATGTGCAGTAATTATTGATGGATTGCTCTGCTGGAGATAATTAGCGACTGCTGACTGACCGCCATGCAGCTGGTGACTTGTGACAGTTGACTGGCTCACAATTTGGTAAGACTTGTTAAGCAGAGAGGACGACACAGCAGGTAACATTTCGCATTTGTCCCTCTTCGTTAAATGCGGCCCATGCTGCTTCGATGCTTGTCGTTTTGGAGAACTGTTTATGAAACCTTTGTTAGATGATGGAAGCTTGTTAACTTTACCACATTTTGTGGTAAAGATCTTAGATTTGGGAGGAAGGATCTGAGATTTGGAATGGACAGCTGAAGAAGATGATGATGGGTCCCCATTGAGATGAGAATATGCATGAGACTCTTTATTACTTGCAGCAACAACGAGCGCACAAGATTTACGTTCCCAAGGGACTTGGAGCAACGCTAATCTTTTACACATTTCTATATCATTTGCTGCTGCCGATGATGAATTGCTTGAACAATTAACTGCATCTGATTGATTGTTTTTCACTGAACATTCTGAGCTTACAACAGATGTTGGACAATTTGAGTCAAAAGAAATTGCATTCTCACTGGCCATTTTGTTCTTGGAATTTGTTAAACCATAATTCTCCTCATAAATCTTTGAAGCAGCAGCAACAATTTGCTGAATGCCCTGATTGCTATAAAATGCTTGTGAACTAGGATCTGTGGCGCTGCTCTTGTCTGAATCAGCATTCAATTTCTGAGCCTGGATGTAGCTTTCACTTTTCTCTAATGGTGAGCTCTGTAAACATAGACAAACAAGGTTTAGGTTCACATTTATATATACGTGAGTTTGTACATGTATATCTTTGTCTCAAAACTGAAGATGGCTGCATTCTAGGAACAACACAACCACCAGGTCTAAGTATCTATGCCAAATTTCAGCTGTTTTTCAGAAATATGTCCATTACATCAGCCTTCTTAAGACAGTAGTCAGCATGGTGCTTCTTTCCTGTTCACTTCCAGTGGACTTGTACAAAGTGCCAAGAATCTTGAAATATTTTTATCTCCCCTTCATTCACTAAGAATGCTGTACACAGTTTAGTCTTGTGCGCCAGATGAAGTAATACTAAAGTAATTTTTTCAGTAGCATTGCATGGGGCTGAGATAATGTTTCAGCCAGCTTCAAATGACTCTGATGAATGAGACTTCCTTTCATCTGTAATTATGGGCATGCCTTTGTCCGATGAAAATGTCCTATAGTCAGGTGCATACGGACAACAAGTAGGTCTGACGACAAGTCCATCTTCATGGAACATGGTGGAACATAAAAACTAGAAGACAATGGAGAAAATACAAGAAAAGAAAAGCAGAAAATGCTACAAATCCAGCTGATAGCACCCAATTTGAGAAGTCAAGAAAAATTATGTCACAAGTTCTTACAAATATTAAAAAAAAAAAAAGCAAAAAAGAAATTGTTCATAACTTTCTGTTATATCTTTAAACTTCAAACTGGGAGTTTTAGGGGGGGGGGGGGTCAAGAAGTTGGTTAATTTTGAGAAGAATAAAGAGATCTGGTTGCTTTTACT
Organism: Achatina immaculata; assembly: GCA_009760885.1. Lineage (NCBI taxonomy): Eukaryota > Metazoa > Mollusca > Gastropoda > Stylommatophora > Achatinidae > Lissachatina > Lissachatina immaculata. Next base: position 2,135,584 of record CM019709.1, on the reverse strand, counting down.
AGTACAGGAGTCCAAAGTCATGGAAATAGTTTTTATGCAATTCATGATACTGATATGGAATCCTCAGGGAAATAGAAGTCAAGGAAGACCTAGAACTACCTGGAGATGGGAAATAATGAAAGCACTCAGAGACAAGGGACACATGAGGAGATGGGAAATAATGAAAGCACTCAGAGACAAGGGACACATGAGGAGATGGGAAATAATGAAAGCACTCAGAGACAAGGGACACATGGAGGAGAGTGGAGAATAAATGCCAAGAACAAGGCATGACTGGAGAGCCTTTATCCTATGACTCCCTAGAAAGCAAAAATTGATGATGATGATGATTTCTCAAGATATTTGGGTGGTCTCAAATAGTTTTGAAATTAATTTTTGGTGGAGACAAGAATCCTGTAGTTGGTCATTCTTAGATGGAATCAAAAGTTTGGAGTTACCAAGTTTTATATGGTGTCAATGACGTGTAGAGCATATGCGTGCACTAGTCTCTCATGGCGAAGGTCATGGGTTCAAATCCAACTGGAGAGGCCCCAGTCACCCAGCTGTAGAAATGGGTACCCGACTTCTTCTGGTGCTGTATAAGGAAGGGTGGCCAGGCGTGATGCTGACCACATTACCCTCTAGTGTGCTGACAGGTTAAGGAAAATATGGGCACTAACACCATATCCAACAAGCAGCAGTAAGAATAAATGGTGAAACAACAACTTGGTTTGACATAAAACAAGAGGTCCGTCAGGGGTGCATATTGTCACCTTACTTATTTAACTTGTACACTGAAAATATAATGAAGAATGTTAGAGAAGATGTAGACAAAGAATATTACGATGCCATAACAAGTGGAGGTTATGAAATACCAGAGATTAGATAACACAGTATTACTGTCCACAACACAAAAAGGAATGGAAAAACTAATTATGTCAGTCCGTAAGAACAGTGAATCTTAATGCGAAGAAAGCTAAATTGATGACAACTGACAAAACAAACAAGGCGGCTGATATATGTATCAATGATGAAAAATTGGAAGAAGTGGAGAGTTTTGAATATCTTGGATCACTGCTAACTAATAATGGAGATACAATGAGGGAAATTAAAAGGAGGACATCTATCGCTCTTCAGAAAGTAAAACAACTAAAGAATCTGTGGAGAGGAACAGACAGAACTACAAAAATAAGATTTTTAAAGGCATGCATCCTTCCCATCACAACATATGTCTGTGAGACCTGGACACTTAACAAAACGGCTGAGAAACACATAAATGCCTTTGAATGTAAATGCTACAGAAGAGTTCTTCAAATACCATGGACGCAAAAAAGAACAAATATATCCATACTACAAGAACTTAATATTGAAGAAGGCTGGCTAGTAAAGAGGATTAAAGAGAGCAAACTTAAATATTTTGGACACATTAAACGTCATGATAATCTAGAGAAAACTGTCTTGGAAGGGTACATAATGGGAAAAAGAAAGAGAGGAAGACCAAGGCGAAGATGGCTGCAAGACATCGTTGATGATTTGCAAATGGTTGCATCAGCAGCAGGGCATCTTGTTCACAACCAAGAGGCCTACAGGAGTGCTGTCAGGGAGGCAAAGTTCCGCAAAGGATATGCAAATGAATGAATGAACACCATATCCCTATGTGCTTGTAAGACATGACAAGGGTACCTAGCAAGATATGTGTAGGCTGTTTTCAAGGAATAACAAATCAAAGAATCTTCCTTCAGGAAAAAAGTTACTTACCCCTGTCCCTTCTGTATTATGCTGCTTCATATGACATCTGAGAGAATCTTCACGCACGAAAGCAGACCCGCACTTCTCACACATATGCAGCTTCCTGCATCCTGTTGTGCAACGTCGTTTACGAACATTTTGCTCCTCAGTAACTGGCAGCAGCAAGTTCTCTCTTCTAGTTCCTTGAAGATTTAGAACATTTTCTGCACTGGATGCACAATTCTTAGACTTCCCTCTTATTTTATACAGATGCATGTTCTGAACATGTTTCTTTAGGTTCCCGTTTTGCTTGGAAGAATACGAACAGAAACTGCATTTATAAGGCTTTGTTGAATTGTGAACAGTCACATGGCTACGGAGCTGGCCAAAATTTGCACATGTATACTCACACTGTGAGCACTTCACTACCTGAACGCTGTGCATCTTTTCATGCTCTCGAAGTCTTTTCCTTGAAGAAGTAACGAACTTACAGGTGGGACAATGAATCTCATTCTCCTTCAGGTGATTGATTTTCATGTGCGTCTTCAGGTTACCTGAAACCAGAGAGCAATCATGATTAGTGTCTGTTGATCCAAATACTTGTATAAAATGTAACTGGGGGAAGAAACAATGGCCATAATTTAAGATGTTTCATAATGACTGGACACATTTTAAATGTAATTATCTAGGACTGGAACAAACATATTTAATACTAAACAGGAGCACTCATGGTAAGTTCACCTTTATTTAATACTCATGGTAAGTTCACCTTTATTTAATACTCATGGTAAGTTCACATTTGTTTGTTGATTTGTACTCTCTCGTGCATGATTTATGGTAAACTCATCATTATTTGAAGATTTGTACTCTGTAATACTTATCTCATAATAAGGTAAGGGCAGGTAAAGGTAACCCTGTCATGCCTTACAGGCACATAGGGATATGGTGTTAGTGGCCATATTTTCCTTGACCTGTCAGCACACTAGAGGGTGAAGTGGTCAGCCTTTCTTTCCTCAACTCCAGAAGAAGTCGGGAACCATTTCTACAGCTAGGTGACTGAGGTGCCTTCAGCTGGATTTGAACCTCCAAACTCTGCCATGAGAGTGCACTAACTGCTTCGGCACTTGGACACCTAATTCATAAAAAGCTCATCTTTATCTGAAAATCTATACTCTTTTATGTTTGACTCATAGTAAACTCACCATTATTTCAAGATTTGTACTCTGTCATGCTCAACTCATAAGCTAAGCATTATTTCAAGATTTGTACTTTGTCATGCTCAACTCATAAACTCAGCATTATTTCAAGATTTGTACTCTCTTATGTCTGACTCAAGGTAAGCTCACCTTTGTATGAAGATTTGTACTCTCTCATTTCTGACTCATGGTAAGCTCATCTTTGTTTGATGATTTGTATTCTCATGTTTGACTCATGGTAAGCTCACCTTTGAATATTTCTACCCTCTCATGTTTGACTCATGGTAAGCTCACCTTTGTTTGAAGACTTGTAATCACACTTCTCACACTGAAATGGCTTTTCTCCCGTGTGAATTCTCATGTGGCGCTTGAGGTCTGAGTTAATCTTGAATCTGGCAGGACACTTGCCACAGTGAAAGGGGGAGTCACCAGTGTGGGTACGCAGGTGAACAATCAGCTGGCTGGAGTTTCGACTTGCATACGAACATATCTGACACCTGTTTCAAATACATGACAGATGATTATTCGAAGTTTCTTTTATCTCCATCTGAGCAAAGCATACGAACTGACATTAAAATAGTGCATTATTTTCAGCAAGTTGACAATGCAAAAACTAAACCAGCGACTTTTTTTCTCCAATGCCAAATGTTAGGTCAATCAAAAACTGGGGTCCTGCACTTTGAGTTTACAACCTTCTCCAGGTCCTACAATCTTCTCCAAGTCTCCTTACTTTCTGCTTCAAATCCAAACAGAATCTGAAGTCCTGTGGTTTGGGATGATGTGCATATCTTTCTCCAGGTCTCTTTACCTTTTGCTTCCGATCCAAACAAAATCTAATGTCTTGTAGCTAGGGGTGCAGTCCACAGCTGTCTTCCGATCCCAACAAAATCTATTGTCTTGTAGCTAGGGGTGCAGTCCACAGCTGTCTTCAGATCCACACAAAATCTAATGTCTTGTAGCTAGGGGTGCAGTCCACAGCTATCTTCAGATCTAAACAAAATCTAGCTAGGGGTGCAGTCCACAGCTATCTTCAGATCTAAACAAAATCTAGCTAGGGGTGCAGTCCACAGCTGTCTTCAGATCTAAACAAAATCTAGCTAGGGGTGCAGTCCACAGCTATCTTCAGATCTAAACAAAATCTAGCTAGGGGTGCAGTCCACAGCTGTCTTCAGATCTAAACAAAATCTAGCTAGGGGTGCAGTCCACAGCTATCTTCAGATCTAAACAAAATCTAGCTAGGGGTGCAGTCCACAGCTGTCTTCAGATCCCAACTATGAGGCTATGTTTGGTTTCAGATATGGGGTTATTCTGGACAGCCTTGAATAAACAGTTATGGAGCCTGCTTCCTACACTTACAAGGGTAAAATCATTTATGTGGATTCAGTCAGTTGGTATGCTAAAGACAGCCCTAATATGCCACAGTGGCATCTCATGGATATAGTGTTACTGCCCATAATTTCCTTGACATGTGGGCATACTACAGGTTGATATAGCCTGACTGCCTGTACTTTAATCTCAGCAGCTGGCTTCTTATTTGACTCCACTGCCAAAGAGCCCATCAAACACAACCAGCTTTGATCCATCTCAGATTTCTTTCTTTATCTTTCCTCACAATAAAACTAACCAATCTTATATTTGCTCTTTTCAGAGGACAATAAAATTGTTTTAACATATTTCAATTTTCTTCACTCCATTTCAAAATATTACCACTTTAACTCTTATAAATCCTTACTTCAAAGTTTTTAATTGCATTAACTCACATATCCATCTATCCATACATGTCCTTGGTTGGTGACTGGCTAAGCAATCATCACCCAGTATGCCCTGTGACGTCTTGCATGGCAGCAACAAGCTCTCTCTGCTTCTCACGGTCCGTGGCCGGCCTTTGTATTGTGCTCCAGCTGTGCTGCATGCTACTCATTTCTGCTTCTACAGTTCTCTGCCAGGCAGCCTTGGGTTGTCCTCTTTCTTTTTTTCCCTTGGGTGTCCATTGCATGGCTGTTTTAGCAATGTTGCTGTGGTCTCTTCACAGCACATGACAAATCTGTTTCCAGCATATCTTCTAGGTCGCACTGGGCAAGCAGGTCTCTATTATTTATTGTCTGTGGCCAGTAAATATTTAAAATCTTTCTGAGGCAGGTCGTGTGGAATGTGGATAATTTGCCAGTTTCCTTTTCTGTTGTTCTCCAGCATTCTGCTCCACAGAGGAGTAAGGATAACATGCAACTCTGGTACAGCTTTATTTCGGTTATAGTACTGTCTAGATGTTTCTAAGATTAATTAAAACTGTTCTCACTTTATTTGTTCTACTCTTTATGTCTTTTTTTGCTCCTCCATCCTGTGTTAATATTCTGCTTGGTTTTCTATAGTTATTTTCATTATTTCTGACTTCTTTGTATTGATGTTCAGCTCTGCTTGTCCACTGACTGTATCCAGAGAGCTTGTTTTCTCCTGTATGTGGTGGTGAGTATGTTCTAAGACTGCTGTATCATCTGCATAATCCAAGCAATCAAGCATGGAAAACATTGTCCATCTAATATCTCTCTGGGCGACTTCTGTATTTTTAGTTCATCGCCCAGTCTATAACAAAGATGAAAAGAATGGCTGATAGGGTGTATCCACGTCTAACACCTTCGAGTTTATATTACTTTGGCCAACACTACAAAGTGAAACTGGCAAATGAACATTTGATTACTGCTACAAGATGGCATGGTATTCCATAAGCTCTCTTAAAAAGGCCTATCATCACTTTAACCCTTATCATATTAACTCTTTTACAGCCTTACTTAAAAGGCCTTTCATCAGTGTGAATCCGCATATGCTTCTTCAGACTTCCACCTTCAATGGCAGCGTAATCACCTGTTAAAGAGAAAAACAGTGGAAAGGGATCAGAAAACTATATTAAAACCCAAAATCAACCAATCAGCTATAGCATTGGTTCCTGAGTGGCAAAGTGGTCAGTGTACTCATTTCTCATGTGATGGTCAATGGTTCAAATCTGGTCAGAGATGGCCCAGGCACACAGTTGTAAAAATGAGTTCATGGCTCCCACTGGAGTTGGGGAAGGGAAGGCAGCCAGGCACGACGCTGATTAAATCACCCTTTAGTGTACCAACAGGTCAAGGAAAATAAAGGCACTAGCACTTATGTTACCTGGGGTCCCTCTCAGCATCACAGGCTCTACCTCTACCACCAGTGTATGCCTGGACAGCAAGAGTAAACCACTAATGGAAGAATGTAAACAATACAAAAATGACTCAGGGTTATTCTCCTTTAGCACCTCAGAGTTAGCTAGTTATTTCTCTTTAGCAGCGAACGGTAATATCAAACTTCTTTTTTTTTTTTTTGGTGGCTGAAATCTTGGGTAAGATCTTCAGAACTCATGTAGGAGGTAGAGACTGGGATATGGCAACTTAATCTGCTGTGAATGTAAGAAACAGCTTGTTGGCAGGCTCTACCGTGATATCATCCAACTGGTCAGATTGAAAGTAATGAGACGGCCTATTTTTCACCAAGATCAAATAGAGATATCTTCTTCTTCTTCTTCCATGTTCACTTTCTTATGCTCAGACATCCTGACAAGAAGACAAGTTGTCTTATGAATCTCTCAAAGTCAGCAGGAGTTCTTTTCATGCATGTCCCCAGTCTTCCATCCATGCTCTGATGATGACCTTTTCCAGTCTCTCTCTGGAAGCCGGGTCTGGGCTCTTATTTCACTGCACAGAGTGCAGGTCTGCAGGACATGTTCTGGAATAGAGATATCACAGGATCTCCCTCAAGCTTTGACTCTCAGACCCGGATGATTATACCAGCTCCTTAACATGGTCATCTTTATTCCAATACAGTGGTTCTCAACCTTTTCTTGGGGAAAGGGGGGGGGGGGTTGGGGGTGGAAATCAAAGACCCCTTTTCCAGAATGAGAACAGCTGTGGATTCCTCACTGAAAATAAAGAAACAGAACAAAGATGATGCTAATATTTTTTAAAAAAATGATTGCTGGTTTGTGGACCTCTAAAAATCTTCTCATGGGCCCTGTGGGGATCCATGGGAGTGTGAGAGTTATGAACCACTGTTTCAATGATTTATGGAGTTTTGGATTAAAACTAAAGCAATTCTTTTTTTTAAAACATAAGAATGGGAATGGGCCAGTGTTATGAAAGGATGGAGTAAAGAATAATAAAAACAAAAACAAAACACCAAAACAAATAATATTTCAGCCTCAAAGCCTTCTTCATGGACAAAAGAAAAGAGAACTAAATATGCTTAATGCAGAGTCACATATTTTATGTTACAATTACTGAATCAAGATTAAAAAAGACCAAAAAAAACAAATAAAAATAGTTGTCTCTAGGTGGAGAGTCATCACCCTGACTCTGAACAGGTGCTCCCTATCTCCTTAATATATCTCTCCATTCATCGTCAATCATGACTCCTACTTTATGTTGATTTGAAGTTGCTTTTTTTTTTCTGCGTGGCCTTAGCATGATGTTCTATGTCTGGTAATGCCTCATTATGCTCTTAGCCTTTCATTCAAAGTAGAGATGCTGTGTGCATATAAGCAGAAACCTTCTGCTCCCTAGGAGAACCTACTTTCATTATAACTTTATTTCCTTAGCAATCAGCGTATACCTGTAGAACAGCCAAAATAATTTTTGTATGTGATATGTTTATCATTAAATGTCATGATAATCTACATAAGACCGTCTTCGAAGGGTGCATAATGGGAAAAAGAAAGGGAGGAAAGCCGAGGCGAAGATGGCTGCAAGAAATCGTTGATGATCTGCAAATGGATGCATCAGCAGCAGGCCATCTTGCTCACAACCGAGAGGCCTACAGGAGTGCTGTTAGGGAGGCAAAGTTCCATAAGGGACACACAAATGAATGATGATGATGATATATTTATCAGTTTGGCTGTATTTAAGTGTGAGAGTGTAAAATATTATATATCAGATATCATCATGTATTTTATTTGTATTTACTGTCGAATGTTTCAGATTTTTACTGAAACTTTAGAAATGCTTCAACAAGCCAATGAGAGCAGTTCTTCAATCTTGTGATGTGTGAGCAAGAAGCTATATGTAGCAGTTCTCAATTCACATTTAGTTTTACTCTTTGTACATTTGTGGAACTAGCATCAATGTTGAATGACTGCATATGGATGAAAGTTGAAGGGCAGAATGTCAGACAGGCCTGCACATCCAATTCTTCACTCTTTGAAAATAAAGTTTTTCTTGCTCATTTGTTTCTCATCATCATCATATGCCTTCTTCAGAACGAAGGTTGCCGGTAATAAATCTCCAATTTTCTCGTTTCCCTGCCTTGATGATGGCATTCATCCAGGCGGTGTACAGTACACTCTCGTATGTTATCCTCCCATCTATGTCTCCGTCTTGCTCTTTTTTCCCTCCACCTCTCCTTCTAGTATGGTCTTCAATATGTTGCTATGTCTTTTGACATGGCCAAAGTATTTTCTTTTCTTCATCCTTATTTCTTTGAGAAGTTCACGTTGCACTTGGAGCTGTTCTAAAACTTGCGCGTTGGTTCTTTTCCTTTTTCATTCTCCATGTTATATGACCTAGTTTTCTGTAGAACCACATTTCTGTTGCATTAATCTTTCTCTCTAGCTTTTTGCTTAGAGTCCACATTTCTGCTCCACACAGTAAAACAGAGCAGATATAGCATTTTACAAATCTCAGTATTTGAATCCTGGATAGCAGCATTGTCTTCATGACACTGAATATATGTTTGTCACTCCTATTCTTTTCTTTATCTCCATCTCACATCTTCAGTTAGTGTATGTCCTAGGTAGCTGTAGTTTGTCACTTGTTCCAGTCCCCCTTTGTTTATGGTTATATCCATCTGTGGCTTCTGGTTTTTTCTGCTGAGCACCATTACTTTGGTCTTCCTGGTGTTGATCTCCTCAAGTTCCAATTATTGGCTTCTGATGTTTATCTTATCTATTAATTAACTTCTGTAGATTCCATGGATTCTCTGCTAGAAGGACTGGTATTTGTCTTACATCCTCCATAAGGACGCTAATTCTGCTTCTGTTCTATCATTTCGAAGAAACCGAATATTTTAAAATGTGTGGTCAGATATACAAGGCAAATAAGAAAAAAAAATCAAGTCAATGCAAAATCAAAAAGGCAGCAGAAAAGAGAGATAACTCACAAAGCTGGCACTGAAATGGTTTCGAGCCAGTGTGTCGACGTTCATGGATCTTCAGCTTGTCAGATCTGTTAAAACTCTTGCCACACTCCATGCACTGGTAGGGTTTCTCTCCTGTGTGTCTTCGGTAATGGCGCTGAAAATCTTTATACAAACTTGTTGTGTACCTGTCAGTAAAGATGGATGCAAGGGGTATGGTGTAGCCTGTGGACAGGGTCGGAAGATCAAATAAGAAAGGAAAGTGGTGCAATGAAAATAGATAGAACGTTTCCAGAAATGTTAGATCTCTTGACGGGAAAATGAATTTTTTCCCTTCATGTGTTTATTCACTGTTTTGTCTTTTCTACTGAACCTCTGGAAGGTAATCTGCTAAAATACCGACTTCGGTTTTTTTGTTTTTACAAACGCTTCTATTATTTTCCTCCTCTTCTTTCTTATCCGGTCCTTAAAAAAAAACAAAAACTATACCACACTCATCATACACATTTAATTCCCAGTGCTTGTTCTAACGCAGTCATCATTGCATTAATTCTGTACCTGTCAAGAGATATCATCATCCTCCCGTGCCGTTCTCCAGAAGGTTACCTACGAAATGCCTCAGCTTGCTCTGCCCTTTGTTTTCACTTTGGTGATTTTTCTTGTTTTATGTCTCATCTTCACTCACTTCCATTTCCTTTCAACTTTTTTTTTACCTCCAGTTTGGTTTTCAGTATATTATTATGACTCTTGATATAACCAAAATACTTTATCTTATTGTTTTTCATTACTTCTCTTTTCCGATATATCAGTTATTCTAGTACTTTTTTTCCTGTCTACCTTGCAAACTCAAGGTTATATTATGAAATTGAGGTACCTAGGGGATATGGTGCTCATGTATATATTTTCCCTTGACCTGTCAGCATATTAGAGGGTGATGTGGTGACCTGTCAGCATATTAGAGGGTGATGTGGTGACCTGTCAGCATATTAGAGGGTGATGTGGTGACCTGTCAGCATATTAGAGGGTGATGTGGTGACCTGTCAGCATATTAGAGGGTGATGTGGTGACCTGTCAGTATATTAGAGGGTGATGTGGTGACCTGTCAACATATTAAATGGTGATATGGTGACCTGTCAGCATATTAAATGGTGATATGGTGACCTGTCAGCATATTAAATGGTGATATGGTGACCTGTCAGCATATTAAAGGGTGATGTGGTGACCTGTCAGCATATTAAAGGGTGATGTGGTGACCTGTCAGCATACTAAAGGGTGATGTGGTGACCTGTCAGCATATTAAAGGGTGATGTGGTGACCTGTCAGCATACTAAAGGGTGATGCAGTCAGCCTTTCTTTCCCAGGTTCATTTCTACAGCCAAGGTGACTGGGGCACCTCCGGCCAGATCTAAACTCCTGACCTCTACCATGAGAGACTAGAGCATTAACCGCTTCTCCATTCAAATGCCCCTTTTCTCCTTCTCCTTCTTCTTCATTCTTTAAAAAAAAAATACTCCGCTCTTCTGTATATCCACATTTCAAGAGCCTGACTTTTTAATTTCCCAAAGTCTTGTTTTAACACTTATATTCCTGCAGAGTATGCACAGCACTACAAAAAAAAAACTCTTTGCTTTCAGTTCCTGAATTCTGACACATCAAACAAAACTGAATCCCACAGGTAAGGACAGCATCACAGACCAGATGGTGATACAAATTTTCAGCTGTTTTACGTATGATCTGCACTAATCATTAAGCATACAGCAATTATACCTGCACTTATCAAATTTACATGTGAAGGCTCGAGTCTTTTTGAACTCATCATCTTGTTCTAGTATACCTCCAACCAGATGATCTGAAACATTGAAACACATTACTACTTTAACCAGATGATCTGAAACATTGAAACACAATACTATTTTAATCAGATGATCTGAAAAATTAAAACACAGATTTTTTTTCACAAACTACAACAAGTGACACCAATAAAACATAGATTTACAACAAACCAGATGATCTGAAACATTCACTAAAAAAAAAAGCAGATTTTTCACACACTAGAATACATATTACACCCTTCCCATGCTGTTAAAAACATCACAATGGGCTCACATGGCAGTTCACCAATTTTTCCTGTTTTTGGTGAGCTTTTCAACTTCATCAAGGGAGTTTATGCCTAATAATTTGACCTCTCTTAACAATGTCCTCTTTAGAGTTTCACGTGGTGGACCTCTTTCTCTTTGGCCTGTTGTGTTTCACTTTATAGCTTGTTTGGGGATTCTCTCATTGTTTCTTCTCATTACGTGACTGATATATGTCCATCACCTTTTTCTGATCGCCCATGAGACAGGATGTTGTTCACTCATCTGTCTTATCTCTGCGTTGTTCTTGACTTCATTCAACTTTATACCGAGTATTTTCCTTAGGCATTTCTTTCAAAAGAGGTTTCTTGTCTATTTCTTTAGTTGTTTTCCAGCTTTCACATGCATAAATGAGGGTGAATATTACATTTGAATTGAATAATCTTAGCTTGGTTTTTGTGCTTATAACAAGTGCCATATATTCTCAAGATTCTTGAAGGTCAATGCTGCTTTTGCAATTCTAATTCCAACTTCCTTTCTGGTGTCACCATCCTGGTCTATGCATCTGCCAAATTGGTGCATTTTTTCAACAGCTGTTCCTTCTACATATATTTTTCCTTCTTGATTAATGGGAAGTTTCATTATTTTTTTTCCTTGTTAATTTCAAGTCCTATTTTGCTAGCCAGTGAAGACAAGGTATCTGTTTTTTTCTTGCATCGAATTCACATTGTCACTGATAAGAGTTATGTCATCTGCAAAATCAAGATCTTCTAGTTGGGTCCCATGTACCCAATCAATGCCCTTTTTACCTGTGCAACATTTTTTCATTATGAAGTGTATGGCAATTCCAAAAAGCAAGAGAGACAATATACATCCTTGTTTCATGCCTGTTTCAGTCTGGAACCATTCACTTATTCCTTCTTTTGTGTTGACTGCACAAACATATCCATTGTAAATGTCCTTAATGATGCTGACAATCTTAGATGGTATTCCATATATTCTTAAAATTCTTCACAATGAATCTCTGTGTATGCTATCAAATGCCTTTTTAAAGTTTATGAAGTTCAGGATTAATGGCTTTTGCTTTTCAATATGTTCTTCAAGTATTATTCTTAGAATACATAGGTCATAAAAAAACACAAAAAAAAAACCAATCTATCTGATGATCTGAAATTAAATTAAAATCAGATATTTTCCATCAACCTGATGATACACGAGAAAAAATTTATAATCACCAAATTAAAACTTGAATTAAACTATTATTATTAAAAAATATCTATCAAGAGGTACAGTAAATGTCTGCCAATCATCAAATCTCCAAGGCTTAAAATCAAATATTAATAACAAATAACCCTTGCAAAGACGTTTCCAACATTATCACAAGACATAAATCAATTTACAGTTTCATTTGTTAATGGGGTTTAACTACCTTTAGTTGGAAGCTGAGTTCTTTGAAGTAATGCCAACATGCAGAAAAGCACTAAATATATGCTGAATATAATTAAAATGACATCAAGTTTAACATAACCTTTTGATACTCTGATATTTTAACTCAAGATCAATATCAAGATTACCAGCACATATTCTAAATATGATCCAGCATCAAAGTTTACCTTACAGTACTCTAAATATCATGCAAGCATCAAAGTTTACTTTCCGGTAATCTAAATATCATGTAGCACCAAAATTTATCTTCCAGTAATATAAATATCATGTAGCACCAAAATTTACTTTCCTGTAATCTAAATATCATGCAAGCATCAAAGTTTACTTTCAGGAAATCTAAATATTGTGCAGCACCAAAATTTACCTTCCAATAATCTAAATATCATGCAGCACCAAAATTTACTCTCCAGTAATCTAAATATCATATAGCATCAAAATTTACCTCCTTGTAATCTAAATATCATGCAGCACCAAAATTTACCTCCTATCAATCTAACTTTGACCTAGCACCAAAGTTTACCTTCCTACAATCTATATATGACCTAGCACCAAAGTTTACCTTCCAGTAATCTAAATATGACCTAGCACCAAAGTTTACCTTCCAGTAATCTAAATATGACCTACCACCAAAGTTTACCTTCTTGTAATCTAAATATGACCTAGCACCAACGTTTACATTCCAGTAATCTAAATATGTTGACCTAGCACCAAAGTTTACCTTCTTGTAATCTAAATATCATGCAGCACCAAAGTTTTACCTTCTAGTGCTCTAAACATGACCTAGCACCAAAGTTTACCTTCTAGTATCCTAATTATGACTACCTGAGATTAAGAGCAAAGTTTATCTTTCAGTTCTTTAAGTATGTCCATATGACACTGGCATCAAGTTTATCTTCCAGTACTTTATGTCTACATGAGATTAGAATCAAGTTTATCTTCCAGTAGTTTGTGTCTACATAAGCATCAAGTTTATCTTCTAGTAGTTTGTTTACATAAAATAAGCATTAAGTTTATCTTCCAGTAGTCTGACTACATAAGATAAGCATCAAAGTTTATCTTCCAGTAGTTTGTGTCTATGTAAGATAAGTATTAGACTTATCTTTTAGTACCATAATTATAAGTATTGTATACAAAATCAAAATCAAAGTTTATCTTCTTGCACTGTAAATATCACCTAGCACCAAAGTTTACCTTTTACTGACGGAGACTGAACTTTTCTTGTGGCAGCTCTGTTTAGCTGGTCTAAACTGGCACCCGAGGTTTTGGTTAACCCGTCAGTTTTCCTCGGTTTGATAATATACTTCTCCTTTTCAGAACTCACTTGTTTGATAAGTCTATTATTGGAGATCTGCAACTTCTGTGCTGGAACTTCATTTTGTATATTTGAAAGGTGTTGAGTGCTGTTCGGAGAAATGTTTTTAACTTGACTGACGCTACATAATGCATCAGAGTTGGATAAAATGGAGCTGGGTACAAAATTAGACTGATCTGGTAAATCGACTCCCATGTTCTGGATGTAGTAATGTTTAGATACACACTGTGAGCTGTCGTTAGAAACTGCACTGAGACGTATGTCAGACTCCGAGCTCTGTTGCTGGTTGTTGTTCTGTCCAAGGTTCTGCACTGAGAGCTCTACTTTGGTTTCAATGTCTTTATCTGAGAAAAATATTTCTGCTGCATGTTGGCTGTTTTTATGCTGGTTGTTTCTGTAATGCATTTTGGGTACCATAATAATGCTGCCATCATTGTTTTTGTACACCATAACAAAAGAGGTATTTTCTGCACAAGTCAAGGGTATAGATTTTTGAGAATCCACATTCTCAGCCATCGCATTTTTAGAACTAGATGCCATGTGAAAGTCACCACTTGAAACATCTCCTATGCAAGTCTGGACATCATTAAGGTTGTCCATAATCTGAATACTTGCAACATTTTGAAGATGAGCATTGCTATTAAGTACACTCAGCTGCTCAGAGAAATTTGTGACTGTACTGAACTGCTCACTGAAACTAGCAGCTGCGCCCAGCTGTTCACCAAAACTAGTGGCTGGCTGATGCTCATATGGCACATCGGTTGACACAGTCATTGACATTTTTGCCAAGCTGACCTTCTGAGTATTCGGAGCAGGATTTATAATTGTGGACTGAGTAAGGATGTCGTTCGAATCGTTTATATTGGAAAGTTCAGAATTTTCTAAAGATACTCGATTAGATAATAATTCTACATCCTTTTTCTGAGACGACTCCTGATCTCTCTGTGAAGGACAGATGGATTTATTTCCCTCTGAAACTAATGCTGAAGCACTATGGGGTACATCTGATGGCTTGTCTAGGCTTACCACTGATCCCGAGATGTTTTTGTACTCAACAGACTTCGAAACTAAATCTCTGGCAAAAAGTTGCCTTTTCAAACTGGAAATGCCTTGAATGGAGCAGACAGATGGCTCGGTATGAGTAGGAGTTAACCTATGACCTCCACTAGAAGGACTTGTGAAGAGTGCTTTGTAGCCTATCAAAACTGGTCTTGTCAAAGATGTGAGCTCTGCAGGCTTCACAGGAGGTACCTGTGCAGAAGTCAAATTTCCACTGCCCACCTGGAAAAGTAAGGATAATACTAACTATTATCTTGAAGTTTCACATTTTACATGTATGAAAAAAGTAAAAGGTAAAATTCCTGTTCCCATGCCATTAAGGCATATTGGGGACACGGTGTTAGGCCCATATTTCTATGACCCTCTGCACATGAAAGAGTGATGTGGTCAATATCATGCCTGACTGAATTTACTTTCCAAGGTTTCTCTGGTACCTATTTTTAGAGGCTGGGTGGACCCCGGGGGTCTTTTTTGGTGTATACCAGAAAAAAATCCCACTGCTGGGACTTCAACTCACTACCACTTGATTAGCAAACTTTACGTGTAGGAAACACACAGAAAGTCATATGTTGGAATATTTTATATGTGGGAAGCACACCAAAATAGTATGTTGTAGCATTTGACTTTTACACAGATATTTTTTATCAAAGGTAACTGCAGTTTGTTGACAACACTCAAAATAACCATTTTTTTTTTTTGGGGGGGGGAAATATGTTTGTGTGTTTGTTTGGGGATGAAACACTGCAGACATAACTTTAGAATTTTGGCCGTCTAGTTTATGCAGGCTTACATGGCCAAAATTGGCAAGAAGCCCTATCTCTGCAGCAGAATTATAGGCTTGTCACCAGAAACTGAAGAAAACTGGACACTTTATCCTGGCATATGGGCTCTAGATTCTGCATGACCTGGCACTTTAGGACAGAAAAATACTAAACATTTGTCACGTCTGGTGTATCAACTGCTTTTTAGCAAGTAGCTCCTTGTATGAAAAACACAAGAAAATAATGGAACAGATAATATAAACCTTTGAGACTGCAGATGATATAAACCTATGAGATTAAATCAATGAGAAGATGGTATGGTTGTGTGCTGAGCTCAACAAAATAACAGACAATTAAGATAAACTAATGGATTGGCCCATACGCCAAGACAAGGCAGATTCTGATTCACATGGAGACGAATCTTTCAGACAGAACCCTGCAAGAGGAAAAAAATGACACAACGAAAAATATAAGGGACGCTCAAGATAAGTCTGGAAAGAGATAGTTCTCATCTCTCCTCATATGCACTTTTGAAGATGAGGAGAAACATGTTGGTACCAAACACAGATAAAGAAACAGGAGAAGGAACTGTGATTGGGATTTGCAAGCTGATGTGGTGAAGGTGTTGGACTACAAACATCATTTTGAATTTTGAGGGGTGGGGGTGGGTTACAGTAGCTTTTTTTTCTTTGCAGACCCAGAGTGGAGTTAAACAGCAGGAAATGATGCAATGCTTCTTTAGCAGAGTCCACCACCACAGGAACAACAGTGACCCTTGTCATTTATAGCCAGGCTAAGCATCTGACTGGGGGGCACCAATGGAGATATAGGACAGGGTCTTGGTCGGCTATGATCTGCCTACTCTGACAAGAGCAGTCAGTTATGGGTCACTGAATACAAACTCTGACAGGAGCAGTCAGTTATGGGTCATTGACTACAAACTCTGACAAGAGCAGTCAGTTATGGGTCACTGACTACAAACTCTGACAGGAGCAGTCAGTTATGGGTCATTGACTACTGCACTGTATGCATCTTCCCCTCCTAACATTTAACATAAAACAACACAAAAGTACCTGAGCAACTGTTTTCTCACCGAGTCCCAGGCCCTGGCTTATAGCACTGTTCGGTGGAGTATATTTAACTGGAGATGACAGAAGATCATCGGACACTCCTTGAAGACGCTCCCTCTTCTCCAGAGAGATCCTTCGCCTACCAAGAACATCCAGGCTTTTCTTGACTTTGATGATGGGGGCACTCGCAGTGTTCTCTCTGATGTACTCCTGTACACCATCAATGTCATCCATCAACATTTTATCACACAAATCTGACTGACTGATGCTTGAGGTAGAATTCTGGAAAGAAGTTCTGCAATGGTCCTGTGCCAATTCTGTTGTTGTATTGATCACCTGAGAGGGGCCAACACTGAATGCCATTTTAA
The DNA here is from genome assembly GCA_009760885.1 of Achatina immaculata. Classification (NCBI taxonomy): domain Eukaryota; kingdom Metazoa; phylum Mollusca; class Gastropoda; order Stylommatophora; family Achatinidae; genus Lissachatina; species Lissachatina immaculata. The sequence continues at coordinate 2,118,443 of CM019709.1, read as the reverse complement.
AATATTCTGGCTGATTCTTCTTTCCAAACATGGCCGCTGAAATCTGACCTACTTCCAAATCCTCAGGGCAAGGAGTTGAGGTATTTGAACCTAGAGCTAACTCTGTGTCGCTGTAAAAACATGAACCAGCTATCTGAATGCCAGTACTGTCATGAGGAACAAACATTAGATCTTGATGCTGCTCACCTGCATCAAAGCTTACCAGAGATCTTTTGGAGTTTGTGGAGGAGCTTGTAACTACACCTGCAAGTGCATCCAGCACATGGTTTTGTTGATCCGAGTCTGACTGCGAGTCTGTCCACAATGATCCCGTGCTGAACTCTGAAAGAGGTCTGCTTCGACTGTCGAGACTAAACTTTGGTCGAGTTCTGACCGAGGAAGCAAAGGACTTAGGACTCATAACATACACTGCTATATTGTCTGCAACGATATCCACGTGGTTTCTAGAATCATCCACAGAACTTTCAGATTTCACTGAGTGTTTCCTGCGTAAAACTGAATCTGTGACAAGCATTATTTCGTTCTCCGATACACCATGTTCAGCCGTTATTGAAACAGGTTCATCCACTGTTTCAGGGTCAGCTGACCATGGGTATGTATAAGCTGTTGCTGTGTCTAAGTTCTTGTGTTCAGAAACCAGAGCTGAGTTTAAAGCATAAGAAAACTGGTCCCTGCCAGTGGCACAATCTGGCAACAAGTGATCTGCTTCTGTTTGTGAACACGGCAAAGACACCTGTTCTGTAGCTTGATCTGCACTTTCCAAATGATCTGACGCTGCTGACGACTGGGAGTACGGCTCTGACTGAAAATCAGACACGGGCAACTGTAGCTCCAGCCCGTCAGAATGCAAGTGCTGAATACACTGCCCCGCCGCCGGCATCAGCTCTGGCAACTGACGCTGGCATCTTGTAACTGACAGATAGCATTCTTTTTTGTGCTGGATAAACTTACAGATGTCAGTGAACTCTGAACGACATCCCCCACATATGTGGATATCCAGAATGCAGGTCTCACACGCCATGTCACTTAACGAACCGACTTCAAATTTAATATAGCATTAGATTTGACTGCTATTTCGTCCACGCAGACATGGTTTTTCATTATTTCTCACATAGACTATGAATATAAATATTACATTGTAAAAAATGGTCAGTAATTACATGGATACCGGTTCCTCACTTTTACTGAAATGTTTCTTCCTAACATGACGAAATGTATTATCGTTCGAGTGAAGCGTCCATTAAAATGTATGAAAACCTGCACATTCATCACTCATCCATCTATACAGCGTTGTATATAAAATGAAAACTTATTCTACAGAACTGGTAGTCTTTGACAATGCTTCATATGGCTTTAGATTTCTCAACAGTCCTTGATATCCCTTACAACTGGCGACATTACTACTTGAGCAGACGTAGACCCACAAAAAGGCGATACTTTTTATTTTATTTACGAATAAAACAAAAAACGGGCACATTAAAAAACAAGACCGGGAAACGTACAAAGTAAACAATAATGATATCACATTCATGGGGCGTGACGCTGGTGATCCAGGCCAATGAACGAGTGTTACAAAATCTGTAACTTATTTTTAATTAGATGTTTCTTATCTCAGATCTGCATGCGAAGCATAATCATTAGCATGCAGTTATTTTATCTGTAGCGTCACTTGATGACTCCGGTATGGTCGGGGCAGGTAGGTCTTGCTTTTGTTATTTGTGGTCATTTCTGCAACATTTGCAGCAATGATCGTAATAAAACTAATGCATCTTTTTTGTTGTTTTGTTTTGTACAAGTATTTCTGAAATGCCTCTTTATTGACTAGCTCACGATTTTTAGAACTTTTAGCAGACTTAGCTTAAAAATGCGCTTATTATGGTTTACATAAAAAAGACGCTCCCTTCTAGGGTAATGGCTCTTTCTGTCTCAGAAGAATTTTTAAACAAATATATGCTAACTGTGGGAGTTTCTGAGCTTCTCCAGTGTGTAATTCTGTCAATGTTTCACAGACATAACTGGCCGCAGTAGCAGCAAACAGTGTCCCAGTCTCTTTGCTCTTGTGTTTTGTCTTCAGTTTTGGCCCTGGTTTCCTCCTCAGATAATTAGAAATTGCTCTGAGAACACCAGAGACAGTGTGGGTAAGCTGATTTTGTTACTGTTTTTCAACATGAAGTGTGACAAAAATCACTTTATGTTTTTTTTCTTTGCTTTCCATGTAACATAATGGTTTTTCTTCATCAATTCAGTCCATTAATTTTTTAAAAATTTTAATTACAAAACAAAGGCCATGTAGCTGACTTGATGTCACTCAGTGCAAAATTCATGCCCGCATTTTGTGTGTGTCATTGTAGTTTCAGTTACAGGAGCAGATTTATAATTGAATATCGTGTTTTATCCATTACGATGATAACCTTGTGTACAATTTATTGAGTTGTGGCTTATGTTGGAGGCAATGTGCCTTCTAAAGTTTTGCAGTTTGTACACAAAATTTTGAATCCAATTGCAAATATATTCTGAAAAAAAAAACAGTGTGCTCGAATGTGTGTCATAATTATAAAGCATAATTTAAAGTTTTAATAGAGAAAAATACTGGTATCCAAATAAATCAAGAAAACAAATTCATGTAGTGCTACTGTATATTTCTTCACCTCTGTTATAGTTCATTCATTCATGTGACATGCCTTTCCAAAATGTTGACACTCTCACAGCCTCCTTGAATGCACTATGGTCTTGTGCAAGTTGACCAGCATCTTGTAGTGACACATTCAGACTTTCTGTGATGTCCTGAGTCCATCTGTGGCGAGGTTGTCCCTTTTCTCTTTTGCCGGGAACTATGCCTTCTACTACCAACCTCTCCAAGCTATTATCTAGATGTGGCCGAAGTATCTCAGTTTTCTAATTTTTATAGTGTTAGTGAGCCATTTTTTTGCAACTTCTAATCCCATCAATATCTCTTTATTTCATTTTCGTTGTATCCATGATATTCTAAACACCCTTCTGTAACATTTCATTTCAAATGCTGTTATTCTCTTTTCTAGCTATTTGTTAAGTGTCCATGTTTCATATCTGTATGTTGCCTATGGAAATATGTAAGCTTGTAAGCTCTTAGCAAATATAACTTTGTTTTCTTGTTGATATCTTGCCACATACTTCTCTTTTGTGTTAGTTTCTGTGATGCAACTGCAATTCTTCTTTTGATTTCCACTGCGCAGTCACCATTGGTGAAGATTATTGAACCTAGATATTTGAATTTACGTTGCAGGTGCAGAAATTCAAATACCTTGGAGCAGTAATAACTTCAGATGGGAAATGCAGACAGAAGTTAGGAACAGAATAGGCCAAGCAAAGACTGCATTTCAGAGAATGAGAAACATATTAGCCAACACATCCTTGTCAGTGAATGTTAGAAAACGAGTCCTAAAATGCTAACCTATCTTGTTATGTGGAAGTGAATCATGTACAATAGGCAGGTCTGCACAAAAATCATTGGAAGCAGCAGAAATGTGGTTTATTAGAAGAATGTTGTGAATCCCCTGGACAGCAAAAATAACTAATGAAGAATGTATGAGAAGAGCTGGAGAGACAAAAAAAATCTTGTCAAAAAGATAAGAGAGAGACAATGTACTTTCATAGGACATGCAATGAGAAGAGTGGGCATTGAAAATATTATAACAACAGGAAAAATAGAAGGAAGAAGATCAAGAGGATGACCAAAAGAAATGATACTGGACAGTCTGACGGGATGGTGTAAGAGGAGATCAGCAGCTGAGCTGATGGCCTGCATGAAGGATCGGGTACTCTGGAGAAGCATAATAGCCAACTCCAGTTGGCACAGCACCTGATGATGATGATGATGATGAAACTCTTGATGGTCCAATGTAATTTTGGGTTTGTTTCTCATTGTGCCAGTTGTGATTACTTTGATTTGTTTGTATTTAAAAAGAGTTTCCGAGCTTTGCTGTGTCTTTTGGTTGAGAGAATTAACTGTTGCAGTCCTTCTGTGTTGTTTGATAGGACAGTATCATCAGTGTCCAGTTTCTGGAATCCAGTGCCCGCCCCCAATGTTGAAAGAGTCAGATTTAGTTGCTTCCTGTTCCTCTCTTACATTCCTCATGTTTTCATCATAGAAGTTAAACGGGTATGAAGAAAGGATACATCCTTGTTGTTTTACTTCCTTTTGCAAGTCAAACCAACCCGATGTTTCACCATCTACCCTCACTGCTGATTGCTGATCTTGGTACAGTTTGGCGATGAGGTGTACCAGATGACTGGGAAAACCCATGTTGTTCATAATAGACCATAACTATTGATGTTGTACACTACTGATGTCAGGAAATTGAAAATAAAATTAGTAATTTAATTTTTTTTTAATTACTTTTTTTTTTTTTGGTCAGTGCAATATATAAAATTTCATTTGTGGCATGATTTCTTTTTTGTGTGCATGGCCACAAAGCCTTGCAGATTATAGGAAATGTAGATTGCAGGTAGATATTTTCTATTTTAAGAGATGGTTTACTTAATATAAATGTCAGAAACATTTGGTCATAGTCATAGGAAACACACCATATCAGGTTATGACATTTTGCTCCACACTTAAGAAGGTAGTCCTCTGTAAACTATCATACTCCTATATTGACTCCTAGTGTATGTGTCAAAAAATGGTCACATTTTCTTCCCTTTTTAGCCTCCTCTTTTTCTTCAAAAGCTAGTGTAGTGCAGTGCAGTGGTTATTGCACTTACATCTCATACTGTGGGTCAGTGATTCATTTGGAACTGGAGCTTTTGATGACCACATCACCTTTTAGTATACTCACAAGTTAAATAAAATAAAAGTAATGCCAACTGAGTTATGGCTGTTCATACTTAAGGTCATATAACTCCCATAGGCAAAACTGGAAATTGTTCAAGAAATAGCCAAACTCAGCTGCTACAGACCACTCAGGCAATGTGCATTACTGATATCAGTTTGTGGTGGTACTGCCAGCCAAACAGTGCTACACTGTAGATGTATCAATTATAATACGTTACAGTATCTCATATGTAAAGTGATGGTAAGCAAGTGTCTGTTCATCTTGTAACTTGTTAAAATAGTGAACTGTACTTAATGTCTGACCTCCCCATGTAATGGCCAACATGGGGCTAAATTGATTTACAGCCTGCTGGCTGATCCCAAATTCTGCTGTAAGTTGTTGCAAGACTTGTATGAGTGATAACAACGTATCTTTCGTAAGGCTGAGTACATTATCACAATGCTACCTTTACTTTCATCAGTAAGATTATTACAACTTTATATTTCAGCCTCGTAGGATCATGTGATGTGGCCAGTGAAGAGCTTTTGAAGCAAACTTGTTTGCAGATCTGACATTTGACCTTTGATATTTTGCATGGTAATAATAATGAAGAAAATGATGAAAGTAGCCATCATTGGAGCAGGTGCTGCAGGACTGTGTGCTCTTAGGCATCTGACGTCTGCCTCAGTGAATGGATCCACACATTTTGTTGTTGTTTGTTTTGAGCAAGCATCTGGGGTTGGGGGGACATGGTGTTACACTGATCAGACTGGAGTCGATGAAAATGGCCTGCCCATACACTCAAGCATGTACAAAAATTTAAAGTGAGTGCAAAAAATTGTACAAGTTTTCTTTTGTATGTTTGTCTGAATGTTTGCATAATCTTATAGCTGAGGCTAACACAATCAGGGTGAGCACCTGTTTATCCCATGATGCACTGACATCACTGGGCACACTGCATTTTTACCCATTTCGCTTCGTAGACAGACATTCTGCAGTTTCATTAAGATTGTTCAGACTGATTGAAGCACAACATATGAATAAACAGAAAAGTAGACTTAAAGCCATATGTAAAGACAAATGGACAAAGCAACACTTCACAGCACTTGTACTTGTATGAATTCCTGTAACTGCGAGCTGTTGTTCTTTGCAGCCAATTCTGTAGAGATGTTGAGGCACAGCGTCGTATCAGCATGGGAACGGGTTATGGCGGCTACTTTTTCAGTCCCGGAGTACAGCTAAAAGGCAGAGGGGTGCGCAGTGCTTCTTTAGTAGACTCCACTACCATGAGGACTCTGGCGATCCCTGCCCCGTTAGCCAGGCCATGCTTGTTACTGGGGGTACCACGGAGAGGTGTGACAGGGTCTTGGTCAGGTATGGGTCATTAACCCTGACACTGGCATATCAGCTATGGGTCGCTGATTACTTTGTTGGGCATCTTCGCCCTCACACTTCACAGCAAAAACAGATGATGGATACTATAAACTGTCAAGAAATGACAGAGTGATAATTTTCTGACTGAGAACAGGTCTTTGCAGGCCGGGACCTGGAGCTGACAGTTGGCCCTACAGACCCATGTGCCTGCAGCAAAGAGCAGCAGACACCACATCACAGGTTCTAAGGACTGTTATTGCCGGAGGTGGGGTGGAGGATATGCTCTCCACTCCAACAACGTGCTTCTCAAATAGCTTCTGACAGTCAAGTCCAGCTCCTGGCCTTTTCTTGGCAGAACTGTTTAAACTGACAGGAGAAGGGGTGAGGGAGAATATCTGGCGCCTGAGAAACAGACGCTTCGGGTGGATGAGAGTCATGTTTGGTAGCTCATCTACCGCTGCTGGCGAGATTCTTAAGCTGCTGTGGATGGAGTGGGGCTCCTCCTGGCCAGTGAAGAAAGGTGCATATGGGGTTGCCGCGTGGCACCACTATGGAAAAGGCGAAAGAAAGGATAAAGCAAAGTAAACAGTAGTCAAATCATGGCGTGAAGCTCCTCCTGGCCAAGGAAGAAAATGAGGAAAAGCAATTAGGGTTGCTGTGTGGCACTGATGTGAAAAGGTGATGGAAAGGATAAAGTGAAGTTTAATCAGTATGTCCAGTAGTATCGCTGCGAGAGCTACTCATACCACGGCGCCTCTGCTCTAGAGGCTGGCCACGTCCAGAATCCACCTATACTGGTGAAATATGCCAAAAGCAGCTTACACCAGGGGTGAAACTTGATGGCTATGCATGTCATGGTACCTCTGCTCTAGAGGTCGGCCACGTCCTAAACATGCCCATCTCTCTCTCTGAATTTAACCTTAAGTGCCCAGGGCACATGGGGCTTCCACAAGGATTTTCCACAAATGCCTGTCCTTCGCCTTTTTTTCTGCTCTTGCCCAGGTGAGCCCTCTATTGCTCAACATCCTTTCTGTTGTTCTTCTCCATGTCTCTTTTGGTCTACCCTTACTTCTGTTCCCCTGTGGTGTCCATCTTAGAGCTATTTTTGGTAGTGAGTTGTCAGTCATTCGGAGCACATGTCCCAACCAGCGCCAGCGTCTTTTCTCAATAATTGTTGTCAGTGGCTTCATCTGCATTTCTGCCAATAAGATGTTATTTCTTATGGTGTTTGGCCAAAATATTTTTCTAATTCTTCGTAAACATTTAGTCTGGAAAGAATTCAACCTGTTTTCTATGGTTTTGGTGATTTTCCAGCATTCACTTCCATAGAGTAGTACACTTAGAACATTACTCTTAAATATCCTGATTTTCATATTTATGCTTAGTTTTTTTTGATTTCCATATAGTCTGCAGCACTGCAAAAGCCTGGTTTGCTCTAGTAAGTCTGCTGTTGATGTCCTCTGTGCTGTCTCCATTTTCTACTACTCTACTGCCAAGGTATACAAATTCGTTGACCTCCTCCACTAACTTTTTATCTACTCTGGGTACATTTCTGTTGTTCACATTTTGCTTCATTAACTTTGTCTTTCCTACGTTGATCTTTAGTCCTATGTTGTTTGCATTCTGAGTTAGCTTGTTTATTTTATCTTGCATATCTTTGTGACTGCTTGATAATAGACAAATGTCATCCACAAAGTCAAGGTCCTCCAGCACTGTGCCAAGGGTTCATTATAATCCTCTGCGTTTGTCTGATGTTGCCTCCTTCATTAACCAATCTACTACCAAGATAAATAATGTTGGTGATAGTACACATCCCTGTTTCACTTCAGTTTCTACCCTAAAGCTGCTGGAGGTATGTTCTCCACAGATCACTTTGCACTGAAAACCCTCATATAGGGCTTTGATTACATTTACTATCTTATGGGGGAGGCCATGCCATCTTAGGATTTTCCACAGTGCATCTCTGTTGACACTGTCAAAGGCTTTCTCAAAATCTATAAACAATGCATATGTTGTGCTATGCCACTCATTTGCCTGTTCTAATATTTGTCTAAGTACAAATATGTGGTCTATGCATGATCTTCCTTTCCTAAAACCTGCCTGCTCTTTCCTAAGTTTTTCCTCAAGTGTTGGTACAATTCTGTTGATGATTATTCTGCAAAATACTTTACTGGTGAGTGGCAGTAGGGTAATGCCTCTCCAAAACATGCCCATACTGGGATAATATGCCTAAACCGGCTCAACCCAGGGGTGAAAGTCACTAGTGGCGAGGATTTGTCCTCCTGGAAAAAAACTCCATCCTGGTCACAACTAGGAAGGGTAGCGGCCACGACCACAAAATGCTGAAGTCTGAGACACTGGATCGGGGCAGTCTAGATAGGCAGCCATCTCTTACCCGGCGGGGATGTTTGCATATCCTAATCACGCTGAGGTTTTCTGGTGAGAAAGTCCAATGCTGGACTGGATGGGCAACCACCTCTCACCCGACTGTGATACACAGGTATCTCAAAACATGTCGAGGTTTTGCGGTGAGAAAGTTCAACTCTAGTCTGGATGGGCTATCACCTCTCACCTGGTGGGGATATACTGATATCCAAAACACGCCGAGGTATTCCGGTGAGAAAGTCCAACTCTAGATTAAACTGGTGTAAAGAAAACCATGGTGTCACGCATTCCCGCTTCTGAGACCCACCGAGAATACAGGCTCAAGCCCTGCGATACTCTGAACTTCTTGTGGTCCTCTCAGGGATCTTGTATGGTCCTTTTGGGGACCACACGGGGGACCACAAGACCTATTGAGGACCACAGGCATAAATTCAGTAGGATCACAGGGTGGTAGGAGTGAACGAAGAAGAAGAAAAGACCATATCACATCCTCCAGAGTTTCCAGCTACACAACCCACTCAGGCAAAGGACCTGGCCAAACCCCAGGCCCATTTCAGGAGAGGCTTTGCTGCAATGCTGAAAACCTGTCGATGTCTGGGTGAATGACGAAGAAAAAGATATTGAAGCCAGTGCTCAGCTGCTGCCGGTGTGGCACCATGTTGTGTACCATTTAGACATCTGTTGTAAAAACGCATACTAGGCTCTGTTCATGAATTTGAGGAAGGAGAAGTGGCATCACCCTCTAGAGTACCAAACTGTCTAGGAAAATATAGGCTCTAACAGAGTATCCTCCATTTGTGCCAGTAGCATGCAGCAAAACTCCTTTTCCAATGTTCCTTTCCATTTCAGTACTGTACAACACCAGAAACTTTGGGAAATAATGGAAAAAAATGGAGTTTCCAACACATTTGATACAATTAACATCACTGCTGTATCTAGACCAACAAGCAGCAGTAAGAATAAATGGTGAAACAACAACTTGGTTTGACATAAAACAAGGGGTCCGTCAGGGGTGCATACTGTCACCCTACTTATTTAACTTGTATACTGAAAATATAATGAGGAATGTTAGAGAAGATGTAGACAAAGAATATTACGATGCCATAACAGTTGGAGGTTATGAAATACCAGAGATTAGATATGCTGATGACACAGTATTGCTGTCCACTACACAAGAAGGAATGGAAAAACTAATTATGTCAGTCCGCAAGAACAGCGAAGAGCAGAACCTCTATCTTAATGCAAAGAAAACTAAAGTGATGACAACTGACAAAACAAACAAGGCAACTGAAATATGTATCAATGAGGAAAAACTGGAAGAAGTGGAGAGTTTTGAATATCTTGGATCACTACTAACTAATAATGGAGATACAATGAGGGAAATTAAAAGGAGGACATCTATTGCTCTTCAGAAAGTAAAACAAATAAAGAATCTGTGGAGAGGAGCAGACAGAACCACAAAAATAAGATTTTTAAGGACATGCATCTTTCCCATCGCAACATATGCCTGTGAGACCTGGACACTTAACAAAACAGCTGAGAAGCACATAAATGCCTTTGAATGTAAATGCTACAGAAGATTTCTCCAAATATCGTGGACACAAAAAAGAAAAAATATATCTATACTACAAGAGCTTAATATTGAAGAAGGCTGGCTAGTAAAGAGGATTAAAGAGAGAAAACTTAAATATTTTGGACACATTAAACGTCATGATAATTTAGAGAAGACCGTATTGGAAGGATACATAATGGGAAAAATAAAAAGAGGAAGACCGAAACGAAGATGGCTGCAAGATATCGTTGACGATCTGGAAATGGATGCAGCAGCAGCAGGCCATCTTGCTCACAACCGAGAGGCCTACAGGAGTGCTGTTTGGGAGGCAAAGTTCCGCAAGGGACATGCAAAGGAATGAATGAATGAGTGATAACTGGTCTATTAATAAAAAAGTCATTTAAACCCATACAGCACTAAAAACGTCCTGTGTCACGTCAGACATACTGTAAATGAACGAGTGCACAACTCCAACATGCTTACAGACTGAGCTTAAGAAACAGTTTTGGTGGGCGTCTTGTCCATGACGGACTCACTGACGTCATCAGCACTATCCTCGGCATCGCTGTCTACCTTGCTTTTACTGCAACTAGCGACAGTCTCTTTAGCTGAATACATCTCCGTTGATAAGCAAGCCGTCATCAGCTGAAACGAACTGATCAAACATGACACTTCCATCAGAAATTGCTGCCCATTCTTCATCTGTGATCAAGTCCAGGGGAACATCACAAATATCACTGGCATTTGTTTTGATCACTGGTTCAGGCAAGAAAGTAAACTGCAATTTATGAAAGCAGTTCATAATCATTGACTGACTGACACTATTTCATGCCACATGCATAAAATTAATTGCTATCTTGATTTCGATCTCAGCGACACGCTTTTGTTCCACAGCATGCAGCACATGACGCACTATTCACTTTCTGTACTGTTGCTTGATGCCGTAGATGATACCTTGGTCGCCCAGCTGCAGCACACTGGTTGTGTTAGGTGGCAGGAAAACAAGCATTGTAGCCATCAGATTGGTGATGTCAGTGTACGCCGAACAGTTGTCAATGAACAGCAAAACATTTCTGTTCATTGGTTCATTTTGTTGTAGAAAGAAATAACCCCAGTCCTCAAACAGTTCACTTGTCTCCCAAGCACCCTGGTCGGCCTTTTAAGTGATGGGCAGGCTCTTTACTTTCTTGAAACACCGTGGATTTCGTGACTTTCCGATAACAAGGAGCGGAGTCTTCTCAGTGCCAGATGTGTTACAGCACATGACAGCTGTTAAGAGATCTTTAGAACGTTTGCCACCATGGCACTTCTCATCACGGAAGCACAAAATCCTGTTCGGTAGCAGTTTATAAAACATACCTATTTCACCCATGTTAGAATTGTCATCTGGGCTATATAGCATCCAGAATTTTTGGCAATCATTAATGACATCGGTGTTAACTCAGACCACTTGAACTGAAACGACCTTAAATATTATGTTGTGGCATTTCTTAAATGCTCAAGAAAGCTGTTCGAACACTTCCAGTCAGGCATGTCCATTTCGTTCTCAAAATGTTCCGCAATTTCTGCCAACATAGGACTGCATTCAGGCAACTGTGCAGAACATGTCTGGTTTGAACCATTTCAGCAGAGCACACTCAATATCCATATAAGAACTTGCACGCCTTCGCTTACAGTTTGACCTAATTAAAGAAGAGTGAACGTCTCATTCAATTTTGTCTTGGTTTTTAATAAGTTTTGATACAGCTGAAATGTCAATTCTAAATTTGTCCACTATGTCCTTTCTTGTAACTTTTTCATCAACTTGCTTCAGAATATCCATTTTAGTGCTCAAATCTAGATCAACACGTTTACTTTTAGCAGCCATTATCTATCACAACAAGAACCAGAGAGAACTTCCCGATTATGTGATTTACAGTACACTATTCGGGACTGACCAACTATCAGCTCATGTTGCCAGCTTAACATTGCTCATGTCTTGATAAAGAAGACAATGACTGAAAGAAGCCAGATTTTAATCATGAAAGGGTGGCCATGGTAAGTCTTTCGTTCACACTACCTGAGTTTTGATGCCCACATGTTCAAAAGGTTGATGCGGCACATACTCGGTGATCAAACAGCCTGCCCCTTCTTTGATGAATCGTGAAGGTGATAAGGCTTTTTGAGATGTTTATAGCTTTGACTTCCCCGGTTTGTGATACAAAGTGGAGTCTTTAACTCTTCCGGGTGCATAAATACTGTGACATTAACCAATCTATGCCAATAAATGGGGTGATAGTAACCGGAGTAAAGCCCATTACTTACTTAAGGGAGTTGACCAGGGATACAAATTTCTGTGACAATATCCGGGTTGTGACATAAAGCGATGTGATATTAAGTGGGTTCAACTGTGTATATCTCTCTCTCTGAACCTTAAGTGCCCAGGGCACATGGGGCTTCCACAAGGGTTTTCCACAAATGCCTGTCCTTCGCCTTTTTTTCTGCTCTTGCCCAGGTGAGCCCTCTATTGCTCAACATCCTCTCTGTTGTTCTTCTCCATGTCTCTTATATATATATATATATATAGGTAAAGGGAATGAAGATGCTGTCTTGTGAGGCAATCATCGGCCCATAGCTGATATGCTAGCATCAGGATTAGTGAACCATAGCTAATATGCCAGCATCAGGATTAGCAAACCATAGCTGACCAAGACCCTGTCCTACCTCTCCGTTGGTACCCCTAGTAACAGGCCTAGCCTGGCTAACAGGGCAAGGATTGCCATAGTCCCCATGGTGGTGGAGTCTGCTGAAGAAGCATTGCACACCCCCTGCTTTTTAGCTGTACTCTGGGACTGAAAAAATAGCTGCCATGACCTGCTTCCATGCTGATACGATGCTGTAGCCCAACACCTTCACAGCATCGGCTACAAAAAACAATAAATTGCAGTTACAGGGAGATAGTACAAGTACAGATATAAAGGTAAAAGGTAAAATTCCCATTTCGATGCCATTAAAGCATATTGGGGATATGGTGTTAGGCCCATATTTCCAAGACCTTTGGCACGTGAAAGTGTGATGTGGTCAGTATCACGCCCGGCCGCATTTATCTTCTCAGATTTCTCTGGTACCCTTTTTTAGAGGCTGGGCCTTTTTTGGTATGTACACTGGGGATAAGAATGATGATGAAAAGGAAAGATGCCAGATTTTTAAAAAATTGATGGTAGCAATCATATAACTGTAAAGTCATGATCATTTTCTGCCACTTAGTTATTTTTGTTAATTCTTACCAAACTCACTTGTGGCACAGCCTTCAACATAAAATATAATAGAACAGTGATGGCTGTATTCCTCTACATTAAACTAAATTGTTAATTTATCATTTGTTTTCCTATGACCATTTTTTTCAAACTCTCAGTTCCAAACTGTGGTCACTTGGGTCAGACCTGTCTGCAGCAAAGAGAACCAGTTTGGCACAAGCTGGGAAGTTACAACAAAAAATGTCAACGACTTGTCACGAGAAGAGATCTCTGTATTTGATGCTATAGTTATATGTAATGGGTATGTATAATCTCTGTCGACTGGTCAAATTATTTTTATAGATATGAACCAGGAAATTAAAGTACTGTATTCATGGTAATAATAGTATACTGAACAAGGATGTATACTGTCTCCTTTGCTTTTTGGAATTACAATAGACTTCATAATGAAAAAATGCTGCACAGGTAACACAGATATTGACTGGATACATGGGACCCAACTAGAAGATCTTGATTTTGCTGATGACATAACTCTTATCAGTAACAATGTGAATTCCATGCAAGAAAAAACAGATAGCCTGTCTTCACTGGCTAGCAAAATAGGACTTGAAATTAACAAGGACAAAACAAAAATAATGAAAATTCCCATTAATCAAAATGGAAAAATACACGTAGAAGGGACAGATATTGAAGAAGTCAATCAATTTGCATACCTTGGCAGCTACTTAGACCAGGATGGTGACACCAGAAAGGAAGTTAGAATTATAATTGCAAAAGCAGCATCGATCTTCAAGAATCTTGAGAACATATGGAATTCAAAAGTTATAAGCACAAAAACCAAGTTAAGACTATTCAATTCAAATGTAACACCCACCCTCATTTATGCATGCGAAAGCTGGAAAACAACTAAAGAAGTTGACAAGAAATTAGACTCTTTTGAAAACAAATGCCTAAGGAAAATACTCGGCATCAGGTGGAACGAATTCAAGAAGAATGCAGAGATAAGACAGATGACTGAACAACAACCAGTCTCATGGGTGATCAGGAAAAGGAGATGGACATATGTTTGTCACGTGATGAGAAGAAACGATCAGAGAATCCCAAAACAAGCTATCAAGTGGAACACAACAGGCCAAAGAAAAAGAGGCAGACTGTGTGAAACTCTAAAGAGGACACTGTTATCTTATATCTTTCCCATGCCGTTAAACGTCACATAGGGCTCGCAAAGTAGTTCACCAATTTTTCCTGTCATCAGCAAGTCAACCTCATTAAAGGATTTTATGCCTGTTAATTTGGCCTCTCTTAATAATGTCCTCTTTAGAGTTTTAAGAGAGGACAAATTAACAGGCATAAAATCTCTTGATGAGGTTGAAAGACTCGCTGAAGACAGGAAAAATTGGCGAACTACCTTGCGAGCCCTATGTGACGTTTAATGGCACGGGAAGGATATAAGATATAAAAAGAAGAATAAGGTAAATTAAACTGACATTGTTACAGATCTCACATTCTATTAGAACAGTGTTTCCAAACCTTATTGGATCATACCCCATCTCAACACCTCAAAGGTTTTGATTCCCAGCCTCCACAGCATAATAGTCAATCAGGTTCTGAAAAAGTATAAAATAAATATATTCTAACCAGTTCCCTCACACCCCCCCCCCCTACATGCTGGGAAACATTCTGTTAGAAGTAAATTGAATATTTGATTGAAATTCATCATTTTCAGTTGAACAATGATAAAATTCAAGAAAATTCAGATTGTAACATTTAGTTAAACAAATATTTCTTCTACGTTGCTTAATACAGGTGCCAGATTTATAGTTCAGTCAGGGAAACAGAAATGTTACAAACTTGTAATTTGTAAATAGTCTGTAATAAAGCTAGGTAGAAGTGTATGGTTCAGTTTTACAAAATGACAGAGGGAGTGAGGAAAATGAGAAAAAAACACAAATGGCAGAAAGTATGAAAGTAAGATGAGACTATATAAATGAAAAACATACAACATCCAGTATTTTGGTGTCAGCCTTCTTTTCAAGAATTACATACAAGAACAAAACAACACATAAACAAAGAGAAGAAAAATGAAAAACTTAGCTTTGTAGCATCCAGTTTTAATTCTGTTGTTATCTCTTTACTATGTTATGTGCTGGCGATGGTTGGGACATGTGCTCCGAATGACTGACAACTCTCTACCAAAAATAGCACTAAGATGGACACCACAGGGAAACAGAAGTAAGGGTAGACCAAAAGAGACATGGAGAAGACAACAGAAAGGATGTTGAGCAATAGAGGGCTCACCTGGGCAAGAGCAGAAAAAAAGGCAAGGGACAGGCATTTGTGGAAAACCCTTGCGGAAGCCCCATGTGCCCTGGGCACTTAAGGTTCAGAGAGAGAGAGAGAGATGTTATGTGCTATCTTTGGTCAGGTTTGTCTGTTACCATGTGACAGCAAGGATTGCTACCATTTTCTGTTAAATCTACTGCCTTATTAGTGGTTGAGGAAAGTCAAGGACTATGGAAGTAAACCTCTAAAGAAAAATTTGGAGGGAGGGACCTTAATAGGGTCATTGGGACAAGCCCATAAACTGGTATTATGCTGGAGTACAATTTTTTTCATTATAGAAATTACTTCTTGTTGTTGGTGCTCTGTTACTCACTAAGAAAATTCAACAAGACTCCCAGGCACACAACTCTACAGATGAATATTGATACAACTTAACTGAACCATCAGGACCAACATAAACAAAACTTATCAAACAATGAGGGTTTCAACAAAGCCAGTGGTGTAGTTTTATGTCAGACAACACAAGTTTATTAATGGATAGAATGAAGGGTGAAATTGTGAGGATGAGTAAACATCACTGCCACAAGGCAGGAGAACATAGAACACAATGACAGAAAAAAAAAACTTCCCGGCAAGAGATCTTCGCCATATGGAAACAGAGCCATGGTTAAAAAAATAAGAAAAGTTACATACTTACACTTCACAGTGAATACAACCTCACTTCCAACTTCCAAAAAACTGAAATAACTCAAAACACTGACTAACTCATAACTATCAACTTGGCTCTGATCTATCCCATGTTCTGGCTATCTCTGTCCATGCTCTATATTAGCAAAAATCAGTTTTCTAATCTCTACTACAGCCCCCAACTATCCCGTGATTCTCACTTTTTCCCATGCTATCAACAGTTGCTGAATTCCACTACTCATTTTAAGGTTACTCTATATTTCAGCAATTCGAGTTGAAAATAGAACTGGAAAATATCAACCTATAAAACAAGGGGTGCAACAAGGATGTGTACTATCTCCAGGCCTTTTTTTCTCTGTACAGCGAGAATATTCTAAGAACAATCATCACAGAACCAGGCATAAAAATTGGAGGATACAATATTAACAACTTTCGGTATGCTGATGACACAGTACTGATAGCTGAGAACCAACAAGACCTGCAAAACTCTTGGATAAAGTCGCCAAAGAAGGTGAACAGAAAGGCCTTACTTTGAACATCAAAAAGACAGAGACTATGGTTATATCTAAGAAACAGAATCCACCAGCATGCAGTATAAAATTAAACGGAACTATTCTAAAGCAGGTGCAGAAATTCAGATACCTTGGAGCAGTAATAACTTCAGATGGGAAATGCAGAATGGAAATTAGCAACAGAATAGGCCAAGCAAAGACTGCATTTCAGAGAATGAGAAACATTAGCCAACACATCCTTATCAATGAATGTTAGAAAACGAGTTCTAAAGTGCTATATTGAACCTATCTTGTTATATGGAAGTGAATCATGGACAATAGGCAGATCTGCATAAAAATCATTGGAAGCAGCAGAAATGTGGTTTATTAGAAGAATGTTGCGAATCCCCTGGACAGCAAAAATAACTAATTAAGAATGTATGAGAAGAGCTGGAGAGATAAAAAAAACCTTGTCAAAACGATACGAGAGAGAGACAATGTACTTTCATAGGACATGCAATGAGAAGAGGGGGCATTGAAAATATTATAACAACAGGAAAAATAGAAGAGAAATGATACTGGACAGTCTGATGGGATGGTGTGAGAGATCACCAACTGAGCTGATGGCCTGCATGAAGGATCGTGTACTCTGGAGAAGCATAATAACCAACGCCAGTCGGCACGGCATCTGATGATGATGATGATTTTTTTTCTAAATTCATGTGAACTGTAAACAAGACACTCAGGGGGGAAGTACTGCAGGTATTCATACTTTACCTGGTTATAACCTTACACTACTGGATATTCTGCCATACCCAGTAGTCATGGAACATAGCCACCAGGTGCCTTAAGATCCCTCTCATCTGATTTTTTATTTTGAGGTTTACCTTCATTTCTCTCCCGTGGCACCTATAAGGCACTGAGTTTGGCAGGAGACTTATCCTAATGCTCCTATACATAAGGGACTTAACCTAATGGTCTCACAAATAAGGGACTTATGCTAACACTCCTATAAATATAAGACTTGTCCCAAAAGTCCCACAAATGGGGTCTGATGTCAGGAAATAGAGTCACTGCAGTCATGACATTCCTCTATCTGTTCTGCTGCCTTTAACCAACTTACGTGTGTATGCTGCTTGTCCCAGTTGTTCGTTGATTGTGAGTTTGTTGGTCACATCCACAGATTCACTGAAGGAGCTTATTCGTCCTTCACCTTACATCATGCCCGGTTCCTTCATTCTGCCGATGTAGGGGTTGTTCTCCTATTTCAGCTGCAAAATTTGTCAGTAGCAGCCTTTATATGCTCACACCATGATTAGAAAACTTATTCCAAATCAACAGCAGAAGAAACCAAGGGGAAAAAAAACCCAAATATAATTAGAAAGGTCTCCACAGCATGGCACCATTGAAGGATAGAGAAGAAGCTTAATAAGAAAGTAAGCTATAGAAAACTAAGTTTTGAAATTTTACGTACAGATGTTGCTAGAGACAGGATACCGATGTATCAGTAAATGAATCTTGTTTTATTTATAGCCACTATGCAATTCCTTTCATTCCGGACATTCCTGGTTTAGACTCTTTCTGTGGTGAAGTTATGCATAGTCATGATTACCGACAGCCAGATACTTTTTCGGGCAAGAAGGTGGTGCTTCTGGGTGCTTCAAATTCTGGACAGGATATCAGCTTGGAGCTTTCTCCTTTTGCAGAACAGGTAAGTGATTGTCGGGGAGCTCTCTTCTCTTGATTTGTTCAACAGATTTTGATTATCTTTCTTTTATAGTTGTTTTTAGTTTGCAGTATTCTACAGATTCTCTGAGAATGAACTTCTTTTATGGTCATCTGGAGTATATACTGCATTATGGTATTTATCTTATGGGCATGTGCCTTTTATTTTCGTTTTGGTTTTTGCTATGTGCAGTGAATTTCACTGTTTAGATGTGAGAGAAAGAAGAATAGTTAGGGAATGTGAACTGAACCTCAAACTCTGGTAGGCCAAGTAACCACTTAGTCATAAAGCAGACAGTACACTACCAATTCTAACTCTCTCATACCTAATAACTTTGTCTATGAATTTTATCTCTCACATTTGAAGTACTTTGCCAGTAATCTTTCTTTCTCTTGCATCCAAAGTACTTTATCAATAATCTTTCTTTCCCATGCATCCAAAGTAGTACTTTGTCAATAATCTTTCTTTCTCTTGCATCCAAAGTACTTGGTCTACAATTTTGCTTTCTCTCACATCTAACATATGATGTCTCCAGCCATATAAGACACATTTTTTTCCCCCAGAAAAACTCCAAAAATTACCCTGGTTCCTGTACTTCAGCGGTTAGATTTGGGTAGGTTTTGGTGCAGTGGGTTTCTACTCCTAGATTAACACCTAAACTGCCATGTTTAACACATTAGTCTTCTGACATGCCCGGAGTGCGATAAATATGAACCAGAAAATTAAATTATTTTAGCCACAATTGATTACGTTATGATTAAAAGCCAAAATAATATTAAAGTATAAAAAGCCAATAGTTAACAACATATCGTTTGATAGCCTTGAAAATGACGAGTTGAATAGTTGCCACTTCCCAGTAATCACCTGTTTTTGAATGGATTTACATCGCAGTATTGTTCATACTTTGTAGTCGGTTTATAAACATCTAACAGGTACGTTTTCCATATCTGCCATAATAATCTGTTAACAGGGATAAATTAGATACAGAACGTAATGTAATGCCGTGAATGTTGCTGCTGTTATTGCATTGCCAGATGTTATTGTTGAACTTTCTGGTGCATTCAGGGATGCCACTAATATGCATAGGATTACACCGTAACTTTAAAACTGCCTAAGTCGCATGTCATAACATAGAAAAAACAACATACCAGGGAATTCAAGTATTGGTATAATCATGTTCAGGTTAGGAACTTTCACAAATGACAGATGTATGGGTTTGTACTACTTCAACAATATTATAAACCCTAAACAGGTTAGCTCACAAGTTAGCTATGAGTGTGGATACACTAGTGTTTATAAAGTTAGTTGTGGGTAATGTTTATTAAGTTCAGCAGGAGAATATCCAGCGACATGCAGTTGTGGACCTAAACGTTACTGAGGGGAGGGCTATGACGTTTATAGAAAATGTGGTTTTTGTTTTTTTTGTTTTTTTCTAAAATATTCCTTGCCAAATCATAGGTGTATCTTATGTGGTTGAAAATATGGTACTTTGTTTACAGTTTTCAAGGCTAATCATGCATATGTTGCACTGAAGCTTTACTATTTCTGATGCAGATTTTTTTTATTTCTTGACATCATTTTTCTGCTCTGTGCTAATTGTTATTTTTGTTTTCATAGAAATTTTCATTTTCTTTGAATATTTTTTTCTGATTGCAGATATTCTTAAGTCATAACAGGCCGCTTCTACCGGCTTACATTCCAGAAAATATCCAGCAAAAACCCGGCATCAGGAAAGTCACTAACAGACAAGTTGAATTTCTTGATGGTAGCATAGAGAACATTGATGTTCTGATGATGTGCACCGGTTACGAGTATGACTACAGCTTTCTTTCCCCAGAGTGTGGAATTGAAGTCAATGACAAAAGAGTGACTCCCCTTTACAAGCATTTAATACACACTAAACACCCAAATTTTGGAATAATTGGTGTGTGCAAAATCATCGTCCCGTTCCCAAATTTTGATGTTCAGGCAAGATTCTTCAGGTAATCAGTGTTAGATTTTTGCTCAGAGAATTTCATTAGTTAAGAGGGGAATGTAGATAATGTCAAGGTGAGGGCTGAACCAGACAAAACATGGGTTTTCCATGTAACAAGATAATGCACCACTGAAGCCATCATTGAGACAAGGACTGCTATGTTTCTCTTCTTATTCTTTGGTTTATTCCTGGAAGTAAAGAAAAACATGACAAATGAGGTGCCTTTAGCTAAATGAATTATTTGTTTTCATACAGTAAAATAAAAACTACAAAGTGACAAATTTCCTTCTTCAACAAAATTACAATAATCTGTGGTGAACAGAGGTGTATGGTTCAGTTTTACAAAAAAGGATAGAAAAATGGGGAAAGTGAGCTGGAATGAGGGTGGCACAGAAAGATGAGCACGTTTAAATGAAGAACATCCACCAATCCAATATTTTGGCAAAAGCCTTTTTCAAAGATCATATACAAACACAAGACGGCTGATAAAAACATGAAAAGTAGATGAAAAATTAGAACTCAGCTCTTTTTGTATCCTCCTTGTAAGAGAGATGGGCACAAAATGTACTTTGAAATCACACGAACCTTGAGAGAAGATTGCATCAGTTTTTGAATCATGATTATTTCTTTTTTTCCTTGTGTTTAGGGCCGTCTTAGATGGAACCCTGACTCTTCCAACTGAAGAGGAGATGAACAGGGATACAGAAGATGACTACAGGCAGCGTTTAGAAGCTGGAATGCCTCATCGCTATGCCCATGTCTTGAGTGACAGGCAGTTTGACTACAATGATGAACTAGCGGATATGGCAAATAGCAGCCGGGTTCCAGGACGTTTCAAACAGGTGTATTTCATTGTTCACAAGCTGAGAAGAGAGAATTTGACTGGCTACAAAAATATCAATTTTTCCCTGGATGAAAAAGAAGACAAGTATGTCATCACATAATTATTGCTAATTCAGGACCTTGGAAATGTGAATTGTCGCATTATACTAATCTAATACTGTAACATTAATGTAGTCAGCTTATTTTATCTTTTAAATTCGTCTGCATTTACCACTGGTGTTGTCAAAGTCAAATATGAAGAGGTCTTACAAAATCATAAACATCAGGAAAACATTTCCATCTCTGTTTGGCTTTGATGTTGTTTTTTGCTAGTGAATATGTATATGTTGTTATAATTGGAAAATATATTTGGTCAGAGCTTTTTTCGAATTCTGAACTGTTACATGTGATATTTTTGTTGGTTTTGTCTCCCTTGAACTATGAACAGGATGTTCTTTGCAGCCAACGATGAGGTTGTTAAAGCACCGCATCATGTCGAATGGGGAGAGATAAAATGTGATAATCGGTTGTGAATGTGATTTATGTCACACACCATTCATGTTCTGTACTTCTAGGAGATGCAGGTATTTACCCAGTGCTTTCAGCCAATACTGCTGCTGTAATGTTGTATTCTGGCTGCTGTTGTAATGTTGTCTGCTGAGACCACGTGTGTCAATTATTTCAGAATTATGTCCAGAAATCATGCAGCATTTAGATTTTTTTGTTTCAGTCTGGTGTTAGCGTGACTTTATTTGTAGGACAGATTTGCCAGACACTATGAAGCATTCACATTTTTTTGTTTTTCTTTACCCACTGTTAACTTCACCGTATGTATGGAACAGATTTTTTTATTCTACTTACACGCCATACAGTATTTCACTTTTTTTTTTTTGTTTGTTAGCCTGCTGATACCAGCCTCAGAATCCACCCAACCTCTAAAAATGAGTACCAGAGAAATCTTGGAAAGCAAATGCAGCCAGGCATGATACTGATCACACTTTCATGTGTTGATGGCCTTGGATGGGCCTAACACACTATCCCTGATATGCCTTAATGGCATGGAAATGGGGATTTTACCTATCTGCTACCTTACCTGCTGATAGCTGAGCCATATATTTGTGAGACTGAAATTTTTGTGTGTGAATATCTTTTGTTTCTAAATGCGCTAACAGCTGTGCAAGAAAAGCATACTCTAGTGTGCCTCACTATGCAGATAATGCAGTTTCAGATATATTTTCCCCAACATGAGGTAGGCTTATCAGAGTGAGATGATGGTGGGAAGCGGGTGGGTTTGATCCAGCAACATATTCCTTTTGCATGAGATGATTCACGGCAATGAACTGCTTCTTTACTTGAAGTAGTCGGCTAAATTTTATTTGTGAAGAGAAAATGTATACATGATGTCTATATTATATGATTGTATGTAATCAGTGGAAGAGGATGTTCATTTCCAGTATAAGATACAAAGATAAACAACCTTCTTTGCTTCAGTAAATCAAACAATCATCATCATCATCGCCTTTCTCTCCTTTTGGAGCATAGGCCTCACCTTCCTTGTTTTTGATGGGAATTTCTACCCTACATGGTCTATTCATCAACTTCTTGGTGATTTAATACAAGGTTCTCATATAAATCTAACAATAGAATAGACGGATTCACTTCTTTTTTTTTTTTTTTGTAGCTTTTACACTAGTTAAAAATTAGGAATTCTCGAAAATGGAACAGATTGTGTGGATTTTATTTTGTTATTGTTTTGTACAAAGCTGTGAGGCAGCTCATTGTTAGGATAACAGTTACATTTCTGTGAAAGCATTATTTTTAAAATTATGCTTAAGAGCGTATGTCATTCATGGATATGCTAGCATAATATGATGTATTATTTATTACTAGTTGTAACCCGTGAGAAAATGACAGGAAAAAATATGAATTTTTAAAAAAAGTTACTTCAATGTGTTAGGTTTTTGTTTTTTCCCTTTTAACTCAACCAGCTCCTCCAGTCCCCCGAGAACAGCATTAAAAAATCTGACCCAAAATCATGCCACCCAAATTATTATTACTACAAAAAATCCCATGAAGCAAATACAGTTATCATGCATGAGTGCACCATCATTTTCTGATCTTGATAGAAGCTTCGTCACTGAAATATTGGGTTTTTCTTTTTCATTTCCACGTGTTTTAATTTTCTCCTATTGGTTATTCTCTCTTTTCCTCCTCATATCTTTTCTGTAAAATCTGAAACCATACACTCCCTTTACTCCATATACAGGTTCACTTTTTTAAGCCATTTGGATAAAAAAAAATACGAGATATTCTTTTAAATACTAAAGGAAGCAGGAAAGACATGGTTTAAGGTATCCCGACTTGCTCAATACAGGATTGGCTGGGGAGCCTTTGCTGATGCATTATGCTCCATTAGGAGTACAGGGGACTGCTAATTCTTTTAAATACAATCAGATCAGACCAGTGCCATGCCAACAGGCGTAGGCGGTCATCTCTATCCATCTCGTTTGATCTTCCATGTCTCGAATCAATTCATTTGTTGTTTTCACACCAAACCATGCAGTCAGGCCATCTAGGTACGTCTGTCTTCTTTTCCCTCTCTGTTTTTTTTTTGCCATTTACCTTTCCAGTCATGACCAGTTCTTCAAGACCTTCATGTCTGCTGATGTGTCCGAGAAACTTTGATTGTCTTTTTTTATATAAGACACCAGTTTGGGGTATTCTTTAACCTGCTGTAATACTTCTTCATTTGTCTTTCTGGCTGTCTATGGTCATCCTTATTAGGAACCACATTTCTTTGTTCTAATTGTTTGTTCATGGTCCATGTTTCAGTTGCACAAATTAATATAGGTTCTATACAGAATCTCTTTCTTATTTCCAATGACAGTTTTTGATTTGTTAATATGCTCTTTATTTTTCCAAAAGCTGTTTTTGTCATTGTTGTCCTGTTTCTGATTTCTTCAGTGCATCTGCCGTCAGATGTCATGACTCTACCTAATATTTGTGTCTATTGATCTGTCTTAATGTCTTCCCTTACTCTACAAATCTGCATTCCAGTTATCTTCTTTTTCTTGGATATCACCATTACTTCTATTTTATTGGTGTTTAATCCCTTTTTTGCACTATCTTCTGTGACTTTGAGAGAGTTTTTTCTTCTCTTTGCTACCAGTACTGTGTCATTTGCATATCTGATGTGGCTTACTTTCTTTCCTCCAGTTTTTACTCCACCTATTTTCTTGATTTTTCTCTTTATTATTTCACTGTATAAAGAGAAGAGATCTGGAGACAGAAAATATCCTTGTCTCACACCTCTTTTTATTTGCTGGAACTCACAGATAGTATTGTCCATTCTTACTGCTGGCATTTGTTGCCACTTCTTTATCAGCTGTAGGTCTCTTCCACCAATTCCCAGTTTCTCAAGCATCTTACAAATTTCTTCATGTCTTATGCTCTAATCAGATGCTTTAATCTATGAAGCAGAAATATCTCGGTTCACTTCTAGTGATTGTTCTATTAACATCCTTAATATGAAAATTGCATTTGTAGTTCCTTTTCCTTTTACAAACCCACGTTGTTCTTCTGATATTTCTGGTTTTATCTTGTTTCTCATCCTCATCATTATGATGTGGAGCCTTCCTTGACTTTATTCGTTGTTAGATTTCAGTCCATGACATGTTATGGATTATACAATGGTAGTTTCCCCTTTTGCCTTCCCCTGGGTTGCATATGTTTTCCCCTAGCCTATGGCTCTGAAAAGAGCCTAACCCACAGGGCAGCAGAGGGAGAGGTTATGGCACCTCTTACTCGCCGATGGTCATATCACTGAGTTATGAGGTATTTTATAAAGTTAACAGTCCCATACTCTCAACCCCCCTCCTCTCTTACTCGCCGATGGTCATATCACTGAGTTGTGAGGTATTTTATAAAGTTAACAGTCCCATACTCTCAACCCTCCTCCTCTCTTACTTGCTGATGGTCATATCACTGAGTTGTGAGGTATTTTATAAAGTTAACAGTCCCATACTCTCAACCCCCCTCCTCTCTTACTCGCCGATGGTCATATCACTGAGTTATGAGGTATTTTATAAAGTTAACAGTCCCATACTCTCAACCCCCCTCCTCTCTTACTCGCCGATGGTCATATCACTGAGTTATGAGGTATTTTATAAAGTTAACAGTCCCATACTCTCAACCCCCCTCCTCTCTTACTCGCCGATGGTCATATCACTGAGTTGTGAGGTATTTTATGAAGTTAACAGTCCCATACTCTCAACCCTCCTCCTCTCTTACTTGCTGATGGTCATATCACTGAGTTATGAGGTATTTTATAAAGTTAACAGTCCCATACTCTCAACTCCCCTCCTCTCAGTCACCATCACCTGGCTGGTCCACTACTGCAGTATATCCGCAGCTAACCTCTGTATCTAGAGGCCTCTCCACCATCCACCACCCAGTGGACGCACCTAGTAGAAAGACAGGCTCCTTCTCTAGGTTAAAGAATTTTGCACACGAATAATTTACAGTGCTAAAGGGCGGATATGTCTTTGCCTGGAAAATATTAGCAATATTCAAAGCTTTTTTTCAATTTATCATTTGTGTATGTGCCCATATTTGTCCAGGGCATGATATAAAACAACTGTGTTGTCATTTACTTTTACCATACACTTTATATATAAATTTATTCCTATAGGAATCTTCATTTTTTAATTTATATTAAAGCCAAAATTCATATATAAATATATATCTAAAAGAAACATTATGAAATTATATATAAAATAAACTTTATTTAGAAATTTGCACTTATATTAAGATTAATACATGCACACACAGAAAGAACTTTATAAAATTATTTAGCGACTGAAGTTTATTCAGAAATGTACGACTTATAAATTGCATAATCCTATGATGCCAAGCTTATATTGGATGCCAGTGCAGAAAGTAGTGAGTATGGTAACATCTCAGCCAAGAGCAAGCTCACATCTCATGCTGATGGGAGTGGGCTTCAAGCCTATCTTTATCACACTCCTAATCAATTCAGCAGTAAAATCTGGGTGCCTGGCATCCTTCTGTTATGGAAACCATTTCCAAAATCATGGAATGTCTGCCTGCAGGCTGAGATCCCTAGAGTGGTAGTTCCCAGTCAGGGATCTGATGTCTGGTGTTCAAATAATTAAAGCATTGGTAGAAATGTGTAATTTTAAATTTTAAAACCAGCTGTGCAGAGGGATCATGGCACATTTTCATTAACTTCTACAAGTTCTGGAGAGGTCATGACAAAAAATATAAATCTTTTATACTATATATAAATTACCATCTCTTATTTACATCTTACATTCTTCTCATGTCATTAAATGTCACAAAGACTTGGCATGGTAGTTCGCCAAGTTTTCTTGTTTTTGGAAAATTTTTCAACCTCATCAAGGGGTTTTATGCCTACTAATTTGGCCTCTCTTAACAGTGTCCTCTTTAGAGTTTCGTGTGGTCGACCTCTTTTTCTTCGGCCTGTTGTGTTCCACTTGATAGCTTGTTTGGAGATTCTCTGACTGTTTATTCTCATCATGTGACCAATATATACGAAGGTCGTGCCGAAAATCAGGTGCAAAAATTTTTTAAAAATCAGAATTTATAGATAGAGAAAATATAAATGTATCAGTTTAATCTAGAGGTGAACCACCTTCCAATCAGCCCCCTTCTTCTGCTACACCTGACCAACAGACTTATATCTCACTTGACCATCAGACTCCTTTAACACCTCCTGACACACCTTCCCAGATTACTCAGAATATTCAAGTACTCGCACCCCCACCCGTAGATGATACCCCCTGTCCTTCTCATCCTCCTCCAGCCTCTAATGTCGTCTGTATTCCCCCCGACTTGCCCCTTTCTGATGATGAAAAACTAGTTCTCGCTTTTTACTCCGTGATGTTAAACAGTTCCACCATCGACTACGACTTAAATATCACTTTGCTAACAAAAAGTCCGACCAACTCACACAAGACCCCAATAACCCATTTGCATGTTACGACCATCATAAATATAGCTGGACAACTTCCCCCAGCAAAGTGGTTAGTGCATTGGTTTCTCATGGCAAAGGTCAGGGGTTCGTTTCCGGCCGAGGGCACCCCAGTCACCCAGCTGTAGAAATGGATACCCGACTTCTTCTGGGGTTGGGGAAGGAAAGGTGGCCAGGCGTAATACTGACTATATCACCCTCTAATGTGCTGACAGGTCAAGGAAAATATGGGCACTAACACCATATCCCTATGTGCCTCTAAGGCATGACAGGATTACCTTTACCTTACCTTTTTTTACTCTAATTTTTAAAAAAATAGTATTGATGTGAATCTATACTTTATCTCGTCTCTCTATTTCTTCGTCCTGTATGTTTTTGTATGATTAAGGCTCATGCACTTCATGTACATCATGTGTCATGTGACCATGCAGAGCATAAACAAAATGGCAGGTGCTGAAGTTTCGTTTTGTCAACGTGTTGTTATTGAGTTCCTTGTTAAAGAAGAAATCCCCGCTGCTGAAATTCACCAGAGACTTCAACTTGCTTATGGAGATGTGTGTATGGGTGCTAGCAGTGTTAGGAGGTGGGCGAAACATTTCAAAGATGGAACACAACCATCCAAGATATGCCTTGCAGCGGTCGCCCTCGAACTGCCTCCACTCAATGCAACATGGAAAGGATTGATGACATCATTAAAGAAGACAGACGCGTCACAGTATCTGAAATCACTGTAAATCTTGGAATAGGACACAATGCAGTACAAGAAATGATTGAAACCCTAGGCTATAGAAAAGTTTGTGCCCACCACGGGAGAGAATGTCCAGAAAGTGCGTCTGTGCCGTCGGTCAGCTGGAACAGAATTCAACTGGGAGGGTATTTTCAAACTTGCAGAGCGATGAGAAAAATGTGTGCAGAGAAATGGAGATTATGTTGAAAAGTGAAGAAAATGATGCAGTTAAGTTGATAAATTTATATTTTCTCTATCTATAAATTCTGATTTTTAATAAAACTTTTGCTCACAACTTTCGGTATGACCCTCGTATATACCATCTCTTACTTGGATAAAATTATGAACATCCACACTGTCTCAAAGCCTGGAATATATCTGGCACCAAACTGTAGCTCTGTCATGCTACAGAGACACCTTAGGGATACAGTTTTAGAACCCATATTTTCCTTGACCTGTCAGCACATAACTGGGTGATACATATTTTTTGAGTATGTTTAAAAATGTATATCACTCACGGAAATGCTAGCATTATATGATGTATTATTTATTACTAGTTGTAACCCATGAGAAAATGACAGGAAAAAAGAGATGAGAGTAAGGGGGGAAAAAAACCTTCACTGATATGGTCAGCATCATGACTGGTTGCCTTTTCCTCCCCAGCTAGGTCAGGTACCTATTTTTACAGCTGAATGACCTGGGCTGTCTCTAGGTGGGTTCAGACCACTAAGAAACAAGTGCACTAATCACTGCATCACTCAAGAACCTATATATAAAACAGAAAAAAATTGGGAAACCAGCGCCATCCATACTATCAAGAACCAGATGAACCCTTTGATGCAAAAATCCCTAATGACAAATAGTCACTCAACAAATGCACAGGTTACATGTCCCCCAATATTCCTATTTAAAGAAAACGTAGTAAGAGTGTGCCAAGTCCTCAAACTAACAAAATTTATAGAGTAGACAAAATTAACAAAATTTATAGAGTAGACATCTTGGGGGGAAAAAAGAAAAGGATATCAGTAAACTCGGAAACTGAAAAAAAAAATCCAATTGCGACTTTTGCACACAGAATGCAGAAATACAAAGTACATAATTCACACACACCATAAAAATTCACATTTTTTAATGGTTTCATTTGTTCACAAATAAAAATATAAATATAAATCAAGAAAACTTACTGTATAATCAATCACAGGGCATTTTAGACACATTTATTATAGTACACGACTGGCCATGAGAAACCAGCCTGTAGCTGGAGCACAATAACCTACCACAGACTACATACAGTGAGTGTCAACACTCACTCCCATCTGACAAATGACCATCATCAACATCATCATCATCATCATCATCATCGCCTTTCACTCCTTTGAGAGCACAGGCCACGGATAAAGGCTCTCCAGTCATCCCTGTTCTTGGAATTATTCTCTGCTTCTTTCCATGTGTATCCCTTGTCTCTGAGCACTGTCATAATTTGACAAATGACAATGCTATTACAGAATAAGTGAAGTAGGCTGGTTTTTCATGGCCTACTTTTTTTTTTTAACTGACAAATTTCAAAGAAACTCATAATTCTATGTGAACAGCATCAAACTGCTCAATATATGCAGAAACACGCATTTCAAAAAACTTTTTTATGGTATATAATTCAGTAAACATTTAAAGCACAAGGATTAAAGTGTAATTCACAGTTGCTTGGCACATCATATAATTTGTCCTGGAATTCAGAAGCAGACATTATGAACAAATTACTGGAAATTACACAAAGTCAACAACCAATATAACAAGCTCAGCCAAACTGAAAGCTGCAACCAAATTATGAGTGCTGGAGAAGAACAACAGTAAGAGGGCTGACTTCCCAAGGCACAAGGCATAAAATCCAGTTCTCTTTCTGGTAAAATATAGTCAAACTCGCTTGAAAAAATGGTACCTGAATCATGTCAGGGCACTAACATGAATGTTGGCACCTCATCCCTGTAAAGCCATACCTATGAAAAGTCTCATTTCATTGCTGTATAGTATTATATGTACTATGGGGCTAAGCCAGTATAAATCTGTGAGAAAAAAAAAACATAGCACTGAATGTGGACAAAAGCTTTAAGAAAAGGCCAAATATTTTAAACAACTTAGCTTCAGTGCAAACAGTAAACACAGAACAAGAAATAAAAGGGTTTTTTTTTTTAAAATTCAGTGTAAGTCATTTAGATTTGATTTTAAAAAAAACAAAACAATATATGATTCAATGGATTTGGCTAAATCAGTAGTTCTCATGCTTTTGCAGACTGCCATCCCCTTGTCTCCCAGGTCACATCTCTAGTGCCCTCAAAAACTCTTTTCTGCCTTCATAGATCTAATGCCTCCTGCCACTTCACTGTCCCTCACCATCCTCTAGATTTTTCTCCAGCCCCCAAGGAGGTGTTGTACCACCCTATCAGAGAACCACTGGGCTAAACAGATTGACTAAGAGTTTTTTTTTTTTTTAAATTATTCTATTTCCAGTTTTGTGTACCTGAGTAGCCAGGTGGTTAGAACACTTACACCTCATGGTGCTGGTTAGTAGTCTGTTCAGTGCTGGAGACCTCTCAGTTCAACCAACTGTAGCAGAGCACTGACAAATAAGGGCACTAACCAAGTACTCTATATGCCCTGGTGGCATAACAGAGGTCAAGGAAAATATGGGCACTAATGCCACATCCTCTGTATGCTTGAATGGCAT
The DNA here is from genome assembly GCA_009760885.1 of Achatina immaculata. Lineage (NCBI taxonomy): Eukaryota > Metazoa > Mollusca > Gastropoda > Stylommatophora > Achatinidae > Lissachatina > Lissachatina immaculata. The sequence continues at coordinate 2,087,660 of CM019709.1, read as the reverse complement.
GAAGAAGATCATGGAAGGTGTCAGAACTAAAACTATATCTCCCTTCAGGCCTCAGTGGCATAGAACAGATCAAGGAAGATGAAAGTACTAACATCTTCCTATATACCTGAATGACATGCCATAGATCTACTTTCATCTTCTAGTTATGGTCACAATTAATTTTCACACTCTCTGACCATCTTCCATCTCAGCGTTAATGGCAGTTCTCGATACCCCCTTTCTGAGCAACATCACAACAAGTATACACAACAATCGAAATATCTTGCCACACAATATTTATCCTGAGCATCAAGTTTTGGTTAAAAAGTCAAGTTTTTAGAAGTTAATGTAAATCAATATTTGTGATGCATTACTGTTGAAACACAAATCTCATATATACACAAGTTTTGCACCGGGACCTACACTTACAAAATTATGATTTTGTGTATTACATTAATGATAAAAAATTTGGGTTTCGGATCCTATGGGCGTAGAACAGCAAAAAGCAGAAAAGCAGTAATCTTTCCTATTCTCTGATAAACTGCTACAGCTGATTTTGGCCTTGACTGGACCGACATTTCAGACCACTGTAGCCTTCCATAATTCAGTCAAAGGGAGACTATCTGATCTTATAAAGCTGATGTATCCTCTGCTGTATCCAAGGAATATCAGGACTTACAGATATGACCGCTGTATTCTCAGAATTAAAACATTTGCCCTGTTGGCTATGGGACTGTCATTTTTTTTTTTTTTATCATTATTTATTATTATGTGTCATGCTGGGTAGCATTAGTGATCATGCTTCTCCATCTTGTATTGTACTTGGTGTTTCCAGTCAATTCAAATGCTCTTCTAAGAGACACTTGACCAGAAGCAGAATGATTAAATAAAAGTCACATACATATACAATTTTGTACAGTGCTGTCACAAATGACAGAATATCTTTCACGTTTCTTCATTTTCATAGATAAAATTCTCCTGTTTCTCCTGCTGTTTCACTTTCATAGATAAAATTGTTTTCTTTGTCCTGTTTCTTTTTTCGTTTCTCCTTTCACATGAATGATACAGTTATGCTTATAATAGTACCACAACACTCTTTCATAAAATCTTTCATCGAGTGACTGCCCGTCAAAGGATTCTAAGCTCTCATACATTTAAACATGGTCTAACAATCTCTGCTGTTTGGTGACAGTTTTCCACCCTAAGATGCCCACATTTCAAGTTCCCGCATGTCGTCATCCTCCTCTTTAGCACGACCTGTAATGAAAGAGCGGCCATTGTTTTAAAAAATTTCCTATATGCATTTAAAGTTAGAAAAAAACAAAAACAAAAGAACTACTGATCGCCAACTAAGTAGGTTCTTATTTAGGAAAAAAACCAAAACAATAAAAGTATGTGGGTTAAATATTAACTCTTCCCATGCCATAGTTGCTATAGTGACAATTTCCGGTTACTGACTTGCATGCCAAAGTCATTATAGTGACAATTCATTTATTTCAATAAAACAACCAGTATAATTTTTAGATTATAAGTATTTCGTCCGCGTTTCCGGTGACACTTTTCAAAATGGTGGAAGAGTCCTTAGTTACGAGCGATGCCGAGCAAGAAAAAGGAAGAGAAACATAGAAAATTTTCAATTTTTGATGATGTAGATAAGGGTATGGACATGGCCTGTGACCACCCCACTGCTCTTGAATGTATCCCAAGTAGATCTAGACATATCAGACAACTGGAGAAGTAGTTAGGAGGTTATTTCAGACAATTTAGCGAGAATGCAACACAGAATCACAATGCGAGATCGACAAGTAGATCTAGACATCTCAGATGGTAAGTAGTGTAGATCTAGACCTAGCCGATGGTGAGCTGGGCACAGTCAGTGTCTAAAAACATCACATTACTTCTTTTTTCCTAAAAAACTCTGCATTTATGAAATTTTCATACATTTAGTTATACTTTGAAACATAATAAGTACACGGATGTAGATGTAAATACTGTTTTCTATTCCATTTTACAACTATACCCCCTATACAGATCAAGACTCGTGCTTTTGTGTGGCACGAACGGAAAGTAGGAGTTCCCTACTTCTTGGCACGGGAAGAGTTAAATACCTAGTACAGTGGTAGTGGTCTCCCCTTCAGTCAAAATCTGACCTTGAGGTGATGAGTTCTTGGTGCAAAATGAAATTTTTCATGGACATTTGCCTGATGTTCCTTTCATTAAATTCCTCTTTCTTGTTTCTGATGGAGAAGTCTGTCTTTACTGCTCCAGAGTTTATGACCGGATATAATCCCACTCTGGACATTTGCTAGGTTTGTCCTCCAAGGATACTGGAGCCTTGCCCAGTGCCAGCATAACTCATTCATACACATCTCTGGTGGACTTACGATGAGTAACACTAGCTCCAAGTAGTACTATAACACTGCTGAAGACTTTCTTTTATCTGGCAGCCATCCATCCATTCATGAACGTGGTGGGTGACTGACAAGCAAATCACTGGCCAGTATGCCATGAGACATCTTACACCCATCCATCCATGTCCTCGGCTGGCAATCGGCTAAGCAATCATCACCCCAGTATATCTTGTGGTGTCTTGCGGGGAACTAACAAATTTTCTCCACGTCTCATGGTCTGTGGCCAGCCCTTGCATTGTGCCCCAGCTGTGCTGCATGCTGCTCATTTCTGCTTCTCGTGTTACCGGCTTCCTTTTGGATGTCACCACTGGCACAAGGTTCCCACTCTGGAGGTCAGTCCCACACTTGAGTTTCCATCATTCATTCATGCTTCTGTAACACACAAAATCTGTTACACAACAAGGTTGTTGGCCCTGTGCTCGGCCTCCTTAGTTGCCTCTTATGACATGTATGGAAGGTAGCAGCGGGTGCATTCTTTACTCCCCAGACTAGCATCCAGGACTCGCAGCCACATGGGCAGGCATCTTATAAGGATGCAAAAAAAATTATCTCTCCACTTCTCACAATTTGCCACCGGGCTTTTTAGTACAGTGCTCCTAATACAAAGGTAACCCCATTGTGCCTTAGAGCCACTTAGGGATATGGTGTTAGTGCCCATATTTTCCTTGACCTGTCAGCACACTAGGAGGATGACATGGTCAGTATCACGCCTGGCCGCCTTTCCTTCCACAGCACCAGAAGAAATCGGGTACCCATTTCTACAGCGGGGTGACTGGGGCACATCCGGCCAGATTTGAACCCCCGACCTTCGCCATGAGAGACCAGTGCACTAACCACTTTGCCATTCACACACCCACTCCAAATGTACTGCATGTTAATCATCTCTGCTTCTACAGTTCTTCATCAGGATGTCTTTGATCAGTCTCTTTTTTTTCTTTCCCCTCATCTGTCCATTGCAGGGCCATTTTACTAATGATACTGGGCTGCCATCTGAGCTCAGTCAGTAGCATCAACCCATAAATACAAATGCTTCACAAATTATGACAATTCTGACTTATATTTTGACTTTACAGTGGCGCAAAAGGCATATACATTCAGCAGAAACTGTACCTTGAGCTTGCAATATGCAGTACAGTATTCTCTCTCAAAAGAGTACTCTTGGTTGTTATAGAGAAATATATAACGAAAAGAGAAAACAAGCCATATGGTTAATAACTGATATCTTCCTGAAGAACTCTATGCCTATCAAACCACCAATGAGTGCTGATGCCCCAGTGATACCGTAACCCCTTTGTAAGTCAAGACACACTTGTATTTGTAAATCTTCTATACAAATTTATGAAAACTCACTCTTGGCTGGCCGTGGCTGTGTGGGTTCTGAAACTGGTACACTAGGTAGATCTTCGACACCATGAACGTTCAGCAGCTCCTCATCCAGCTGTTCTTGTTCTAGTTCCTCTAGCTCAGCCATCAAGTCATCCTGTGATTGGACGAAAAAGAAGCATGTGACTCGTTTGATAAATGAACTCAGACAGGAATATAAAAACACCACCCATTTGATTCTGTTTGCCATTATCAAATAGTATTTATTTTACCAAAATAAATATCTCATCTTTCCTTACTGCGCTGACTGTCACATATGTACCTCACCCTACAGGTAAACATTCTTCTTTTTCAGAAGCACTTCACTAGCACAGATTTTGTTTTTAACAGTCATACTGTCTGAGACACAACTAAACCAGATTTTAACATGCTTTCAATGCTTTGAGAAGCCAGTTTGCAACATCTGCGCTAATTTTACTCTCAACACAGCCTTAAAAATAATTAATTTAAAAAAAAAAAAAAAAGGAATTGGCCAAACTCATGGTCATTTAAAATGTAAAACAAAAAAGTTGTTTCTTTGTATGTGAAAGTCTCAACTCAAATGAAAATACCAACAATTGGCAGACCCTACTGTATTTAGACAACAATTAATACACTGTCATATTTAGATTACAACATGCATGAAACATATTTAGATTACAACTCATTTTGTATGACATACTGCTATATTTAGATTACAGCTTGTACTGTATGATACACTATGATATTTAGAATATAGCCTGTACTGTATGATACATATCATATTTAGAATATAGCCTGTATTGTATGATACACTACCATATTTAGAATATAGCCTGTATTGTATGATACACAACCATATCTGGACTTCTTCTTCGTATGCACAATTGCGATGCTGCGTGTTACCCTGATTTTTGCAATGCGCCTTTTGGCTGGATACCTCCGACTTCTGCACCTTTACTTGCTAGGGCAGACTGTGGCCTTGTTCAGGCTGCCATGAAGACAGTGGTGTAGGCCGGCCTGGCCAAAACTTTGTTTTCCAGCCTCTGGTGGCTATACTTAAGCCCCTTCTCCATGTCAGATCCAACATGCAACACTGACTGGCCAGACGGCTTTGAGGCAGTTCTACAGAGACTTTGGGATGAGGAATCTGATGAGTGCCTCAACGATATCCATTCCCCGCTACCTATAGTCTGCTGGCTCTGTTTTGCTTACATCACTGTTGTAAAGACCCATAGGCTTGTCACGTCCTGAATTCATTGGTTTCACACCAGATTTTCTTCATCCGCACCTGTGATCTCCATGTCCTCATCCGTCCACCAACCTAACATTACATTTTACATAAATAACAATTACAATTAGTGTTGATTGCTACAGGTTTCTGTGCTACAGAAGTAGGTCAGAGTTTTTAAGCAAACAGATCTATGTTCCCCGTCTCACAAAGACTATATTAAGATAAGTGTGTTCTTAACACAGTTGTTCCCAGGGGAGCCATATTTGGACAATAACTTATCTAGTTCTGCTTCGTGAGATCAAGTTCCCTACTTCTTGGCTCAATGATAAAAGACAATGAGAGCAACAATAAGCTGATATAGTTTTCCTAATTTTCCAAGTTGTATAGAAGAATACAAACAACAGATCCCTTGTGAACTGCGGCTTCTCATTAAGCTCCACCATAATTGGAATCCCTACACCTTATCTGTGAGGCTGTTATGACACCCTGTTTCAGAGACTGTCCTCTGTGATCCCCGACTCATTGCCCAGTACATTCTGCAGCTTCTTATAGGATGGCAGCAAATTTTCATAACAGAACAGCCTTTTCCAACGTACCAGTTCATCATTAGTCCTCTGTACACTCAATGTAGCATAAGGCATCAACAAAGGTTCCCCAGCCAAACCTGTCTTGAACAATCCAGGGTACCTCAAAATCATGTCTTTCCCCGCTTCCTTTAGTTCTTCCTGTATTGTGCATCTCCATGTTCCTAATGGCCTGCCCCTCTTTCTTTTCCCTTGAGCTGTTTAAATCAAGGTAGCATAGGGGTGTCTTGTTTTTTTTTTTTTCCATTCACGGTACGGTGAACGGGTTAACACAACTATAATGTAACAAAGTTACATAACTAGTACACAGGTTTTAACCAGAAAATAAAAGGTACAACGTGGAACTTAAGAAATAAAAAAAAAAAAACATACGTCATCCACATCTTGATTAAATCCAATAGGGTGTGATATGGCATCAGAGATTTCGCTGGCCAACTCCTGCTGTTCCGCAACATCGTCCATCAAATCATGAACTTTGTCAACATCACTGTATGAAAAAAAAATGAAACTGGAGTTTACAACAACAACAACAACAACAAAATAAACCCAACATTTTTTTTCAACATCACTGCAGCAAAATTCACCAAAGAAAAGAAAATACTCGCTTCTCATCACTGTATTGAAAAACCATAAATGGGTTCTGTCAGTACTTCTGCGGTTAACATAAAGTGTAAATTTAATATTGTGAATAAAACATTCATCATTACTGTATATAGTTAAAAGGATAGTAGAAATTACTGAAAAAAAATTGTTTTGTTGACATCTCTCTCTGTGTGAACCTTAAGTGCCCAGGGCACATAGGGCTTCTGCAAGGATTTTCCACAGACACCTGTCCTTTGCCTTTTTTTTCTGCTCTTGCCCTGGTGAGCCCTCTATTGCTCAACATCCTCTCTGTTGTTCTTCTCCATGTCTGCCTATTTGCATCTTGTGTTTAGGTTCCAGGAGGTCTGCAGTCGGGCTGGGGACTTCCGGTGGCAGGACTTCATCCACAACCTTCATGGGTTCAATTTATGATAAGCATTTCTCCTTCCACCTGCATTTGTTTTTCCCTTGCTTCTGTTTCTGTAGCAGTCTGATAGTTTTTTTTTAACCAGATAGGGTTGCTGGCCCTATGCCGAACCCTCCTTAGTCGCCTTTTATGATCATGTGTGTAGGGTACAGTGGTCCTATTCTTTGCAGATCCCGGGTACCACACGGGGGTTTGTTGACATCAATGGAATTAAAAAAACACGGAGTGGCTACAGAGAACAAAATATTTTTAAATGCCTTTTTCGGTTAAAGAGAAATAAGGATACGAAGCCTATGATTGGCCTCAAAACTGGTGAAGACAGAGCTTTTTGCTATATTACTTTATTGTGTGGAAACTTTGTTGTTCCCAATTGTATAAATCTGCAGTTTAATTTTTTGTTTTAAAAAAAGCACAAAAATGGCCATCAACAATAAAATACTTGCCTGCCAACATCACTGCAGTTAAAAAATTCACTACAACAATTATTGTGAATAAAATCTTTTACTTGTGGACACTCGCAGTTTATAAAAAAAAAAAAGAAGATAATACTGTTAATGAATAAAACAGTTATTTTATTGATTATTATGAATGAAATACTTGTTTACTGCCATTACTGTTTGAAATTACTGTGATATTTACCACACACACTACATCACTTTGTTTGCCTTGAAGCTAAACAAAGACATTACTTTTTCAGTTACCAGCAAATACACGAATATAATCTCAGTCAATAAAGATTAACTAATATTTTTAAAAAAACATGCACACACATCACATACAACAACAACACCACCACCACACCACACACTATACTGCTTTAACCTAAAAATTACAGTGGCAAATTATTTGCCAAATTCACCTCGCCTCAAACCCCAGATTCATTCATTCATCTTTTCAAGTCACTGCGAACTCACTGCTGCAGACAAGACTTGTCTCCACTTCTCTTTTGTTCTTAGTCTTCTCCTGCCAATTCTCTACTCCGAGGACTCGCACATCTTCCTCTAGTATGTCATGCCACAGTTGTCTTGGTCTGCCTCTTTGTCCGTTTCCTTTAATCACTTCCATATAAGCCTTTTTTTTTGCCTGTGTATTCTCATCCAACCTCTCTAAGTGTCCAAGCCATCTCAATCTGTTGTTTTTCATAAAGGTAGTTATAAATGGAGACTTGAATAGTGTATGTATTTGTTTCTTATTTCTAATTTTCCATTCAAACCTTGTATGCCAAAAAATACTGGCTTCATTGCTGAAACTGGATACAAATTGTGAGTAAAAGGAATCTACATTGTGTGATGTGATAAATTTTAACACTTCTGATGAATAAGCACGTCTGACTCAACACAGAGCCCACACTGAAGATCACATGGCACTTCTTGTACAAAGAAGGCTCAGAAAGAACAAACATATTTCAAAGGGTGAAGAACTGAACATCCATTTAACAAGAAGGAATGATAGAAATGAAAGCTGGTTAGGTCTAATATACAGGTTAATGCCAGAAGGACTATCAAAACACTTACAGATTATCATGAGTATTCTTAAGGGCTTTGGCAGCAACACCCATAACTTTAAGAACCTCTGCGTTGGTACTAGCATTCTCCAGTGCTTCCCTCTGGAACTCAATTGTTGATAGTGTACCATCAATCTGCTGCAGCTGTTTCTCATATCTCTTCTTTCTCTTCAAGGCCTGAAGAGCCACTGAAACAAGGGATTTAAATATTGTCATAATCAAATTTTTAGAAAAATTATAAATTACAAATGAATAAAACGCTGAAGGCTGACAGAAACTGTCCCCCTTTTGTGGTGGAGCCCATCAGGAAGCCTGGTTTTGCAGATCCCACCTGGTTAGCACCAGCCCAGAGTCCATACAGGTTCTCAGGAAATGAGACGAGTCTTGACAACCAACTACTATCCTTCTCAACTTCTTGTACTGATCGGGCTCAATGATAAGGGTAACAATTTTTTATAAATAGGAAACTACGAGGTTTTGGTACAGTAAAGTAAGAGAACAAATATTGTAGGATTAAACCTCGAAAAAATCGTAGACAAAGCACTTTAGTGAGACGTGAGAGAAAGAAAAATCACAAGAGAATTACCTGGGATTCGAACATGGACTCCAGTAGGACGAGCAGCCGTCTAGCCACGAGAGAACAGCGTACTATCGACTTAGCCAACTAGCACCCCAAAAAAGGTGTTTTGTTGACATAGTCTTTAGTAACTGCTCAGCAGACATGAGAGATCATTACACCCGGAAAGAAACGAGGTCGTAACACACAGAAATTCCGTAGCTTTTTTGTTGGCTAAGTCGATAGTACGCTGTTCTCTCGTGGCTAGACGGCTGCTCGTCCTACTGGAGTCCGTGTTCGAATCCCAGGTAATTCTCTCGTGATTTTTCTTTCTCTCACGTCTCACTAAAGTGCTTTGTCTACGATTTTTTCGAGGTTTAATCCAATGATAAGGGTAACACTTTTGTAGACATCAATGTAAAACTCACAGCTGATTTGTAGTTAATGAGGTGGGTTTTTTTTAAGAGAGAATATGAATGTAATCACCACACCAGTATCTACTGTATTTATTACGAACCGGTAGCAACCTGTGGCTACGGCTTTGTTTACAGAATTCAAACGTATCAGAACAATTTCCAAACAATTTACCTCTTTTATTTTTCGTTCCATTCTTTCTGGCTATAGCAATCTCTCCTTCAATTTTTTTCTCCAGAAACTCTTGCTTTTTCCTCAACATATCTTCCGTCTCGCGAAGCTTTTGGATCCCTTCCTGCACCGTCGGGGCTGTGTTTTTCTTCCCATCTCCGAAAAATTTTTTAAGGAGGCTCATTTCTGTCCTGTCTTCAGCGTGTCTTGTTTCTCTAATAATGAATTTCCTCTCGCTGGCTTTCTTAATTTAGACTATGTCCCGAAATAGTTCAAATCTAACCGATTGATGACTGTGAGTCAAGCCGGAAGTTTGTAATAAGATCGGAGCGGAGCAACTGCAATAGTTCAGTTTCATTGGTTGAAATAAAATTTAAAACAAACAAACAAAAAACCGGTTTACCTACCCCTGTAGTGGGTGCGGTCCCAAAGTTGTTTCCCTTCTATATATATAAAAAAAAAAAACTACAGTCCGTCATTTGCATGTCCTTTGCGAAACTTTGACTCCCTAACTGCACTCCTGTATGCCTCTCATTTGTAATCACGATGCCCTACTGCTGATGCATCCATTTGCAGATTATCATCAATGTCTTGCAGCCATGTTCCTCGTGGTCTTCCTCTCTTTCTTTTTTCCATTATGTATCCTTCCAAGCCAGCTGAAATGTGTATCAATGAGGAAAAATTGTAAGAAGTGGAGAGTTTTGAATATTTTTGGATCATTACTAACTAATAATGGAGATACAATGAGGGAAATTAAAAGTAGGATAACTATCGCTCTTCAGAAAGTACATCAACTAAAGAAGCTGTGGAGAGGAACAGGCAGAACTACAAAAATAAGATTTTTAAGGGCGTGCATCTTTCCCATCGCAACATATGCCTGTGAGACATGGGCATTTAACAAAACAGATGAGAAACATATAAATGCCTTTGTATGTAAATGCTACAGAAGAATTCTTCAAACATCATGGACAAAGAAAAGAACAAATATACCCATACTACAAGAACTTAATACTGAAGAAGGCTAAAGAGGATTAAACATAGAAAACTTAAATATTTTGGACACATTAATTAAACACCATAAGAACATCTTGTTGGCAGAAATGCAGATGAAGCCACTGACAATAATTATTGAGGAAAGACGCTGGCGATGGTTGAGACATGTGCTCCGAATGACTGACAACTCACTACCAAAAATAGCTCTAAGATGGACACCACAGGGGAACAGAAGTAAGGGTAGACCAAAAGAGACATGGAGAAGAACAACAGAAAGGATGTTGAGCAATAGAGGGCTCACCTGGGCAAGAGCAGAAAAAAAGGCGAAGGACAGGCATTTGTGGAAAACCCTTGCGGAATCCCCATGTGCCCTGGACACTTAATGTTCAGAGAGAGAGAGAGAGAATTAAATGTCATGACATAATTATTTTTTCCATTCCCTTTTGTGTTGTGGACAGTAATACTGAGTCATCAGTATATCTAATCTCTGGTATTTCATAACCTCCAATTGTTATGGCATCGTAATATTCTTTGTCTGCATTCTTCATTATATTTTCAGAATATAAAACGCACAAGTTTTCTACAGGGCGTAAAATGCAGAAAGTAGCGAGAATTGTATACAGTGATTTCTAGCCTTATAAATCAGCACCAAGCTATTAGGCTAAACTTAGTACAGGCCCAACACAGAACAGGCACTATCAACCGCAGGACGCTGATGGGTATGTTGGGGGGTGGGGGTGTGGAGGGAACCTGAGCGACTTATGAACATGTCCGGAATGCAGTAATGATGATCCAGACCATAAATTTAGTATAGGCCCCTTTCCGACCTATTCCGTTTATCTCAAAGTTCAAAGTTCAAAATTCAGACTCCGGTTTCACTGCATACAAGACAAACTCATATATGCTCAGCCATATTGAAGAGTACGTTTGCTGATAGTTCCTGTCAGATGCTGGTTGCTTACGACGCGTTTTCTGCGACAGTTCGGATTTCCTGCCGGCATCCTTAATGTGTCCTACCTCCAGCAGTCTTTTTAACAGCTACACTGTTCTTCCATTCCGGCTCGTCCTTCTCCCGCAGTCTGTCCAATACAGCCTTAGCAATGTTCCCCCCCCCCCCCCCCCCACTTGTCCATTGTCAGTCTGTCATTTATTTTTGCCTGTCCAGCAAGTCTGTCTGCCACATCACTGTCGTGTACTCCCGCATTCCCTGGACAGTAAAGCCGCGTTAGGCTTGTCACAGCTGACTGGCTTAACAGATGAACCCATTCTTTTCTAAGCAAATTCTTCTCAATCTTACGAAGCATACGATGACACCATTAACCACATCATGAGCGACTAACCATTCCATTGCCGCCGACACAGCATCTCCTGATAATCTATATCCAGTGGCATGTGCATGCTGCAGGAGTATGAAATGTTCGTACCTCGCGTTTGTAGCTCAGTACAGCATGTGAGGTAGGGGTGTCAGCATCTGTCCGCGGATGCCTGTGTTTCCCCAGAGAAACCCAAGGTATCCATTTTTGAGGCTGGGTTTACACCCCCCCCCCCCAATCCAGTGCTACTCTATCCGAAAACCGGATCAGGGACCTTTTCTTCGTTAATGATTTCGCACCCCCCCCCCCTCATGATATAGGATCCCCTTTTCATTCCGGATCCTAGACTTAAGTGTGTTCGGGTTAGTGGATAACCCGGCACTGATTTTATTTAAAAACAAACAAACAAAAAACTTCCTGACCGAAAGTTCGTTCCTGTAGTTAAATGCCCCCCCCCCTTCCCACGCCAACAAAACAATCTCCTGAATAGCAGAAACATCTTGTTAGAGACGACTTGATCCAACTTTTAACGTACAAAAATACGAGGTTTGATTGATAAGTTCGCGGCCTAAGGTATAAATACTTGAAACACACAGTTGATATTATGTGCATTTGTGGATCAGGTTAATGTAAGTTTAAACACCAAGTTTCAATAAATTAACTGCAACCAATTTTTTTTTTTTACTTCAACTGAAGTGGTAAGGGGTGGCAGAAATTGAGAAAATGGATACAATTTCTCATCGAGTAGTCATTCACTGCCTCTGCATTAAGAGCTTATCATCGAAGGAGATCCATGAGGATATGGTAGAGACTCTAGGGGAGAGTGCCCCTTCTTACAGCACAGTGAAGAAATGGGCAGCTCAATTCAAACATGGAAGGGAGAGTTTGGAAGATGATTCCCATCCAGGAAGACCAAGAACTCTTCTCCAATTACTGCAGTCGCTAATGTTGTCTTTTTGCAACATGTAATATTATTATGTAATATATCCTATATGTAATAACGGAAAGTCATAAAACCGAAAAAAATGTTGTTCGGTAGATGGCACCTAACACCAAATTGATAACACAACCTTAGAATGCTGCAAGGTGATCTGTGGAGAACATACCTCCAGCAGCTTTAGGGTACAAACAGGAGTAAAGCAGGGATGTGTACTATCACCAACATTATTTATCTTGGCAGTAGACTGGTTAATGAAGGAGGCAACATCAGACAAACGCAGAGGATTACAATGGACCATTGACACAGTGCTGGAGGACCTTGACTTTATGGACGACATTTGTCTACTATCAAGCAGCCACAAAGATATGCAAGATAAAATAAACAAGCTAACTCAGAATGCAAACAACATAGGACTAAAGATCAACGTAGGAAAGACAAAGTTAATGAAGCAAAGTGTGAACAACAGAAATGTACTCAGAGTAGATAGCAAGTTAGTGGAGGAGGTCAATGAATTTGTATACCTTGGCAGCAGAGTAGTAGAAAATGGAGACAACACAGAGGACATCAACAGCAGACTTACTAGAGCAAACCAGGCTTTTGCAATGCTGCAGACTATATTCATTCATTCATTCATTTGCATGTCCCTTGCAGAACTTTGCCTCCCAAACAACACTCCTGTAGGCCTCTCGGTTGTGAGCAAGATGGCCTGCTGCTGCTGCGTCCATTTGCAGATCGTCAACGATTTCTTGCAGCCATCTTCGTTTTGGTCTTCCTCTTTTTCTTTTTCCCATTATGTATCCTTCCAATATGGTCTTCTTTAAATTATCATGACGTTTAATGTGTCCAAAATATTTAAGTTTTCTCTCTTTAATCCTCTTTACTAGCCAGCCTTATTCAATATTAAGCTCTTGTAGTATAGATATATTTGTTCCTTTTTGTGTCCACGATATTTGGAGAACTCTTCTGTAGCATTGACATTCAAAGGCATTTATGTGTTTCTCAGCTGTTTTGTTAAGTGTCCACGTCTCACAAGCATATGTTGCGATGGGAAAGATGCATGACCTTAAAAATCTTATTTTTGTAGTTCTGTCTGCTCCTCTCCACAGATTCTTTATGGAAATCTAAAAAACAAAGTATAAATACGAAAATCAGGATATTCAAGAGTAATGTTCTAAGTGTACTACTCCATGGAAGTGAATGCTGGAAAATCACCAAAACCATAGAAAATAAGTTGAATTCTTTCCAGACTAAATGTTTACGAAGAATTAGAAAAATATTTTGGCCAAACATCATAAGAAATAACATCTTGTTGGCAGAAATGCAGATGAAGCCACTGACAACAATTATTGAGGAAAGACGCTGGCGATGGTTGGGACATGTGCTCCGAATGACTGACAACTCACTACCAAAAATAGCACTAAGATGAACACCACAGAGGAACAGAAGTAAGGGTAGACCAAAAGAAACATGGAGAAGAACAACAGAAAGGATGTTGAGCAATAGAGGGCTCACCTGGGCAAGAGCAGAAAAAAAGGCGAAGGACAGGCATTTGTGGAAAACCCATGCGGAATCCCCATGTGCCCTGGGCACTTAATATTCAGAGAGAGAGAGAGAGAGAGAGAGAGAGAGAGAGAGAGAGAGAGAATGCTGCAAGGACACATTGTGGTCCTCAGACAATAGTTTGAAGACCGCTGAAGATCACTGACGGTGATAGCTGGGAGGAAGGGTAAAGCTAGCTGTAGTAACTATTTTAGTGCAGGGGTTCGGTGAAGAATTAAAAAAAAAAGGTTCCAAGGGTTCCAAGGGCATAAAGGATGAGAAAGGCTGTTCTGTACCAGTGGTCTGTAACCTATTGTCTGCGGACCACAGTTTGTCCTTGCACTATTCTAAGGTTGTCTTATTAATCTGGTATTATGTGCCAACTATTGAACAAAATGTGTTCAGTTTTATGGCGTGTGACTTATTACATATTACACAAAAGGCATCATTAGCGACTGCAGTAACTGGAGAGGAGTAACCTTACTATCAGTTGTGTCAAAGGTATTTTGCAAAGTCATTCTGAGTAGAATTAAAGATATAGTGGATGCTGCATTGAGAGAAGAACAAGCAGGTTTTTGAAAAGGGAGAAGCTGTCTCGACCAGATCTTTACTCTAAGAGTAATAATTGAAGAACATATTGAAAACCATAAAACCACTAATACTGAACTTCATAGACTTTAAAAAGATATTTGATAGCATACACAGAGATTCACTGTGGAGAATTTCAAGACTATATGGAATACCATCTAAAACTGTCAACATCATTAAGGATCTTTACAATGGATATGTTTGTGCAGTCAACACAGAAGAAGGAATGAGCGAATGGTTAACGACTGAAACAGGTGTAAAACAAGGATATATACTATCTCCCTTTGTTTTTGAAATTGCCATAGACTTCATAATGAAAAGATGTTGCACAGATAAAATGGGCATTGATTGGCTACATGGAACCCAATTAGAAGATCTTGATTTTTCTGATGACATAACTGTTATCAGTGACAATGTGAAATTGATGCAAGAAAAAAAAAAACAGAAGCCCTGTCTTCACTGGCTAGCAAAACAGTTTCAAATTAACAAGGAAACTTCCCATTAATCAAGAAGGAAAAATATACATAGAAGGAACAGCTGTTGAAGAAGTACACCAATTTGCATACCTCGGCAGCTACATAGACCAGGATGTTGACACCAGAAAGAAAGTTAAAATTAGAATTGCTATAGCAGAACTGATCTTCAAGAATCTTGAGAACATATGGCACCCGAAAGTTATAAGCACGTATAATATCCGCCCTCATTTATGCATGCGAAAGTTGGAAAACAACTAAAGAAATTGACAATAAATTAGACTCTTTTGAAAACAAATGCCTAAGGAAAATACTCGGTATAAAGTGGAAAGAATTCAAGAGCAATGCAGAGATAAGACAGATGAGCGAACAACAACCTGTCTCATGAGAGATCAGAAAAAGGAGATGGACATATATGTGTGTCAAGTGACGAGAAGAAACAGTCAGAGAATCCCCAAAACAAGCTATCAAGTGGAACACAACAGGCCGAAGGAAAAGAGGTCGACCACGTGAAACTCTAAAGTGGACATTGTGAGGCCAAATTAATAGGCACAAAAACCCTTGATAAAGTTGAAAAGCTCGCCGAAAACAGGAAGACTTGGTAAACTACCATGCGAGGTCTATGTGACGTTTAACGGCAAGGGAAGTATGTAAGAAGCTATTACATATAAGAAAGTGGCGCACACCTTTTATGCTGTTGGGAAAATGTCCTTAGAAGTAAGAAGACTGAAAATCACTGATATATATAACTTCAGTGAGAAGTGAGACTGGAAACCTGAACGGAACGCGTCCTTGACATTTGACTTCTCACGTTATCAAGGGATATAATCACGGTAACTTCCGTTTTTAGGAGGTGAACACGTCAAATCAAGTGCATTTTTCTTGATACCGTTTTTCACATTATTTTGTGTCACTGTGGCGAAGAACAGATTAATCTTGCTTAGATAATGTTTGCTGAATGCACATTCTCGGGGAGTGCGTTCAGGATTTTCTAACAGACATTTGTCAGTAGATTTTCAATAGTGAAATGTCCTCTTACAATTAAGGAAGTTAGCCTAGCGAAAGAATTCAGTGACTTTGAATATTTGTGCTATACCAAACAAAACCATGGCAGATTTATTTAATTGGAATATTTCATTACTTTTGTTTGTGCTTGTGGGTATTTCTTGTCTGCTGCCTGCTGAATTTCGTGATATTGATAGCCGTGCTGTGGTAAATGCAGCCGATTTTTCCAGGGAAAAAGCGAGCGAATTTCCCAAGTTTCCTGAAATTGCACCATCTTTGTCAGGGAAAAACCAGAATCCTCTCACATATAAATCCGCAGACGATCAGCGTCTCTCTTTTAGTGCTGAAAAACAGCAGCTGAAGCAAGCTAGGAGTGGAGACAACGTAAACCCCAAACCAAAGAAAGAGCACATGAAGATTGCAGAGTCTAACGAGTGTATGGATGATGTGAAGATGCTGTGCCCAGAGAAAGCAAACAGCAACAACTTTGTTATACTTGAATGTCTGCAAGACGATGAAAAGGTACACATTTTACTGGGTGCTTGAATCAGTTAGGCGTTTATATGCTGTGTTGGTAGCCGCTGACAACCATTCTTCTCCATGCTGTGTGTTCTTTTTTTTTCTTCTTCAGGTTTTCAGTGACTTTCAAGTTTTCTAACTTGGAACTCAGAACATGACAGAAGAATTTTAGTTTATGATTTTTGGTCGCTTCTCTGGGAACTCCTTTGTATGTTCTTCATGGAGCCCAGGACATAAGTTACATAATTCCCCACAACTTGTGTTATGCTTTGTTTGTTTCCTCTGGTGCAGTAGTTCTTAACTTTTTTTTTTGTGTGACTATGTACCCCTTTTCTGGTCTGAGAGCAGCAGTGTACCCCCTTTCCAGCCTGAGAATAGCTGTGAACTCCCTTTCTGCTTGAGAACAGCTGTATAAACTAGGGAAAAAAAGTAGGAACAGGTTTTTTAATTAACGAGCATGCAAGTGTGACGTTTCAGTGTGAGCCTTAATCATACAAAAGCACACAGGATGAAGAAATAGAGAGAGAAGATAAAGTATATATTCACATGAATGCTGTGTAAAAAATATGAATGGAAGAAAAATAGAATAAAATGAATGGAGCATTTAGCTGTGACTTGTAAGAAGCTGTGGCATGTAAAATGCTGTGTTCAGAAATGCACATGGTGAAGTGTGGAGAATGTTTAAATGGAGACTTTTGATGTGTGATAGGTGGGTCATAAGTAAGGATGGGGAAAATGGGGGGGGGGGGAACTGTGGAGAGGAAGAGATACGATGGTAATCTAGCTGGGAGAAGGTGAAATAGGTGATTACAGTAGGGGTGAGGGGTTGTAATGTGATGCTGTGAGGAGGTTCTGAACTATGTGTTACAAGTGAGAAGGGAGTGGAACTAAGTGCAGAGGGATTATGGTTGTGGAAGCGAGGAATGTTAGATGTAGCTGAATAATGAGTTCAAATTGTGTGGTTCCAGCATCCCGTTTTCCTGAATGTAGTAGTTTTCAAGCACTAGGCGGCTTCTGTCATCAACATGACATTGCTTGATGGCTGTTACCAGAAAATCAGATTTGCTTCTGTGGTTAGGGCCATTGAAATGATTAGGGACTGGTTTTGAAGCATGCCGGGTGATAAACGGGACACTGGAACCATATGGTTTGAACTCACTGTTCAGCTATACCTACCATTCTCCTCTTCCACAATCATAATCCCCCTGCGCTAAGTTCCACTCCCTTCTCACTTGTAACACATAGTTCAGAACCTCCTCACAGCATCACATTACAACCCCTCACCCCTACTGTAATCACCTATTTCACCTTCTCCCAGCTAGATTACCATCGTATCTCTCTCCTTTCCACAGTTCCTCCCCCCCTCTCCCCCCATCTTTCCCATCCTTATTTATGACCCACCTATCACACGTCACAAGTCTCCATTTCAACATTCTCCACACTTCACCTTGTACATTTCTAAACACAGCCTTTTACAAGTCACAGCTAAATGCTCCATTCATTTTATTCTTTTTTTTTTTTTTCATTCATATTTTTTACATAGCATTCATGTGAATTTATACTTTATCTTCTCTCTCTATTTCTTCATCCTGTGTGTTTTTGTATGATTAAGGCTCATGCTGAAACACCTTTTCCTTCCCCAACTCCAGAAGAAGTCGGGTACCCATTTCTACAGTTGGGTGACTGGGGTGCCGCCGGCCGGATTCGAACCCCTGACCTTCGCCATGAGAGTCCAGTGGTGTAGTTATATACTTATACACTAATTATTTGTGAGAACAGCTGTGTACTCCTTTCTGGCTGGAGAACAGCTATGAACCTCCTTTCTGGCCTGAGAAACATCTGTGTACCCCCTTTCTGACCAGAGATCAGCTGTGTACCCATTTCTGGCCAGAGAACAGCTGTGTAGCCACTTTCTGGCATGAGAACTGCTGTGTAGCTTTTTCTGGCCTGAGAACTGCTGTGTAGCCCCTTTCTGGCATGAGAACTGCTGTGTAGCTTTTTCTGGCCTGAGAACTGCTGTGTAGCCCCTTTCTGGCATGAGAACTGCTGTGTAGCCACTTTCTGGCATGAGAACTGCTGTGTAGCTTTTTCTGGCCTGAGAACTGCTGTGTAGCCCCTTTCTGGCATGAGAACTGCTGTGTAGCCACTTTCTGGCATAAGAACTGCTGTGTAGCCACTTTCTGGCATGAGAACTGCTGTGTAACCACTTTCTGGCATGAGAACTGCTGTGTAGCCACTTTCTGGCATGAGAACTGCTGTGTAGCCACTTTCTGGCATGAGAACTGCTGTGTAGCCACTTTCTGGCATGAAAACTGTTGTGTACCCCCTTTCTGGCATGAGAGCACTGTGGACCATCATTGAAAATGAAACAGTAAATAGAATCCAGATTATGCTCTGATTTTTTAAAATTAAGCCAATCACTCCTCTGGTCCATAATCTGTGTCCTTTGGCATTCACATACTGTAGTGGTGTGAGGCTTTGGTGCCTTCAGATTTCTAGGTACTACAGCATTTGAGATAGGGATGCCAGCACCTGTGTTTGGTGTCTTTGTTTCCCAAGGGAAACCCTAGATACCCACTTTTTGAGGCTGACTTGATCTTGGTACTAGTCAGTGCCAAAAAAAAAAAAAATTCCACCTGAGTGTGAAGTCAAACCAGGGACTTCTGATTGGCATGTGCCATAACCACTACATCGGCAGTGGTTCATGGGCCCCCAGAAATCCCCTGCAGGTGATGAACCACTGATCAGGTGCTCGAATGCTGCAGTTAAAACTTCTTATTGTTCTTCTATTTTTCTCTGTCAAGATTTAAGTTTTATCTCTATTCTTCTCTGTCAGGATTTAAGTTTCCTCTCCATTCTTCTCTGTCAAGATTTAGGTTTCATCTTTATTCTTCTCTGTCAAGATTTAAGTTTCCTCTCCATTCTTCTCTGTCAAGATTTAGGTTTCATCTTTATTCTTCTCTGTCAAGATTTAAGTTTTATCTCTATTCTTCTCTGTCAAGATTTAAGTTTTATCTCTATTCTTCTCTGTCGAGATTTAAGTTTTATCTCTATTCTTCTCTGTCAAGATTTAAGTTTCGTCTTTATTCTTCTCTGTCAAGATGTAAGTTTCATCCCTGTTCATCTCTGTCAAGATTTAAGCCAGATATCTTTGTTTTCAAAATTTAAATTCCATCGGTTCTCTTCAGAGAAGAAAGGTAAGGATATAAGGTGTGAACTGTAGTCACTGCACGCAGTCAGCCCACACATCCTCCACCACTTGGTCAGAAGTTGATCAGAAACAGCTGACTAGTGTCGCCATCAGCACGAACTCCGTAGCTGGCGGCGTCATTCCTCTTCCTTCCCAGAGCGTTAGCCCTGGTATCCATTTTTTTTCTTGAGGTTGAGTGAACCCCGGAAGTTTTTGCAAGCCATGGTTGGAAATTGAAACTGGTTCGCCTGGTTGGTGAGCGAGTGTTTAATCTACTGTTCTGGTTTGCGGCTCCTCTGTCAGCTTGCTCAAAGTAGTTAAGCATTTGCTGGTCGTAGCGAGCTAAATTATTTACCTTGACTGTGTATCAAGACTTCGATAAGAATACCAGCAGGGTGCAAGCTTTGTAATAAAAATAAAATGTTAAAAAAAAAAATGGGACAGTAAAGCAACGAACTTTTAAAAAGACAACCAAATGACAGTTTTAGCAAAACAGACTCAGAAAATTATGAGCCGCTGTGATGTTTTCCAGTAATGTCATTGTTTTATGCCACTTTAAATTCACGTAATTTGAATTGTGTGTGTTGATTTGCTACATATGACCTGATACGTGACATTTTTTTTCTCCTCATTTCAGATAGCCAACAAGTTGACTAATGATTGTCACAATGTAAGTAGAAACATGCAAATTAATTTTTTTTTATTTTGTATTATTCTGTTTTGTAAGAAAATTAAGTCGTATACAGAAGTGATATTCTCCTTGGTTTGCCATGCTCTGGTGATGCTTACTACAGGTATGGTGATTGTTTTAACTGGCAGTTACCAGTAAATTACAGATTTTAAAAAAAAAAAAAAGATAAAAACTGAAACTTTTGGAGGTTGTTGGTTACAGTAACCGGTTTATGTTATCGAAAGCCTAGTTAAAAAAAGCAGCCAGTGAAATCAGTTGTAAGATAGTCGAGCCATTAGGGTCATGATACTCAGCTTGTATGAGGGATAAGCGGCCAGTTTTGACTGGTGTGGCATGTGACCATTTTGCAAAATAAGATAAGTAAAAGTTTCACACAAACATTTAATTCCTGCTGATGTTTGTAAAGTATATTTAATTTTTACATTAAAAAAAAAAAACAAAAAAAAAAAAGAAAAAAAAGTACAGAATGTTGTATTGACAAAACTGGTATTTCAGAAAGTACTTCATGCAAGATGAAAGACATTTACAGTTGTACCGGTTTAAAAAAAAGTCCTAGTATGATCACTGCACATATGACCCCTGAAGAACTATAGTAGGTGCTTATCATCGCAGATGATGGAAGTAACTACTCCATGTGTCAAATGATTGGTGGCATTCACATTATTCGTACCTTCTGTGGAAGCTTGTCATGGCAGGTTAACTCTCTAAAGCCAAATGTCATATTTCAGCCTAACCATAAATCCCAGGATGCATGAATGGTTTAGTGGTTAGTCTGCTAATCACATGGTGAGGTTGGTGGTTCAGGTCAGCCACCTCAGTCACCCCTTTGTAGAAATGGGTACCTGACTCCTCTTGGAGCTGGGGAAGGAAAGGCAACCAGGTGTGACACTGACCATATCAGTCTGTTATGTGCCAACAAGTTAAGGAAAATTTGAACACTACCACCATATACCCTACCTGCCTCTGTGGCAAGGTAGGATTATGTTTGCGGATCCCAGATTTCTTGGGATGTGGATGGAGGAGGGCGCCATGTCACCCATTTCAAATAGTAATTCTTTGATCCTGAATTCATAATCCCTGTGCAGATTATGGAATCTTCCTCTCAGGCTTGCCCGGTGAGTGGTGGATGGCATGAGGCCTCTCACAGTGTAGATTTTGCAGTGAACATCCAATAATCTGATGTGGCCCAGTGCATATCCTGCTGACTTAGAGGGGGCAACTTTTATGTGAGTGAAGTCATGAAGTCAGAAGTACCAGGTCAAGTGGCACAAAAGGTGGTGTCATTTTTGTGATAACATCACACTGTTGCAGTAAATGAAATGGATTCCTAATATCTCTTTCTCTGAACCTTAAGTGCCCAGGGCACATGGGGCTTCCGCAAGGGTTTTCCACAAATGCCTGTCCTTTGCCTTTTTTTCTGCTCTTGTCCAGGTGAGCCCTCTATTGCTCAACATTCTTTCTGTCACTTTCCTGATATAGGGCAGGATTAAACACTGATAATGGGCTGTATTAAGCACTGATAAATATGCTGCATTAAACACTGATAATGGTTTGCATTAAACAACAATGATAATGGGCTGCATTAATTTCCCTAGTGTTATGTTTCCAGTGAAAAAAAAAGCATGCTGAAAAATGCTTAGATTATAGTCCTGCCCACTCATTAATATTAATGAAAGAGTTTATTTTTAGCAGTTTCACCACATTTCATTCACTGGATAGCAGGACATTACTACACCAAACATTATTTGGGCTTAATACTGTGTATGAGGTAAAAAACAGGTTAACCCTATATAATATGCATGCCACAGGGTCTAAAGTGGAACAGAAGCTAGGCTGTTGTAAAATGCTGCAGACTTTATCCTGATGGACTGGGTTCCAGGTTTAGTATGATCTAGCATCTGAACTCTAGTAGAAGAAGAAAAAGAAGAATTTACGTTTAGGAGATTAAATGGCTTAAATTAACTCGGTAAAAGTCAAATTGGTTGTAAAAGTCTGACCAAGTCTGACCGACCATTATTTCCACAATTAAAAATATAGAATTTTGCCATGTTGATTGGAGTATGGGGCTGATCATCTACTTTTCTACACAGTTTCTGTGGAAATTCAAATTGCGGCTGACAAGAGATTCAAGATTTGAGGAAGCATCAAATGAAGCTTGTGCGACAGAGTTTGCTACGGTGAGTGACAGCTTTTTGCCAGTGCTAACCCAATCATATCAGTTTTGAGAAAAGTATGGTTGTACTGTAGGGTCCAGTTGTTCTCATTTTTACTTTTTTATTTTGTTTTATTTAGTTTTTTGTTTTGTTTTGTTGATTTCTTGATTTGTAAAGTTGACAAATAATACTTTAAATCTAATTTTGTTATTATGTTGTGAATTATTACAAGCAAAAAGAAAAGAACTACAAATTTTTTTTTTGGTTTTTTTTTTGAGATTTAAATTTTAAACTGTTATATAAACTTATTATAGGTCTCTTATCGTGTTCTTAGAAAAATGCAAAACATGGTGGCTGCATTTATTACAAATTTTGTTTATTTGGATTTGAAATTTTTGTTTGAATAGTGAAAAATTTAATTTGTAAGCTGATAAATAGTGCAGCTGAGTGATATTTTTGTTCTGCGTAAGATTTTTTCTGGTTTCACACCAAAAATAGGCCCCGGGGTCCACCCAGCCTCTTAAAAATTGGTACCAGAGAGATCTGGAAAGGTAAATGTTGCGGAGCATGATACTGACCACATCAGACTTTCATAGTCTAAGACCATATCCCCAATCTGCTTTAATGGCATGGTAACATGAATTTTACCTTTTTATAGGATTAATAGTGAAACTTATTTTTGAACTGTCACCTGTTAGAAAAAAAAAAAAAGAATCAACACGGGATTGAAATGACCTAACTTCTTGTTTATAAAAGAAATCTGTGGTAAATGAAGATAAAGGATTAATCAGTGGTCTGTATAGAGATATATATTTTATACTTAAACTTTATACTTTTGATTGCATCCACTTTCTGATTTTAGTTTGTTGCTGTGTGACCACATGGTAATTAGAAACCAAATGTAAAGCATTAAATTAAGTAAGAAATGAATAGAAGATGAAGTATTACAGTATAGTGATTTCTATTGCTGAATTGAAACAAATTTTGACCATGCAGTTTTAATTTTTCATCTGTGTTCACTGATATTTTCATAAGCATAGTAGATGTTTTCTGGTATTTTCAAAATGTGTTTTGAATAACTCATTTTCTTAGTTTTTTTTGTATCTCGATCCTCATATTGTATTTCTGCCTATTTGGCTATGAACAACATATAGAAGGATAATACAGCAAACTTGGTGTGATAAATGTTTGAAACTGAGTAGCCTCCTTGTACAGCTATTATTTATTACAAAGAAACTGCTTTTATTTGTTGTGAAATGACTATATCTCTTCTTCTTCTTCTTCTGCGTTCAGTTTTGTATGCTCAGCTTTCAAAACAGAGCTGGGTCACCTCCATGAATCCTGCTGCCAGCAGGAGGTCTTTGTAGGAGCTGCAGAGTTTCTCATCCATTTTTTTTTTTGGTGCTTTCTAAGGGGCATGCCTGAGTTCTGAGGTCTCCGTATGTGGTGCAGGTGTGTGGTATGTGTTCAGGAGTCTGGGGGCTATCTTGGCACATGCAGAGGGGTGTTGTTGCAGCCTTTATCTTGTTAAATCTGCTGTGTTCAGTTCATAGTCTGAAGATTGTGGTTTGTTGTTTGTTTGTTTGTTTGTTTAGTCTTAGTATGATGTCCTATGTCTGCTTGTTCTCTGCCTCCATGTGTTTTGGTATTTATTTTTAACTAGTATTTTCAGTTCCCTTTTGTGATATTTGAATGACTGTGTATAAAAATTGATTAAATGTTTGCAGTTGACAGAGTGCCAGGGTCTCAAGCAAGGAGAAGCCATCCCATGCCTTTTAGAAAACTACGATAAAATAAAATCCAAACCATGCAGCATTTTTCTGAACAAAATGGGCAGCATCATTTTCAGTGACTATCGATTCCTGAGCCCACTTTTTGATGGCTGTAAGAAGGACATTCTTGATCTGAAGTGTGGTCGGCTTGAACCGTTACCTGAAGAAAATGGAGATGATGTAAGTAGATGCTACATTTAGGTTTTTCTCTCCTGGATTTTTTATACTAAGTATTGGGTCTTCAGGGGAGGATATCAAGAACTGAATGTGAACGAAAAAAGCAGAGGCAAACTTTATTTACAGTAACATGATGGTGCAATATTTCAGCTCTCATCATTAGTCTTCTTTACTTCCATTGGAGCATAATGCATTAACAAAGGTTAGTCAGCCAGTCTTGTCTTGAGTAACTTAGGATACCTCAAACCACATCTTTCCCACTTCCTTTAGTTATTCCTAAATTGTGTGTCTCCATGTCCCCAATGGCCTGCCCCTCTTTCTTTTCCCTTGTGGTGTCCAAATCAAGGCGGTGTAGGTGTTTCTTGTTTTTTTTTTTTCCTGTTCATAGTATGTGACCTGGCCATTTCCATCTTCATCTTTTGACCTCTAGTAATGTTCTCAGTGCCCATTTGTTCGGTTATTTCTTCGTTTGTATTACAGCTTTAGCATTTATAAAGTAATAACAGTAACAAACAGATGGGAAGGGGAGAGATTTCCACAGCTCCCTAGTAATGAGAGCACACACATTTTTTGTGGACAGATGCATATCATTTTGTGATAGTTGAATCCAGGGTTGTGAAACCGGAAGCAATGTTTGGATGGTGTCTTCTTCTTCTTCATCAAACACTTTCGAGCATCAGCTTGAATATCTCTGAAGAATGCTGCCGTTTGTCTTAGGCTGTTAAGATCACCTTACAGCTTGTCATGGACTGCTGCAAGTGACACCAAAAAGTGCTGTCTCGGTTCTTCAGATGAAGGACAGCTCCTGTAACAGGTGCCGGGCTGTCATTCTGTCAGTACCACAGGTGCATTTCATCAGTTGTGCCTATGTTGAGCTTGTTAAACTGATGTCTCAATCTGTTGTGACCTGTTCTGAGTCTAAAGATCTTGATTTGAGTTGGAGTCTGAATTGATAGAAACATAGCATTTATAAAGGAGTCGGACAATAGGAAAAATGCAGCCCTGGGTGTAGCAGGAGTCAGACTGCATTGGCATTAATGTATATTCACTCACATAAAGAAATAACATCTTGTAGGCAGAAATGCAGATGAATCCAATTACAGCAGTTATTGAGGAAAAATGCTGGCAATGGTTGGGACATGTGCTCCGAATGACTGCCAACTCAATACCAAAATAGCACTAAGATGGACACCACAGGGGAACAGAAGTAAGGGTAGAACAAAAGATACATGGAGAAGAACAACAGAAAGGATGTTGAGCAATAGAGAGCTCACCTGGGCAAGAGTGGAAAAAAAGGCGAAGGACAGGCATATATGGAAAACCCTTGTGGAAGCCCCATGTGCCCTGGGCACTTAATGTTCAGAGAGAGAGAGATATTCACATATTTAGTGGATTTTGGTAGTGATCATGTGATGTGTCCTCTCCAGAATGTTTTCTCACTCACTGTCTCCCTGAATGCAATGTGGTCTTGAGCAAATTGACCAACATCTCGAAACTTTACGTGATGTCCTGAGTCCACTTGCAGGGAGATCGGTCCTTTTCCATTTTGCAGGACACTGTGCCTTTTGGTGTCAGCCTTTCCAGACCATTATGTCTCTTGATGTGGCTGAAGTATCTCATCTTTCTAATTTTGAGGACATTTACGGGCCAGTTTTTTGTGACACCTAATCCCACGAGCATCCCTTTATTTGATTTTTTTTTCTTTCTATCTGTAATGGGGAATGGTACTTCTCTGATGATCTGAGGAATTGTATGGTTGTTTCAGTCTCTGCAACAGAGTTTCCTGCCTGCTCAGCATAGTAATGCATACAATACAGAAATGCTTGTTGAGTTAATTTTTTTAATGCTAATGCTGTGAAAGAAGGATAGGGTAATACTTAAAATGAAAGAAATAAGTGTATATAAAATTCATCATAAGTTCAAATGGTCATAAGTTGACTGAGCACAAGTCAAGGTGTAGAAGGTTTTCTTCCTAGATGATATATTACTAATTGTGCCAACACGGCATCAACTATAGGCGTATGCCTCTGTGGCAGTACACAGAGAGTCAGAGATACTGACCTTTTTTGTGGACTTTAATTGTATTAGGAAGACTTACATGTTGTTGTTGCCTGTAAGAGTTGGTAACACTACTTTGCCAAAAAGGCAAACTTGTCACTGTGGTATACCCCGAGTGACACAACAACAATACCAGGTTCGCAACTGCCACAACAAAAACATCAGTGGCATGTAATGAAAACTTGTACAGGCCCTCCCACTCACTCAACAGGACTAACAGATAAGAACTCCATGTAGGCAATGAATAGACTAAGTTCCAAGATACAGATCAAACATTTATTGAATGAAAAAATGAATGATGGAGGATGGAGATGAGAAAGGAAAATGAACTGCCAGCATGGCAGTGTGATTTAACAAACAATACAAGAGCTTCCCGGGTGCACAGTTGGCGCCATGGGGAAGAGAAGCCTGACAGTGATAAACAAGTAAAAACAACTACTTACAGTATAGTGAACTTCCAATACATCTCCCGAACACACAAATCTGTCCTGACAAGGACAACACTTCTATCATCTACATATCAATACAAGGTAAAAGAACATTATCCTAAAGGACAGTATGCTGAGATAAAACTATTACATTACTAAAACTGACTTGCAGCTACTCCACTGGGAAAAATGACCACTCAGCAAAACATTCTACACAAAATCTGATCTAACAAAAGTTGCTCAAGCTTAAATATTCCCTACAAATTTACCTTCAACTTTCTCAAAATTTATTTCACGTGACGTCTGTCTACTGACCTTGGGTAATAAAGTGTCAAAACTAACCTTGAGTAAAGAAAATTCCAAAGTTTAAATATTTTGTTACTAAATATAAGTCTAGACAGCTCACAATGTCTCATGAAGCTAACATGTCATAACTGGCCTTGAGTAAAAAAAACATTCCTACGCCTAAATTTTCTGTACTAAATTTAACCTGTCTAGACACAATTAAAAAAAAAATTCTCATGAAGTCAACATGACATAACTAAGCTTCCATTGACCACATCTAAGGGCTTTAAAAACTAAGTCTAAGAACTAAATCTATCTTTTATTATGTCCCTTTAATAGTAAAAATTTCCACACTAACAAATGCAGTATTTAAAAATACTGTCACAAAGAGCCATATGAACTTTTTGACAAAACATGTGATGTTAAGTCCAGATGGTCACATGTTGAATGAATGCAAGTCATGGACCATCTGTACTTTTTAAGAAAACATACTGAAGCAATAAAGATCTTCATGTCAGTTGCTTTTTTCATCTTCCACAGAGTCCTCATTCACAAGCCAAGACGATAACATGCCTCAGAGAGAACAGAAAGAGTCTGAATAAGTCCTGCAAGAAAGCCTTGCTGAGAGTGGCGGAGCTTCAGTCAGATGACTTCCACCTGGACCGCCCACTTTACTATGCTTGTAAGGGTGACCGTGAGAGCTTGTGCCACGATGTGATTGCTGGGGAAGGTGCAGTGTTCAAGTGCCTGTACAATCATCTTGGGGATGATAGGTTGTCTGAAAATGTGAGTTTGAGATTTGCACATTTCTTTTTTTTAAAACTTATCATCATTATCATCGATGGTTCACAGTTAAGATGAAAGGTATGTAAGACAGACAGGTGAAACTCTCCATCTAAACTGTTCCTGAACCTTGTCTGTTTCTGATCTTGCCTTTTTTTTTTGTCCTTTGATGTTTTGTCTGAGAAGTTCACCTCCATTTCTGCACTGAGTCTGTTTGTCTTCTTTCTCTGTTGTTATCTTAGCCTTTCCATGCCATAGAGGTACCCTAGAATATGATGTTAGTGTCCATATTTTCCTTGACATGTTGGCACACTGAAGGTTGATGTGGTCAACACACACCAGGATACTTTTCCTTCTACCACTCCAGAAGGGGCTAGAGTTTGGTGATGTGGCATTTTTAAATTCAGAGTTGCCGATCTTAATGGAAACTTCCATTTAATCACCATAAAAAGTCAGTTTTAATAGGAATATAAACAGTTGCTATTTTCATGACACTGGTCAAAGTAAGTCAATAAATGGATACACATTTACAAATGTAATAATAAATGAGTCCTGTAGTTTTTATTGGCTTAAGTCATGGAAACATGAGAGCACACAAGAACCACTTGATCTAAAAGATGTAAGATTCTATTGTAATCATCTTGTGCGTCTAAAGCAGTGATTTCCAGATTGTATCTGTAGGTTCAAAAATTAAAAGTTTTCAAATTACTGTCACATTTAGTTTTTTTGTAACAGGCATTTGTGAGTTACTTAGTGACTTCCCCTCGTACTTACAAAAAAAATGTATTGTTAGTCTCATGCGGAAAAATGTGAATCTTTTCAGTGCCGTACCAGACTAGAGGAAAGGCAGCAGTTAATTGCAGAGGATGTGAAAGCAGACAAATCATTTTATGAGGCATGCAAGGAGGAAATCAAGAAAAACAAATGTGTCAAGAAGCTTCGAGGAGGAGACGAAGATGATTATAGCAGATCCTCCATTTTGCTGTGCTTGGAGGAAGCACAGAGCGAAAGTAAGTTTCTGTCTGTGCCAGGTTAAGATAAACGGTGGTGGACACTTTACTACGTGACATACTGTCTTACCATCCAGTGAGTACATGTCATCTAGAAGTAGGTCTGATATCTATCTGTCCATCTCGCCTTCTTTATTCCTATTCATGGCATAGACAAATCAACAAGGGCTCTCCATTTTTTTTTCTGTCATGGGCTGTTTTTTTTTTTTCTGGCCATCTCCAGATGTAGTCGATCTAGTTCTAGTAACTTCTATTCAGTAAAACTTTTTTTTTCGCTGTTTGTTAAACTGTTTTTAGTCATGTTAGTTCAGGTGTGTCTTCTGTTGCTTAACAGTAATGGCCTTTATCTGTGGCTGTGAAACAGTCTTATGGGAAGCTGGGTAGAATCAGGTGCTAGGGGAGAAAACCCTGACAGGAAAAAAAAAAACCAGATCGAAGTGACTCCAGGTCAGTTGGTAGTGATGTTTCTTCTATTCCTATATTCTGGCGTTTCTTTCAGTCGAGAACGATTTCTAAACGTACGACCTCATTCTGCCTTTGAAACTGATCAGCAGAGTCGAACAGGGTTAGTATGAAACACATTTACAAATATCACTTGCTTAAGTGAAGCAGGAATCATTTTGACCTTAAAAAAAAAAACCAAATGATAATCTGACTAAGATTGGAACACCGCAGGCTGAGACAGTTTATACAAGAAACTGAAAACGGCTTAACAGGCCTTGTTTTGCCTGGGGATAAAGAGCAGCAGGCGCCACATCACTTCCTTAGAGTTGTCAGCTCACAACCCACTCGGGCAAAGGACCTGTCCAGACCCCAGCCCCCAGCAGCCGAGGCTGAGATGAGCCGCCACATTTGTGACGGAGATCGGTGTTGATGTCTGAGCGAATGATGAAGAATATTGGCCTAAAAAAAATCTGTCTTCTAAGTCATGTTTCTGCTTGCGTGTACTTGTAGATTTGTGGATATGTTGTTGTTCATTGAGTGATATTTTATGTATTCAGTTTGCTGTGAATTCATTTTCTCAATATTTCATTAAGATCTTGTGTTAGTGTAAGATTGGCCATAATGGATGTCCAGCATGCTTTCCTTTGTTTTGCTTCCTCTCTGTCTCTTGATGTTGTCCACCCATCTGTAATGTTGTAAAGTTTATGCTTTTTTTTCCTCTCAACATTTTTGGTCCTTGATATAGCAGTGTGTACTCAGTCATTGATATAGCAATGTGTACTTGATAACTGGTTTAGCAGTGTGTGCTCTGTCATTGATATAGCAATGTACTTGGTCACTGATATAACAGTGTGTAATTGGATATGGTTGTGTAGTCAAGACAGAAGAAGGGATGAGTGAATGGTTCCAGATTGAAACAGGCGTGAAACAAGGATGTATACTGTCTCCTTTACTTTTTGGGATTACAATAGACTTCATAATGAAAAAATGCTGCACAGGTAACACAGGTATTGACTGGGTACATGGGACCCAACTAGAAGATCTTGATTTTGCTGATGACATAACTCTTATCAGTAATAATGTGAATTCAATGCAAGAAAAAACAGATAGCCTGTCTTCACTGGCTAGCAAAATAGGACTTGAAATTAACAAGGACAAAACAAAAATAATGAAAATTCCCATCAATCAAAATGGAAAAATACACATAGAAGGGACAGATATTGAAGAAGTCAATCAATTTGCATACCTTGGCAGCTACATAGACCAGGATGGTGACACTAGAAAGGAAGTTAGGATCAGAATTGCAAAAGCAGCATCAATCTTCAAGAATCTTGAGAACATATGGAATTCAAAAGTTATAAGCACAAAAACCAAGTTAAGACTATTCAATTCAAATGTAATATCCACCCTCATTTATGCATGCGAAAGCTGGAAAACAACTAAAGAAATAGAAAAGAAATTAGACTCTTTTGAAAACAAATGCCTAAGGAAAATACTCGGCATCAAGTGGAATGAATTCAAGAACAATGCAGAGATAAGACAGATGACTGAACAACAACCAGTCTCATGGGTGATCAGGAAAAGGAGATGGACATATGTTGGCCACTTGATGAGAAGAAATGATCAGAGAATCCCAAAACAAGCTATCAAGTGGAACACAACAGGCCGAAGAAAAAGGGGCAGACCGCGTGAAACTCTGAAGAGGACATTATTAAAAGAGGCCAAGTTAACAGGTATAAAATCCTTTGATGAGGTTGAAAGACTCGCCGAAGACAGAAAAAATTGGCGAACTACTTTGCGAGCCCTGTGTGACGTTTAACGGCGCGGGAAGGATATAAGAAATAAGATATAAGAATTGGTCATTGATATAGCAATGTGTACTTATGTATTGATATAGCAGTGTGTACTTGTCTATTGATATAGCACCTGAACCAACAATAGAAGTTTTATGGGCAGTAAAGAATCTGAAAAATGGAAATCACCAGGATGTGATGAGATAACAGCTGAATTTATTAAAGCAGGAGGAAAGGAGTGTGCAACAATCTATCATGCACTGTGCAAAAAGGTATTTGGCCAAAAGAATGGAAAAGAACTGTATTCATACCACTGCCAAAGAAGGGTAACCTGAAATTATGCACAAACTACAGAACTGTTGCCCTGATTAGTCATGCCAGTAAAATTCTGTTAAAAATCATAATGGGTAGACTTCGACAGAAAACAGAAGAAGAAGTCAATATGGTCCAAGCTGGTTTCAGGCAAGGAAGAGGATCAAGAGATCATATATTCAATATAAGATTAATAATTGAGAAATGCAGAGAGTTTAATGTGAATCTATATTTATCCTTTATAGACTACACAAAGGCATTTGATTGTGTACAACACCAGAAACTTTGGGAAATAATGGAAAAAATGGGATTTCCAACACATTTGATACAATTAACATCACTGCTGCATCTAGACCAACAAGCAGCAGTAAGAATAAATGGTGAAACAACTTGGTATGACATAAAACAAGGGATCCGTCAGGGGTGCATATTGTCACCCTACTTATTTGACTTGTATACTGAAAATATAATGAGGAATGTTAGAGAAGATGTAGACAAAGAATATTACGATGCCATAACAATTGGAGGTTATGAAATACCAGAGATTAGATATGCTGATGACACAGTGTTACTGACCACAACACAGAAAGGAATGGAAAAACTAATTATGTCAGTCTGTAAGAACAGCGAAGAGCAGAACCTCTATCTTAATGCAAAGAAAGCTAAATTGATGACAACTGACAAAACAAACAAGGCAGCTGAAATATATATAAATGAGGAAAAATTGGAAGAAATGGAGAGTTTTGAATATCTTGGATCACTGCTAACTAATAATGGAGATACAATGAGGGAAATTAAAAAAGGAGGACATCTATCGCTCTTCAGAAAGTAAAACAACTAAAGAAGCTGTGGAGAGGAACAGACAGAACTACAAGAAGATGATTTTTAAGGGCATGCATCTTTCCCATCGCAACATATGTCTGTGAGACCTGGACACTTAACAAAACAGCTGAGAAACACATAAATGCCTTTGAATGTAAATGCTACAAAAGAGTTCTTCAAATACCATGGACACAAAAAAGAACAAACATATCAATACTACAAGAACTTAATATTGAAGAAGGCTGGCTAGTAAAGAGGATTAAAGAGAGAAAACTTAAATATTTTGGACACATTAAATGTCACGATAATTTAGAGAAGACCGTATTGGAAGGATACATAATGGGGAAAAAGAAAAAGAGGAAGACCAAAACGAAGATGGCTGCAAGACATCGTTGACGATCTGCAAATGGATGCAGCAGCAGCAGGCCATCTTGCTCACAAAAGAGAGGCCTACAGGAGTGCTGTTTGGGAGGCAGTGTTCCGCAGGGGACATGCAAATGACTGAATGAATGAGTACTTGGTCATTGAAATAACATTGTGTATTTGGCTGTTGGTGTGTCATAGTTAACCAAACTAAGATCGGCATGTGTTGGCATAGGGGTGAGGATGAAAGTCATGTAGTTGGTCATGTGATAGCAAGACTGGACTGGAGTTCAGGTCTTGGCAGGAGTATGGTTTAAGGAGAACAGGTTGTATTTGGGCTAGACTCTGAACATATGTTTGGACGATGCTGTGTCCATCACCAGAACATTGCCTAGAGATAGGTAAGCAAGAGTATTCTTGCGTTTATTCCTAGATGCAGTTATTCTTAGTGTAAAGGTCATTTGTGTGTCATGGAAGTTCAGGTCAGCACAAAGTACCTGTCTGTGTGGAGTAGTAAATGTACCTTTATCTCCATACCTGTTCTTCATAGATGTTCAGGTACATGTGAAGAGAGACCGTAATAGAATACATCTCTCTCTCTCTGAACCTTAAGTGCCCAGGGCACATGGGGCTTCCTTTGCCTTTTTTTCTGCTCTTGCCCAGGTGAGCCCTCTATTGCACTAGAATACATGCAGGGGCATATGTACAATTATATTGATGCTGAATCTTACTGATTTTATATGTTATCTTTTCATTTGTGCCAGAATTATTTGTTTATCTGAGTAGCAAAACACGTCAAGTCCGATTGCGTTCGGGAGATGTTTGAGCTGCGGTCACAGTTGATGCAAGACTACAAGATCAGCCCAGAGCTTGTCGATGCTTGCAAGGATGAAATCACGGAGTATTGTGATGGTCTGAAGCGAGGCGGAAACACACTGAAATGTTTAATGAAGAAAGCCATCCAGAAGAACAAGGGTGTCAGTTTTAGTTCGGAATGCAAAGCTGAGGTTTGTCCTGGCTCTTTGAGTGTTTGTTCACGGTAACTTTGTTTATTTCTGTTTGTAGAGTTTGTTTATTTGCCTGTTTATTGACTAACTTTGTTTCAAGTGTCTGTTTATTGACTGTCTTGGTTTCAAGTATCTGTTTATTGACTAGCTTAGTTTCAAGTTTCTGTTTATTGACTATCTTGGTTTCAAGTGTCTGTTTATTGACTAGCTTTGTTTGCACATCTGTTTAGTCACTAAATTTGTTTATGTTTTTATTTTATGATTGACTTTGTTTCTGTTTCTGTTTATGGGCATATTGATGTGAGTATTGGATTATTGAGGGGGTTTTTTTTCATTCTAGACATTCCTTGACTTTGTTTTCGGTGTCTTTTTTTTAAGACTTGCCTGGATTGAGCAGTGGTTTATTTATTACTTTAGTTGAATAATCTTTTTTAATAACTTTCTGTGAGTATCTGTTTATTTATTTGCATTGTTGGAGTATTTGGCTTTTATCTTGCTTAGTTTGAAATGTCTGTTTATTGACTATCTTGGTTTCAAGTGTTTGTTTATTGACTAGCTTGGTTTCAAGTGTCTGTTTATTGATTATCTTGGTTTCAAGTGTCTGTTTACTGACTGTCTTGGTTTCAAGTGTCTGTTTATTGACTATCTTGGTTTCAAGTGTCTGTTTATTGACTAGCTTGGTTTCAAGTGTCTGTTTATTGACTAGCTTGATTTCAAGTGTCTGTTTATTGACTAGCTTGATTTCAAGTGTCTGTTTATTGACTAGCTTGATTTCAAGTATCTGTTTATTGACTAGCTTGATTTCAAGTATCTATTTATTGACTAGCTTGATTTCAAGTACCTGTTTATTGACTAGCTTAGTTTCAAGTAATTGTTTATTGACTAGCTTAGTTTCAAGTGTCTGTTTATTGACTAGCTTAGTTATGAGTGTTCCGGTTGTTGATATTCTTTATGTGGAATGTCTGGTTATTTATTAGTTTGCGTTCTTCAAGCATTTGTTTGTTGAATTAGCTAGAATGCCAGCTTACTTGCTTACTCTAAACTTTGTATTAAACACCTTTTGTTCTAAATTTTTTGGTTTTTTAAATACTTTTCTTCCTTTTTTATTGATTGCTGTATATTATTTGAATGATGTATATGATGTCTTTTTTTTTGTGGATGTTATTTCATGTTCCATTTTTACATAGCATTGTATTTTACTTATTCAGATCCATCTTGACACTTGTTTTTTTTTTTTAAAGATCCATCTTGGCACTTTTTTTTTTTTTTGTAACCAAGATTCATCTTGACACTGATTTGTTTATTTTTTTTTCCCCCAGATCAATCTTGACACTTTTTGGTTTGGTTTTTCTTTTCCTAGATCAATCTTTACACTGTTTAGTTTGTTTCATCAAAGAATTAACACAGTATTATTGTCTTGTTTTTAATTTACCAGGTTAGTAAACTGTTGCGAGTAGCTAACCCAGGAGAGAACATTCAACTGGATGGTCCACTCCAGCGGGCATGTGGAGTCGTGGTCACTAAGGCCTGCTCTCAGATTCGACCAGGGGAAGGAGAGTGAGTAGTTTCCCTTTCATTTCGCCTGTCTTTATAAAGTGTATGAAAATAAGTACAGGATGTACAGTGTAAAACTAGCCTCAGTCACTGCTGTGTGGTCTGTGGCAGTTTGGTTTTAAACGGGACATCCTGTATATTTAAATGTGGGACATTGGCAGTTGATTATGCAAGAATTTTGCATTCATTTAAAAAAAAAAAAAGCTGTACAGCCCAGTGTATTTATGCAATCATTTACCAACTTTTTAAAAAAATTCTGCTATTATTTATCTTATTTATAGCCAATTTATTTTTGGGCCTGATTGTTATTTTATAAGAATAGATTAGTTTTTAATGCATGAAGACTATGTTTGTAAACTACAGAGTATCCTGAATAGTGTGAGAAAAAAAAAGATATAACACTGCCAAAGAGGGGGCTAGTAATACTGCTGTATTACTGAGTTTTGAGTGATTTACGAATGGAAAAATATCCTAAATGTTGAAAAAAAGAGTGTTGCGGTGCTATATAGGGCCAATACTGCTATATTTTTTAATGACTTTAAGTAAGAAACAAAAGGCACAATGTCCTAAATATTGAACAAAAAAGTGTTACAGTTACTATATAGGGCCAGCCATACTGCTATATTTTTTATGATTTTAAGTAAGAAACAAAAGTCACAGAATCCTAAATATTGAACAAAAAAAAGTATTACAGTGCTGTATGGAGTCAGCATTACTACTATATTTCTGTGAGTTTTGGTTAATTTGTCCATGACAGAGTATCCTGAATACCGAAGAAAAGAGTTTTACAGTTCTGTATAGGGTCAATATTACTGCTGTATTTTTCAGAGGTTTGGATAAAAAAAATGAATGATACAGGAAATAGAGATGCAGGTTTGGAGAGAAGGCATACCATGGATGGTCAGGAAAAAATAGATGAAATCCTCAAAGAGGATACAAAACACTGTGAGCTGTTAAAAGACAGGATTTGAACATTTAAGTGGGATATTTCAAAGAGGCATCTTGTTAAGTGAACCTAGTGGAGCCTTATAGTAATGTCTCACAAATTGTTCATATATTCCCGTACAACAAAATAATTTTATTTTCAAAGAGTGAGCCATTGGGCACTCACCCACCTAACAATTGGACTTTCATCGCTTAACTTTCATATTAACACATTCATTCAGCACCACTTTAGTGCTAGTTTTATGAAAGTTAAGAAACACTAATAAGTATGAAACAACAACTAAGAGCCGCAGACAATAAATAACAGAGACCTACTTGCCCATTGTGAACTAGAGGATATGCATGCCATAATATGCCATAAAAGAACACTGGAAATGGATTGGCCATGTGGTCCAAAGAGGACCCCAGCAACATTGCTAAAACAGCCATGCGATGGGTGCCTGAGGGGGGCAAAGAGAGGCCGAATAAAGACTACCTGGCAGAGAACTGTCGAAGCAGAAGTGAGTAGCATGCTGGGGCACAGTGTGAGACTGTCCGCAGACCATGAGAGGTGGAGAGAATTTTTTTTGTGCTTCCGTTTAAGATGCCACAGGGTGTACTGGATGTTGACCGCTTAGCTGATCACTGACTAAGATCATGGGTGGATGGATGGGTGGATGGGTGGGTGGGTGGATGGGTGGTGACTGCTTAGCTGATCACTGACTAAGATCATGGGTGGATGGATGGGTGGATGGATGGATGGGTGGGTGGATGGATGGATGGATGGATGGGTGGATGGATGGGTGGGTGGATGGGTGGTGACTGCTTAGCTGATCACTGACTAAGATCATGGATGGATGGATGGGTGGATGGATGGATGGATGGGTGGGTGGGTGGATGGATGGATGGTTGGATGGATGGATGGGTGGATGGATGGGTGGGTGGGTGGGTGGATGGATGGATGGATGGTTGGGTGGATGGATGGATAGGTGGGTGGGTGGATGGGTGGTGACTGCTTAGCTGATCACTGACTAAGATCATAGATGGATGGATGGGTGGATGGATGGATGGATGGATGGGTGGGTGGGTGGGTGGGTGGATGGATGGGTGGTGACTGCTTAGCTGATCACTGACTAAGATCATGGATGGATGGATGGATAGATGGATGGGTGGATTGATGGATGGATAGATGGTTGGATATAATTAATACATATAACCTCTTCTCCATTGGTTGAACAGTGTAATATATAAATAAAACATGATAAACAGCTTACCAAATGAGTTTCTGCTGCTTTCAGCATCATCACCTGCCTCTTGGAGAACCTTGACCACGAAGACATGACTGACGAGTGTGAGGATGAGTTATTGGTGATACAGTATTTTGCTGCTCGGGACATCAGGTTCGTCTAGTCTTTTACAGCCCTTGACTTTCTTGTTACTGGTCACAGACTTGCATTTTTTTTATTGTTGTTGGCACATGATGATATCTGACATAAGATGTTTTCATACAGCCACAACAGCAAAGGCATAGTGGGTTATAGCACTGTCTTTTGATGGGTTTGTTTTTTTTGTGTCTTGACCCATTCCAGTCAGTCTAGCTAAAAATGGATACCTGACATTGTATTAGGGAGTATAGGGAACTGCAGGACCTTCTTCTCAAGGAAAAAGTGTAACCCAGATCCTGTGAAATATCTAACTCTTCATCCTTGCAGTAGCTGTGCACTTTAGTGGAGCTTACAACTTTTACTTTTTGTGCGAACAGTCCTCAGAGACCAGTAGCATTTTCCTGTGCTGGGCTACCACTTCCAGTTTTTAACTGGGAGAATGTCTTACCTTTTTGCTCCCCCCAGTAAATTCTTCATTCATTTTAGATTCATATTCTCTTCTTTTTCTAATATTTCTTTTCCTTTTCTTTCCTTCTCTTTCCCTCTCTGTCCTGCTTTTCTGTTCCCCCTCCCCCTTCCTCTTCTCTTTACCCCTCTGTCCTCTTCTGTTTCCCTCTCTGTTCTCCTAATGTTTCCCTTTCAGTCCTCTTCATCTATTTCCCTCTTCTGTGTTCCTCTTCTGTTTTCCCTTTTGTCCACTTCATCTGTTTCCCCAGTTCTCTTCTCTTCTGTTTTCCCCTCTGTCCTCCTCTTATGTTTTCCTCCCGTCCTCTTCTGTTTCCCTTTCATATTTCTTATTTCTCCTATATTTTCCTGTATTTTCTTTCTTTTTTTTTTTTCTTGCTTCCTGTGTTTATGTTTCCCTTGAATTTGCTATCCAGACCCTTCTGTTTTCACTGTCTGTTGTATGTCAAACATCTCTTTGTCTTCTGTTTCCCATGAACTTCTAAGAAGCTCTTTGACATCTAGGAATCACTGTTGTGGGTGTGTTACCTAACCAGTTCTGCTGCTTTACTATAGCCATAAGCAGTTGCTGCCCAGCTAATTTCAATTTCAGCAAGTAATTATTCATATTAATATTTAATCCCTCATTTCTACAGTCAACTTTATGTCATCCAGGTCTCCCTCATGTGTAGCCCTTGACAATAAACACTATAAGTTAATGTTGTTGGGATTGCCAAAGCCAACAAGACAAGCTGTAGATACAGTAGTCTTCAATCTTTTTTTTTTTTTTTACCCATGTACCTTTCTCACAATATTTCAGATTGTAATATACCCCCCAGCTCAAAGATTGTCAGACTTAAAAGGTGCATTCAAAATAATATGCATGTAATATTTCAGCAGTTTTGAGTCTTTCAGTCTGTAGTCATAGTTCCTTGTCCTGAAACCGTTGCTGACTGGTTGAGAGTTCCTGCCACGGATGCTTCAGTCTTCTCCTTGGCAGGGAGATGTTTGTATGGGTACTCATATAGACCTCTGATGCCACAGAAGCACGTATGAATATGATGTTAGTGCCCTTATTTTCCATGACCCGTCGGCACAAGGTGATGTAGTCACCATCATATCTATCTGCCTTTCCTTCATCACAGAAGGAGCTGGGTACAGATTTCCACAGCTGGGTTACTGGAGAACCTCCGGCGGAACTTGAATCATACTACGCGGCATTGGGAAAGAATCTTTATTGGCTGATAGGCGATGACAGATTTGGTCACTCCCATAATATTTACCTAAAGAAGAGATTAATCATAGAGGAGTGTACAACCTATTTTCATACAGCATTCATTCATTCATTCACTCATTTGCATGTCCCTTGTGGAACTTTGCCTCCCTAGCAGAACTCCTGTAGGCCTCTCGGTTGTGAGCAAGATGGCCTGCTGCGGATGCATCCATCATACAGCATTAAACTGAGAAAATCTTCAGAATTTTCATGGTTAAGAATGAGCAGGACTATACTTGAGTTTGTGCCAGGTGAACATGAAAAAATAAGTGCATTGTTTAACAGTTGTCTCACTGTATACTCTTTAATTGTATTTGCTGATGTAGGAAATATTGTTTTGGTCTTCCACAGGCTGGATTTTCATCTGTTTAGGCAGTGCCATGGTGATGCTGTCAAGCTGTGCCACTATTCTGGCTTCAGCGACCCCTCGTCCATGACTCCAGAGCAAGGACCTCTCGTTTTCTCCTGCCTGCATCGTCATTTACGCTCAAACAATCCCAGTGATGAGAAGGTAAACTGCATAACTCTGGGAATTGTTAGCATTAAAAATTTGCTGGTTGTGTTCACATTAAGCCACAGTATTGTAGTACCTAGTAGCACTGTGGATTTTCTTCGTGCCTCGGTTCATTCCTGGCACATAGGACACCCCCCCCCCCCCCACATTCACACACACATAATTTGATTTCACTTTGTCATCAAGAAGGTCCTCTTCTCCGAATAAAGTTAAAGCAGAATTTGCTGCCACACTGTCACTTCCATGGTCTCTTGGCACGCGTCTGAAGACGCAGTACTTAAGCTGAATGAGTTAGTTGTCAGTGTCTCAAGGCTGACTGGTTGCTTCAGAACTAGCAAGTCACAACTGAACAAGACCTCATTCAACATCTGTGCCTGATAACAAATAGTAGTCTGCCTTAGCGAATGGGGATCAAAATGGGAAGGTGATCTCCGCCGTAAATTCTGCATCTCTAAATGCCTGTATAAGCCATGCAGAAGCTGGATGTCTTTGGCTGAGAGATGCAGACATCCCAGCCAAGATGCAGACTGTGTTGCAGAGCAAACAGCACTCTTGTATGGGTAAACACAGGAGAAGAAGAAAGATAGAGGATCATCATGTCCTGTGTTCGTTTGATATTTCTTTTTCCCTGATAGCTCTTTAGGGAAGTCTAAGGCTAGTAAATTGTATTTGCTCTCATTAAAGTGGTTTAAGATGATTTTGTTAAGATTAGCGGGAATATGTTTCTGTAACTTTTTTTTCTGGATGAGCACGTTTCTGTAACTTATTCTAGATGAACATTTTTCTGTAACTTTTTCTTGGATGAGCATGTTTCTGTAGTGCACTGGTCTCTCATGGTGAAGGTCGGGGGTTTGAATCCGGCCGGAGGCACCCCAGTCACCCAGCTGTAGAAATGGGTACTCGACTTCTTCTGGAGTTGGGGAAGGAAAGGCGGCCAGGCGTGATACTGACCACATCACCCTCTAGTGTGCTGACAGGTCAATGAAAATATGGGCACTAACACCATATCCCTATGTGCCTCTAAGGCATGACAGGATTACCTTTATATTTCTGTAACTTATTTTCTTGATGAACATGATTCTGTAACTTTTTTTCTGGATGAACATGTTTCTGTAACTTTTTCTGGATGAGGATCTTTTTCTGAATGAACACATTTCTGTAACTTTTTCTCTGGATGAACATGATTCTGTAACTTTTTCTGAATGAACATGTATGTTTTAAAAATAATAATACTTCATCTCACCTTGGTCAGAGAGTGTAATCTGTGTCTGTGGTGTTCAGTCAGAATTAAATTCAAGATAAATGTATTTTTTGCATGTGTTTATATGTTTTTGTCTTCTGTGTTGTCTTTTTTTAAGGCATTTTTGCCAGAATAATGGGTTATTGTTTTTCATAACCATTTCACTGTTCCTATTTCTTTCGCCAGTTTAAAAAAAAAAAAGATAGATAGAAAGAAGAGGAAAAAGGGATCCCCCTTCCATCTTTTTTTTTGTTTGTTTTTGTTTTTTTTTTGTTATAAAACTGCACATTATACCTTCACCCAACTCTTGTTGTATGTAATGGTGCAC
Organism: Achatina immaculata; assembly: GCA_009760885.1. Classification (NCBI taxonomy): domain Eukaryota; kingdom Metazoa; phylum Mollusca; class Gastropoda; order Stylommatophora; family Achatinidae; genus Lissachatina; species Lissachatina immaculata. The sequence continues at coordinate 2,046,137 of CM019709.1, read as the reverse complement.
TTGTTATTCATTTTGATTTAGCCGTCAAGGCAGTGCATCCATGAAATCAAACGAGTTATGAAGGAGAGGACGATGAAGATTAACCTGATGCCTGAGGTAGAGGCCGCCTGTTTGGAAGATCTCTCACAGCTCTGCTCTGATAATAAAGAGCACACAGAGGTTGGAGCTGTAAGTGCATTTGTTTAGTTTCATGCCATGGTGACCTCGTTCATGTCAGATTTATGTAGTTTTTCCACATTTTTAATTATTTCCATCGCCTTTCTTTCCCTCTCAAAGAATGCACCAGAATTTTTTACATTTGAAATTAAAGTTTATATCTCAGAACTAATGGTGGTATTTTTTGCATCTTAGAAACTTAGGGGTGCATATTGTCGCCTTACTTATTTAACTTGTATACTGAAAATACAATGAGGAATGTTAGAGAAAATTTAGACAAAGAATATTATGATGCCATAAAATTGGAGGTTATGAAATACCAGAGATTAGATATGCTGATGACACAGTATTACCGTCCACAACACAAAAAGGAGTGAAAAAAACTAATTATGTCAGTCCGTAAGAACAGTGAAGAGCAAAACCTCTATCTTAATACGAAGAAAACTAAATTGATGACAATGTACAAAACTAACAAGGCAGCTGAAATATGTATCAATGAGGAAAAATTGGAAGAAGTGGAGAGTTTTGAATATCTTGGATCACTGCTAACTAATAATGGAGACACAGTGAGGGAAATTAAAAGGAGGACATCTATCGCTTTTCAGAAAGTAAAATAAATAAAGAATCAGTGGAGAAGAACAGACAGAACTACAAAAATAAGATTTTTAAGGGCAAAATGCATTTTTCCCATCGCAGTATATGCCTGTGAGACCTGGACACTTAACAAAACAGATGAGAAACACATAAATGCTACAGAAGAGTTCTTCAGATATCATGGGCACAAAAAAGAACAAATATATCCATACTACAAGAACTTAATATTGAAGAAAGCTTGCTAATAAAGAGGATTAAACAAAGAAAACTTAAATATTTTGGACACATTAAACGTCATGATAATCTAGAGAAAACCATCTTGGAAGGGTACACAATGGGAAAAAGAAAGAGAGGAAGACCAAAGCGAAGATGGCTGCAAGACATCATTGATGATCTGCAAATGGATGCATCAGCAGCAGGCCATCTTGCTCACAACCGAGAGGCCTACAGGAGTGCCGTTAGGAAGGCAAAGTTCCACAAGGAACATGCAAATGAATGAATGAATGAAATGAAACCTAGAGTGGTTCGTCCCTCCCTCACTATCTCTCTATTTCACTTCATTTCCTTCGAGATGTAGCAAAGAAGAAACCAAAGTTGCGAACGAAGAAGAAAAAAAGAAACCAAAGAGAAAAAAAACTACGCAAACTGTTATTGAGATCAATGCTTCTACATGTATAAATACTTTTGTTTTGTTGCAAACTGTCACAGGAAATGCAATGCCTACAGAATCAATACGAAAAGTTGTCAGATAAATGTAAGGCCGTGGTTGGCAACTTCACACTGGAGCAGACAGAGAACATAGAGATGGACAGGATTCTTATGAGGGCCTGCACCCCTATGATTAAAAAGTTCTGCAGTGTGAGTAGATGTCTAGTATGTGTGCAGCATGAATGGCATGAGTAGATGACTAGTATGCGTGCGGCGTGAGTAGATGTCTAGTATGTGTGCAGCATGAATGGCATGAGTAGATGACTAGTATGCGTGCGGCGTGAGTAGATGACTAGTATGCGTGCGGCGTAAGTAGATATCTAGTATGTGTACGGCATCAGTAGATGTCTAGTATGTGTACGGCATCAGTAGATGTCTAGTATGTGTGTGGCATCAGTAGATGTCTAGTATGTGTGTGGCATCAGTAGATGTCTAGTATGTGTGTGGCATCAGTAGATGTCTAGTATGTGTGCGGCATCAGTAGATGTCTAGTATGTGTACGGCATCAGTAGATGTCTAGTATGTGTGCGGCATCAGTAGATGTCTAGTATGTGTACGGCATCAGTAGATGTCTAGTATGTGTGCGGCATCAGTAGATGTCTAGTATGTGTGCGGCATCAGTAGATGTCTAGTATGTGTGCGGCATCAGTAGATGTCTAGTATGTGTGCGGCATCAGTAGATGTCTAGTATGTGTGTGGCATCAGTAGATGTCTAGTATGTATGCGGCATCAGTAGATGTCTAGTATGTGTACGGCATCAGTAGATGTCTAGTATGTGTGTGGCATCAGTAGATGTCTAGTATGTGTACGGCATCAGTAGATGTCTAGTATGTGTACGGCATCAGTAGATGTCTAGTATGTGTGTGGCGTGAGTAGATATCTAGTATGTATGCAGCGTGAGTGGATTTCCAGTATGTAAGTTCTCTCTTTCTTCCTTCATCCTACCCTGAATGTTCTCTACCCAAGAGAGTTAGAGATAAATGTTGATGGAAGTTACATTGCCAGTTATTTCCATTTTATTTAAAGATTTTATTTTGGGTGGAAAGAGCATAATGCCAAATGTAAGCACACTCTTTTGGGTTCAACTCTTGACATACTTTGCAACATTCTTTACACACAAAGCAGCAACCCTGAACAGCCTACAAATGGACAAAGCAGACTCAAAATAGAACACAATACAACAATACAACATAACTGGAACCAGTTATTAATAGATCAGTGGTTTGTAACAAATGTCACTGTTTGTTTGTAGTACTTGGAAGTATTATCTCAGAAGTGGGTCAATGATACCGTTGAACCATTGTGGGCTGATATAGAGTTTCTCTTGTGTGTTTTTTTTTTTTTCTTTTTAATAGGATCTGCTCAATAGTAAAGCTGTGGCAAATGATGTTCTAGACTGCTTGATAGAATACAAAAACCACAATGACATGAATGAAAAATGTACTTCTGGCATAGAACATCACCAGATTGTAAGTTAAATGTTTGTTTGTTTTTTTTCTTTGTAAATTGGAACTAAATTGTATTCTTTGTTTTTTTTTTTTTTTCTCCCCCATCATTTTGAGTTTAGATCCTTGATGAGCTATCTTGAAGTCTTTCTTTTCATAATTTAAAACAAAAAAAAAAAAGAAAACAAATTGTTTGCTGCCTTCTTTTCATGAGTTTTTTTTTTTTTTTACATGATTGTGAATTATCAGCTGAACTTTTAGTCAGATGTATATTAAACAGTGTGATTTGACACATCTATTTTGTATAGTTTTGTACATCACATTCACATTCAGATTCACCAGAAAAAAAAAAAAGAAATAATAATAATGACGTAGTCTGTAACAAATGTGTGTTGTTTCTGTGCCAGATTTCACTGAAAGACTTCAGGTTCAACTTGAAATTCCGTGAAGCCTGTCAAAGGTCTGTGGGAAAATTCTGTAGAAACAAGAAAACCAAGTGAGTCCAGTACAAAAAAATTTCTGCCAAATAGCAGATCCTTATAGCTTATTTCTGGCCGTCCGTATGCCTATCATTTGTTTATTTCACGCCTATTTTATGATTAAATGTCACAGAAATAACTGGTTTCTAGTTTTGGGAAAATAAAAATGGCCTGGATAAATGCATGATTTTTAAGGTGGCCTTGAAATGACAGTTTGGCAATAAATGAAATGCAGAAGGCTGGAAGAAAACTGGAAGTTATAAACAAAGTGTGTGCACGTGAAAGGAAGAAAAACTCTTAAGAGAGCAGCTAAGGTTGGAATCCCTTCTGAAGAGAGGTAGGTAATCATAGCCAATTGAAAGCAAAGCACTACTACCACAAAATACATAAGAATTTTGGTCTGGAATTTTTAGGATTATTTTCTACATTAAAAAATAAAACCAATGAAACTTGTTGCCATATTTTCATTACTAAACCACTTGTGAAATCATTGGTTATATTAGCTGCTGTTTTTAAATGTTAAAATGTAGGTGTGTCATATAAGATCTTGGAATAAAACATTTGCGATGAATTGGACTAGCATGCAGGAGGTGGTGGACTGAGAAATCACGTGTGACAACATTTCAGGAAAACTGGCATTAAAACACATAACATGAAAGGGGGGGGGGGAAGAGATGAATAAAACAAGAGCAAGGGGTAGACCACGACAGATGGAGAGAGAACAAACATAGTAGAGGATATAAGGGAATTTGGTGTCACCAGCTGGAGAGAGAAGATTAGAGAGGAATGCGGGTGAACTTTATCTGCGGCAGTGAGCCTTAATGGCTTGGGAAAACTGAAGAAGAATAAGAGGAGTCTTAAAAATTACGAGCCTGTCTACACAAACTGCAGGTCACTTAAACCCCATTCTGCGTATGCCAAAATGGTCTCCAGACTCGAGAACACATCCTGCAAACCTGCCCTTTCTGTAGAGACTTAAGAGCCCTGTTCTGGTCCCAGGAAAAAAGAATGGATGGAAAACTGTGAGGTGGGGGGGGGGGGGCACATGAAGAATTCTTGCTGATGGTGAAATTCGTGGATGTGATCTGTTTTCTTTTTGTCCAGATGGTCGAACATCTGGAACTGAATGCAGAAAAAAAAAACAAGTATTACGAACACTTTTTTCTTTGTAGGTATGATGTAATTGCTTGCTTGAGTGAACATGTGAGGAATGATACTCTTCTCGAGGCTCCACAGAGAATTGATGAGCGATGCAAGAAACAGCTCAAATCTGAGTTTCTTCGGAGAGTAAGTTCTAGATCCTTTCACATTTTAGGGGTTGTTCACTTCAGATCAGGGTGAACACCAGTGATGAATTGTGTGAAAATTGAATGTGAAAATAATGTGAAAAGATGACTCTGGTAGAACTGGTTGTAGTATAAAAGGTAGACAGTGGTGTTTTTATCTGTTCTGTTGTTTTTGTATGTGGTCCTTGAAAAAAAACCATTTGCCAAAATATTGTATGTTCTTCATTTATGTGTTATCTTATTTTCTGCCTCTCAATCTTTCTATCTTTTTTTTTTTTTTTTTGTAAAACTGAGCCATACACCTCTGTCTGCCTAAATTGTGAAAATTGACACAGTAAATTGTGAGAACTGATGCGGTGATGTGTTAAAATCGATAAGGTAAAATGTGAGAACTGTTGCAGTGAATTGTTAAAATTGTCATGGTAAAATGTGAGAACTGATGTGGTGAATTGTTAATATTGACAAGGTAAAATATGAGAACTGTTGCAGTGAATTGTTAAAATTGTCATGGTAAAATGTGAGAACTGATGCAATGAATTGTTAAAATTGTCATGGTAAAATGTGAGAACTAATGCAATGAATTGTTAAAATTGTCATTGTAAAATGTGAGAACTGATGCAATGAATTGTTAAAATTGACACTGTAAATTATGAGAACTGATGCAGTGAATTGTTAAAATTGACACAGTAAATTGTGAGAACTGATGCAGTAAATTGTGAGAACTGATGCGGTGAATTGTTAAAATTGACACGGTAAAATGTGAGAACTGATGCAGTGAATTGTTAAAATTGACACGGTAAAATGTGAGAACTTATGCAGTGAATTGTTAAAATCAACAGACACAAGGAATGTTTTTAGTAAATTCACACAAGACACAAGTTTTATGGCCAAACTGTTAGTTCTCAGTTTTGTCATGGATAGAAATATGCTCATACTGCTGAAGTCTGCTGTTCAGTTCTCAGTTTTTTACCTGCTCTTTTTTTCTTTCTCTGACAAAATTTTTTTTTTTCTTCAAATTTTTATCACATTGCCTTGCATTTATTGATTTCCATAGTTCACTCTGAACTTTGATGCTTAAACTAACTGTTAGAATTGTAATGTTAACTCTCACTCTAAAAAGACACTTGCAGGGTTGGTAGATCCTGCATGCCTATTCACATCTATGATCGATCAATCAATCAATCAGGTGCCATAGGCGATCATTTCTCTCCACAATTCCCTGTCTTTAGACTTGATTATGAGGTCCACCGGTGACTTTCTTCCTAGCCACACTGACAGCCCATCCAGTAACTTCTCTCTCTCTCTCTCTCTGTCTTCCTCTGTCTCTTCTTCCCTCAAGTTTTCCAGTTGCCACATTGCGTTCCAATTTTCCTATTCTCGGAAAATGTCCTACTAATCTCACTTGTCTGCCTCTGATCTTTGTTGTAATTTGCCTTTCAACTCCAGCCTCTCGTAAGACTTCTTCATTGGTTTTCTTAGATGTCCATGGTACCTTCAATATCCTTCTTATGAACCACATTTCCATGGCCTCCATTTCTCGCTGTACTCTCTTATTCCTGGACCATGCTTCACATCCATAAAACAAAACTGGCTCGATGTAACATTTAAGTACCTGGAATCTAGAGGATATCGAGGCAAATAAATAAAAATATAATTTCTAATCCAGCCCGTGTTTTTTAAATTGTAGATTAACTTCGTCCCAGTTTCTTTCTGCCAAAAATTCTCATCAGAATTTATTCTGGCAGAGTTTGGGGAAATTAATTCAGAAGTGGAAGGGTTAAGAATTTTCTTTCTTTCTTTCTTTCTTTTTCTTTCTTTCTTTCTTTCTTTTGCCAGGACAGTGTACACCAAATATTTGACTCCAATTTCTCTATTTTTCTGTTGTCTGCCCTTTGACTTCAGTCATAAATAGTACATTTTTGTCCACTAGACTTCCATATAAATTGTTGTGGTCTTGCTAGCTTTGCATCTTGGCATAGTAGATGATTAGTTGATGTTGGCTGTATGTGACATTTGTCGAGCATTTTCTTGTTGAGCAGTTTCTGTGGTAGCCAGTTCCACTGACATTTGATTGGAATAGTCGGCTTAAGTAGCAGTGAACCGTATTGCAAGGACTAGATGCTTTGTGTTTTCTTTTGTGCCCTCTCTGTTTATATTTGGCCCTCATTTTCTCCTTAAATAACATTTGACCTTGTTCACGTCTTCGTGTAGCACATCTTTTGCCAGTTTTTTCCCAGATCTCGTGGTGAAAATGATACCTCAAACTTGATTGTTCTGTTTGTCCTCTGTTCCTTCGTTTCTGTTGACCCCAGTTTCACCCAAATTGTCTTCGAGTCCACAACCCAGCTTTGACGGTATATTTGACCTGCAGATACTTCGCCATCACTTCGAGCACTAGCACAAATGGCTGTTGGATCAGAGAAATGAAATGATGGTACATTTCTGTCTCAATTTTGATCTAATTTAGAAAAATGAAAAATGGTTAATTGGGTGATTCTTATTTCAGGGAGAGTCAGTTAATCTGGACCAAGAACTTAAGAAAAACTGTGAAGAAGACATTCAGAAATTATGTGCGAACAGAAAGACGGGAGAAGGAGATGTAAGTATGTGGGTCTGTGTGTGTACATACGCCGTAGCTTTGATAACTTGGGAAAAAATATCAGTAAAGTGGGCATCCAGTTAAGTTTTGTGGGGCATCAGGAAGATACAGTTACTGTGACACAAGTCCTCTTGTCCTTTGATGGTGTACCTGGACAAAGATCTGCCTGTGCGGCTGAAAGAGTTCTTTCTAATGGTCTGGAGGAAGTTTTCTGCTATCACATTCAGTTCCGAGGCTTTGTTGATGAGTAATAGATTAGCAGGAGAAAGGGAGCGGAGATAAAGGACAAGAAAAAAGAAGGGAAAGCTTAATTACATGGGAAATTTATTTGTGTTTTAATGTTATGTGAGCTCATTTTATTCTGTTTTAATATTGCATAAGTTGCATTTAGTTTTTATCTAAGTATACAGTCAGTATGTTTAGGTGTGGTATTATATAAAATCTTTGCTTATATATATATATGATGTACTGGACCACACTATATATATATATATATATATGATTTACTGGACTGCAATATATATATTCATTTGCCACAACCAATACCAGTCCATCATCAAGTTACCACATCACAAGATGAAAAGTTCCTAACATCAGATTCCATGACAATACATAATAATGATAAAATGCTGACTTTGTGTACCGGCCCACAATCCTTTATCTGAAAGCATTGCTGTCTGTTGTATTTTGGATTTTATGATTATTATACAGGGTAATTCATAAGTTTGTGAAACATTTCAGAAATTCACAGCAAACTACGTGATTATTCTTACTCCAAGAGAGAAAGAAACTCTTCTTCAAGTATTTTAAAAAATAAAGCCTGCGCACATAGCTCCCGTGGTGTGCCGCTAGGAGCCATTAGTAGCAGACACAGTCAGAGCTACTTAATATCTCACCGCTTTATGTCACAACCCGGATATTGTCACAGAAATTTGTTTCCCTGGCCAACTCCCATAAGTAATTAATGGGCTTTACTCCGATTAATATCACCTCACTTATTGGCACAATTCAGTTACTGTCACTGTATTTTTGCACCCGGAGAATTTAAATACTCCGTTTTGTATCACAAACTGTGCAAGTTCAAGCTATAAATATCTCACAAAGCCTTATCAGTGTCGCGACCATCAAAGAAGGGGCTGGCCGTTTGATCACCGAGTACGTGACCGCATCAACCTTTTAAACATAATTGCATCAAAACTCAGGTGGTGTGAATGAAAGGCTTACCAAGGCCGCCCTTTCAAAAGAACGTGATTAAAAACTGGCTTATTTCGGTTATTGCCTGTCTTCTTTATCAAGACATGGGTGGTGTTAAGTTGGCAACGTGAGTTGATAGTCGGTCAGTTTCAAGTAGTGTACTGTGAATCGTATAGCTGGGAACTTCTCTGTGAATCTCTTTGTGATAGATAATGGCTACTAAATTCAAATGTGTTGATATGGAATTAAGCTCTGAAATGGATATTCTGAAGCAAGTTGATGAAAAAGTTATGAGATAGGACATAGCGGATAAATTTGAAATTGATGTTTCAACTGTATCGAAACTTGTTAAAAACTGAGACAAAATTGATCGAGACTTTCATTAGTCTTTAGTTAAGTCAGATTGTAAGCGAAAGTATGTGAGTTCTTGCATAGATATTGAGTGTGCTCTGTTGAAATGGTTCAAGCAGACACATTTTACACAGTTGTCTGTGTGCGCGGTCCTGTACTGGCAGAAATTGCCAAATGTTTTATGAAGGAAGTGGATATGCCTGCCTGGAAGTGTTCAAATGGCTTTCTTGAGTGCTTTAAGAAACGTCACAACATAATATTTAAGGTTGCTTAAGGTGAAGGGCCTCGAGTTAACATCCAGGAATTTCACATACCACTTCTTGATACTGTTGAAAACAGGTGGTGCCTTCTGGAATTCCACTTGAAATCGTCACTGCACAGTCACAACGGATGGAGGTTCTTGCATATTCCAAAACACAAAATGACTGCTCACGTTTACTGAACAGCATATTTGCTACTGCTGTCTCCTAGAAGCAGACCATGGGAACTGTGTGTGGTGGCTTTATTTAAAAAAACAAAACAAAACAAACTTGAAGAGTTTCTCTCTTGGCGTAAGAATAATCATGATCTGTTACATAGTTTATTTGTTGTGAATTTTTTAAATGTTCACATTTATGAATAACCCATGTAACATTTCATAACAGATCAGATTCCATGTATTACAGAGTGCATACATCCTGTATTATAACTATGAAAGAAATTGAGATAAATACAGGTCATAAAACTTGTAATCTTTATTTCTAAGGAAACATTAACTCTTATCTTAACCATGAGCCATTTAAATGTTTGTACACATGCTCACTTCAGCAGATGTAGCTCAACAATTAATGCTCATAGTGGAATGGAGCTAATGGCAGTTTGTTGTCAAGACCTATAATAAAAACGTAATGACAGTACATAACATACATTTATTGCTTCCCTGGGAACAACTGTGTTAAGAGCACATTTATCTCAACATAGTCTTTGTGAGACAGGGAACATAGATCTGATTGCTTAAAAACTCTGACCTACCTCTGTAGCCCAGAAACCTGTAGCAGTCAACGCTAATTATGTTGTCATGGTGGGCGGATAGGGACATGGAGATCACCGGCGGGGATGAGGAAAGTCTGATGTGAAACCAGTGAATCCAGGATGTGACAAGCCTATGGGTCTCTACAACAATGGCTACCAGAATGAGATAAACAAAACAGAGCCAGCAGACTATAGGTGGCGGGGAATGTATAGTGTTGAAGCACTCATCAGATTCCTCATCCCAAAGTTGGAGTGTCTTTGTGGAACTGTCTCAAAGCCATTGGGCCTGATGTGGAGAAGTGGCTTAAGTACAGCCACCAGAGGCTGGAAAACAAAGTTTTGGCCAGGCCAGCCTACACCACTGTCTTCATGGCAGTCTGAGCAAGACCACAGTCTGCCCTAGCAAGGAAAGGTGCTGAAGTTGGAAGTATCCAGCCAGAAGGTGCATCACAAAAATCAGGGTGCCACGCATTGCCGTTAAATGCATACGAAGAAGAGGAAGAAGATACAGTTGTTGTGATTATGTCACAACGAAATAAATAAATATTGAGAACATTACTTTTCACAAGAACTTTGCTACTGTAAAATTTTAATTATCATTAGCTTTCTGGATTTTGATATTTTGTACAGGGCGTTGTATTGAGCTCTGTTCTAGCCATGATAATATACTTAATGTTGATTGATCTTTGTTCCGCGATTTTCTGTCAATGCCAGGTGGAGGAGTGCCTGAGGCAACACAGGAAAGATCTGAGCAAATCCTGCCACAGGGTGCTGTTCCAGAGAGAGGTACATCCAGAACCATGTTTTACATGTTTTATAGTGTTGGAGTGATAGTGGATGTCTCTAGGTTATCTAACTAAAGATGCTTGGCACCTGATGTTATAGTGAAGAACTTGGCTGTCCTTTATTCAGCTTTGACATATAGGTGGTTGTGAACTGTAAGGTGTCTTGTAAGCAGTTTTATGTAATAGTTATCTAGTTTGGGGCATTTAAGTAGAAAATGTTGATCTATTTCCTCTGTATATAGCAGACTTTCAATTTAACAGACTAGTTTACCAGTCCCCTTGAAGTCCTTTATAATGAGATTTTACTGTATCACATAAAATTTCATTCAGTGAATAATATTTCAACAGATTTCAGTAGTGGATTATCAAGTAAAAGAAACTGGATAGAAATGAGTATAAGGCATCATTACATTCTTAGAAACTGGTTAAACTTTTTAGTAAGAGATGTGATCTTTGTCCACAGAAAGACGAAGCTTTGTTTGGGGACTATACGTTGCTTCACGTATGCAAGAAGATGATTAAGGTTTGTCCACTGTTGGTCAGTCAAGTCCTCTTTTTTTTTAGCTGAACATAGTCTGTGGACGGCAGGTGATGACTGGGACAGCCAGAGCTTTATCTGATGGATGCGGATGACATTTAAGCTTTTCCCATCCATATTTCTTGGGCAGAAATTAATTTTGACATGCCAGTTTTTGTTATAAAAAAATAATTCCTCAGAAACTGCCTCATTCCAAAAAAAAAAAGAACCATATTATTATTATAATTATATACATGAAGAAAATGGTTTATTCATGTTAACTATTGATTCATATATGAAATTATCTTCTGTAATTTTTACACAGCGACGGGAAAACAAGAAAGGTGAAAATAAGTATTTTAATGATATAAAATTGGCTGATGAAGCCACAGGAAAATTTGTTGACCAGGGGATGAGAAAAGTCAAAGGAGCGTTTAAGCCCAACCTGGCAACTTGAGACTTGGAGACCTTTGTCATTTCTTTCAGTCCATCCAGCCAAGTCCTTGGATTGTTTATGATTCAGAAGTCACCGGCCAGTACACCTTGTGGTGCCTTGCAGGATAGCAGCAAGTTCTCTCTGCTTCTCGGTGCCTTCAGTCAGCATTTGAAGGACATCCTAGCTGTGTTAAATATGTTGTTTTTGATTTATGAAATCCTTTGTCAGTTTGTCTTTTCATTGGCCTCATTCCTTAACTCATCCCGGGCCTTTCATACTTAAGCGACAGTTACGATTTCTCACATGGTGCCTTTAGTCACTTTAGCGACGATTGGTTTGTTTCATTAAAAAACCCGATGTAATGTTTAGATTGTAAACATTTAATGCACATGCCCTGTGACCTTTTTCAAAATGGCTGAAGAGTGCTTAGTTACGAGGTAGAAAATTGAAGTTTTCTGCAAGAAATTTTAGTTATTGGTGATGTAGATAGGGGTATGGATGTGCCCTGTGACCAGACCACTGTTCTTGAATGTATCCCAAGTAGATCTAGACATATTAGACAACTGGAGAAGTAGTTATTTCAGACATTATTCTACTGATAATGCAACATTGAATCACAATATGACATCAACAGGTAGATCTATGCATCTCAGATGGTATTTATTGTACCTCTAGACCTATCCGATGGTAAGTTGGACACAATCATTGTCTAAAAACATCACATTACTTCTTTTTTCCTAAAAAAACCCTGCGTTTAAGAAATCTTCATACATTTAATAATATTTTGAAACATAATAAGTACACAGAAGTACATGGAAATAGTATGTTTCATTCAATTTTACAACTATACCCCCAATACATATCAAAACCCGCACTTTTAATCCGACACCCAACTGAACGTCCGCGTTTCTTTCTGAGGCACGGAAAGAGTTAAGGCATCTGGCACATTTATCTCTTTAAGATATTTAAAATTTGAAAGAATTTTTAGAATATTGAATGTATTTAGAACCTAAAATGTGATGATGTGTTTTATTTATTTTCTTTCTTTTGTTTTTTTTAAAATTTATTTTCTTAATTGGCACAAATAGAAGTATTTACAGTGTCTTCAATTTTTTGCCCTCCTAGCACTTTCCAATATATTTTTTTTTTCAGGAACATTGTGATTCTGAAACTGATGAGGCTGATATCCTGAATTGTCTAAAGTCAAAAAAAGACATCGTTGGTTTTGAAGACAGGTGTAGACAAGTGGTATTACGTCGTCAAATCGAGCAGGCTCAAGGTTGGTTATTCCCCTTGTGCTGAATTTTTCGTGAAATCATTGTGAAAGTTTCACCAGTTTATTAATAGTATAATGTTTTCAGTAGTATTTTTTTTTTCATGTTTCTTGTGTTTTTTCTATATTATATTTTGCTGGTTACATTTCAGAGTTATTTCTCATCCATTGCCAATAATGATTCTTACATTTTCTCCTCTTCACAACTGACAGTATTTCTTATTAGTTTTCACTATCTTTTTTTTCTTCTAGTAATACTGACAGTTTCTTGAGTTTATTCATCCATTTTTTAAATATGATTACTCATTATTTCAGTGTGTGAATCACATTTGCAACATCACATATTCTTAACATCACAATTATACTGATATCTTCATTATATTTGTGTCATCATGTACGTGACTGTTTCTCGTAGTTGCATATGTTCTGATTCTCCCAGGCTGTGCTATTTGTAGGCTAACATACTCCGTCTTCGGCAGCCTGGGTGACCTCATGTTATAGATAATGGTGGCACTTACCTAGGCATCCTTGTCCAAGTGCCTACGGGAGACAAGACCCCACTGCTTTCATGGAAATGACATGAGTCATACACAGAATCTTTGGACAAGGTGTAATCCACATCATTTCCAAACTCCATTTCTTGATGAAATTGAGCACAATTTTTCACATACTCTGACAGAAAGCACAGATGCCATCTGTAGTGTCTGCCATCTTTGATAGGAAGTCCGTATCATCATGATATTTATTCTCACCATCATACTTGTATCATCGTCGTACTTTTAGCATGTTCATCGGTCGTTATGAAAGAAAATCAAATCTAAAACGTGAAATAAAGTTCTGATTTCATGTTGCATAAATTAAAGTGTTGTTTCAACTCTCTAGATTTCCGGCTTAATCCTCATTTGTTGAAAGCCTGCAGACTTGATATTCCAAAGTTCTGTGCGTCTGTGTATAAGGATGGCTTTCTTCAAGATGAAGAACTGGAGGGAAAGGTTATTGACTGTCTGAAAAAGAAATATATTTCGAAGAAGGTAAGGCTTGCGCAGATGGCAATTGTTAGGTTAGAATCAGTCTGATGTCTTCATAATTGTGTTCTTTATGTGCTCTGTTAATAAGTATTGGTGATCATGGTTAGAATCAGTCTGATGTCTTCATAATTGTGTTCTTTATGTGCTCTGTTAATAGGTATTGGTGATCATGGTTAGAATCAGTCTGATGTCTTCATAATCGTGTTCTTTATGTGCTCTGTTAATAAGTATTGGTGATCATGGTTAGAATCAGTCTGATGTCTTCATAATTGTGTTCTTTATGTGCTCTGTTAATAAGTATTGGTGATCATGGTTAGAATCAGTCTGATGTCTTCATAATCGTGTTCTTTATGTGCTCTGTTAATAGGTATTGGCGATCATGGTTTGTTGTTGTTGTGTGCTCCTTTATACTTCCAAGCATTTCATTTATTTTCTTTTCATATTTTCTCTTGATCAGCCTGTTTAAATATCCCCCCCCCTCCCAATTCTTTATTCTTTTCTTTGGGTTTACCTGTACTCTGTACTATCCACTACCTGGCACAAGGGAAAGAGTGAAAACTTGTAAACCCAGGAATTGGAAAAGTTAAGTTCCTTCAATTTTCGTAGTTATTTTCAGGTTCTCTAACTTTTTTCTTCTCATGGCATGTCCAGGTTCTATAACTTTTGTCTTCTCATGGCATGTCCAGGTTCTCTAACTTTTATCTTCTCGTGGTATGTCCAGGTTCTCTCACTTTTGTCTTCTCATGGCATGTCCAGGTTCTCTAACTTTTGTCTTCTCATGGCATGTCCAGGTTCTCTAACTTCTGTCTTCTCATGGCATGTCCAGGTTCTCTAACTTTTGTCTTCTCATGGCATGACCAGGTTCTCTAACTTTTGTCTTCTCATGGCATGTTCAAGTTCTATAAGTTCTGTCTTTTCATGGCATATCCAAGTTCTCAAACTTCTGTCTTCTATGGCATGTCCAGGTTCTCTCTTATGACATAATCTGAAGAATTTTGGTTGTCTTTCCCTTAGGGTTTAGTTAGTTTTTGTTTTCAGCAACATCTCTGAGGACTTCTTGGTTTTTATCATTCTGCAGCTTCTCTGAGGACCTCTTGGTTTTTATCATGGATTTTATCATGGTTTTTATCGTGGAACACCCTCCCCTACAATTTAAAATCCATTGGTAATACTTCATCCTTTAACTCAAACCTGTTTCATTACTTACTTGCTTGTAATTATATGCCTCCATAAAATAACCAGCACTCTCTCAACACATGGCTCGTAAACCATCAAGTACTTCAATGACATAGTTAGAAAAGCAACTTGTTAGATATTGTTAGAAATTATTTTAATGTTTGTTAAAAAAAAAAAAACCATATGGTAGAAGATCTGTATTTACAATGTATTTTTATTTATGTATATGTCTGCGTGTGTATGTGTGCGTGAGTGCTATTTTATTAGGTTAATTACTTCTTCTCTTTTACCTTGAATGTAGTAGTTAAATCTTACACTCTTTTGATATGTTTTTCCTAATTTAATTTGTATTTTTGTACTAAATCAAGTGTGTGGGAAGAATGAAAGATGGAGTGATGAAGGGCAGAATGTAAGATAGGCCTGCGTGCCCAATTCTTTACCCTTGAAAAATAAAGATTATTCATTCATTCATTCATTATGCAACTTCTCTGAGGACTTCTTGGTTTTTATCATTATGCAACTTCTCTGAGGACTTCTTGGTTTTCATCATTCTGCAACTTCTCTGAGGACTTCTTGGTTTTTATCATTCTGCAACTTCTCTGAGGACTTCTTGGTTTTCATCATTCTGCAACTTCTCTGAGGACTTCTTGGTTTTTATCATTCTGCAACTTCTCTGAGGACTTCTTGGTTTTTATCATTCTGCAACTTCTCTGAGGACTTCTTGGTTTTTATCATTATGCAACTTCTCTGAGGACTTCTTGGTTTTTATCATTCTGCAACTTCTCTGAGGACTTCTTGGTTTTTATCATTCTGCAACTTCTCTGAGGACTTCTTGGTTTTTATCATTCTGCAACTTCTCTGAGGACTTCTTGGTTTTTATCATTCTGCAACTTCTCTGAGGACTTCTTGGTTTTCATCATTCTGCAACATCTCTGAGGACTTCTTGGTTTTTATCATTCTGCAGCTTCTCTGAGGACCTCTTGGTTTTTATCATGGATTTTATCATGGTTTTTATCGTGGAACACCCTCCCCTACAATTTAAAATCCATTGGTAATACTTCATCCTTTAACTCAAACCTGTTTCATTACTTACTTGCTTGTAATTATATGCCTCCATAAAATAACCAGCACTCTCTCAACACATGGCTCGTAAACCATCAAGTACTTCAATGACATAGTTAGAAAAGCAACTTGTTAGATATTGTTAGAAATTATTTTAATGTTTGTTAAAAAAAAAAAAACCATATGGTAGAAGATCTGTATTTACAATGTATTTTTATTTATGTATATGTCTGCGTGTGTATGTGTGCGTGAGTGCTATTTTATTAGGTTAATTACTTCTTCTCTTTTACCTTGAATGTAGTAGTTAAATCTTACACTCTTTTGATATGTTTTTCCTAATTTAATTTGTATTTTTGTACTAAATCAAGTGTGTGGGAAGAATGAAAGATGGAGTGATGAAGGGCAGAATGTAAGATAGGCCTGCGTGCCCAATTCTTTACCCTTGAAAAATAAAGATTATTCATTCATTCATTCATTATGCAACTTCTCTGAGGACTTCTTGGTTTTTATCATTATGCAACTTCTCTGAGGACTTCTTGGTTTTCATCATTCTGCAACTTCTCTGAGGACTTCTTGGTTTTTATCATTCTGCAACTTCTCTGAGGACTTCTTGGTTTTCATCATTCTGCAACTTCTCTGAGGACTTCTTGGTTTTTATCATTCTGCAACTTCTCTGAGGACTTCTTGGTTTTTATCATTCTGCAACTTCTCTGAGGACTTCTTGGTTTTTATCATTATGCAACTTCTCTGAGGACTTCTTGGTTTTTATCATTCTGCAACTTCTCTGAGGACTTCTTGGTTTTTATCATTCTGCAACTTCTCTGAGGACTTCTTGGTTTTTATCATTCTGCAACTTCTCTGAGGACTTCTTGGTTTTTATCATTCTGCAACTTCTCTGAGGACTTCTTGGTTTTCATCATTCTGCAACTTCTCTGAGGACTTCTTGGTTTTTATCATTCTGCAACTTCTCTGAGGACTTCTTGGTTTTTATCATTCTGCAACTTCTCTGAGGACTTCCTCATTTGCTTTGTTTGTTTGTTTGGTTTTTTTTTTTTCTGGTGGTTTAGGGTTTTTGTTGTATTTTCCTCTAATACCACCTGTCTGTTGTGTCCAAACAGTTTGTTTACTGACCAGGGCCTGACATATGTAAAGTAATATTGACTACATGCAGCACTGTAATACTCTGTTTCTAACTTTTAAGAACTTTAAAAGGCCATGTAAAGTGTTGCCATAATGTTAAGTTTTAACCAGTGTAAAGTATGGTTACGTTCTTAAAGCTGGTTATAGTTTTTTAACAGAATGTTTGTAATGTTGTGCCTTTCGCAGGTTCCCCTTACGAAGAATTGTGAATTGGAAGTGCAGTCTCGAATAAAGGAGGCGGCCCTGGACATTAACTTGAATCCAGTTCTTCTGAAGACATGCAAGGATGATGTGAGTTGAGGCTTCTACAGATGGGTATTGAGTGTTAGCTGGAGCTGTTAGTTGTTTAGTGTTTGTGGTTGTCATCCACCAGTTGTGTTGATTGTTTAGTGTTGGTGACTGTCATTCACTGGTTGCGTTGTTCGGTGTTGGTGGTTATCATTCACCAGTCAAATGACTGCTGGATTGGAGAAATGAAATGTGTTGATTGTTTTGTGCTGGTAGTTGTTATTCACTGGTTTGTGTTGATTGTTTAGTGTTGGTGGTTATCATTCACTGGTTTGTGTTGATTGTTTAGTGGTGGTTATCATTTTCTGGTTGTGTTGATTGTTTAGTGTTGGTGGTTATAATTTTCTGGTCGTGTTAATTGTTTAGTGTTAGTTGTGGTCATTTAATGTTGGCATTGATCACTTAATGTTGGCATTTGTCATTTAGTGTTGGCATCAATAATTTAATGTTGGCATTAATCATTTAATGTTGGCATTAATCATTTAATGTTGGTATTGATCATTTACTGGTTACTCACCCTTCACATTTATTGTAGGAACAGATTATCCCAAGTCTGTCCTGTCTGTGTGTCAGCTTTCTTGTTTGGCATCACCTAGCCTCTAGCACATCATTAACCCTTTGTCTCTGTCTAATCATACAGCGCCTGCCCATGCTTACTGATACCTGCTGGTAGTTTTGTTCTTGGTATGCGTTCTCTCAATACATTTCTGTACAGTGGCCCTTTATTTCTCTCATGGTCTGTCACAGGTCTTTTGGGGAGAAGGAGTGAAGATGCATGCAGTATGGCTGTTGGTGATCCTCTGATGGCGGCTTGTATTAGGGGCAGATGAATCTTAGTCGATCAAGGTCTTGTCCTGCCTCTCCATTGACACCTCCAGTAACAGGCTGAGCCTGACTAATGGGGCAGGGGTCGATACAGTTCCAGTGTGTGCTAAAGAAGCATTGACTAATGGGGCAGGGATTGATACAGTCCCATTGTATGCTAAAGAAGCATTGACTAATGGGGCAGGGATTGATACAGTCCCAGTGTATGCTAAAGAAGCATTGACTAATGGGGCAGGGATTGATACAGTCCCAGTGTGTGCTAAAGAAGCATTGACTAATGGGGCAGGGATTGATACAGTCCCAGTGTGTGCTAAAGAAGCATTGACTAATGGGGCAGGGATTGATACAGTCCCAGTGTATGCTAAAGAAGCATTGTACCTTTTACTTCCGTTTTTAGTTTCACTCCAGGTCTGCAAAAATAGACATTGTAACCTACACCCCCAACCTCCACCCACCACCCCACATCTGACATAATTCTTGTGCTTCATCACTCCCGCTTCAAAGAACATTCAGCTAATAGTTTCCAAGGAGACAGAAGAGGCCACAGTTTTAGGGGTGCCAGGATCCTAAAAAACAATTTGATTGATTCCAGATAATAAAACTTTTCCTTCATTTACACTTTTGTCTTCTGTTTTATTCTAACTTCACCAGATTTTTTTTGTTTGTGTGAATTTCCAGATAAAGAAAAACTGTTTGAATGAGATTACAGACTTCACACACATGGAAACTGAAGGTTTTATTGGTTTTGGAGAATCCAGCATTATAGAATGCTTGAAGAAGTCTTTTAGAGAACTGAAAAATCCTGATTGCAAGAAGGTATGTACAGAAATCCACTCTGATGATGTGTTCAGAGAACACGAAACAAAGATTATTTCATGAAATACTCAACTACTACTGCTACTACTATTACTAGAACTAGAACTGCCACTACTATTACTTCTTCATCATCATCATCATCATCTTCCTGTTTCTATTAAACTTTTCCTTCAATTTGAATGCCAGGGCCACAAATGTTTCTTCAGTTTGTCACGCAGCCTGCTGTCTTGTAGAATATATTTCACTGCCATTTCTTATACACTGCACGATGGATATGGGATGGTTCCTTTTTTTTTAAGCTTATTATACAGTTGGCTCCTCAGTCTGCTGATGCCTGAATGGTATAGTGGTTAGTGCTCGTGTCTTTCAGGCGGAGGTTAGTAGTTCAGGTCAGGCCGGAGACACCTCAGTCACACAGCTGTGGAAACTGCCACTCGCTTTCTTCTGAATCTGAGGAAGTAAAGCTGGACGGGGATGGCAGCTGTCCGCATCACTTTCCAGTGTACCGTCCAGTCAAGGAATTCTGGGCACTGACATCATATCCCTAGGTGTCTCTATGACCTGATAGGAGTACGTTTTTTTTGTCATCTGCAGCGGCCTGTTAAAAAAATACTCAGTTTTTAAGTATGAAAGACTTAACTCTTTCCGTGCGGGAGGAAAAACACGGACGTGTCATAGTGTGCGGGAGTAAAAACGCGGGTCTTGACTGTAAGGGGGTCTAGTTGTAAAATGGAATGGAAAACAGTATTTCCATGTACTTCCGTATACGTAATATGTATCAAAGTATAGCTAAATGAATGAAAATTTCATAAATGCAGAGTTTTTTAGGAAAAAAGAAGTAATGTGATGTTTTTAGACACTGATTGTGGCCAGCTCACCATCGGCTAGGTCTAGATTCGTGCTACTTACCCCTACTTACCATCTAAGATGTGTAGATCTACTTGTCGATCTCGTATTGTGACTGTATTGCATTTCCGCTGAATGAATGTCTGAAATAACCTCTTAACTACTTCTCCAGTCGTCTAAATATGTCTAAATCTACTTAGAAAACATTCAAGAGCAGCGGGGTGGCCATAGGCTATGTCCATACCCCTATCTACATTGTCAAAAATTGAAAAATTTCCATGCTTCTCGTCCTTGTTCTCGCTCGGCATCGCTCGTAACTAGGCACGCATTCTCCATTTTGAAAGTGTCACTGGAATCGCGGACGAAATATATACAATCTAAATGTTACACCGCTTGTTTTAATGAAACAAACAATGTCGAATTTTCGACCATACGCACGCTTGGGACCACCGGAAGTGTTGAAAATTCGACCATACGTACGGAAAGAGTTAAATGGCAGTTAATTTGGCTTATTTCTTAGAAAAAAAAATTAGGTTAGAATTTGGCTTATTTCTCAGAAAAAAAAAAAGTAAGGAACATATGAAAAATTACTGGGTCAGCTGAAACCAGAAAAAGAAATGATGACAAACATAGGAATTGAAATATTTTCATTCATATTTGAAAGATAAAATAATATGCTGAAATCACACACACAAAAAAAAAAAAAAAAAGGTAAAGGTAAAGGAAACCCTGTCGTGCCGTAGAGGCACATAGGGATATGGTGTTAGTGCCAATATTTATACTGAAAGGAAGAAAAGTAAGATAAAGACGATGATATACATTGGTATATAACATGAAGAGAGAGATACAAATCTGGCCAGGAGAATAGAGCTGAAGGTTCATAGCAGCCAACTTTCCCTGGGAGAGTGGCCCAGGATGATGGTGGTGATGATATTTCAGAAGTTTTTTTTAAGAAGCATTTGAGAGATTTTGTGCTATCTTTTATGTTAATCTAGAGCCAGGGTTCTGTTAAATTGTTAATCTAGAGCCAGGGTTCTGTTAAATTGTTAACCTAGAGCCAGGGTTCTGTTAAATTGTTAATCTAGAGCCAGGGTTCTGTTAAATTGTTAATCTACAGCCAGGGTTCTGTTAAATTGTTAATCTAGAGCCAGGGTTCTGTCTGGTTGTTAATCTAGAGCCAGGGTTCTGCTAAATTGTTAATCTACAGCCAGGGTTCTGTTAAATTGTTAATCTAGAGCCAGGGTTCTGTCTGGTTGTTAATCTAGAGCCAGGGTTCTGTTAAATTATTAATCTACAGCCAGGGTTCTGTTAAATTGTTAATCTAGAGCCAGGGTTCTGTCTGGTTGTTAATCTAGAGCCAGGGTTCTGTTAAATTGTTAATCTACAGCCCAGATATAAGAAAGAAATAACATTTGTTTTTGTTATTTTAGACGAACTCTGATTAAAATAACCCAGCGTTCAATGAAATGTTCTAAATTTGTATGTAAGATGCTACATGCCATCATGAGGACATGGTGATTTCCAGTTTGGTTTTAGTTTATGTCTTCTCTCTGTCACAGAAGGTTAGTAATGTGGGGTATCGTTTTATTATGTATGACTAAATTCAAAAGTTCAGGTCACATGAAGAAAGGTAAAACTGAGTTTCAAGTCTGTGACATTGTCATCATAAAAGCTTCATTTTATTTCTTCATTTGTCAAATTTATTCATTTCAATTTCACTTAATTTTAACATTTTACATCCAGCATCTGCCAGTTATCTGCTTAACCGTTATTTTTTTGTTTTTTTGTTTTTTGGTGTGTGATTTATTTTTCTTTGTGTTTGTGTGTGCACAGGAGCTTGCCTTTGTGATTGCCGAGAGCAGAATAGATGTTCACATAGATCCCATACTTCATTCTGCATGCCAGAAAGATCTGTTGTTGAACTGCAGACAAGTTCCGCAAGGTCTTGGGCGGCGTAAGTGTTAGTCTAAGTTAGTAAGGCCTGCTTCGGGCCAGTTTGAATGTTCAGTAGGGAACTTCACTGATTTTGTCAACTATCAAATACCAGTGTCGTTAGACAGCCTTCCTTTATTTGTTTTGTAATGGAGAAAAAGGGATTTTTCATGGGACCAAGTTTGGGTTTGTAGTAGAATTTACAGTTAGTCTTGATTGCTTGTGACATCTTGTTGATTGCTGCAGGTTTCTGGGCTACAGAAGTAGGTCAGAGTTTTTAACCAAGCCTGTGTCACAAAGACTATGTTAAGATAAGTGTGCTCTTAACACAGTTCTTCCCAGGGGATGTTTTTTGTTTATTTTAGGGGGGGGGGGAATGACAAAATTTCAGTTTATTCCCTTCAGATTTACATTAAATTTGTCCCACTTTTTTTTCTCCCTGCATTCCCAAGAATATAATAGCTGGTCACCTCCCATTGCAGCCATTCTTTATCTTATCTTTGTAGCACTAGCCAGGTGTTTGAATATATCATGCAGATTGCAATCTGTTATGTTCTGTTTTTTTGTTTTTTTTAAAAATCTTTATAACCATTAATTGCATTAATCGATGATTGCCAGTAAAAAGTAGAAAAGCAAGACTTCTGGAGGTCGTCGTTTACAGCAGCCGGTGTTTATATTATCCAGAACCTGGTAAAAAAAAACCAACCAACAAAATTGTCTGAAGGAATACTCAGGCCAGTAGACTGACGATGTTCAGTTTGTATAGAGGAGAATCAGCCAGATTTGACTTTGGTTCGGCTTATGGGCATTTTGTCAAGATTCAATCTTGCCCACAAAGAAAACAAGACAAAAAAAGAATTCACCTGAACACTTAATTCCTGCTTGATGTTTGTAAAATGTGTTTGATTTTACATTAAGGAAAAAAAAGAAGTATAAAGTGCTGAAGAAAAAAAGAAGTACTGAAGAAAAAAAAAGAAGTATAAAGTACTGAATGTTGTATTGAGAAAACCAGTATCCGAAAGTACTTCATGCAGGGTGAAGGACAGGTGCAGTTAGTGTGATCGCTGTTATAACTGATTGCTTCATTATAGTTCATGATTAGTTTTCTTACTATTTTTTTTTTTGTTGCTAGAAATGTCATGCCTGCTCTTCAACTTGGAGAATTCTGCTGACAGTTTGACTCCAAAATGTAAAGAAATGCTGCAGCGTAGGAAGGAATTGTGGGAATTTTCTGCACAGGTCAGTACTTTTGTCACTTTACACTTTTAATGGTCCAGAGAAGTAGTTAGTGGCATGGTGGGACTCCGGGATGTGTAAAAGAAGGAATGTAAAGTGATTATAGGAAGGGGGGGGGGTTGCACGAAATGAGCCCGTACATTCTGGATTGAGATGTTAGGATCATTATGTGTGCAGTCTGGACAGGTCCGTAGGCCACCCCCTTGGGCAAGGCCATAGGCCGCCCCCATCTCCTCGACGGAGCCCTGAGAACTGATGACACTAGTTCTGTGCTGATATGTAATTCTTCTTGTAGCTTTAGCGTCTGGATGGCATAGCGGTTAGCATGCTGCTCATCTCACAGCAGAGTTGGTGGTTCAGGTCCTGTCGGAAACACCCCAGTCATCCAGGTATAGATATGGGTAGTTGGCTTGTTCTGGGGCTAGAAAGGGAAAGCCAGCCAGGTATAGATATGGTTACTTGGCTTGTTTTGTAATGGAGAAAAAGGGATTTTTCATGGGACCAAGTTTGGGTTTGTAGTAGAATTTACAGTTAGTCTTGATTGCTTGTGACATCTTGTTGATTGCTGCAGGTTTCTGGGCTACAGAAGTAGGTCAGAGTTTTTAACCAAGCCTGTGTCACAAAGACTATGTTAAGATAAGTGTGCTCTTAACACAGTTCTTCCCAGGGGATGTTTTTTGTTTATTTTAGGGGGGGGGGGAATGACAAAATTTCAGTTTATTCCCTTCAGATTTACATTAAATTTGTCCCACTTTTTTTTCTCCCTGCATTCCCAAGAATATAATAGCTGGTCACCTCCCATTGCAGCCATTCTTTATCTTATCTTTGTAGCACTAGCCAGGTGTTTGAATATATCATGCAGATTGCAATCTGTTATGTTCTGTTTTTTTGTTTTTTTTAAAAATCTTTATAACCATTAATTGCATTAATCGATGATTGCCAGTAAAAAGTAGAAAAGCAAGACTTCTGGAGGTCGTCGTTTACAGCAGCCGGTGTTTATATTATCCAGAACCTGGTAAAAAAAAACCAACCAACAAAATTGTCTGAAGGAATACTCAGGCCAGTAGACTGACGATGTTCAGTTTGTATAGAGGAGAATCAGCCAGATTTGACTTTGGTTCGGCTTATGGGCATTTTGTCAAGATTCAATCTTGCCCACAAAGAAAACAAGACAAAAAAAGAATTCACCTGAACACTTAATTCCTGCTTGATGTTTGTAAAATGTGTTTGATTTTACATTAAGGAAAAAAAAGAAGTATAAAGTGCTGAAGAAAAAAAGAAGTACTGAAGAAAAAAAAGAAGTATAAAGTACTGAATGTTGTATTGAGAAAACCAGTATCCGAAAGTACTTCATGCAGGGTGAAGGACAGGTGCAGTTAGTGTGATCGCTGTTATAACTGATTGCTTCATTATAGTTCATGATTAGTTTTCTTACTATTTTTTTTTTTGTTGCTAGAAATGTCATGCCTGCTCTTCAACTTGGAGAATTCTGCTGACAGTTTGACTCCAAAATGTAAAGAAATGCTGCAGCGTAGGAAGGAATTGTGGGAATTTTCTGCACAGGTCAGTACTTTCGTCACTTTACACTTTTAATGGTCCAGAGAAGTAGTTAGTGGCATGGTGGGACTCCGGGATGTGTAAAAGAAGGAATGTAAAGTGATTATAGGAAGGGGGGGGGGGGGGTTGCACGAAATGAGCCCGTACATTCTGGATTGAGATGTTAGGATCATTATGTGTGCAGTCTGGACAGGTCCGTAGGCCGCTCCCTTGGGCAAGCCCATAGGCCGCCCCCATCTCCTCAACGGAGCCCTGAGAACTGATGACGCTAGTTCTGTGCTGATATGTAATTCTTCTTGTAGCTTTAGCGTCTGGATGGCATAGCGGTTAGCATGCTGCTCATCTCATAGCAGAGTTGGTGGTTCAGGTCCTGTCGGAAACACCCCAATCATCCAGGTATAGATATGGGTAGTTGGCTTGTTCTGGGGCTAGAAAGGGAAAGCCAGCCAGGTATAGATACGGTTACTTGGCTTGTTCTGGGGCTAGAGAGGGAAAGCCAGCCAGGTATAGATATGGGTAGTTGGCTTGTTCTGGGGCTAGAAAGGGAAAGCCAGCCAGGTATAGATACGGTTACTTGGCTTGTTCTGGGGCTAGAGAGGGAAAGCCAGCCAGGTATAGATATGGGTAGTTGGCTTGTTCTGGGGCTAGAAAGGGAAAGCCAGCCAGGTATAGATATGGGTAGTTGGCTTGTTCTGGGGCTAGAGAAGGAAAGCCAGCCAGGTATAGATATGGGTAGTTGGCTTGTTCTGGGGCTAGAAAGGGAAAGCCAGCCAGGTATAGATATGGGTAGTTGGCTTGTTCTGGGGCTAGAGAGGGAAAGCCAGCCAAGTATAGATATGGGTAGTTGGCTTGTTCTGGGGCTAGAGAGGGAAAGCCAGCCAGGTATAGATATGGGTAGTTGGCTTGTTCTGGGGCTAGAGAAGGAAAGCCAGCCAGGTATAGATATGGGTAGTTGGCTTGTTCTGGGACTAGAGAGGGAAAGCCAGCCAAGTATAGATATGGGTAGTTGGCTTGTTCTGGGGCTAGAGAAGGAAAGCCAGCCAGGTATAGATATGGGTAGTTGGCTTGTTCTGGGGCTAGAGAGGGAAAGCCAGCCAAGTATAGATATGGGTAGTTGGCTTGTTCTGGGGCTAGAGAGGGAAAGCCAGCCAAGTATAGATACAGTTTCTTGGCTTGTTCTGGGGCTAGAGAGGGAAAGCCAGCCAGGTATAGATACAGTTTCTTGGCTTGTTCTGGAGCTAGAGAGGGAAAGCCAGCCAGGTATAGATACAGTTTCTTGGCTTGTTCTGGGGCAAGAGAGGGAAAGCATGATGCTGACCACATCAGCCTCTAGTGTGCTGACAGGACAAGGAAGAATATGGGCATTAATACTTCCCGGGCCAAATACGAGGAAATCCGTATTTCCGGTTTCCGTGCGTTGTTGGCCGAAAGGTGAATATGCCGTATTCAATGGTCGTCTTATTTAAACTGTTTCTAGTGTGTTATTTAAAGTAATTTTTGGTTGTCTGTATTTTTACTGCAGAGTTAATATAATACAATATTGTTTTTAATCTTCGTAACTTTAAAAAAAAGTAGAAATCTCGCGGCTTTAGCTGTCGGAAACACATGTTTACGAGATCTTGCCAAGTCGACATTTTGTGAAAATGGCGGAGCACGTTACGTCCGATAGTACTGCGAATTTACAATGAATTATGCCCCGAATTGTTTGTCAGACTACCCTAGTGATGAATAAAAATCACTGTTTAATGATTCTAGTAATGAAATCGATGTGTTTCAAATTGATTTCTGTGACGGCGATCGGATTAAAAATACGATAACTAGGCACAGTGTTGCTGTGTCAGAAGTGAAAAATCAAGTGACAGTGTTATTGTGATTCAGTGTCAGGATATGATGCTTCAACAGTAAGTATTTCATATTTTTTATGTGATATAGTTAGCAGTGATATAGGTGTGTGGAGTAACATTGATTCTACACCAGTTCTTGAAAAATTTATAGGAAATTCTGGTGTTTCAGTGAATGTAAACAAACCAGACAGCATGAAGGAAATTTTCAGTACAGTGTTTGGCAATGATTTTTTTAAAACTGTTACCTCATCATGAAAATTTATACTGTGCACAGACACAACATATGAACAAACTACTGCCTTTTTGTCTGAAAATATAACACATTCAGACATGAACAAATTCTTTGGATTGATCATTTTGATGGGCCAGACTGGGAAGCCACAGGAAAGATTACTGGACAACAGACCCTCTTCTGGAAACACCAATATTTTCAAAAACAATGAGCAGAGGTCAATTTGAGCATCTTCTGACACTTCTGCATTTCTCTGACAACTCTCAGACATTTCCAGAAACAAGTAGAATTGGCAAAATAAAACCTCTGCTGGATTATTTTTTGATGAAGGAAAGACGAAAGACTTGTTCGCATGATATCAACAGTGCACAACAGTTTCTTGGCTTGTTCTGGGGCTAGAGAAGGAAAGCCAGCCAGGTATAGATATGGTAGTTGGCTTGTTCTGGGGCTAGAGGGAAAGCCAGCCAGTATAGATACAGTTTCTT
The DNA here is from genome assembly GCA_009760885.1 of Achatina immaculata. Classification (NCBI taxonomy): domain Eukaryota; kingdom Metazoa; phylum Mollusca; class Gastropoda; order Stylommatophora; family Achatinidae; genus Lissachatina; species Lissachatina immaculata. The sequence goes on along the minus strand of CM019709.1, from coordinate 2,018,836 downwards.
GGCTTGTTCTGGGGCTAGAAAGGGAAAGCCAGCCAAGTATAGATACAGTTTCTTGGCTTGTTCTGGAGCTAGAGAGGGAAAGCCAGCCAGGTATAGATACAGTTTCTTGGCTTGTTCTGGGACTAGAGAAGGAAAGCCAGCCAGGTATAGATACGGTTACTTGGCTTGTTCTGGGACTAGAGAAGGAAAGCCAGCCAGTATAGATACAGTTTCTTGGCTTGTTCTGGGGCTAGAGAGGAAAGCCAGCCAGTATAGATACAGTTTCTTGGCTTGTTCTGGGGCTAGAGAAGGAAAGCCAGCCAGGTATAGATACAGTTTCTTGGCTTGTTCTGGGACTAGAGAGGGAAAGCCAGCCAAGTATAGATACGGTTACTTGGCTTGTTCTGGGGCTAGAAGGGAAAGCCAGCCAAGTATAGATACAGTTTCTTGGCTTGTTCTGGGGCAAGAGAGGGAAAGCCAGCCAGTATAGATACAGTTTCTTGGCTTGTTCTGGGACTAGAGAGGGAAAGCCAGCCAGTATAGATATGGGTAGTTGGCTTGTTCTGGAGCTAGAGAGGGAAAACCAGCCAGGTATAGATACGGTTACTTGGCTTGTTCTGGGGCTAGAGGGAAAGCCAGCCAAGTATAGATACAGTTTCTTGGCTTGTTCTGGGGCTAGAGAAGGAAAGCCAGCCAGTATAGATACAGTTTCTTGGCTTGTTCTGGGGCTAGAGAAGGAAAGCCAGCCAGTATAGATACAGTTTCTTGGCTTGTTCTGGGGCTAGAAAGGGAAAGCCAGCCAGTATAGATATGGGTAGTTGGCTTGTTCTGGGGCTAGAGAGGGAAAGCCAGCCAAGTATAGATACGGTTACTTGGCTTGTTCTGGGGCTAGAAAGGGAAAGCCAGCCAGGTATAGATACAGTTTCTTGGCTTGTTCTGGGGCAAGAGAGGGAAAGCCAGCCAGGTATAGATACGGTTACTTGGCTTGTTCTGGGGCAAGAGAGGGAAAGCCAGCCAGTATAGATACAGTTTCTTGGCTTGTTCTGGGGCTAGAGGGAAAGCCAGCCAAGTATAGATACAGTTTCTTGGCTTGTTCTGGGGCTAGAAAGGGAAAGCCAGCCAGTATAGATACAGTTTCTTGGCTTGTTCTGGGGCTAGAGGGAAAGCCAGCCAGTATAGATACAGTTTCTTGGCTTGTTCTGGGGCTAGAGGGAAAGCCAGCCAAGTATAGATACAGTTTCTTGGCTTGTTCTGGGGCTAGAGAGGGAAAGCCAGCCAAGTATAGATACAGTTTCTTGGCTTGTTCTGGGGCTAGAGAGGGAAAGCCAGCCAAGTATAGATACGGTTACTTGGCTTGTTCTGGGGCTAGAGAGGAAAGCCAGCCAGTATAGATACAGTTTCTTGGCTTGTTCTGGGGCTAGAGGGAAAGCCAGCCAGTATAGATACAGTTTCTTGGCTTGTTCTGGGGCTAGAAGGGAAAGCCAGCCAAGTATAGATATGGGTAGTTGGCTTGTTCTGGGGCTAGAGAAGGAAAGCCAGCCAGGTATAGATACAGTTTCTTGGCTTGTTCTGGGGCTAGAGAGGGAAAGCATGATGCTGACCACATCAGCCCTATTGTGCTGACAGGACAAGGAAGAATATGGGCATTAATACTTCCCGGGCCAAATACGAGGAAATCCGTATTTCCAGTTTCCGTGCGTTGTTGGCCGAAAGGTGGATTTGCCGTATTCAATGGTCGTCTTATTTAAACTGTTTCTAGTGTGTTATTTAAAATAATTTTTGGTTGTCTGTATTTTTACTGCAAAGTTAGTATAATAAAATATTGTTTTTAATCTTCGTAACTTTAAAAAAAGTAGAAATCTCGCGGCTTTAGCTGTCGGAAACACATGTTTACGAGATCTTGCCAAGTCGACATTTTGTGAAAATGGCGGAGCACGTTACGTCCGATAATACTGCGAATTTACAATGAATTATGCCCTGAATGTTTTGTCAGACTACCCTAGTGATGAATAAAAATCACTGTTTAATGATTCTAGTAATGAAATTGATGTGTTTCAAAGTGATTTCTGTGACGGCGATCGGATTAAAAATACGATAACTAGGCACAGTGTTGCTGTGTCAGAAGTGAAAAATCAAGTGACAGTGTTATTGTGATTCAGTGTCAGGATATGATGCTTCAACAGTAAGTATTTCATATTTTTTATGTGATATAGTTAGCAGTGATATAGGTGTGTGGAGTAACATTGATTCTACACCAGTTCTTGAAAAATTTATAGGAAATTCTGGTGTTTCAGTGAATGTAAACAAACCAGACAGCATGAAGGAAATTTTCAGTACAGTGTTTGGCAATGATTTTTTTAAAACTGTTACCTCATCATGAAAATTTATACTGTGCACAGACACAACATATGAACAAACTACTGCCTTTTTGTCTGAAAATATAACACATTCAGACATGAACAAATTCTTTGGATTGATCATTTTGATGGGCCAGACTGGGAAGCCACACAGGAAAGATTACTGGACAACAGACCCTCTTCTGGAAACACCAATATTTTCAAAAACAATGAGCAGAGGTCAATTTGAGCATCTTCTGACACTTCTGCATTTCTCTGACAACTCTCAGACATTTCCAGAAACAAGTAGAATTGGCAAAATAAAACCTCTGCTGGATTATTTTTTGATGAAGGAAAGACGAAAGACTTGTTCGCATGATATCAACAGTGCACAACAGTGATTGTCTGGAATAGTAAAGAATCATGTTCTGGTGAATTCTGAGGATGAAGGCACTAAAAAGGATCATCTAGGAAGTGCAGAGTGTGCTTGGTCAATGAGAAAAAAGAGTGAAACAAAATTTTTTTTGTCAAAGTTGTCAAGTTTCATGGCAATCAGATAATTGTTTCACAAGATATCACACACTCAAGAAGTACTTGAGGGTCTTGGGAGTCTGTCTACCAACCTGGATTAATTTATCTCAGTGGTGAGTAGAGATATGCATGTTTTTCTAAGTCCACTCAAAAAAGTTCATTTTTCGGAAAAATGGCTGGGAGCTTGGGGGTTTTTCAGGGTAAATAACTGTGGCCCACAGAGTGTTAATACAGACCACCAGCTACCAAGACCCCAGCAGACAGTCCTGTTTGACTGTACTGCTGGATCACCTTGCCTTACTGAAAGTATCATATGAAGGAATGAAAACCTGACTCCAGGATGAATACTCCAAGAACAACAGCCCAGTAATATTTGTGGCTGGCATTACCATATTTTACCAACAGCTCTTGTATCATAAACAGTGGGTGTCATGTCCTTGTTTGTGTTGAAAGCTTCAGTGTCTGCTGCCCTATATGAGGATGTTAACACTTTGTTGACCACAGTTATTTACCCTGAAAAACCCCCAGTTCCCAGCCATTTTTCTGAAAAATGAACATTTTTGAGTGAACTTAGAAAAACATGCATATCTCTACTCACCCTTTAGGGAATGTAATCCAACTTGGTAGACAGACTCCCAAGACCCTCTAGTACTTCTTGAGGGTGTGATATCTTGTGAAACAACTATCTGAATGCAGTGGAACTTGACAACTTTGACCACTTTGACAAAAAAAAATTTGTTTCACTCTTTTTCTCATTGACCAAGCACACTCTGCACTTGCTAGATGATGCTTTTTTAGTGCCTTCATCCTCAGGATTCACCAGAACATGATTATTTACTATTCCAGACAATCGCTGTTGTGCATTGTTGATATCGTGCGAACAAATCTTTCGTCTTTCCTTCATCAGTCGAAAGCTGCTGCTTCGGTTTATACAACTCTTGAAATTTAGGCAAAAAATAATCCAGCAGAGGTTTTATTTTACTAATTCTACTTGTTTCTGGAAATGTTTGAGAGTTGTTAGAGAAATGCAGAAGTGTCAGAAGATGCTCAAATTTAGCTCTGCTCATTGTTTTTGAAAATATTGGTGTTTCCAGAAGAGGGTCTGTTGTTCAGTGTGGCTTCCTAGTCTGGCCCATCAAAATGATCAATCCAAAGAATTTGTTAATGTCTGAATGTGTTATATTTTCAGACAAAAAGGCAGTAGTTTGTTCATATGTTGTGTCTGTGCACAGTATAAATTTTCATGATGAGGTAACAGTTTTAAAAAAATCATTGCCAAACACTGTACTGAAAATTTCCTCCATGCTGTCTTGTTTGTTTACATTCACTGAAACACCAGAATTTCCTATAAATTTTTCAAGAACTGGTGTAGAATCAATGTTACTCCACACACCTATATCACTGCTAACTATATCACATAAAAAATATGAAATACTTACTGTTGAAAAATCATATCCTGACTTCGAATCACAATCACACTATCTCTGGAATTTTCACTTCTGACACAGCAACACTGTGCCTAGTTATCGTATTTTTAATCAGATCGCCGTCACAGAAATCACTTTGAAACACATCAATTTCATTACTAGAATAATTAAACATTGATTTTTATTCATTACTAGGGTAGTCTGACAAAAGATTCTGGGCATAATTCATTGTACTGTCACAGTAACATCGAGCGTAACGTGCTCCGCCATTTTCACAAAATGTCGACTTGGCGAAATCTCGTAAACACGTGTTTCCGACAGCTAAACCCGCGAGATTTCTATTTTTTTTAAGTTACGAAGATTAAAAACAATATTTTATTATATTAACTTTGCAGTAAAAATACAAACAGCCAAAAATTACTTTAAATAACACGCTAGAAACAGTTTAAATAAGACGACCATCGAATACGGCAAATCCGCCTTTCGGTCAACAACGCACGGAAACCAGAAATACGGATTTTCCCGTATTTGGTCAACAAAGGGTTACTGTGCTGGTATCACAGCATTGTTTTATCAGGGCTAGGGAACTGGAGCCATTCCCCCTCTCCATTGTTGCTCTGAGTAACAGGCTCAACATGCTTAACAAGCCAGGTTTAGATTCACTTGTGGTCTACAGGCAGGTCACAGTAATCCACTCTCAGATGAATACAGTGCTTTGTTGTAGCAGCTTCACTGCATCTTAGACCATCCTGATCAAAGTTCCAGGGAGATTAGAACAACTTTAACAAGATTTGGTCAGTGTCTGAACAGTCTAACATTCATGGGCTGTTGCTCGTGGAGTATTCGTCCTGGATTCAGGCTTGCATTCCTTTGTGGGGATTCATTTGTGTAGGATACTCAAGATGATCCAGTAGTGGGATCAGAGAGGGTGATCTGCTGGGATCTTGGTGGTCAAGATGATCCAGTAGTAAGGTCAGACAGGATGGTCTGCTGGGGTCTTGGTAGTCAAGATGATCCAATAGTAGGATCAGAGAAGGTGATCTGCTGGGGTCTTGGTGGTCAAGATGATCCAATAGTAAGGTCAGGCAGGATGGTCTGCTGAGGTCTTGGTGGTCAAGATGATCCAGTGGTAAGGTCAGACAGGATGGTCTGCTGGGGTCTTGGTGGTCAAGATGATCCAGTTCTTCTTCTTCTTCTTCTGTGTTCAAGGTTGTTGGTCACATCAGATCCTGATCCCTGACAACATGGCAAAGCCTGCAGTCCTCTCCAGATCCTGATAGGAGCCCCCAAAGCTTGTGTCCACTGGCCATGTCTCATGCCTCAGGTCTGCATGGTTTGGGCACTCTTGAAGGAGATCCAGTAGTAAGGTCAGACAGGATAGTCTGCTGGGATCTTGGTGGTCAAGATGATCCAGTAGTAAGGTCAGACAGGATAGTCTGCTGGGGTCTTGGTGGTCAAGATGATCCAGTAGTAAGGTCAGGTGGGATGGTCTACTGGGGTCTTGGTGGTCAAGATGATCCAGTAGTAAGGTCAGGTGGGATGGTCTGCTGGGGTCTTGTTAGCTGGTGGACCACTTCATGTTCATTGTTGATATTCAGAAGCTGCTATTGTTAGAGAGAAAAGTTATTGTTCTTATCTTCTTGGAACTACGGACACTTGCTCTTTGTAGGTGAATGCTGTGATGATGCAAAGTAAAGGCTTTGTGCTGGATGGGGAGTGGATTATAAGAAGATTCAAAGTGAAACCCAAGAAACATGCCATTCAGCAATCTCCACTACTGTAAGGAACCACAGAGGGTCTTGTCCCTCTTAGCCAGGCTGAAGGAAGACGTTAGCCTGTAAACAGAGGAAGTAGGAGTGTGATCATGACCAGCTTTGATTTGCAGGGTCCGATAACTCCCATCACTCCATCACAGCTGTCTTTGTTCCCTTTGAAAAGGATAACATTACATTTGTTAATATTGTTGTTCAGTGATCTTGGATCTGCAGGCAGGAGGTTCTTTGCAGCTGATGCAGTGAAGATACTGAAGCATAAGCATGTCGAATGGGGGTGGATGGGTTGCAGCAGCTATTTTTTTCAACCCAGAATGAAGTTAGGAAGCAGAGAAGGCTGCATTGCCATTTTAGCAGACACTGCCAGCATTGAAATGATAGTGATCTTTGCCCTGTTATCCTGGCTGAGCCTGTTACTCAGGCCCTGTTAGCCAGGCTAAGCCTGTCACTTGTGGTGCCAACAGAAAGCTGAGATAGGACTTTGGTTGGCTGTGGATCGCTTAACTTCTGTTTTACACTGCGTGTTCACTGCCTATATTTGTACATAGTGGTTTTTTTTATTTTTGGCTTCTTGCTGTTCTTAATAATTCATTTACATAATTTATTGATATCATTGTTTGGTTGATTTCTATTCAGTATGCACCACCAGAAACCTTCGAGGACCTATATCAACAGATGTCATCATCGCCTGCTCGGAATTATTTCATCGCCGTTTTATTTACTGCAGTGGGGATAATCTTCATCATTGGTCTCACTTGCGGCCGCGTCACAAAGAGGATCAGGGCAGAAATTAAAAACAAATAGATCAATTTTTGACTCGGTAGTGTGAGAGTAGATTATTTTCTAACTGATGTGATATATGATATGCTTTTTGGTTGTGTGTGAGTGTGTTGAAGAAGATCATCTATGACCAAATACTGTTATGTGACATATGGTTAAAAAAGTGGTTGCAGATTGAAGAAATACATGGACATATTTTTAGTGCATGATGTGAGCAGTATAAACTGTTAATGAGTCCACTGAGTGTTGTTGCCATACAGGGTTTCCCAAAAGTTTTCATGCATTTTAAATGGTTACTTTATTATTTATAAACAACGTTCAAACATTGAAGTATTGATTGAGAGAAACAAATTTATTGATTTCTTTTCTTTTTTTGTTTTAAATTGTTGTTATACTTTACAGAGATTACAGAACACCTGAAAAGGACCTTATAAGCAAGGGAAAAAAAGAGTGAAAATTCGTGAACTGAAAATATGAAAAGTCAGGTTGTAGTCAAGGTTTTGGGGTTGTTTTTTTTTTTTTTAAATGTTCATTGGCTCATAACAAATGATATTCCATCAAGCAAAGTCAACTCATTAGTTTGGCACCACTAGGATCTAGGTTTGTCGTGAATTGAGTAGAGGTCCCATAAACTTTTTTTATCAAATTGTTTCAGAAATTTCTATAATGAGACTTCTTATTTTAGGAAGAGAATTTTCTTCACAAAAAACTTCATTTCTGCCAGCCATCGTTTCATCTGGTTTTTAGTCATAGAATCTGAGAAGAAAATAATTCACGGAATGTGGCTGTTATTTTCATCATAAATAACGATATTAGAGCAAGCAGCTGTTTGCTGTCTGTGGGGGTGGACAGGCATGGCTAGCTTATCGTGACTGATTCTACATGGGCAGCTCCAAAATCAACCTTCATTTGGCTGGTGGAAATAAACTGGTTGACATAGTGACATAGCGCATTTCCTGTAGCAATGAATAAAGCTTATCTTATTAAATGCAAACCCACAGTCCATTTTGTTCAGTCATGTACAAGTAACAGCTGAGTAAACTTGGTCCCTCTAATTGGCATTCTTGCCAGCAGTGAGGTCTGTGAGATCATTTGTTTTCTGCAGCTAGAAGGACATCATGCCACAGAGATTTGTTATCATGTGTGTTGTGTGAAGGGTGATATGGTTATGATATTTATGAGGGATTAGTGCAAGAAATTCAGGGATGGGTATACAGATGGAATTTCATGATTTCAAATCTTTCTGATGAATTTCCTGAAATTCTGAGGACAGGTCTGTTTTTGAATTGTCACAGGGATATTGGATTATCAACCAGGAGCTCATGGGTGGTGCCTTTCGTTGATGAGGGAGTCGCAGAAATTGGTACCCCGGCGGTGCCTTTCGTTGATGAGGGAGTCACAGAAATGGGTACCCCGGTGGTGCCTTTCGTTGATGAGGGAGTCGCAGAAATGGGTACCCCGGCGGTGCCTTTCGTTGATGAGGGAGTCGCAGAAATGGGTACCCCGGCGGTGCCTTTCGTTGATAAGGGAGTCGCAGAAATTGGTACCCCGGCGGTGCCTTTCGTTGATGAGGGAGTCGCAGAAATGGGTACCCTGGCGGTGCCTTTCGTTGATGAGGGAGTCGCAGAAATGGGTACTCCGGCGGTGCCTTTCATTGATGAGGGAGTCACAGAAATGGGTACCCTGGCGGTGCCTTTCGTTGATGAGGGAGTCGCAGAAATGGGTACCCCGGTGGAGTCTTTCGTTGATGAGGGAGTTGCAGAAATAGGTACCCCGGTGGTGCTTTTTGTTGATGAGGGAGTTACAGAAACTGGTGCCATGAAATAATAAATGCCTGAGTTTGAGTGCTGATTGTGAAAAGGTAATGCAGTTGTGTACATAAATTTTGATGATTTTTTTCACTTTAACCAGGCAGTTGGAGGTTGATTTTGAAATAGTTCTCGTGGTAATAAATTTTTTTAAAAGTCAGTTATTAAAATTTGAAATATCGTTTATTGGATATTTATATCTTTTATACAACTTAAGTTTAAAAATGAAAAACTGCATAAACTTTTTTTTACAAGTCCTGTATTCGTGGTGTATTGGATGCCTGTTTGAAAGACCAATGATTAATATGTCTTTTTTAAAAAAATTTTTTTCAGCTCACATTGAAGCAATCTCCGTAATCAGTTCTGTTTCTGAATTATTATTTTTTTAAAAATTAAGTTAACACATTCTTGGGGGGGGGGTGTCCAAGATAAGGTCTGCCTCACACAACAAAATCAGGGGTTTCAACACTACACAGCAGTGTTTCATAATATAAAGAAGTTGACGAGTTAACAATACAAACACATTTGACTGATGCAGATATAATGCCACTTTTTTTTTTTTTCAAAGACTGAAACTGCTGGTAGATGAGATGGTAGATAGACATGTATTATTTACAGTTTTAAAAGCTGTTCTTCAGGTTGTGAGACATTTCATCAGATCATGTCAGACCATTTTTTTTGTTGTTGTTTTTTTTTTTTTTTTGAGGATTCAAACTCCAGCTTCAGTTGTACAGGCCTAATCATGATTGGTATTATCTACTTCATGCCATGTAGTATTTTGATAGAGATACAGTTATATGTGCTAGCTTCTTCATTATATATGGTTTTGATAGTGATGTGGGTGGTGCAGTAGTACAGTCAATAGTGTGTTGTCTTGTCATGCAGGGGCATTGGATTGAAATCTTGTTACTGACCATGTTCTAGTTGCTCAGATGGAAAAATGAGCTTCTGATGCATTAGTATTGGGGTTTCTGCCAGTAAACACATAGAATATCTAACTGCAGATCAGGGCAAACTAGAGTACACACAGCAGTCCGAACGTGAGCAGAAAACACAAAACAGTCATGTGAAAATCAGTCCTAGAAATATCAAGGACTTTGCATGAGTTTACAGTGGATGATCCCAAGAAAATAGATAATTGTATACAGAAGATGTATAGGCTGTGTAAGGTTGCTTTTAAATGCTGGTGGAGTTGTCTTCAAGGGCTGGTAGAGTTTCTTTCAAGCGCTGGCAGAGTTGCCTTCAAGGGCTGGTATAGTTACCTTCAAGGGCTAGCTGTTTTGCCTTCAAGGACTGGTAGAGTTACCTTCAAGGACTGGTAGAGTTACCTTCAAGGCCTGGTAGAGTTCAAGTGTTGGTTCAGACATGGTGAACACTAGACAAGGGACTCGAATTGTTAAATTCAGAATTGGTTGACTTGCCTGTGTGACTCAAATACTTGAAAATGTAGTAATGAAACGTTGACTTTGTAAATCAGTGGTGTACAGCTTGTAGTTTCTTAGTTATAGTCTTTCTCTCTTAAATGGGTTGAGAAATTGATAATATGTAGCCTCTTGGCTGTTGCAGGCAGCATTAAAAACATAAAATTAATCTCATTTTGTTAATTTTAAAGTTTCAGTGAACTTACAGATGTGTACATTTTCTTGCTTTGTTTTCTGTTTTTTCCCCTCCTTGTTTTAAATATTTTTTTCATTAGTGTGAACCTAGGGTTCATCACCAAACCTGGATAAGAATCATATTTGGTGGTTTGGTTTCTTCTGTTCTTTAAAAAAACAAACCAAAAAGCAGTTTTTTTGGGGGGTTTTATATTAATGTTTTATTTCAGCTTGTGTGATTGTAGGTGGATAGTGGGAGGCAGTTATTTGACAGTGTGATATTTATGACACTAGTTTGACCTGCAGATTCTTAGAAATACACACAAATTATATTCTGAGAATTTTTTTTTTTTTAAAAATAAGAGACAGGCCAAGATGAAGATAAACTTGAACCAGTTTCAGGGATTGTGTTTCAGTATTAACCCAACACAACAACAGTCAAGAACAAAAGAACAGTATTTGTTTTTAAACAACACAGCCACCATGATTTATCAGGAAATGATGTTATGCCTATTTTTAGCATTACAGCAGTTTGAAACTCCCATTTGTACAGCTGTTAATTTATAGAGCCAAAGGTAGGGTAAAAGTTGGCAGAACTGCTGGCTGGAATTACTTGTCCCAGAACAGTTCTTCATTGTTTGTAAGTGTCGGTTGTTCTCAACTTGTACTTAAAAATCTTTCCTTTCAAAGTGGTTCTTGTGTCTCTACGAATTTCAAGTGACAAAAGTTATTTTGGTGATGCGATGCTCATATGACAATGACCATAGATTTCTTTTCATGCACGAGAACTGAAATGTTTAGAAAATAATATGAACGGGAGATTTGTGTGTGTGTGTGTGTGTGTGTTTTTTTTTATAATAAAATGTTAACATTTTCATGTGTTGAATGATGAATTTGCTGTTTGAATTTTGTTACTGAAGCATTTGAATTTTGTTAATGAAGTGTTTGAATTCTGTTATGGAAGTGTTTGAATTTTGTTACTGAAGCAAGATGAAACTGTTTGGAGATTTTTCACGTACCTTCCTTTTCACTTCCTCCCCCAACCCCACCAAATCCCTTTTTTAAGAAAAAGAAAGCTATTTCTATTGCATTAATGCAAAAAAAGTTATGGACCAAAACTTTATATATGTGTCTGTATATGCATACACACGTAATACTGTATGTGCATGCACACTTAATATAGATTTGATTTATAGTATTTGTGTGCTCTGGGCAGGTTTATCACATATTTAACTTAAATTCATATCTGGTTCATGTGAAAAGTATGTGATAGTGTGAGTTTGAATGTTTTTTTTTTATATGTGTATAATTATAAAGACATAACCATATATAATCACACAGTTTTTTGTTCTTACATGACAAAAGTTTAATGGGGAGTATGTTCATCTTTGTAAATCTGTATGTTAATCCATTCTTCTGAAATTGTACATTTCAAACATGAAGAGAAGGACCAGAAAGAATGCTGAATCTTCATAACTATAGATGAAAATAACAATGTTTCATATGTGTACTTTACGCTTGTTTGGCACATCCGCAGTCCATAAAACATGCTTTTTTTTACTATATTTTCTTCTGGAAAAGTTAATGTCACATGATTGGCACAAATGCGGGCATATATGATTTTTGTCTTTCATTGAATATGCAGCCAGACAAGAGTTGCCTATTAGGCAGATGTTGCTAAAAAAAACCTATAGATTAGAAAAACTCTGGACACCACCATAGCAACAGAGCTGTGAATTTAATGTGACTATAAATTAGAAAGCTGAGTTCATTCATGTCTAGGAAAAGGAGTTGAACATCCATTTTCACTTACTGTATAGTAATATTGAGGGTCTGTACTTTCATGATAAAATATTCATTTGTTTTTTCTGAAGATGTATGCAGAGGTAGCTGGAGGTTATATTTGCATTGAGAGAAATGATTAAATAGGATATTTGTTTAAAAGAAAAAAAAAGTTTCTTGCTAAGTATATTTTATGTTCATTGTTTGGCCTGCATTGTCATGACTACCTGGCCATCAAGAGTTTTCTCTTTGTTTATTACTCCTCGCTTGAAATTTGCCAGCTTCTTCTTCTTCTTCTTCTGTGTTTAGTTTCATATGCTCACCATTCTAAACAGGTAGCTGTGTTGTCTTCATGAATCCCACTGTCAGCAGGAGGTGTTCACAGGTGGCCCAGAGTTTCTTCTCCATACTTTTCTCTCAGGGGCATACTTGGGCTCTGTGGTCCCTGTATGTAGTGCAAAATGTGCCAGTTTGACATAACTTATCAGCTTCACTTTATTAGACAAATTTGTCAGTTTTTGGCCATTCATAATTCAGTTCTGAATATTGTAAAACACAGGAGAAAGCCTGTAAGATCTTGTAGACTGGATGTATGTTTGCCAAACATTGTTAGAATTAAAATGTTGTGAAATAAGTTCTTGTGGGCTCATAATTAGCATATGCCTGTGAGACCTGGACACTTAACAAAACAGCTGAGAAACACATAACTGCCTTTGAATGTAAGTGCTACAGGAGAGTTCTTCAGATATCATGGACACAAAAAAGAACAAATATATCCATACTACAAGAACTTAATATTGAAGATGGCTGGCTAGCAGAGAGGATTAAAGAGAGAAAACTTAAATATTTTGGACACATTAAACGTCATGATAATTTAGAGACTAAGTCTGACTGACTTGCAGCTATGAGCCCAATTATGACTGACTGACTGGGCTCATAATTGCAAGTCAGTCAGTCAGTCATTTGCATGACCCTTGCAGAACTTTGCCTCCCTAACAGCTCTTCTGTAAGCCTCTCTGTTGTAAGCAAGATGCCCTGCTACTTGTGCATCCATTTGCAGCCATCTTCGCCCTGGTCTTCCTCTCTTTCTTTTTCCCATTATGTACCCTTCCAAGACGGTCTTCTCTAGATTATCATGACATTTAATGTTCCAAAATATTTAAGTTTTCTCTTTTTAATCTTCTTTACTAGCCAGCCTTCTTCAATATTAAGTTCTTGTAGTATGGATATATTTGTTCTTTTTTGTGTCCATGATATTTGAAGGACTCTTCTGTAGCATTTACATTCAAAGGCATTTATATGTTTCTCAGCTGTTTTGTTAAGTGTCCAGGTCTCACAGGCATATGTTGCAATGGGAAAGATGCATGCCCTTAAAAATCTTATTATAATTGCAAGTACTGTTATAAATATTCTGCTCGTTATTTGAAGTGCTATATTTGGCCCCATTGGTATTGTGTTTTATTTTTGTACATTTTAACAAATATCATTATATTCTTGCATATATTTTATTTTCATCTGCTCCCATAAACTACTCCACATGCATGGACGGACAGTTGTACCTTTTCTGAGTGGTGTTTATATTGATCACAGCTATAAATATATCATATGTAAACTCCTGTTTTCTTCACCTGTGTTGTGGTCAGATGTAGTGTGGTGCAAAGGGTAAATATCAAAGGAGTGACAAAGCAAACGAGTAAAAGATCTGTTTATCAAAAAATAAAATAAAGGTTAAAAAATCAAATAAATGGTTCTGTTTAGTGAACTGTTCGGCCTTCTTGTATGAACTCCTTTATTACTGTGAGCATGATTGTGAACCCTAAATGTAATCCATAGAAAATGCTGAGTATTTTTGATGTAGGCAAACGGATTAAATGAATTATTTCTATAATTATCAGATCTTTAGATTAACAAAAGGTGTGTCACTCCGTTAGGACAGAGTTTGTGTCACCCCATTGAAGTTCCACGTCCAGTTTTTCTATCCTTTTATGTTACTCGTTTGTGTCGCTGCCGGGGGCAAAGTTATGTTTCCCATCTGTGAACAGACTGTGCTGTTTTTTTTTTTAATGCGCGCATTGACACTTTGGGGGTTGGGGGGGGGGCCACCATTTTGCTACATTATTATTTTTCCTTTTTTAAAAAATATTTTCATCTATTTTTCATGTTCTGTGTGAACCAAAAAAAAAAAAAAAGAGAGAGAACAATTATGAAATATTTTAAGTCCGTGATGGGAATAACATGAAATTATTTTTATTCGAACAATAAACCAGGGTGTCATATGATATCACATATTACTGGGATTCATTGTTTAAAACATAATGTAGTGTATGTAAACCATTATTTTATTAATACACAGTATATACATCTTACGTTTAAAAGAAAAAAAAAAACCAGTGGACTGTAAGATGTCTCTATACTTTTTTTTGTAAACCAGATTCAGAGTAGGGGAGGTAGAGAGAAGTTCAATATTCAGATGATTAATTTGTGGTTATGTTTTAATTTTTCTTGTCATGTCAAAATGTGAGATTTTTTAATAAATTCTTTCACTAGCTGTAGATATTATAAATTTATAGATCCTCTCACTAGATCTAGGCATTATAAATTTGTAGATCCTCTCACTAGATCTAGGTATTATAAATTTATAGATCCTCTCACTAGATCTAGGCATTATAAATTTGTAGATCCTCTCACTAGATCTAGGTATTATAAATTTATAGATCCTCTCACTAGATCTAGGCATTATAAATTTGTAGATCCTTTCACTAGATCTGGGCATTATAAATTTGTAGATCCTCTCACTAGATCTAGGCATTATAAATTTATGGATCCTCTGACTGGATCTAGATATTATAAATTTATAGATCCTCCCATTAAATCTAAATATAAATTTATAGATCCTCTCACTAAATCTGGATATTGTGAATTTATAGATCCTCTCACTTAATCTAGGCATTATAAATTTATAGATCCTCTCAGTATCTGTAGGTAGTAAATGTTGATAGAAGCTTTCAAGAACTATAGGCATTGTGTTAATTTTCACAGTGTTTCTCAACGTAAGTACACTTTAGTGAAACATTACTGAAGATTTTCAAACTGGTAGAACATTGATCTGTTTTTATTATCATCTCTTTAAGTTCATTTTGTACATATTCATGTGTTATGTGTTCTGTAACAATGGTTCCCAAAATGTGGTCATAGACCAAGTGTAGATTATGCAGAATGCGAGAAATATGAGAAGATTTTGAATCTTTACTAAGGTGGGGTTTATAAGAAGCATGATAGACATAAATACTTTGAGGTATCCCAACTTGCTTAGGACAGGATTGGCTGGGGAACCTTTGTTGATGCCTTGTGCTCCACTGGGAGTACAGAGGACTGAAGATAAAGTTGTGGGTGGGGATTGGTAAGTTATCGTTGGCTTTATGTGTCTGCCAGCTGCAGGTTTGGGATCCACTGGTCTGTAAAGGTGGGGAATGGTATTTTTTTTTCTTTTTTTTTGGTTTACATATGTGGGTGTTTATGTTAAACCGGCGGACAAATGGGTATTTATATTCATAACTTTGTAGATAAATGGCTCACAATATGGAGCGATTCAGAGCACCTCTTGTGTGATAAATGGTTTCCTTTTTCATAGAACTTTAAATTTTATTCAAACCACGTGTACTTTTTTTTATCTTCTCTGCTCACGATGAACTTGTGTTGTGTTTTGCTAAATTAATCTGCTTTGTATAAAATTTGACACAGCTTGGTTTTTTTTAAATTTGTTTGTTTGTTTGTTTGTTGGGGAGGTGTTAACTCTTTCGTTTCGGAATTAATTTCCATCCTGTGCCAGATTTTGATGTGAAGTTTGGTAGACAGAAACTGGAAGCAAGTTAACTCTGCAGTTTAAAAATAGGAGATGGGTTAGAAATGTGCTGCTTTTTATATAGATTTTGCCTAAATATCACTTTGAGCATTAATTCGCATAAGTGTGAATGATCTACCAACACTCCCAGTGCTGTCTTGTCAAGGGAAGCAACCTTTTTTTTTAAACAACAAACAGATGAGCGTAGAACTAAATGTGAACCATTTTAAGGTGGTTGAAATGTTCACAGAATTGTTCAGGTTGAAGAGAAAGGAGTTATTTTATTGTGTTCTTTAATAACAGACTAGAAGCTGTCTTTATTATTTTGCTGTGTTGAAAGTTTGAATAAAAAATCTAATGGTTTTAAGCAGTGGTTCTCAGTTTTTCACCATATTCTGTGACATCCAGTAAAGTGTGATGTCCTGTAGAGCAGTTGTTCCCATTTAACAAAAGTCCACTGATCACCAGTTGGGAACCACTGGTGTAGAGTATGTCGTAGAGTCTGTAGAAGTGTGCTTTGTAGTAAGGTCAGTATTCCCACAGTTTTGAGTCTGTCATTTGTGGTCTGAAATCTCTTCTCTCCCCTGGGGAAGCGGCAGCCATGTTGACTTCAGAGTGGCGTAAGTGTTCAGAAGAATGATCCTAACTGGCATAGGGAAACCTACATTAGATGTTGGTATTAAATATGTCGGTTTGCAGATATGTGTTTCAGTATATCACAGACTGCATACATAGGAGCTCCATGAATTTTTTAAAAAAAATCAGATCACTTTATGGGTGTATGAGTTTTTATTTGTTTTATTGGTTTTACAGATTCCTGTTAGTTTTTTCTGATATGTAGCACATTTTGTCATGGATTATAACATTGTAGGTGAGAGGAATATATTATTACATTCTCATTTCCAGACCATGTTTTTTTTTCTTTTGTGAGCTAGTTATGTGTTTGTGTGGTTTACTAATCGTGAGTTTGCATGCAATGTGTGTGTGCGTGTGTGTCACTCTTGTGTGTGAATCTGTGTGCTTGGTAAAATGCCCCTGTCCATGCCATTGAGGCATGTCTGGGAGTACGGTGTTTGGCCCATATTTCCATGACCTTCAGCACACGAAAGTGTGATGTGGTCAGTGTCACATCTGGCACCATTTACCTTCCCAGATGTTTTTTTTTCTGGTATCTATACTACAAGAATTTAATATTGAAGAAGGCTGGCCAGTAAGAAAGAGAAAACTTAAATATTTTGGACATATTAAAAGTCATGAAAATTTAGAGAAGACAGCCTTGGAAGGGTACATAATGGGAAAATAAGAAAAAGAGGAAGACTAAGGCGAAAATGGCTGCAAGACATCGTTGGTGGTCTGTGAATGGATGCATCAGCAGTAGGACATCTTGCTTACAATCAAGAGGCCTACAGGAGAGCTGTTAGGAAGGCAAAGTTCCGCAAGGGACATGCAGATGACTGACAGACTGGTATCCATTTTTAGAGGCTGGGTGAACCTTGGGGCCTTTTTTTTTTTTTGATGGGTGGGTGTATGTGGTGGTGGCGGCGGCAACAGAAAAAAGTCCCGACTGCTGGAACTTGGCCCTGGTTCACCCCCTACCCCAATATTAGTAGACCGAGTGCCTAAACAGTCAGTGTGTACTACTCGTATATAACGGGGGTACAACAATTATTAATAGAACCGAGTATGAGAGAAGTTTCTTGATTAAATGATGCAATTCTGTATCATTTTATTTTTAAAAAAATATGAAGCTAAGAAACGCTGTATTGAGAATATCCATCTTTCTGTATGAAGTGAGTCCTGGACAGTGAACAAATCAACGCCAGGACACTCCAGGCAATGTGGTTTCTGTGAAGGATGTTAAGAGCGTCACGGACAGCTAAGGTGACATATAAGAAGAAAGACAATCAGAAATACAAACATTATGCTTGCTCTTATCAGACGGTGATTAAGAGGGTTATTTAAATATGAAATACTGATTTCAACATTCTTTAAATCCAGTTTCGTCAAATCATGGGGGGGGGGGGCTAGATTTCTAATTGTATGGTGGTGTGTATATAAATTTAGGATAAACTAGCAAACATACTCTTGGGTGGATGAGACAGAGCATATACGGGGCTGTCCTGAATGCAATGAGGTCGGAGTCTGATTTGAACCTTTGAATAAATGGTTCAGCTCTCGCTTCCAATATCTTCCTTTTCCTCTTGTCTTGTCGTCGTGCTGTGTGTATATTGTCGAGTGCTGCTTTTACTCTTCAGTGCTTCATTCTTGTAATGCACAGTAAAAGAGAAAAGGCAGATATGTGCTGAAGGATTCACGAATTGCTCACTTCCACGATGGCAAAAGAAATCTAGAATAATAAACCTGCCAAAGATGTACCGATTTCAAGGGTTAAAGGTGTCAGTTGTGAACCAGCGATATTGTACACTGTTAGAAGTGATCTGCTGCCTAGTCAGCTGACCAAAAACTGCCGAGTAACGTTGCCATCAGCCCGAACTCCGTAGCTAGCGGCGACATTCCTCTTCCTTCCCAGACCAGTAACCCTGGTACCCGGGAGTTTTTTTTTTTTTTTTGCGAGCCAGTTTGACCACCACAGTGTGTTTTAAAAAAATGAGGAAACTTTTGCTGTAAAGACATGAGAGCTCATTTGACAACATTTTAAGCACCGTCCCCTTCGAAGTAACCCCATGTACACCGTTCCCAACGTTTCTCCCATTGTTAAAAATCTTCCCAGAAGGCACTTTCTGTGATGGCGCGCGGTTCTCATATCACACTTTCCTGAATCTCCTCTAAGGTCTGAAATCGACGACCTTCCAAAGTAGTTTTTAAGTTTGGGGAAACAGGACACAAAAAAAGCCTGCTAGGTCTAAGTGCGGAAGTTTCGGTGAATGGGTCATATAAGTCATAACGGATGTCAGATATTGTGCCAGATAGGAGTGATCCGTCGCGCAACATCCAAGTTTGGTTTTCCCGAAATTCTGGCCTCTTCCTCTCTGCGCACAGCATCCCTGGCAAGCGCTAAAACTTCCTGGTACAACTGTTTGTTTACTATCTGATCACGTGGTGCAGATTCACAGTGTCGAGGAGATCCTTTCTCTGCCCACTGCGAAGACTTCATCTTGGTTTCAACACCACAGCCATAAAGCCACGTCTCATCTCCTGTTACGATGTTTTTAAGAAAGCTTCCATGACCATCGGCATATGCAAGCAGTTCCTGAATGATTTTCAACAAAGGTTCTCTTTTTAAATAGTCAGTCAGCAAATTCAGCACAAATTCTCCACAGACACGACGCATCTGAAGTTTTTCAGTCAAAATGTGATGGCAAGATCCTACTCTGGTGTCCATTTGGTCTCACCAGCTTCTCCGACAGTTAAACGACGATTTTTACTAATCTCAGCACGAACCCCTCGACATGGTCTTTGCCTTTTGATGATGAATGAAACTTCACAAACAAAACGACACTGAAATCAGAAAAGCTTAAACAGAAATGTGTATGCAGGAAACTCTCTACTATAGAGAGCGGAACAACAACACAACTCCTTCAGATCATCAGAGGAAGTACCCCCCCCCCCCAGACAAGTGTTTCGGCCCTATCAAACTCCTGACACTCTAAGGGGGGTGGGCCCCTCTGGGTCATGAATCCCAGAGGTCTTGTGAGGTGTTGCTTTTTTTTTTGTCCCGGGATTGAGTTGGCACTGCACTTTTGAAATGCGTCTTTAGCGATTTTAGCCACGAAGGACTGGTATTGGCTGCGATAAGCGAAATTATTTATGTTCTCAATGCTTGTTTCGCATACTCCACAGCCAGCATGAAGCCTTTTCTGTTGTTTCTGAAAGGCTTTTCAGCGCCCTTGCTCTTGCTTGTCCCTTTATGGCCAGTTGCTTACATAGGTCGTATGCTGATGTTGCTACGAATCCTCTCGCTCCCACTTCTACAGCTATCACTTTTGCTCTGACTCCTGCCCCCTGCATGAAACACATAACACAGAACACGTGTGCTAAATGGAAACTGTTTTCAGATCCTTTTCTTCTAATATTCAAGCCAAATTAACTGCAATGAAGGAAAGAGAAATACTTTATGAAACACACGGCGCGCGCCAACATGTCTTTTATCGCCTTGGAACTGGGAACTAATGTTACTTGCAGCCAACGCTGCGAAGGTTTTGAGATACAGCATCGTGTCAGCTTCGGAGCCGGCTATGTCACACTATTTTTTTCATTCCCTGAATGGAACTGAAAACCAAATGGGGCGTGAAATACTTCTTTATCAGACTCCACCAAGACCCCTGCCCGGTCATCCAGACTAGGCCTGTTACTGGGTGTATCAAAGAAGAGGTGGTGCAGGGTCTTCGTCAGCTATGGTCTGCCAACCCTGACCACAGCATGTCAGCTACGGTCAGCCAACCCTGACCTCAACATGTCAGCTACGGTCAGCCAACCCTGACCTCAACATGTCAGCTATGGTCCATCAACCATGACCCCAGCATGTCAGCTATGGTCTGCCAACCCTGACCACAGCATGTCAGCTACGGTCAGCCAACCCTGACCTCAGCATGTCACCTACGGTCAGCCAACCCTGACCTCAACATGTCAGCTATGGTCCGTCAACCCTGACCCCAGCATGTCAGCTACGGTCCGCCAGCCTTGACCCCAGCATGTCAGCTATGGTCCGCCAACCCTAACCCCAGCATGTCAGCTACGGTCCGCCAACCCTGACCCTAGCATGTCGGCTATGGTCCGCCAAACCTTACCTCAGCATGTCGGCTATGGTTTCGTCAAACCTGACCTCAGGATGTCAGCTATGGTCCGTCAAACCTTACCTCAGCATGTCGGCTATGGTTTCGTCAAACCTGACCTCAGGATGTCAGCTATGGTCCACCAAACCTTACCTCAGCATGTCGGCTATGGTTTCGTCAAACCTGACCTCAGCATGTCAGCTATGGTCCGCCAACCCTGACCCCAGGATGTCAGCTATGGTCTGTCAAATCTGACCCTAGCGTGTCAGCTATGGTCCATCAGCCGTGACCCCAACATAGCGGTTATATGTCGCTGACTGCCACGTCGGACATATGCACAGCACTAAGGATAAGACAGGAAGAGAAAGGAAAATATCGGAATCTGGATCTGAATCCGTGAATCCAAAACTTTATAGAAACTATCGCGCCATAAGAAATCTTGCCCCCACCTGACTTGACAGAATCAATTTTAAAGAATGTTTGAATTAGTATTTCATATCGATGTAATTCTCTTCGTGATGATAAGGAGAATAGTAACTGTTAGTCGCAGGGGCAACTTTGTATCCTTGAATATTATATTGTCTATATTTAGTAAATTTGTATCCTTGAATGTTATATTGTCAGTACTTAGTAAATTTGTATCCTTTAATGTTATGTTGTCTGTATTTAGTAAATTTGTATCCTTGAATGTTCTATTGTCTGTATTAGGAAATTTGTGTCCTTGAATGTTATGTTGGCCGTATTTGTATCCGTGAATGTTATATTGTCTGTATTTAGTAAATTTGTATCTGTGAATGTTATATTATCTGTATTTAGTAACGTTGTATCCTTGACTGTATAGATACGGTCTTAGATTTTAAAAGCATCACTATGCTGATGATAATCATCATCCTGTGTATTCTTCTTCCTCGTGTATCTTTCAATGTTGAAGAAACAGATTTGATATTCCTCTTTAATTTGGGTCGTATAAGTGGCTATATAATCCACTCCCCCCTCCCTCCAACCCCAATACTCACAATTGTCATACTGTAATACCGTAGATAATATAATCAAATAATAGCCAATACTCTTTTAAACATAAAAATATAGTTCTTCCATTTCGTCTGCCTTCCCTCCCATATCTGAGATTTGTTCTTAAATTTCTTTTCTTTTTTTTTTTTTAATTCAGAAACAATATGGATCCAGGACTACTTCTTTCTAGAGGTCAAGGTACATGAAACCCAGCCACTTCCAAGCAGAGAAGGTCACGTCATGGTAACCTGTCACTCCTGTACAATAATACAGGACAAATCATATCCGTTCATTGTCCAGCGAGTAGAAGAAATGCCTAAAGCTGCCTCGGGCAACTGAGGTTCAATATGTGTCAACAAGAGACGAAGGGAGACCACAGTGGCCGAAGCTGACCAAGTCCAGCTTAGATAACCTTATCTCACCATTCACCTGACAGGGTTGTAGCTTTTGTTTAGATGTTCTAAGTATGTTCTACAGAAGTGGCAGAGGGAATGCGGGAGGGAGGGAGGGAGGAAGAGATAGATAGAGAGAGAGAGAGAGAGAGAGAGAGAGAGAGAGAAATCAATTCCGGGATTTTACAAAGAGCCAAAAATAGCCCTAAAAGAACAATATCCTTAGAATATCATCATCATCATCATGTGCCGTGCCGACTGGTGTTGGCTCTTATGCTTCTCCAGAGTACCCGATCCTTCATGCAGGCTATCAGCTCAGTTGGTAATCTCCTCTCACACCATCCCGTCATACTGTCCAGTATCATTTCTCTTGGTCTTCCTCTTGATCTTCTTCCTTCTATTTTTCCTGTTGTTATAATATTTTCAATGCCCCCTCATCTCATTGCATGTCCTATGAAAGTACATTGTCTCTCTCTTATCTTTTTGACAAGGATTTTTTTGTCTCTCCAGCTCTTCTCATACATTCTTCATTAGTTATTTTTGCTGTCCAGGGGATTCACAACATTCTTCTAATAAACCACATTTCTGCTGCTTCCAATGATTTTTGTGCAGACTTGCCTATTGTCCATGATTCACTTCCCTATAAAAAGATAGGTTCAATATAGCATTTTAGGACTCGTTTTCTAATATTCATTGATAAAGATGTGTTGGTTAATATGTTTCTCATTCTCTGAAATGCAGCCTTTGCTTGGCCTATTCTGTTCCTAATTTCTGTTCTGCATTTCCCATCTGAAGTTATTACTGCTCCAAGGTATTTGAATTTCTGCACCTGCTTTAGAATGGTTCCGTTTAATTTAATACTGCATGCTGGTGGATTCTGTTTCTTAGATATAACCATAGTCTCTGTCTTTTTGATGTTCAAAGTAAGGCTTTTCTGTTCACTTTCTTTGGCGACTTTATCCTAGAGATTTTGCAGGTCTTGTTGGTTCTCAGCTATCAGTACTGTGTCGTCAGCATACCGAAGGTTGTTAATATTATATCCTCCACAACTCCAGGTACTGAAAGGAAATGCTGATTTATTTGGGTCATAAATCCCACCTATTTTTAGAGTTACTCTCTCTCTCTCTCTCTCTCTCTCTCTCACACACACACACACACACACTCTCTCTCTCTCTCTCTTTATCTATATCTTTTTTTTCTGTCTGTCTATGTCTATATTTCTCTCTTTCTCGTGCTATCTCTTTCTGTCTCTATTTCCTTCTCTCTCTGCCTCTTTCTTTCTCGCCCTTTCTCTTTCTGTCACTCTTTTTCTCCCTCTCTCTTTCTGTCTCTTTCTCTTTTCATTTCTGGTTTTTTCTTCCTCTTTCTCTCTTTTTCCCCCCTCACATTCTCTCCATCTCTCCTCCTTTTCCTTCTCCCTTTCCCCCTCTCTCTCTCTCTATGCCTCATTTGCAGACCCTACTTAGACAATCTAGAAAAAAAATGTAACCTGGGAACAGCCTATGATGTGTGTGAGATAAGGTTATCTAAGCTGGACTTGGTCAGCTTCGGCCACTATGGTCTAACTTTGTCTCGCGTTTACAAACATTACGCAGTAGTTGCCTAAGGCAGCTTTAGGGTTGTCTTCAGGTTGCGAACAATGCGGGGACATTCTATTCTATATATTATTTCGCCGGGTGACAGGCTGTCGTGGCATGACCTTCTCTGCAGGTAGTGGATGGATTTGATGTGCCTGGACCTCTGTGAATAATTAGTCTTACATTCAGAACTAAAAATAGGTGGGTTTTTTTCTGTTGAGGAGGAAGGGGGGGGGGAGTGAGGGAAGAGGAAGGAGAACCCAAGACCATTTTTTTTCTCTTTAGATTTGGCTATTATTTGATTATAACATCTGATAGAGGACACGTGGCCTGAATGGTTGAATGTTTGGTAGCTCGGTCTACTAACCTGGTGCTACCGGTTCGAATCCCAGCAGTGGGTTTTTTTGTGTCTTTTTTTTTTTTTGTGTTAATGGCTTCTGAAACTGGGTACCACAGAAATCTGGGAAAGTAAATGAGGCCAGGCATGATCCTGACCATATCGCACTGTCATGTGCCGATGGTCTTGGAAATACACGAGTAAAGATACAAGAGTAAAACATTGTATGCCCCATTATGCCTATATTGCATGGAAACGGAGATTTTATCGTTACCGCAGAGAATGATAGCTGTATACGAGGGTCATAGCGAAAGTCGTGAGCAAATTTTTGTATAAAAATCGGAATTTATAGATTGAGAAAATATAAATGTATCACCTTAATCTGCATCCTTTGCACTTCATCAGTTCCCCATTCTTAGCTTGTGTTGCATAACGTATCTATTAATTTATGTAGGTATTGTGGATATCATTCTCACTGTGTCATCTGCATTCTTAAATTGTTGACACTTCTTCCCTCTGTGTTCAGTCCTGGTAGTTTATCTGAGTGTCTGAAGATGTTCTCTGTGTACACGTTGAACTGACATGGAGACAGAACACATCCTTGTCTCACTCCCCTCTTTATGGGTACGTTTATTGATGTCACTGTGCTGTGTCTTACTGATGCTTCCTGCTCCCAGTAGAATGAGAGTGGGATGGAATAAAAGAACTATTTTTTTATATTTAAAACAGTATGGTTTGCCTTGTAACGCCTGTTAAAATCCAAAATCCTGTCCCAAAACACCAAAATAACAATCTACAAAACTATAATAAGACCAGCCGTCATGTATGGATCAGAAATATAGAGTACGACAAAGAAAGATGAACAACAAGAGAACAAGATCCTAAGAAGAATCTTTGGGCCGATAAAGGATACCAGCAGTGGAGAATGGAGAGCTAGAAAGAACACTGAACTGAACAGCTTATGTAAATCCCAACGAATTATAAATGTCTTGAAACTGAACAGACTACGCTGGCTGGGGAATGCAAAAAGAATGGAAGAGAGCAGACAAACGAAAATGATGTATGCACAAGAGATGAGGGAAACAAGACCAAGGGTAGACCAAGACAGAGATGGAAAGACAACATAGAAGAGAATATAAAAGAAATTGGTGTCACCAACTGGAGAGAGAGAGAAGATCAGGAATAGAGAGGAATAGAGGGCGAACTTTATCTAAAGCATTGAGCCTTAATGGCCTGGAAAGCTGAAGAAGAGGAAGAAGAAAACAGGATACATAATGGGGAAAAAAAGAGAGGAAGACTAAGGCGAAGATGGTTGCAAGACATCGTTGATAATCTGCAAATGGATGCATCAGCAGCAAGGCATCTTGATTACAGCCGAGATACCTACAGGAGAGCTGTTAGGGAGGCAAAGTTCCGCAAGGGACATGCAAATGAATGAATGTATCCTTGAATGTTATGTTGTCCGTATTTAGTAAATTTGTATCTGTGAATGTTATATTGTCTGTATTTAGTATATTTGTATCTGTGAATGTTATATTGTCTGTATTTAGTAAATTTGTATCCTTGAATATTATATTGTCTGTATTTAGTAAATTTGTATCTGCGAATGTTATATTGTCTGTATTTAGTAAATTTGTATCCTTGAATATTATATTGTCTGTATTTAGTAAATTTGTATCTGTGAATGTTATATTGTCTGTATTTAGTAAATTTGTATCCTTGAATATTATATTGTCTGTATTTAGTAAATTTGTATCTGCGAATGTTATATTGTCTGTATTTAGTCTCTCTTCTTCTTCTTCGTTCATTTCTACCACCAAAAACCGCACTGTGAACCTACTGAATTCACGCATGTGGTCCTCGTTAGGTCCCGTGTTCCCCTGTGTGGTCCAAAATAGACCACACGAGTTCCACGAAAGGACCACAAGGGGTTCAGAGTCTGTATTTAGTAAATTTGTATCCTTGAATATTATATTGTCTGTATTTAGTAAATTTGTATCTGTGAATGTTATATTGTCTGTATTTAGTAAATTTGTATATGTGAATGTTATATTGTCTGTATTTAGTAAATTTGTATCTGTGAATGTTATATTGTCTGTATTTAGTAATTTTGTATCCTTGACTGTATGGATACGGTCTTAGATTATAAAAGCATTATTATCCTGATAATAATCATCATCCTGTGTATTCTCCTTCCTCGTGTATCTTTCAATGTTGAAGAAACAGACTTGATAATCCTCTTTAATTTGGGTCGTATAAGTGGCTATATAATCCACTCCCCCCCCCCCAAGCCCCAGTCCTCACAATTGTCGTTCTGTAATACCGTAGATAATATAATCAAATAATAGCCAATACTCTTTTAAACATAAAAAAAATATAGTTTTTTTTAAATTTCGTCTGCCTTCCCTCCCATATCTGAGATTTGTTCTTAAATTTCTTTTTTTTTTTTAAATTCAGAAACAATATGGATCCAGGACTATTTCTTTCTAGAGGTCAAGGTACATGAAACCCAGCCACTTCCAAGCAGAGAAGGTCACGTCATGGTAACCTGTCACTCCTGTACAATAATACAGGACAAATCATATCCATTCATTGTCCAGCGAGTAGAAGAAATGCCTAAAGCTGCCTCAGGCAACCACGGTTCAATATGTGTCAACAAGAGACGAAGGGAGACCACAGTGGCCGAAGCTGACCAAGTCCAGCTTAGATAACCTTATCTCACACACATCACAGGGTGTTTCCAGGTTACATTTTTTTTTCCTAGATGGTCTAAGTAGGGTCTGCAAATGAGGCGGGGAGAGAGAGAACGGGAGAAGGAAAAGAAGGAGAGATGGAGAGAATATGAGAACAAAAAGAGAGAAGGAGGAAGAAGAAAAGAGAGATGAAAAGAGAAAGAGACAGAAAGATAGATAGAGAGAGAGAGTGAGAGAGAAAGAGAAAGGGCGATAAAGAAAGAGGGAGAGAGAGAGATGGAAGGAAATAGAGACAGAAAGAGATAGCACGAGAAAGAGAGAGAGAGAGAGAGAGAAACAGACATAGACAGACAGACAAAAAGATATAGATAAGACTTAGGAATAGAGAGGAATGGAGGCGAACTTTATCTGCAGCAGCGAGCCTTAATGGCTTGGAAAGTTGAAGAACAAGGAAACAAACAGTATGGGCTATTATTTGATTATACTGTCTATTAGAATTTAGAAAAGACACTCTTGGAAGGATACGTAATGGGGAAAAAAGAGAGGAAGACCAAGGTGAAGATGGTTGCAAGACATCGTTGATGATCTGCAAATGGATGCATCAGCAGTAGGCCATCTTGCTTATAACCGAGAGGCCTACAGGAGAGCTGTTAGGGAGGCAAAGTTCTGCAACGGACATGCAAATGACTGACTGTCCTTATTAGAAGGAGAACTAAGGTGGTAGATGGAGAAACTAACAGAGAACTGAAATATCCGCGTGATAATACGTCGAGGATCATGTGGTCCGCAGATCACAGATTGGGAACCTCTGGTATAGATGATAGCGAGCTGGACATAATCCAGACTGAATAGAGTGTAGACCGGCACCAGCCTCGCTCCAGTTGATACAATATGTTAAAAACACTTGGTTTCATGAACTGTACTTAAACAGCGAATGTCTCCGTACAAGAACAGACTGTGGACATGGCCTCGCTGAATTTAAGATTTAAAACAGGCTGTTAACGTATAAATCCGTCTCAATATCTATCTATCTATCTATCTATCTATCTATCTATCTATCTATCTATCTATCTATCTATCTATCTATCTATCTATCTATCTGTCTGTCTGTCTGCCTGCCTGTCTGTCTGCCTGCCTGCCTGCCTGCCTGTCTGTCTGTCTGTCTGTCTGTCTATCTGTCTATCTGTCTGTCTGCCTGTCTGTCTGCCTGCCTGCCTGCCTGTCTGTCTGCCTGTCTGTCTGTCTGTCTGTCTGTCTGTCTGTCTGTCTGTCTGTGTCTGTCTGTCTTCGACGCGCGGCCGGAAAATTAAGTTTCCAGATATGTTTTGTTGAATAGTCATAGAATCCAGATTAGTTTTAAAGAAAGAAAGAAAACTGCCATTTATAGAACTATCTATTGCGCTGCCGACTGGCGATAGCGAGCGTAGTTTCCCAGAATTTTCTCTACCAAGTGCCGAGTATAAGCTATGCAGGCACGGACAAACTGGCAAACTCCTTGTCAGAACTTTCTACAAAAGAGTATTTTTAAAATTAATGAAACTATTATTATATATTTGTGCTTTATAGATTATTATTTGAGTTTGTCCGTGCCATTTCTTTAGTCCATTCAGCAGTTTCTCTTTCTGTCTACCTCGATCTCTTTTTTCTCCAGGTTTTCCCGTTGCCACAGTGTGTTCTAACTTGCCTCGTTGTAGAACTTGTCCTACGAATTTGGATTATCTTTTTTTCTGACTTTTTTTTTATTGATTTCCTCATCTCTTCAGCCTTTCTCCTAATCTCGTTTGACTTCTTTGCTGTCCATGACATTCTTAGCATTCTTCTAAGGAACCACATTTCGGTGGCTTTCAGATGGCGTTGTACTTTAATGACTTACCATACCTCACATCCGTAAAACAAAACTGCCTCGATGTAGGCACTGGGGTACTCTTTTCCTCGCTTTCAATGACAACGATTTATTACACATAATGCACTTCATTTTCCGAAACATTATCTTGGCTTGCGTTACTCTGCTCTTTATATCTCTGTTAGCCATCTTCCATCTGATGTCAGTCATTCATTCATTTGCATGTCCTTTGCGGAACTTCGCCTCCCTAACAGCATTCCTATAGGCCTCTCGGTTCTGAGCAAGATGGCCTGCTGCTGATGCATCCATTTGCAGATCATCAACGATGTCTTGCAGCCATCTTCGCCTTGGTCTTCCTCTCTTTCTTTTTCCCATTATGTACCCTTCCAAGACGGTTTTCTCTAGATTATCATGACGTTTAATGTGTCCAAAATATTTAAGTTTTCTCTCTTTAATCTTCTTTACTACACAGCCTTCTTCAATATTAAGTTCTTGTAGTATGGATATATTTGTTCTATTTTTGTGTCCATGATATTTGAAGAACTCTTCTGTAGAATTTACATTCAAAGGCATGTATGTGTTTCTCAGCTGTTTTGTTAAGTGTCCATGTCTCACAGGCATATGTTGTGATGGGAAAGATGCATGCCCTTAAAAATCTTATTTTTGTAGTTCTGTCTGTTCCTCTCCGCAGATTCTTTAGTTTTACTTTCTGAAGAGCGATAGATGTCCTCCTTTTAATTTCCCGCATTGTATCTCCATTATTAGTTATCAGTGATCCAAGATATTCAAAACTCTTCACTTCTTCCAGTTTTTCCTCATTGATACATATTTCAGCTGCCTTGTTTGTTTTGTCAGTTGTCATCAATTTAGTTTTCTTCGCATTAAGATAGAGGTTTGCTCTTCACTATTCTTACGGACTGATATAATTAGTTTTTCCATTCCTTTTTGTGTTGTGGACAATAATACTGTGTCATCAGCATATGTAATTTCTGGTGTTTCATAACCTCCAATTGTTATAGCATCGTAATATTCTTTGTCTACATCTTCTCTAACATTCCTCATTATATTTTCAGTATACAAGTTAATTAAGTAAGGTGACAATATGCACCCCTGACGGACCCGTTGTTTTTGTCAAACCAAGTTGTTGTTTCACCATTTATCTTACTGCTGCTTCTTGGTGTAGATACAGCAATGAAGTTAATTGTATCAAATGTATTGGAAATCACATTTCTTCTATTATTTCCCAAAGTTTCTGATGTTGTACACAATCAAACGCCTTTGAGTAGTCTATAAAGGATAAATATAGATTCACATTAAACTCTCTGGATTTCTCTATTATTAATCTTATATTGAATATATGATCTCGTGATCCTCTTCCTTTCCATCGATGTTCACAGATTCCCAAAATGTGTATCCCCGTTCTTTTCATTTCATTACTTATTATTTGATACTTCCCCTCATACATACTTCTTACATTCCATGTTCCTACTCTTATTTTTCTTTTTAGTTTGATGCAGGGGTTTTCCTTAGTAACACGGTCAGGATTTTGTCCGTCATCACAATTACTAGTACTGACCTCTGTCTCACACTCTTCCCCAGTGTTAAAATTAGATCTACCTGGCCTGGGGGACTCACCACCAGATCTTTTTCCTATTTGACTTTCCATGATTGTTGTTTGGGTTTCTTGGTATATTTCCAGAAGATAGTTTAACATTGCTTTCATTCCGGGCAGTGACTGTACTAGTCAGTGATCGTAGCCCTTGTTCCTACATTGAGATCATTTGCCTACCATCATAGAATGGTGACCATAACCAACATTATCTGTCGGCTGCTTTGCCATTCCATCCACCACCACCCTGATGTCAGTATTGTCCCCAAATATGTAAACTTATTCATCTTTTTGTGCTCTTTTATTGTTCTTTGAGATAATCGTAACTTCCGTTTCCTTCTTGCTCAAAGCAACATCCCCCCTCTCCTTTTCTTACTTTCGCTTTCTTTTACTACCAGGTTTGACAGTTCTTGCAGTTCTCTCTTTCACTTTTTTGTTGTTAAAACTACGTCCTCAGCATATCTTCAGTTGTTTAAGTTATATCCACACTGCTACACCAGTTAGTTCATCTAGACGGGGCATGATATTCTCGCTGTATAAAGACAATAAATCACGTGACAACGCACATCTATGGTGCGCTCCAAGTTCAATTTTTTTTTTTTTTACATTTGCTAACTTCTTACTCCAGCTTTGCTGCTGCTGATTGCCGTAAGTAGACATTTTAAATAATTTTTCTCTCATTTCCGTCTATGTTTAATTTTTCTAACACTTCCATTACTAGGCTGAGTCTTACCTTGTCAAAGGCTTTGTAGTAATCTATAAAGCACAAATATATAATAATAGTTTTACTCGTTTTAAAAAATACTTTTTGGTAGAAAGTTCTGACAAGGAGTTCGCCAGTTTGAGAACCTTCATATTAGCAAGAACGGTTATAATGTTTTCTAGTCTGTCTGGTCCTGTAAATACATTTCTGTATTCGTTGTTTACGTCTTTCTTATTTTAAAATTCTACCAACATTGCTGCCGATATATATATTTTTTTCATACATAAATAATATGTATTTGTGTGTGCGTGTGTGTGGATGAGAGAACGAACGAACGAACGAATATACTTTATTTTCAGAGGGTTAAGAATTGGGCACGCAGGCCCGTCTGACATTCTGCCCTTCATCACACAGCTTTCACTCAGTCACAGTCATTCAGCGTTTGTTAATGAGCATTAATAATCACGAATACACAATTAAATGATTACATAAATAAATAATAAACTTATCTCATGTCCATACACTCCACACTCTGATTTACGCAACAACATGAAACTTGCATTCTTACATTCATTCAAAACTAACACATTTATAGAAAGCAGTGTTTTAAAAAATTACAACACTCAAGTATTTTAAACTACTTTAAACTATGTTTAGGGAGGCATATAGTCGATATCAAACAGATGTTGACAAAGTTTAAAGTTATAAGAACGAATATTACTTATAAGTTTTACGTAAAATGGTAGGGCATTCCAAAGGTGGGCAGCTGAGTAAAAGAAGCTTTTTTTTAAACATGTCAAGCCTTGGTTTTGGGAGAATACAATTGCTTAAGCGTTGACTGTGTTTTGGGTTGGATTTGAACATTAGAGAGAGAGAGAGAGAGAGAGAGAGAGAGAGAGAGAGAAAGAGAGAGAGAGATCTTCAGAAGAAGCCCTCCTTCCGCCCTCCTCAAACCCCCTCAGACAAGTGTTTCTGCCCTCCACACTCCCGGCATTCTAAGGCTTTTCAGGGTCATAACTCCCAAAGATCTCCTCCTCTCCCTCTCCCTCCTGTCCGCGGGTGTGCGATCTGCCGAACCTACCTACTTTATCTAAAACAGCAAGTATGAAGATGGCAGTTAACATGTATGAGATAAGGTTATCTAAGCCGGGCTTGTCCTCGCTCAATTTCGGCCAGTACGTTATTCCTTCGTCTATTACTAAAATGCCCAGTGGCAACATTCAGGCGTAGCTTCTGCGTGCACAACAATGCGGGTACACTCTATTGTAAATTATTTCCCCTGAGTGAATGGTTACCTCCCTTCTCTGTTGGTAGTGGCTGGGTTTGGTGCACGAACAGATATCATCATCATCATCAGGTGCCGTGCCGACTGGCGTTAGCTATTATGCTTCTTCAGAGTACACGATCCTTCATACAGGCGATCAGCTCAGTTGGTGATCTCCTCTCACACCATCCCGTCAGACTGTCCAGTATCATTTCTCAGTATACAGATGTTCGGGAATAATTAGGCCTCCAGCCAAATTTCTTGTGAACTACACACGAACACACACACACAAACTTCTTGTCTTGCTTTCTTCTTCATAAGAGAAATGATGGCTGGGGTAAAACTGGTTCTAGTAATGAAGGTAGATAGAGGCGTATGATTCAGTTTTACAAAAAGATAGAAAGAATGAGGAAAGCAGGAAGAAACAAGAATGGCAGAAAGTAAGATGAGTACTTACAAACGAACATACAACAATCCTTGTAAGAAAGACGGGCATGCAAAGCATACTGGACTTTTGGAGGAGACTTTTAAAAAGTCTAGTTTTTCGTCTGTTTTTCGTGTTTGTATATGTTGTGTTGTTTCTAATATGTGATCCTTGAAAAGGGCTTTTGCCGAAATATTGGGTTGTTGTATGTTCTTCATTTATGTGTATTCATCTTACTTTCTGTCATTCTTGTCTCTGTCCACTTTCCTCACTCTTTCTATCTTTTTTTGTTTGTGTAAAACTGAACCATAAACTTCAATATACTTTCCTCCTTTTATATCTCTAAACTTTGAGGAAACTTGTCAGAGCTCGCAGGTTTGTTCATATACTGGGATATTTTAGGTGATTTTTTAAAATTTCTCCTCCATCCACCCTCTGCGAGGGCGGCCTCCTTACTACTGAGCTAGCCATTTAAAGTACAACAACAACAACCTCGAAATAAGTACAACATAGAATACACTAATAATAATAGTATAGCGGAGAAAGTGTATTTACTCGGTTTTTTCCCCCTTTCTGTCTGAGTACAATGAGTGCACTGTAAGTACTAGAAAAACAGTCCTGAACATCAGGGATTAAGGTGTCCCTTTTCATTGCCATCTAGCGTTTGTCCTGTGATCTTGGCCGCCGAAATCTTTGGGTAGGTGGAGATAACCTTGAAGCGATGATTGTGCACAATATTGGCCTATTGTCACCTGGACCATTTGGAAGCGAGGCTGACACGGGATGTTGGGTAATGTTGATTATGTCCAAAAAAACCCCACAGTAACACCATATTGAAGTGATTTTATTGGTTGTTTCTGTGTTGGCGTCATTAGCGTCCATGTACGCTACCAGCCACCAGAAATCGTTCCAGTAGGCCAAACTCGCTGGTCGGAGTACCATCTGTCCACCAGTTGAAGAATTTTTTAACTTAGTTTTAGACATAATTTTAATTAAATAAGTTTTAATAAATTTTAGTATCAAAGAGAAGTTTAGATTTAAGGAAAATTATAAAGTAAAATTTAGATCTACCCGTAATTATGGCCACGTGTGATATAAATATGCGCGAATTGCTTCCGATTATCATCCGCTCCGATAAAGACATCTTCGATCATTTAAGGATGGTCATTTGTAGTGTTCTGGGTTCTGGGATGTCCGGCCATGTCGTGCTAGCGCAGTCCTGCGACGATCCCACCTTCATGTCCGCAGTGAAGATCATGTCGCTGTTGGACTCTGACTTGGTGGCCAAGAAGAGGGATCTGTTTAACAGAGAAATTTGGGCCATGCAGAGACTGGATCACCCTCACCTGATGAAGGCTGCCATTGCCTTGGAGAGCCCGAGAGGCCTGTACCTCAGCATGAGCTATTTCCCGAGGGGGAGTCTAGAGAAGAGGCTGTCTGAGCTAACCTACGAGAAGACAGAGCGCTATTTGTTCCAGCTGGCCTGCGCCGTGAAGTACATGCACGATATGAGAATTGCTCACTGCGATATCAAGCTGCCAAATATTCTGGTGAAGTCCGACGAGAAAGTTATTTTATCTGACTTTGGCCTGTGTTTGGCCCTTCCCAAGGAAGTAACACTGTTCCAGCCACTAAAACCGGGGGGACCTACGCCTACATGGCCCCAGAAAGGAAGGCGGGCGCTAAGAATCGTCAGGTTGACCCGATAAAAGTAAGCAAACTTCATCTGTCTGTCTATCTTTCTTTCTTTCTGTCTGTCTTTCTTTCTGTCTGTCTGTCTTTCTTTCTGTCTGTCTTTCTGTCTGTCTATCTTTCTTTCTGTCTATCTTTCTTTCTGTCTGTCTGTCTATCTTTCTTTCTGTCTGTTTGTCTATCTGTCTTTCTTTCTGTCCGTCTGTCTATCTTTCTTTTTTTCTTTCTGTCTGTCTTTCTTTCTGTCTGTCTGACTGTCTGTCTGTTTGTCTATTAGACTATCATAAGCTATTTTAAAGCCTTTTTTTTTACTAAATAAATAATAACTGCAGCCGTGTGGTTTTGTTTCATAGTTCACAATTTTAAGCTGCCGTAAATGCTAAAAGATTTCATAATTACCTGGAAAAAAACACGTCTTAATGATGATTAATAACAAAATATATACGTGTGTCCTGAGTGCTGTTAGGTAGTCCAAGAGTTAAAGGACTTATTCGTTAATAAAACGCCAAACTTTGCAAGAACTGGCAGTTATATTTCTCAATTTATATATATATATATATATTTCACCTCAGAGGTGGCTATCATCTCACATCACTTTTATCCATCTGATCCGTCCATTTAATTTTTAATTGTACGTGGAGTTTTCCAGTTATTGCTGAGCTCATTTGCTTCATTTCTGATGTCGTGTGTTCAGACAGTGTCTTCATTTAGACTTTCAAGCAGATTTGTCAGTTTATTAATCCCATACACAGCTCTGCTTCATAATGTCTGTTTGTCTGTCTGTCTGTCACAACTAGAAAAAAAATAGGAACATCTTTATTACTCAGCGAGCATACAGTTGCAACGTTTCTTACAAGTCACAGCTAAGTGCTCCATTCATTTTATTTTTTTCCATTCCAGTTTTTTTTTAACATAGCTTTGATGTGACTTT
This sequence comes from Achatina immaculata, assembly GCA_009760885.1. Classification (NCBI taxonomy): domain Eukaryota; kingdom Metazoa; phylum Mollusca; class Gastropoda; order Stylommatophora; family Achatinidae; genus Lissachatina; species Lissachatina immaculata. The sequence goes on along the minus strand of CM019709.1, from coordinate 1,983,776 downwards.
ATATTTTGTCTTCTCTCTCTATTTCTTCGTCCGATCTGTTTTCTGTGTGATTAAGGTTTACACAGAAACGTCATAACTTTGTGCGCTCGTTAAGTAATAAAGCTGTTCCTACATTGTTCCTAGTTTGTACATTTTGTTATCACAGCTTCACGGCATTGACTTCGTGTATAGTTATATACATAGTTTTATATACCTATACTCTAATTATTCAAATATCTGTATGCATGCCTGTCTGTCTATATGCCTGTCTCACTCTGTCTGTCTCTTTATCTATCCCTGTCTGTCTCTATCTGCCTGCCTCTCTGCCCGTCTATCTGGCTTTTTATTTGTCTCTCTGTCTGTTTGCTCTTCGTCTGGCTGTCTATCTGTCACTCTGTCTATTTGTCTGCCTGCCTGTCTCTCTATCTGTTACTGTCTCTCTATCTGCCTGTCTGTCTGTAATGCATTTAAGAAATTAACTTCTTTCCACTACTTTCAGAGAAGATTCATCACAATTCTTCTCATCACTACACTCCAGCCAACTCTTCTCTTTTTTTTTTCCCGTCGCCATCTTTCTAAAATTATTCATTATTCACTTTCGTATATTTTCCCATTTTCAAGGACTCGTTTCTTGTTACAGATGGATGTCTATTCGCTCGGTGTCGTCTGTGGGCTATGATCTTCAAGCGAGACCCAGAGAAGCAGGTGTACGACTACCTCTTAGAGACAGAAATGGACAACGAGACTCCGTACGTTTTCAGGTAACGGTGGCAATTAACTTTTTAAAAATTGCTATCATTCGTGACTGAAAATATTCGTGGTTTTACCCATCAACAAATTCATTATGTTTTAGACTTGGGGACAATCAGTCTTGTCTTAGTTACTGATATTTTAACGGAAGGGATACCTCTAATGCTTGGCCATTCTTTCCTTATGTCTTAGACTTTTGGTACTAATGACTCAGAGTATACTGTAATTGCCAAGGTTCGCAAGACGGAAGTCAGAGATAGTAAATCATATTTCATATAAACCTGACCTGATTTCGGCGACACGCGGAAAGTTTTGTCTGACAGCTCAAAATTATTCAATCAGTATATCTATCAAAGAATCTTTGACTGATTTCTGTCTCAAAATCGGTCAAATATTTGTATATCGATTAATCTATAATTACATCAGTTATGTAGAACAAGGCAGGGATTCCGTTAGGCCATGGTGCATATTCACTAGTGTGACTTCGCAGAATGTTTGGAACGCGTCAGCCCATTTCTCTTGTTACATCATCAGCCCTCTTTACTCCTAGTGGAGCATAAGCCATCAACAAAAGGTCTCCAACCAATCCTGTCTTGAGCAAATTAGGATACCGCAAGCCATGTCTTTCCTGCTTCCTCTAGTTCTTCCTGTTTTGTGTGTCTCCATGTCCCTAAATGACCAGGCCCTCTTTCGTTTCCCTTGAGGTGTCCAAGTCAAGGCGGTATAGGAGTGTTTTGTTCTTTCCATTCGTAGTATGTGGCGCAGCCATTTCCATCTCCGCCTTTTTTTTTACCTCTTTAGTAATGTTCTCAATTCCTGTTCGTATGGTAGTATTCTCCTAACTGATGGATATAAGCAGTATTAGTGCCCGAGGATTGTGCAGAATGTTCCTGATAAACCACTGGTATAGATCTGCAGCTGTGTTTGTTAGTATAGGCAGTAGGAATGTTAGAATAAAATAAGCACATATTTTTAGCAGAAATGTGGTTTATTTAGAAGAATGTTGCGAATTACCTGGACAGCAAAAATAACTAACGGAGAATGTTTGAGAAGAGCTGGAGAGACCAAAAAATCTTGTCAAAAAGATAAGAGAGAGACAGTGTACTTTCATAGGACATGCAATGAGAAGAGGGGGCGTTGAAAATATTATAACTACATGAAAAATAGAAGGAAGAAGATCAAGAGGAAGACCAAGAGAAATGATACTGGACAGTCTGACGGGATGGTGTGAGAGGAGATCACCAACTGAACTGATGGCCTGCATGAAGGATTGTGTACTCTGAAGAAGCATAATGGCCAACTCCACGGAAGGCACAGCACCTGATGATGATGATGATGATGATGATGATGACGGTATTAGCACAATGTAACTTAGAAACACATTTACTGCAGATAAAGAAAAAAAAACTTTTTAAGCTTTAAGAAGTGACACACAAACCTTTTTTTGTAATTAAAAAAATCTCTCTTCTTCAGCGTTAAAGGGAAATAATGTTCTTATTTTCAGCATTTGTGGTAGTTTAAAATTATGAGCTCTTCAACTATGAAACAAAACAACATGACAAGAATTATTTTAGTTTTTTTTAGTTCATGTTAAGTTGGAGTTTAAAAAAAAGTTTTTAAAATTTAATTTTCTTAAATTTCTCCTCCAGATATTACCTGCTGAATATGCTGGAAGTTGACCCAAATCTGAGGTTCAGTTCTGCTGAGTTACTGAAGTCTCTGACAGCTTACCTGCAGTGTAGAGACTCACTTCAAGCTCCACCTAAATAGAGAACAGTTTACAACAGAAAAGAGGACTTCAGCGGTACTTGAGGCTGGTAGAAGATTTGTGCACAAAAAATTTGAACTGGATGCTAGTGTATACCTACTTTGCTGATACTAGTATTTCATGACAATGTAAAAATTCAATTTTATACTAGAGACAGGGAAAAGATGATCAGACTTGATTGATAAATAGACAGGTAGCCACACAGACAATAGACATATGAGAAACAGATAGATTAGTTGATGGAGTGATTGATTGACAGACAGACAGACAGAGATACATGTTTGTCAGATATATTGAATGAATGACCGATTTGATTGATTGATTGATTGGTAGACAGAAAAAAATAGTTGATGGATGTATCAACTGACTGACTGACAGATTAACTGATAAACATTTTGATTGGTTTATAGACAGAGATCAGACAAAGTTTAGCTGATAAATATACTGATTGACAGATTAATTGATAGATGTACTGATTAATCAACATAGACTAGTTGAACAGAGAGAGAGAGAGAGAGAACTACACACCTCCCTTGATCTTTAGAAGAAGCCCTCCTTCTGCCCTTCTCATATCCCCCCCCCCCAGACAAGTGTTTCTGCCCTCCACACTCCTGGCACTCTAAGGCTTTTCAGGGTCATAACTGCCAGATATATATTGATTGACTGATTGGTAGATAACAATATTATTTAATAAATATACTGACTAACTCAGAATGCAAACAACATAGAACTAAAGATCAATGTGTAGGAAGGACAAAGTTAATGAAGCAAAATGTGAACAACAAAAATGTACTCAGAGCAGATAGCAAGTTAGTGGAGGAGGTCAATGAATTTGTATATCTTGGAAGTAGAGTAATAGAAAGTGGAGACAGCACAGAGGACATCAACAGCAGACTTACTAGAGCAAACCAGACTTTTGCAGTGCTGCAGACTATATGGAAATCTAAAAAACTAACCACAAAGATGAAAATCAGGATATTTAAGAGTAATGTTCTAAGTGTACTACTCTATGGAAGTGAATGCTGGAAAATCACTAAAACCATAGAAAACAAGTTGAATTCTTTCCAAACTAAATGTTGAGAAAAATATTTTGGCCAAACACCATAAGACATAACATCTTGTTGGCAGAAATGCAGATGAAGCCACTGACAGCAATTATTGAGGAATGACACTGGCAACGGTTGGGACATGTGCTCCGAATGACTGACAACTCACTACCAAAAATAGCACTAAGATGGACACCACAGGGGAACAGAAGTAAGGGTAGACCAAAAGATTCATGGAGAAGAACAACAGAGAGGATGTTGAGCAATAGAGGGCTCACCTGGGCAAGAGTGGAAAAAAAAAAGGCAAAGGACAGGCATTTGTGGCAAAGCCCTGGGCACTTAAGGTTCAGAGAGATGCTGACTAACTGCCTGATAATTGAAAGACTGATGCACAGCATCAACATTTTACCAGTCTGTATATATTCAGACATAGTTTGATGACATTTTTTTTTCAAGCATTTGATCAGCAGATTCTACGATAACATTAAGAAATGCCTGTAATCAAAATTATGTAATCTTATGATTACATCTTACATCCTTCCTGTGGCATCACAGGTCACATAAAGCTCTCCATGTGTCTTACCATGAGTCTCTATAGATCTTATGATTAGAGAGACCAAACCAAAAAAAAATCACATACTTTATTCTGTGAAACAGAAGAAAACAAAAACCAAATGATCAACAAAATTGCAAAGAAATCAAGGAAACCCATTCGATGTGATGAAAATTTGAGAAGAAAAATGTTAAAATAAAAATTTATTGAAAATGAAAAGAATAGAAGCAGAAATCAAAGAGCAAGAAGACTTAAGAAAACATGGAACTGGAGAGAAATAGTGTTTTATGGTAATTAGGAAAAGTGCCTTTCTTTCTTTCTTTTTGCTTTCTTTCTTTCTCTTTTTTTTAAATTTTTATTAATACTTAACATGTTTAATGTCTAATACTTGTGTTCACTAAGAAATTTAGATCTTAAAACTGGACAAAATGTTACAGACCAAATATTTAAAATCTGCGGGCTTTGCAGGGAGATTTTGAATGTACACTGGACAAAATGGTTACGAGTTTAGTGTCTAAAGTTTGCAGTCTTTGCTCTGAAATTTTAAGCTTAAACTGGATAAAATATTTTTGATGTTTAAAATCTGCACATGTTTTTGAGAAACTTCAAGCTTAAACTTGACAAAATGATTGAAGACTTAGTGTCTAGAATCCACAAATTGTATTCATAAATTTAAAAACTAAACTAGACAAAATGGTTCTAATGTCTAAAAAATTGCATAATTTTTGGAGAATTTTCAAGATTAAAGTAGACAAAATGACTGCTAATTTAATATCTAAAACAACAATCTTAGTTCTGAAATTTTTTAGCTTAAACCTGATGAAATGATTGCAGACTTAAGGTCTAAAACCTGAAAGCTTTTAGGACAAGTTTTTAGCTTAACTTTTTTTTTTTCACCATGAGCAGTTTAAATGGCTTTTAAAAATTATGATCAGTCTTAAGGTTCATAGTTAGGAATTCATAATTTTAAACTTTTGCAAACACTAAAAATAGAGATTATGTCATTTCCTGGTACAGTATCATGGAAGCAATATTTTCTTTAAAAAAAATGTTCATGTGCTTTTAATGTTATTTTTGGAAGTTAAGAGTTAAACTGGACAAAGTGGTTGTATGTCTAAAGCCTACTTCCTTTCTTTGGAAATGAGAAAATCAGTAAAATCTCATTATAATAGACTTCAAGGGGATTGACAAACTAGTCTGTTATATCCAAAGTCCACTATATCCAGAACAGAAACTATATATAACTTTATATGAGTGGGGCCAGGACCTGTGGACCCGGTTTGCTATTTACCAAGGCTCTGTTATAAATGGGGTCCGTTATAAATGGAGTCTGTTATAATGGGTTTTTACAATAATGTAAATACTGTAGATATTTCTGTTTGTACTAACAGTTTTAAATTTCAGTGATATTTAGGGTAAGCCAGAAGTTATACCACATTTAGAAAGAAATGAATAACTGCAGCTTACTGCATAGTGATGTTGGAATAGCACAGCATGTAGTGGACTGGTTTCCTGAGATGAAGGTAACTGAGTTCACACCATTATTTCTGGACTGCTCCAGTGAGCCAAACTGAAAATGACCACCTCACATTTGTGTTAGGGAACAAGAGGAAGTGAGGCTGAGAATGGTTATATCATCTCAAGGAAACTAAGTCTGTGAAAAGTGAAGAGCATGACAATCTAGCACCCTGTGGCACTTTTATGTGTTGTGATACTAATTATCTTACTTCCCTTTTTTGTGTAATATTCACTAATATGTATTACAACAAGATATCCCTATTTTTTAAGGATTATCAGAAAAGGGGAGAGAAGGCCTGAGTTACATGAGTTCAGTAGTTTATCAGCATGTTATCAGTTTGAATTTATGATCTGAAAAAAAAAAGATTTCCATCAATGTCTTCGGATGTATTCCATCAACAGTTTTCTTCCATGGAATTCTGGGAATAAATTTCATTCATTAATAATTGACTGTCATATGTGAGAGTGAGTAAAAAAGAAACCTTATTTTCACTATAAAATCTCAATTGAGTAGTACAGATATGTTATGCCATCCCTATTTAGATATGTATATGTATGTGTGTGTATGTGTGTGTTGTGTGTGTGTGGGTGGGGGGTGGGGGTGGTGGTGGTGGTGATACATTGGCCATTTTGGAAATACTATGTCAGCAGACCAGATCAAAGATGACTGCTCCCTTGAAAACATGCATGAGAGAAGAACAGCATGCAGTTATTCATTTATTGGGCATATTATGTTTTTAAGTTGAAGGAAATGACTTTTTCGCTCTCATATTTTAATAACTAATAGCACACACCAAGAGATGTTGCTATATAGCTCTATTTTTAATATTTAATGCTGTAGTTTTTACTACCTTTCATAAGTTTTTTTTTTGCTATATACTTACTTTATATCCCAGGTTGGGTAGCGCTGATGATCATGCTTCTCCATCTTGTACAATCTTTGGTATTTTCCAATCAGTTAAAATGCTTTTCTTCTTCCATGCCTTTTGGTCAGTCCACTGAGATATTTTTCACTTGCCCTTACTTTCCTTCTTTTTTCCTTGAATTTTTCAGACATCAATAAGTTCTCTAACTTCTATCTTCTCATGATGCATCCAGCAAGTTTTGTCTGTCGTTGTTTTACAGTTTGAACTATTTTCTGTTCTGAAACTTTCTTGAGGAACTTTATGTTTTTTTTTTTTCTGTTTGTCCAGGGTATTTGTTGCATCTTTCCCCCAAACGTATATTTTGGTTGCTTCCAATCCTTTTATTATCTGTTTGTTAATCGTCCAAGTTTCATAATCATGTAGCAATATTAGTTTTATATAGCACTGTAATACTTTTTTTCTTCACTTTTAGGGACATCTTCTTTCGTGCTATTATCTTCTTCATGTCATTCATGTGCTGATGACCATGTCTCTCCACAGTTTCTGATCTTTCATGTTATTCATCATTTCTGTTGTTGTGTCTCTTCCATGCCATTTTGTCAAACCATCTAAGATTTTCTCTCTTTCCTGCCTCCAGTTTTCCCTGTTGTCACTATATTTTCAATCCCTTCTCTTCTCATTATGTGGCTGATAAACCTTGACCGTCTCCCCCGTAGTGTGTCTATTTATGTTCGTTTCTCATTGGCTTTCCTTAGGCATTCTTCATTTGTTATTTTTGCCTGTCCATGATATTCTAAACATTCTTCATAGGAACCACATGTCAGTTGCCTCTAATGCTCTTGTTTTTGTTAGTGACCATGATTCGCTTCCATATGGTAGTTCTGGCTGAATGTAGCATTTCAGGACTCATTTCCTAGTATTTATTGGCAAGGATGGATAGTTCTCATAATTAATATTATAGTTTTTATTAGTTTTGATACTTAATGTTAGTTTTTATTAGTTTTAATACTTAATGTTATAGTTTTTAACAAGCTTTCATAAGTAATGTTGTATTTTTTTTTTACTAACACTAATGAATTACTAACATACTGATCTGTGCTCTCATTAATATCCACTCTTAATTGTGTGTGTGTGAAAGCTGGAAAACAAGTAAAGAAATAGAAAAATTAGATTAATTTGAAAACAAATGTCTAAGGAAAATACTCTGTATGCAATGGAACGAATTCAAGACCAATGCAGAGATAAGGAAGATGAGCACACAACGACCTGTTTCATCAGTGATTAAAAAAAAAGGGAGATGGATATATATTGGGCATTTGTTGAGAAGAAAGAGAGAATCCCAAAAACAAGCTGCCAAATGGGACACAACAGGACCAATAAAAAGAGGCTGACCGCGTGAAACTCTAGAGAGAACATTATTGAGAGAGGCTAAATTGGTAGGCATAAAATCCCTTGATGAGGTTGAAAAACTTTCTGGAAACAGAAAAATGTGGCAAACTACGATGGGAGCCCTATGGGATGTTTGAAGACACAGGAAGGATGTAGGATCATTGGTCCGTAAATTTATAGTGCACATCTTAATTTCTTGCTCTTTAGTCAAGAGGCCTACAGGAAAGCTGTTAGGGAGGCAAAGTTCCGCAAGGGACATGCAAATGACTGACTGAGTCTCGTTCAGTAAACTCATTAATTTTGCCATTGTAAGTCTTAAGCTCCTATGCTATTAGACTTCTGGAAAAGGTAGCTATAGCTTTATTCATAAAATGAGCTCACTGTTGCAAGGTTTTGGCCTACATCTTCTTCTTCTTCTAGCAGCTGTTGAATTCAGCAGCCACCCAAGCCACAGAGGCCCACTACTGCAGACAAGACATGTCTCCATTCCTCTCTGTTCTCGATCTTTCCTTGCCAGCCGTCAATTCTAAGAGCATGTATATCTTCTAAGTTGCCTCACCATCATTGTCTAGATCCACCTCTTGGTCTATTCCTTTTCATCGTTTCTGCATAGCCCATCTTTGTTTGTCTATCTTTCTCCATTCTCCCCAGATGTCTGAGTTTACATCTTAAACATACAGGACAAAGAAGTAGCAAAGGACGAGTATGTCTAAATTGACACTTATGTTAGATAAAACATAAGAAGGGGGAAAAAAATGGAGAAACTCAAAGATCTTGTGACTTGTGTGAAACTGTGCCTGGGAGTTATTTAGCAATAACTTCTGCCGTTATTTGTTATCACAGCTGTATAGCCATGGCTCTATATTTATATATTTAGTTCTATACACTTATATGCAAAAGAGAGCCTTGGGACCAAAGAATTCAGGTTTTTTTTCCCCCTGCATTTACAAGACAGAAAGTTAAGTTTTATAAACATATAAAAATCTAGTGACTATACCACACTCTTGAAATTTTGGCACTGATTATGATCATTTGATTTCTTCTAATAAAGTTATTTTTTTTATCAAAATCTTCAAAATTTGATGTGTTTCTTTCAAGTGTGTTCTGTGGCATGCAAACAACTATTTTCTAAAAAAAAAAAAAAGGATGAAGTAGACACAAACAAAAGCATAAAAAAACTACTTAAGAGTGGCATAAATCTTTTATTTCAACAAGTCCAATCTGGCACAAAATTTTTAGATCTCAGATTTCAAGACTTTAAAAAATCTGGAGATGAGATGAAAATGTCAACATTTTACGTCAAATGTCATTTTTTATGGACTAAGAAAAGGGTAAAAAAAAAATATATAAACATGGTTAACTCTGTTATCTGGCACCACTGGTCAAGTCTAGATCATTACAAAATCATCATAATGTTAGCCTACACTAGTCAAGCCCAGACCATTACAAAATCATCATAATGTTAGCTTACACTAGTCAGGCGCAGACCATTACAAAATCATCATAATGTTAGTCTACACTAAGCCCAGACCATTACAAAATCATCATAATGTTAGTCTACACTAAGCCCAGACCATTACAAAATCATCATAATGTTAGCCTACACTAGTCAAGCCCAGACCATTACAAAATCATCATAATGTTAGTCTACACTAGTCAAGCCCAGACCATTACAAAATCATCATAATGTTAGCCTACACTAGTCAAGCCCAGACCATTACAAAATCATCATAATGTTAGCCTACACTAGTCAAGCCCAGACCATTACAAAATCATCATAATGTTAGCCTACACTAGTCAAACCCAGACCATTACAAAATCATCATAATGTTAGCCTACACTAGTCATGCCCAGACCATTACAAAATCGTGTGTGGAGTAAAGACTTGTAGTTAACAACAGACCTAGAGCTGGAAAGGAAATCATAACTTAGGATAGATGATCTGTTCATGTTTCAAACTACAATAAAAAAAAGTAGTGGAATGTAGTGATATCAGCAGTAGTAACTGGCAGTTTAACTTTCCCCAGTACTTTGATGGAAGATTGAGGATATTGTATTCAAGCATACGCGAGCTGGAATATGTTTGTAAGTTTCAGATAAGAGATTTGAACACAGACTCTCTGAGTAAACTGACACTGACCCCCAAAGTCTAGTAGAGCTCTAATCTTTAGAGGTGCACAAAGATACAGCAATAAATCTTGGCTTAGCAGAAGTAGATAACTCATTCAATGTAGGTCAAGTTTCAGAATGATATGTACAGATTTTATTCCATTTCCAGCAGGGTACAAGCCCTTTACTCGCTGACTTGGTAGTTTAAAATATATCTGGTATTATCAGGTCTTCTTGGACAATTTCTTGCCAAATGTCTTCTAACATGACATCGGAAACATGCCCTTGTTTCCTGACTGGTTCTTGGTTTTGCCCTTCTTATACTTTTTAAAAAATTTATTTTGTTTTGTTTTGTTTTTTTGTGTATAATTTTGAACAATTACTTGTTACCTTTCTTATAAGTGGTTTGGGAACTTGGCGTCTTATACTGTTTGCTGTCTTGACATGCATTTACACCATGACCAAGTGTAACGGCTTCGAGCTTTCTGAAACCTCCTTTTGTTGGGCTGGTTTGATGCCTAGGTTGGCTCTATTGTGACAGCTTTGTTGCAGCAATTAATATAATCTGTCTGCTCTACTGTGACAGCTTTGTTCCAGTGAGTAATATAATCTGTCTGCTCTATTGTGACAGCTTTGTTCCGGTGAGTAATATAATCTGTGTGCTCTATTGTGACAGCTTTGTTCCAGTGAGTAATCTAATCTGTCTGCTCTATTGTGACAGCTTTGTTAAAGTGAGTAATATAATCTGTATGCTCTATTGTAACAGCTTTGTTAAAGTGAGTAATATAATCTGTCTGCTCTATTGTGACAGCTTTGTTCCAGTGAGTAATATAATCTGTCTTCTTTCCGTGCCAGCAATAAAGCTTCATCTATGGTTTTTGGTTTTTTTCTCTCAGAATTTTAAGTTTGACAAAGTGAATGGTTAGCGCATCTAGAAAAAATCTGAACCAGTTGTCTTTGAACCAATATTCTTTTCCGTCCCATTAAAAGCCAATTTTGCCAAGTGTGAAATCCTGTCCACAACAGACTGAATGGGTTCACTTATTTGTCGTTTGATTTTGGACAGGGAGCACAAAGCCTGTTCTGCTGTGAATATCGCACCATACCTGACTATTAAGCTGTCTGTCAGTCAGACCAGGACTCTTGTAAGGGAAGTCTAGGTATTATAAACTCTGCTATGTGAACTGAAGTACGCTGACAGACTAGCAAATGTTTGTCTGCATCATTACCTTGTCTTGTTGTTAGTAGTTTACTGACTTTTGAGAAGAGTCATAAATGGCTCGATCATCACTAAAGGTCTCAATCACCGACAACTACTGATTGTTTAAGATATTTCTGTGCATGTGTTACTCAGGTTATCAAAAACCTGACGCATGTCAGGGTGTGTCAGTGTGAGTACTGTACTGTTGACAAATTTGACATCTGAGAAGAAGGACAACTGTTGTGCAAAACGAATTCCCTCTCTGTTGGGTTCATAAATCAAGGTCGAGGCCATCCACTCTGTGCTGACTGTTCTAAGCCAATCCTTTATTAGCATGCTGTACAAGTTCAAGGTCACAAACAACACTCTAGCTGTTTTTGCTGCTACTTAAGTAGCATTCCCAGCCTCTTTATACATTATGCAGGATATCAACATATTATATCGTACAGTCAACTAGCTATGGTGTCTATAAAACACCTCAAATGCATAAAAGTTGTAGATTAACACAGGTAGGATGAGGAAAACCTGAAAATTCACCCAATGAACTTTTACTTTATTGTTCATCCGCTTCTGCACCCGCGAGAATCTGCGCAGTCTTCTCAGCTTTTATTTCTTTCAACAAACAAATGTATGCCATTTCTGTGATTTTTGTTACTTCATTCTGAAACTGTTGGTTGTCTTTCACCTCAGGTGTTATCTTAGGATCTGCCATAGATCTCTGCCAGTTTTTTGCTGCATCCCATGGCTCCTGTTTTCTTTTGCCTTCAGTCTAATCCTGCCAAGTGCTGGCTCACTTGTGTACACATACTTAAATGCAACTTTTTGTACTGGAGACTTCCACCTTTCTTAATTCTCACACAGCAGGGGAGATGATCACTTCCAATGTACGCTAATGCTTCCCAATGTATGTCCAGCAATGTCTGTGTGGATATCGGAGTTGGGTCAATGTTTGAATCAGAATCATCTTATAGGCAATCTCATCATCTGCTTTCTGTTCACAACAGATTCATTTTTACCAAGGCATTGTTCAATGCCCGACCTCGGGTATTGTCGGCAGTGTTACACCAGTGTGTACTTCGGGCATTAGAGTCACCGCAGACCATCAGTCTATCACCAGTTAAATCTTCAAGTTCAGATAAAAACCTCCAGTGCTGTTCACCCGTTAGTGAGTTGCTGCTAGTATATATATACAGATTATATTCCACCTCACATCCCCAATAATTATTTGAATGCCCTGTGGTTCCAAACTGTCCTTATCCCATTCCTTCATGTGAATAAAATCATGTTAGTCTACATTAGACAAGTCTATACCATTACAAAATCATCATGATAGTCTACATTAGTCAAGTCTAAACTATGACAAAATCATCATGTTAGTCTACATTAGTCAAGTCCAGATCATTACAAAATCATCATGTTAGTCTACACTAGTCAGGTCTAGACCATTAAAAAATCATCATTTTGTAAGTTTACACTAGTCAAGTCTAGACTATGACAAAATCATAATGTTAGCTTACACTAGTCTAGACCATTACGAAATCATCATAATGTTAGTCTATTTGATTTTAAAACGTTCCTTACAAATGTGGATTTGGATAACTGTTGGGCTCTGTAGTACATCATTTTACCCATTTGTTGCATTATATAATATACAGTTATATAAAAATATAATAATAATATAATAATAATCTGCTTACTGACCATAACTTCATGTGGTCATTTTATGATGCTCTCAGTTTCTACTAATATCGCCACATATTGATAAAACTGGTGATAAAATCAGTTTTAACTTAACAGACTTACGGTTCTAAACTGTGGTATCCATGCTCCGAGTGGGTTTTGGAACTAAATGCTGGGAATATGGGAACCAAATGCTGGGAATATTGGAACCAAATGCTGGGAATATGGGAACCAAATGCTGGGAATATGAGAACCAAATGCTGGGAATATTGGAACTAAATGATGGGAATATGGGAACCAAATGCTGGGAATATGGTAACCAAATGCTGGGAATATTGGAAGCAAATGATATAGAGGGGTGGGCGGGTATGGGAACCAAATAACAGAGGTGAGGGACCTGACTAGACAACACCTTGGAAAAAATTTCTTGTTAGTTTAGAATTTTGTTTTTTTCCAGCCATTCTGTTCCCAGCTGTCTGTGTAAAATAAAAACCAAGTTACTGACCCCTTTTTGAAACCATACTGGTACAGAACAGGACTCATGATGATAATGATTCTGACAGTCTGGCTGAAGGTGTGTGGGACATACTGGGCAACTTATATCAGATATAGGGACACACTGGGTAATCTACAGAATATATGGGGATATACTGGGCAATCCATAGCACATATAGGTCATGCTGGGAAATCCATAGCATATATGGAGACATACTGGGCATTTCATAGTGGATATGAGGACACTGGGCAATCCACAGAGGACACGGGGACACACTAGGCAATCCACAGAGGATATAGAGACACCTGGTGAATTCATAGTGGATATGGGGACATAATGGGTAATCTATAGTGGATATTGGGACATATAAGGTAATCCACTGGAGGTTTATGATCATAAAATATATATGAACCTTATAATAAACAACTGTTACAATAGCTCTGGTCATTAATGTGGATGACACAGAGATAAAGCAAAGCTGTCAGCGTGGCTTCTGTGACCTGCCACACACAGGCTGAGGTCGAAATTGTCTGTTTTGCTAGTCTGACCGCCCATACAAAAGCATTATGACCCCTGACCTCACTATCACCATCTGCATGCTCACATTCACACAAAATATTTAACAAGGCACTTTCTGGGTAGAGTATGATCAGTAGAGAAAGAAATTTACAAATTCTCCAAAAGAAACAACAGAGAGCAAAAAAATCGTGCATTGTGCTCACCAAATCAATATTCTACATGGCACAAAAATGCAAAAAAATCTGTACAACAAAACCTGGCAAGTAAAGACATAAGAAAATCTGGCTTTACTTTTTCTTTAAACCAAAATAACTACTGGAAGATACAAACTATAGTAATATAATGCAGGGGATTGCCTCTGACATTTCTTTCCTAAATGCCATTGTTTATATATGGGTTATCACCAATATATGTAGTCTCCTTGATATTCATATTTCTTAAGAAATTCATTAAGGATATTCACTATGGATATTCATTATGGATATTCGGGTGTCTGAGTGGCGAAGTGGTTAGTGCACTGGTCTCTCATGGCAAAAGTCAGGTGTTTGAATCCAGCCAGAGGCACCCCAGTCACCCAGCTGTAGAAATGGATACCTGATTTCTTCTGTAGTTGGGGAAGGAAAGGCGGCCAGGCATGATACTGACCAAATCACCCTCTAGTGTGCTGACAGGTCAAGGAAAATATGGGCACTAACACCATATCCCTATGTGCCTCTAAGGCATGAGAGGATTACCTTTATCTCTTTTTTTTTTTACTATGGATATTCATTTATATGCTGAAAAACGCTACTTGTGAATAACGATGATGTTCGATTGGGTTGGAATATGACAAAGTGGAAAAAAACAACTTTGTCCTTATTTATGATACAAGGGTTGTACTGAAAGTCGTGAGCAAAAATTGTTAAAAAATCAGAATTTATAGATAGAAAAAATATAAATGTATCACCTTAACTGCATCCTTTTCTTCACTTTTCAACATAATCTCCATTTCTCTGCAAGTTTGAAAATACCATCCTAGTAGAATACCATTCTAGCTGACCGATGGCACAGACGCACTGCTTTCTAGATGTTCTCTCCTGTGGGACTCAGCGGGCACAAACTTTTCTACAGCCTAGAGTTTCAATCATTTCCTGTACTGCATTGTGTCCTATTCCAAGATTTACAGTCGTTTCAGATACTGTGACATGTCTGTCTTCTTTAATTATGTCGTCAACTCTTTCCACGCTGCGTTCAGTGGAGGCAGTTCGAGGGCGACCACTGCGAGGCATATCTTGGATGCTCGTGTTTCATCTTTGAAATGTTTCACCCACCTCCTAACACTGCTAGCATCCATACACACATCTCCATAAGCAAGCTGAAGTCTGTGGTGAATTTCAGCAGCGGGGATTTCCTCTTTAACGAGGAACTCAGTAACATCATGTCGACGAAATGAAACTTCACCACCCGCCATTTTGTTTATGCTCTGCGTGGTCACATGACATCATGATGGTGATGTCATCTGACATCTACATAAAGTGCAAAGGATGCAGATTAAGATGATACATTTATATTTTCTCTATCTATAAATTCTGATTTTTAAAAAAATTTTGCTCACGACTTTCGATATGACCCTCGTAATAATAATAATAATAATAATATAAAAAAAAGATAAAATTCCCATTTCCATGCCATTAAGGCATATTGGGGATATGATGTTCGGCCTGTATTCCCAAGACTCGAGCATGTGAAAGTGTGATGTGGTCAGTACCACGCATGGCAACATTTAACCTTCCCAGATTTCTCTGGTACCCATTTTTAAAAGGCTGGGTGGACCCTGAGACCTTTCTGATGTTGTGGCACCAGAAAAAAATCCCCACCGCTGGGGCTTGAACCCAGTACCACCAGATTACCAGGCCTAACCACTCTGCCAGTCATGCCACCATTTGTGTCACTGCACTCATGATTTAGGTCAGGCTAAATGTGGAACCATATGACCAGGATGCTGCTCAGTTCTCTCCAGGTTGTTCTGGTGGCAGGCAGGTGGGCTTCTGCCTCAAGTCTGCATATTCTCATCACGTACCGCTGGGTGGGAGACCTGCATTTTATTTGATGCTCATGAACCACATGTTCTGATACCAACGTTCTGCTTCGATGGTATGGTCATTCATCAAATATGGCACAGTGTCGGAGATAAAATCTGATGACCTGCATATGAAGCTTAGTCGCCGACTGTCATTTTCTGTAGTTGTTGGAAGGTGTTACTTTCTTCAATAATTCTGCCGCTTCATCTCTCTCAGCAATAACATCCATAATTCGTTCAGAATTTATTATACGCCATTTTATTTAATAGTTTATTCCACACAAGAACTACTTTCACCTAATGGCTTATTCCACTCAAGAACTTTCACCTAATGGCTTATTCCACTCAAGAACTTTCACCTAATGGCTTATTCCACTCAAGAGCTTTCACCTAATGGCTTACTCCATTCAAGAAATCTCTATTAATGGCTTATTCCACTCAAGAAATCTCTATTAATGGCTCATTCCACTCAAGAAATCTCTATTAATGGCTTATTCCACTCAAGAAATCTCTATTAATGGCTTATTCCACTCAAGAAATCTCTATTAATGGCTTATTCCACTCAAGGAATCTCTATTAATGGCTTATTCCACTCAAGAAATCTCTATTAATGGCTTATTCCACTCAAGAAATCTCTATTAATGGCTTATTCCACTCAAGAAATCTCTAGTAATGGCTTATTCCACTCAAGAAATCTCTATTAATGGCTTATTCCACTCAAGAAATCTCTAAAATGGCTTATTCCACTCAAGAAATCTCTATTAATGGCTTATTCTACTCAAGAAATTTCACTTAATGACGTACTCCACTCAACAAATAAAAACAATGTAACATCTAACTCCTTTTACCACTGCATACAACAGAACTTTTGTCACATCAACGGAACAAAACTCTTTACTTTCAAGTAAAGCACCAATCAAAGTGATAATTTAGGTCATGTGACTAGAAGATGAAGCAGAATCTCCGAAATTATGGAGCTCAAGCACAGTGTTAGTAGTTGGGACATGACGTACAAATCTTGGTGTGTTATGAATACAAATCCATAATTTGAGATAATATATTGAATAACACATACTGAATACATATTTGTTTAAACAAGCTACGTGCTGTATTTTCTGACTAAATATACATAAAACAGCTCGTATGTTCTCTGTCTCCATCATTCTTCTTCTTCACCCGCTTCTTATTACACAGCGTTCTCCCCGATGTGGTATTGAGCTTACTCTTGTGATCATCTGGGATGGACGTATGAATGTCTCATGTATGATGGAGGTTAAGGTCAGTCTCATGTAGGATAGAGGTTCAGATAAGTCTCATGCAGGATGGAGGTTCAGATAAGTCTCACGTAGGATGGAGGTTCAGATGTCTCATGTAGGATGTTCTGATAAATCTCATGTAGGATGGAGGTTAGATAAGTCTCATGTAGGACGGAGGTTCAGATATGTCATATGTAGGATAGAAGTTCAGATAAGTCTCATGTAGTATGGAGGTTCAGATAAGTCATATGTAGGATGGAGGTTCAGATAAGTCTCATGTAGTATGGAGGTTCAGATACGTCATATGAAGGATGGAGGTTCTGATAAGTCTCATGTAGGATGGAGGTTCAGATGTCTCATGTAGGATGGAGGTTCAGGTCAGTCTCATGTAGAACAGAAGTTCAGACAAATCTCATGTAGGATGTTCTGATAAGTCTCATGTAGGATGCTCTGATAAGTCTAATGTTGGAGGTTCAGATAAGTCTCATGTAGGATGGAAGTTCAGATAAGTCTCATGTAAGATGGAGGTTCAGATAAGTCTCATTTAGGATGGAGGTTCAAATAAGTCTCATGTAGGAATGAGGTTCAGACACATCTCATGTAGAATGGAGGTTCAGACAAATCTCATGTAGGATGCAGGTTCAGATATACATCAGGGGCCTCATACTCAATGGAAATCTCATAGAGGAAGGATGCTTTACTGCATCATTCATTATTCCTCATGTATAACAGCTTCAGACACAACTTATTTTTAGAATGAGGCTAAAACAACCATCAGACTTGTATTTAGAAACAAGTACAGCAGAGATCTATTCAAGAAGAGGACAGGCAAAAGGAACCTTTCACAACATGAAGAATATTAAAATATAACATCCTTAACAGGGCTACATACTGTGAGGTGGCTGAGTGAATAGTGTGTTGCCCTATCATGCCTAGGTGGTAGCTCTTTTTACCATAGCTGTGGTTAGAGTTATAGGCATTCTCTTGTTAATCTCTCTGTCTCAAGTACTTTATATATTTTGAAGGTTAGCCATACATTACTATGCTTTATCACATTACATAAAGTCAGTATTACTTTACACCACCATGCTTTATCACTTTACACAGAGTTGATATTACTCATCCTCTGGAGAGTTTGTTAAACAAAAAACACAAAAGAAGTGAAGCTGAGTAGTGAACTGACTTCTAATGTGAAGACAGTGGGAACCAACTTGCTCTAGAATCAAAGAAGGCCTGCCTACAAAGTGAAGCATGCATAGCTGCAATATTTAAAAGATTACAAAGAAAAAAAAAACATTCGATGCAGAAATTAGCAGCAAAATATGGAACTCTTTGTGATTTGCAAAGAAATCTGATAAGAAAAAAATACAGTAAACCCTTGATTTAACAGATCCTAATATAATGGCAGACCGCGTGAAACTCTGAACGGGACATTATTAAGAGAGGCCAAATTAACAGGCATAAAATCTCTTGATGAGGTTGAAAGACTCGCCAAAGACAGGAAAATTTGGTGAACTACTTTGCGAGCCCTATGTGACGTTTAACGGCATGGGAAGGATATAAGATATAATAATATAATGGATTCTGGATTTACCAACCAAGTAAATACAGTAAATAATAAAAAAAATTTCGAAAATCTTAAAAACTGTACCCCGAACAATTTATTTCGCACTTGTTCTAGGCTGTACGGAGCAGACTTGCACTGCTTTGGCCTCAGTTTGACTCAAGCTATCAGGCAGCCAGGCTGTACGGACAGCACTGTACTACTGTCACTGTGCTCAGGGCACAATACTCTCTAACTACATTGTCAAAAAAAAAGATGAGTAAATTTTCTTTATGACAATGCAATAATTTATATTGTGCAGTAGTGTATGGGTGTCTGAGTGGTGAACTGGTTAGTGCAACAATCCCTCATGGTGAAGGTATGGAGTTCAAATCCAGCAAGAGGAACCCCAATCACCCAGCTGTAGAAATGGATACCCGACTTCTTCTGGAGTTGGGGAAGGAAAGGCGACCCTCTAGCGTGCTGACGGGTCACAGAAAACATGGGCACTAACACAATATCCCTAAGTGCCTCTAAGCCATGACAGAGCTACTTTTATTCTTTTTTTTTTCCTCACTTTTTCACAGTACTGACCCCTGCCCCCCTACAAGTTACATCCAATTTAACAGATTTTTGGCATTAATGGACACCTGTTCCCCTCTATTAGTCCATTAAATCAAGGGCTTACTCATCCTCTTTCGCCTAAGGACAGGCCGCTGCAGACAAATGAGCCACCTGCATCGATTCAAAACGTCTCACACAGACGAGCGTCCACGTGGAAGTGGAGTCCAGACTCCAGAACATAACCTACAAGAGTGCCCAAACCATGCGGACCTGAGGCGTGAGACATGGCCAGAGAACACAAGCTTGGGGCAAAGCTTTGGGGCTCCTATCAGGATCTGGAGAGGACTGCGGGCTTTGCCATGTCGACAGGGATCAGGATCTGAAGTGACCAACAACCTCGAACGCAGAAGAAGAAGGGCTAATTGTATACTCAATCTAGTTTTCACCGAAGCTAAACCTATTCTAAATTTACTTTCGCAAACAAATCAAAACACAATTTAAAATCCCTGGATGTTACAAGAACTGGAAGGTCACAGTAAAATTCATCCTTTAAAAAAAAAAGAAGGAAATCAGTAAAAAAAATAACATCCATTTATACTGACTTCATGATACAGGAAAAGAAAAAAAAAAGCAAAGATTTTATTTTTAAAATCTGAAAGGTATATTAAAGGAAGAAAATTGATTTTAATAATGATGATGATAATGAAGTCTACACAAAAGAGTAATACAAGGGCCAGTCAAATATAACCACAAGTCAAGGGACATAACCAGTGAAAATATATGAAAAGACTTTTTGACTTGCCCTCAAGTTTTCATGTTTTTCATTGGTTACATCCCCTGATTTGTGGATACCTTTTGACTCACCCTAGTATTAGTTACTAACAGGGCTTCTTCTGAGATCAGGAACTTCAGAATCGCTTGTGAACCCTATGCTCAGGCCAACGGCAATGAATTCTAATCACGCTGCCAACCCAGATATAAAAACGAGTATGTGGCAAATAATGTTACAGACAATCACCTCCTAAATGGTGAATATCTGTCTGCACAGATATGCACACTGGACTGCCCTGCACACACGTCTGCAAATGGATGATGGGAAAACATGTCCAATATTCAGTGACTTTTGAGATATAATAACCCCAACCTCAAAAATACCGGATGATAAGGAAAAATAAATCGAAGTCCCAGAAATATGGATTTACAGTAAATATAGGACATAAAGGCTGTCTGTATGAACAACTCCACATGAAAATAGGAATGATAATAGCAATTAAAATTTGACATATAATAATACAGGAAAAGTTATCTTGGGGAGAAAGCTAAAGGAAAAAAAGATACATTAAAGTGGAGAACAAACATCACTAAAACAAGATGGACAGTGTCAACAGATGAAATGGTGAGAGTCTGCTGGGGTGGAGAGTATGAGGAGATAAAATGGTGAGAGTCTGCTGGGGTGGAGAGTATGAGGAGATAAAATGGTGAGAGTCTGCTGGGGTGGAGAGTATGAGGAGATAAAATGGTGAGAGTCTGCCATCTAGACTGCACTGGTCCAGCGTCTCCGACTTCAGTATTTTGTGGTCATGGCCGCTACACTTCCTAGTTGTGACCAGGACAGAGCTTTTGTCCAGAAGGACGAATCCTCGCCACTAGTGAGTTTCACCCCTGGGTTGTGCCGGTTTAGGCGTATTATCCCAGTATGGGTGTGTTTAGGACGTACCCGACCTTTAGAGCAGAAGTACCGTGACTTGAGTAGCCATCAAGTTTCGCCCCTGGTTTAAGCCAGTTTAGGCATATTTCACCAGTATAGGCGTAAAACGGATGTGGCCAGCCTCTACAGCAGAGGTGCAGTGGTATGAGTAGCTCTTGCCGTGAGACTACTAGACATACTGATTAAGCTTCACTTTATCCTTTCCATCACCTTTTCACATCAGCACCGCATGGCAACCCTGATTGCTTTTCTTCATTTTCTTCATTGGCCGGGAGGAGTTTCACTCCACATGCGGCATCCGAAGAGTCTCACCAGCAGTGTCTTAACCCCTGGGTTAAGCCAGTTCAGGCAATTTGCCCGGTATGAGTGTACATGTGTCATGGCCGACCTCCAGAGCAGAGGTGCCATGATTTGAACAGTTCTGACCTCGAGACTACTGATTACTTAACTTACTCCTTTCTTTCACCTTTTCCACAGTGCCGCACGGCAACCCATAATCTCACCTTTCTTCACTGGCCGGGAGGAGCCTCAATCCACGCACGGCAGCTGAAGAACCTCGCCAGCAGCAGTATGAGGAGATAAAATTGTGACAATTTGTCATGACTGACAGCATTATGAGATGAACTGGAGACAGTCTGTCAGGACAGACAGCACCAAAGGTGAAGTGTGAGTCTATCAGCATGGACAAATTAAAAAGTTCAAATGAAGACAGCTTTTCTGTGTGTACCATCAAGAAGTTAAAGAGAGAGAGAGAGAGAGAGAGAGAGAGCCAGTAAGATGGCAATCCATTGCAAGCAATCCTTATTTTGGAGACGGCATGTGATGATGATGAATGTGAAATGATTGATCTGATTAAGTACTGAAAGCCCAATAAATTACTGAAACAAAAAGTCCCTCTACCAGAAGAAAAAGACTCAATCAGTCCAACAAAATAATGAAAGTCCACTATTAATCATACCACAGAACAGTAATATTAAAAAATCCATCATTAATCATCCAACAAAAAGTAACTGTCCATCATAAACATGATTCACACAATGCATCAGGATCAAGATGGCAACTGCTGTTGTGCTTCTTTGATCGGAATATCTCTGGCTTCTGTAGTAGCTCCACCATCTTCTGTTGTTGAGCTGGCCTCATCTTTATGGCCTTCCCCTTCAACCTGAGAGACCTGGATGCTCCCTTCAGTGGCTGTTGTGGAATCATCTTTGGGTTCACCTGAGCTATGCAACACATCAGGGATATCAGAATTTTGGGGATACATATAATCATCAACTATATCTGATACATCAACATCACTGGCATAATCGGTGTCACCCAGGAAGTCTACATCCTGTTTCACTGAATAATCAGTGATGTAGTCATCTTCTATATAGGCTCCCTCACCTGACAGCTCTAAACTACCTGAAATATAGAAACAAAAAATCAGTTTTGAAAATAGAGACAAAAGTATTTTACATCAAAACAGAGACCAAGATCAATATGTGAAAACAGGGACAAATATGTTTTACATCAAAACAGAGACCAAGATCAATATGTGAAAATATGGACAAATGTGTTTTACAGAAAAACAGAGACCAAGATCAATATGTGAAAATATGGACAAATGTGTTTTACAGAAAAACAGAGACCAAGATCAATATGTGAAAATAGGGACAAAAATGTTTTACATCAAAACAGTGACCAAGATCAATATGTGAAAATAGGGACAAATGTGTTTTACAGCAAAACAGTGACCAAGATCAATACTTGAAAACAGGAACAAATGTGCTTTACAGCAAAAAGGAAACTTTAAATATCCCATTATATGAAACAGTCACCAAGCCCAATCGAGATGTCTATTTGTCCCTTCAGCAGTGGAAGGTATATGAGGAAGGAGACAGGAAACCAGCATAAATGTCTGAAAGTAGGGACAAAAATGTGGCAGTGTGCTCTTACCTCCCTGGACATATGAGCTAGTGTTTTTAGTGGCTGATGCTGTGATGATGATGAAGATGTTGGATGGGAGGTGGACAAAGCTGAATTACCCAAAGACTTTTGAGTGCACTCAAAAAGAGCGAACTTCTCAAAAGAAAGCTACACTTGAAGGGAAAAAAAAAAAAGCATGGAGCTGAGGAAGGTTAAGACAGGTTAAGAACATCCAGAAAAGGGCTGAAATCAGCTTAAGCAAGGTAATTCTTGTTTCCATGCCATTAAGGCATATCGGAGATACGGTGTGAAAGTGTGATGTGGTCTGCATCACGCCTGGCTGTTTTACCTTCCCAGATTTCTCTGGTACCCATGGGTGTAAAGATGCTGTCCAATAAGACAATCTGCGACCCATACCTGATATGCTAGCGTTAGGTTTAGCAAACCATAGCTGACCAAGACCCTGTCCCACCTCTCTGTTGGTACCCCTAGTTACAGGCCTAGCCTGGATAACGGGGCAGGGATCGCCATAGTCCCCATGGTGGTGGAGTCTGCTAAAGAAGCACTGCACACCCCCTGCTTTTTAGCTGTACTCCAGGACTAAAAAAATAGCTGCCATAACCCGCTCCCATGCTGATATGATGCTGTAGCCCAACACCTCCACAGCATTGACTGCAAAGAACACCAGGTCGCAGTTACAGGGAGACAGCACAAGACAAGACAAGACAAGTCTGGTGCCCATTTTTTGGAGGACGGGTGAACCCCGGGGCCTTGTTTGGTGTGTACCAGAAAAAATCCCACAGCTAGGACAGAACCCGGTACCACCGGATTAGTAAACTGAGCGCCTAACCACTCAGCTAACCAGGCTTGCCAAAAATGAATAACAAAAGCTGGAGGTAAAATGACCTGAAGATCCACTGCATCTGATCTTCCCAATGAAGATGAAACAGGATGATTGACTCAGTAAGATACTGAGTTACTCTGTCAGACTTCTCAGCAACAATCTTCACTGATGAGGACCAAATTTATTATTAAAACTAAAGATGTTGCGACATATGCACTTCAACGAAAATGGGACTGGGGTCCTGCCCAGTGTTCCAGTCTTGACTGGCTGAGGTCAGTAATACAGTCTTGACCAGCCGTGGAGTACCAGTCTTGGCTGGCCACATGTGGTTTGCCAGTCCTAACCAGTGTTGGTGGCTGTGTCAGTTTTTTGGCTGCTATAGCAGGCCAGCTTTGGCCAGGTTCTATAATAGTTTTGTGAATGTGGGGCTTCACCCAAATCACAGCGGAAGAATCCTTTAAAGTCTTAAAACATCATACACAAAAGAATGTCTCTCTGGCCTTGGCATCCAGCTGTGAGAGAGGATCCTGCAGACCTGTCCAACCTTATCAAACCTCTGAGCACAGAACTAGGCTGAGAGAGAGAGAGAGAGTATATGAAAGAAAAGCTATGGGGCTTCTGCTCCAGCTTGGAGAAGATGGCGGACTTCATCAGGGCAATGGGGCTGCAGATATAGCATGACCAATCAATATTTGAACACGGAAGAAGAAGAAGGACGACAGATGAATAGAAAAAGTATTACCTCTACCTCCTTCTGCCTCTCCACTCGGACCAAGAAAGGAATCCAGGGCTTGCTTGTCTTGGTCAAGTTCTATATCACTCAGGCTGGAAACTTTGGGAAACTCTGTCGGTATCCCTGAATGGGTTACAAAGAAACAGCATAAATTACAGAACATAGTAATCTATAAGGCAGGTTATAAAAAAAAAAGGATAAATGTAGCCCTATCATCCTATACAGGCACTCAGGGGACATGTCATTTTTCTTTCTCTCACGTCTAAAAGCGCTTTGCCTATGTTTTTTTTTTCCGAATTGTAACCACATAGTACCGTGTTCTATTACTTTACTGTGTGAAATTCTCGTTTCCTATTTGTAGAAATATGACAATGATGGCACATGATGATGATGCATACTCACTGCCAGGGTGACCATGAGTTCGGTAATAGTCCAGATCATTCTGAAATGCAGAGGTAAAGGCATCGGCTCTCTCCTTCAAGCTCATCTTCTTGGCCGACTCAAGGTCACTCATTTTCTTGGCATGCTGCTTGGCCAGTTCCACTGGATCAAGAAAAGACATTGAGAATAAAACTTATCACCTACTTCGTGACAGAAAAGAGAGTAAATTCCACCTTGGTTCATGAATTCTCTATCGAATTCAGCTGAAATAATGACTTTTTAGGGAAAAAAAGGGAGGAAACCTCATTTCAAGGGGCTGAATCCTTGAAAACTAAAGGGGCTGTAATTACCTTACTCTGTCTTGAAATATGGCTATCTGATGTTGGGTATTTTAAATGAATTACAACATTCTGATCTTGTCTGCAGTAATGAACATAAGATAATCAGAAGATCCCTGCTTCGATTTTGCTCTTGGGCAAAACTCTTTCTAACTGGCCAACACTGGGGGTCAACCCAGCCTCCAAAAAATGGGTTCTTTGGGATCCCCAAAGAAACAAAGGAAGTGAGGACATGCACTGTAATCACAGAATATCTCTAACTGCCTGTAATCATGGAATATATATCTGACTACCTATCTTGTAATCATGGAATATCTCTACCTACCTACCCTGTAATCATGTAATATCTCTGACTACCTACTTCATAATCACAGAATATCTTTAAGTACCTATCTTATAATCATAGAATATCTGATTGCCTACCTTGTAATCACAGAATATCTATATTTATCTACCTTGTAATCTAACCATGAAATATCTGACTACCTACCATGTAATCATGAGATATCTTGTAATCACAGATTCCTAAGACCTATCTCATAATCATAGTAAAACCATATACAATTTAATCCAGGTAAAGCCTTATCTACCCACCTTTCAGCCGCTCTGCCTCCGTCTCTTTCTTCACTCTGTACATGGCGAGTTTCTTCTGCTCTTCCAAACATCTATTTTTAAACTCCTGCTCCTCACAAATGTCTTCTAGCACATCCAGTCCCTTCTCAGCTTCGACAAAACCTTGACGGAGACTATCTGTTTAAATAAAAAACACATTAAAAAATTGGAACATTCCACGAACAAAACATACAACATATTATTTAAAATTCTATTTAAAGCAGATCTCGGGTAAGTCTTGTTTTTCCCTATTTATGTGTTCTTCTCTGTTGTTCTTGATGAGGGCATTTTTGCCTAAATACTGGGCTGCTGTCATTTTTGTTTTTCATAACCAGTTTATTGTTTGTTTTCATAGTTGCAAATTATCCCC
This sequence comes from Achatina immaculata, assembly GCA_009760885.1. NCBI lineage: Eukaryota > Metazoa > Mollusca > Gastropoda > Stylommatophora > Achatinidae > Lissachatina > Lissachatina immaculata. The sequence goes on along the minus strand of CM019709.1, from coordinate 1,957,586 downwards.
TTCCACTCAAATAAATGACCTTGTAGGTACGAGTACAGACTTCACCAGAACATATACTCCAAGAGTGCCCAACTTTTACAGACATATGCAGCCAGACAAGGCCCCAGGGCTTGGACGTAAGGCAGAAGCTGTGGGGGCTGCTGGGAAGACCTGGAGAAGACTGTGGACTTTATACTAACCACCAGGCTTCTGATTTCACAAGATCAAGGGCTTGAGCGCTGAAAATATCCGTTTTTATCTTTTTATTTTTTGTGAAACTACGATCACTTTTCAACATAAGATTAATGACAGAGAAATGCAGAGAGTTTAATGTGTATCTATATTTATCCTTTATAGACTACTCAAAGGCATTTGATTGTGTACAACACCAAAAACTTTGGAAAATAATGGGAAAAATATGATTTCCAACACATCTGATACAATTAACATCACTGCTGTATCTTGACCAACAAGCAGCAGTAAGAATAAATGGTGAAACAACTTGGCTTGACATAAAATAAGGGGTCCGTTAGGGGTGCATACTGCTGCCATATTTATTTAACTTGTATACTGAAAATATAATGAGGAATGTTAGAGAAGATGTAGACAAAGAATATTATGATGCCATAACAATTGAAGGTTATGAAATACCAGAGATTAGATATGCTGATGACACAGTATTACTGTCCACAACACAAAAAAGGAATAGAAAAACTAATTATGTCAGTCCGTAAGAATAGTGAAGAGCAAAACCTCTATCTTAATGCAAAGAAAACTAAATTGATGACAAATTACAAAAAAAATAAGGCAGCTGAAATATATATCAATGAGGAAAAATTGGAAGAGGTGGAAAGTTTTGAATATCTTGGATCGTTACTAACTAATACTGGAGATACAATGAGGGATATTAAAAACAGAACATCCATTGCTCTTCAAAAAATAAAATAACTAAAGAAGCCATGGAGAGGAACATACAGAACTACAAAAATAAGATTTTTAAGGGCAAGCATCTTTCTCATTGCAACATATGCCTGTGAGACCTGGACACTTAACAGAACAGCTGAGAAACACATAAATGCCTTTGAATGTAAATGCTTCAGAAGACTCCTATATTTCAAATATCATGAAAGATAAAAAAGAATAAATATATCCATGCTACAAGAACTTAATATTGAAGAAAGTTGGCTAGTAAGGAAGATTAAATAGAGAAAACTTAAATATTTTGGACATGTTAAACGTCATGATAATTTAGAGAAGACAGACATAACGGGAAAAAGAAAGAGAGGAAGACCAAGGCGAAGATGGCTGCAAGACATTATTGATGATCTGTGTATGGACGCATCAGCAGCAGGCATCTTGTTTACAACCAAGAGGCTTACAGGAGATCTGTTATGGAGGCAAAGTTCTGCAAAGGACAAGCAAATGACTGACTGGCCATCACTTTTATCTAAATCTACTTGAACAAGTTCTAGCACTGCCATTACCACACTTATTATGCAACACTAAATAAAGCTAGTAATGAACACAACCAGATAACAATAAACTATATAATGCATATGGCCAGATAACAATAAACTATAACATATATATGGCGAAATAACAATAAACTATACAATGTTTATGGGCAGATATTAAATAAACTATATATAGCCACAAAATAATAAACAAAATAATCTACTAACGTATGCAGCCAAACAGCAACAAACTAACCTAGTAATGTATGCTGCCAGATAACAACAAACTAACCTAGTAATGTAAGCAGCCAGATAACAACAAACTAGCCTAGTAAAGTAAGAAGCCAGATAACAACAAACTAACATAGTAATTTAAGCAGCCAGATAACAACAAACTAACCTAGTAATGTAAGCACCCAGATAACAACAAACTAACATAGTAATGTAAGCAGCCAGATTACAACAAACTAGCCCTGTAGTGTAAGCAGCCAGATAACAACAAACTAACATAGTAATGTAAGCACCCAGATAACAACAAACTAACACAGTAATGTAAGCAGCTGGATAACAACAAACCTAGTAATGTAAGCAGCCAGATAACAACAAACCTAGTAATGTAAGCAGCCAGATAACAACAAATCTAGTAATGTAAGCAGCCAGATAACAACAAACCTAGTAATGTATGCAGCCAGATAACAACAAACTAGCCCAGTAATGTAAGCAGCCAGATAACAACAAATGTAAGCAGCCAGATAAAACTAGCCTAGTAATGTAAGCAGCCAGATTACAACAAACTAACATAGTAATGTATGCAACCAGATAACAACAAACTAACATAGTAATGTATGCAACCAGATAACAATAAACTAACATAGTAATGTATGCAACCAGATAACAATAAACTAACCTAGTAATGTATGCAACCAGATAACAATAAACTAACCTAGTAATGTATGCAACCAGATAACAATAAACTAACCTAGTAATGTATGCAACCAGATAACAATAAACTAACCTAGTAATGTATGCAACCAGATAACAATAAACTAACCTAGTAATGTATGCAACCAGATAACAACAAACTAACATAGTAATGTATGCAACCAGATAACAATAAACTAACCTAGTAATGTATGCAACCAGATAACAATAAACTAACCTAGTAATGTATGCAACCAGATAACAACAAACTAACCTAGTAATGTATGCAGCCAGACAGCAACAAACTAACACAGTAATGTACGTAGTCAGTCAACAACAAACTAACCTAGTAATGTATGCAACCAGACAACAACAAAATAACCTAGTAATGTATGCAACCAGACAACAACAAAATAACCTAGTAATGTATGCAACCAGACAACAACAAAATAACCTAGTAATGTATGCAGCCAGAAAGCAATTTTTTATAATTTTTTATAAATAGGAAACTACGAGGCTTTGGTATAGTAAAGTAAGAGAACAAATTTTGTATGATTAGACCTCGAAAAAATCGTAGACAAAGCACTTTAGTGAGACGTGAGAGAAAGAAAAATCACAAGAGAATTACCTGGGATTCGAACACGGACTCCGGTAGGACGAGCAGCCAGAAAGCAACAAACTAACACAGTAATGTATGTAGCCAAACAGCAACAAACTAACCTAGTAATGTGTGCAGCTGTGTGAGTGTTGCAAGAATGCTTGGGATAGTCTTGGCCTCATCTTCTAACTGCGATATTGATTCTGCATGCTTGTCCCAAACTTTGAACAGTGGAGCCATAACTGCAGCTACTTCCTTGAAAACAATCCAAAATAAAAAAAAAACATAAGTTATTTTTTTTTAAAATAAGGAACACTTAGGAGGCACTTAGATGAGACCATTTTTTTCTGCCTCGCAGGTAAATATTCTTTATTTTCTGAGGTTTAATGACCAGTTCCAGTATTTAAGAAACTGATAGAAGGCAAGAGAGAATTGATCCCAGTATTTAAGAAACTGAAAGAGGGCATGAGACAACTGATCCCAGTATTTAAGAAACTGATAGAGGGCATGAGACAACTGATCCCAGTATTTAAGAAACTGAAAGAGGGCATGAGACAATTGATCCCAGTTTTTAAGAAATTGATAGAGGGCATGAGACAATTGATCCCAGTTTTTAAGAAATTGATAGAGGGCATGAGACAATTGATCCCAGTAATTAAGAAACTGATAGAGGGCATGAGACAAATGATCCCACTTTTTAAGAAACTGATAGAGGGCATGAGACAAATGATCCCACTATTTAAGAAACTGATAGAGGGCATGAGACAAATGATCCCACTATTTAAGAAACTGATAGAGGACATGAGACAAATGATCTTCCTACTTAAGAAACCAAATAAAGGAACAATACAACTAAAGGAACCCACTGGATTATGGGAAAAAATAATCCCCATGCATACTATGGGGTTTGAGGACCATTAGCTGAGTCAATTCGCATGTTATTACTGAGCCACTCTGACTCTCAAGTTGCCATTATTCATGCTAAAAAGAAAAAAAAGGGATCTGAAGTAATGACTTTTGGGTGAATATCAAAGGAGTTCCCTGGAAGGGTACATAATAGGAAAAAGGAAGAGAGGAAGACCATGGCGAAGATGGCTGCAAGACATCACTGATGATCTGTGAATGGATGCGTCAGCAGCAGGGCATCTTGCTTACAACCGAGAGGCCTACAGGAGAGCTGTTAGGGAGGCAAAGTTCCGTAAGGGACATGCAAAAGACTGACTGACTGATCAAAGGAGTAACATAATGAAGGAGAGACCTCATCAAGGAGTGACACAATTAAGGAGTTACCTCATCTAGGAGTGACACAATGAAGGAGTTACCTCATCTAGGATTGACATAATGAAGGAGTGACCTCATCAAGGAGTGACACAATTAAGGAGTTACCTCATCTAGGAGTGACACAATGAAGGAGCTACCTCATCTAGGAGTGACATAATGAAGAAGTGACCTCATCAAGGAGTGGAGGTTTATTACAAAATATTTCAAAGTGAAAATTCCTATATTTTTTGTTTATCATTATTCAAAATGCCAACAATGATAGAGGTAAATTATTAAAGCACATGTGATCTAAGGCAGCTAACCTCTGCTCTTTTGGATGACTCTCTTGTGTTTGTCTCAATGGAAGACCAATTCTTCTGATAACTGGAAACAAATGAAACAAAAAAAAATGACCAATAAACTCATACTGGTAATCTGAATGGTGTAATTATGCTGAGCTTCTACCTTTAACTTGTTAGTGGCACAGATCTGAGCAATTAACTTGTGTGCCCAGCTATATTCATCTGTGCTCAGCGTCTGAAAACTACTGAAGCCAAGCTCTCATTTCCCATGGTCCAGAGAGACAAATGGAGGCAGCGAGTGACAAAGTTGTCCTGGCTCCTTCCACTGCTCTAGGGAAGTGGTTCTCACATTTCTTAAGGCTGCCACCCCCCTTGCCTTCCAGCCCACATTCCTTGCACCCCCCCTCTCCCCAACAAAACCATTTTTTAGTTACTTTTGGTACCCTCTGCTGCTCTCTTTCCACTTATCACCCTCCTTGGATCTTCCCAAAGCCCTGGCATTGTGGTGGTACCACCGGCTTCAGAAACCACTACTCTAGGCCCCAGATGAGCTACTGTGCCTAGAAAAGACTGCAATGAAAAGTTTCCCTACGGGCTCCACCATGACGGACAGCCTTTTTTTCTTTTAAACAATGTGACCCGATGCTCGTGAGATCCCCACTGAAGACAAGATTTCCGCATATCACTAAGAAATCCTTTTCTATGCTAAACTCTGCACAAAATTAACCTTTGAAATTCTCACTTGCAAAAGTACTTCAGTGAATACATGATCCTCTTTTACAACAGGTCCTGAAAGCATTTTTTTTCACCAAGTCCAAGAACATACTAATGTCAGTAATACACAAATAGTTTTAACTAATTTCTTAACATTCAGTTTTGTTTTTTTTAACCTTGTTTTCAATGGATTTTGTGCTGACTTCGCATTAGAGTTTAGTTTCCAGTGTTCTGTAACTTCTCTGAGGACTTCTTTATTTGTTTCTACGGCTGTCCAGGAACATCTTGCATCTCTCTTTGAAACCACATTTACTCCATTTTTATCATTTTGGCCACTATCTTCCCGTGTTTCTTCCCCAGGTCTTCCTACTTGTCTATCTTACATCTTTCCAGTGCTATTAAATGTCAGGGTAGTTTGTCAAGTTTTCCTGTTTTCTGCGAGCTTTTCAACCTCATCAAGTGATTTTATGCCTACTAATTTGGCCTCCCTTAACAATGTCCTCTTAGGAGTTTCACATGGTCCACCTCTTTTATATATTTTCTATACTACAAGAAAAATGGTTAACGCAAAAACCCACTTAACTAAGGCCAAGTATTACCTGTTCAGAAGGTCTGCCCCTGCATCTAGATTAATCTCCCTTGCTTTAAGACTGCGATGCTGATTTTGTTGAGCCTGGCTATCCAAAGGTGAGAGCTCGCATGCTGTAAGGAGTGACACAATTAAGGAGTTACCTCATCTAGGAGTGACACAATGAAGGAGTTACCTCATCTAGGATTGACATAATGAAGGAGTGACCTCATCAAGGAGTGACACAATTAAGGAGTTACCTCATCTAGGAGTGACACAATGAAGGAGTTACCTCATCTAGGATTGACATAATGAAGGAGTGACCTCATCAAGGAGTGGAGGTTTATTACAAAATATTTCAAAGTGAAAATTCCTGTATTTTTTGTTTATCATTATTCAAAATGCCAACAATGATAGAGGTAAATTATTAAAGCACATGTGATCTAAAGCAGCTAACCTCTGCTCTTTTGGATGACTCTCTTGTGTTTGTCTCAATGGAAGACCAATTCTTCTGATAACTGGAAACAAATGAAACAAAAAAAAAATGACCAATAAACTCATACTGGTAATCTGAATGGTGTAATTATGCTGAGCTTCTACCTTTAACTTGTTAGTGGCACAGATCTGAGCAATTAATTTGTGTGCCCAGCTATATTCATCTGTGCTCAGCGTCTGAAAACTACTGAAGCCAAGCTCTCATTTCCCATGGTCCAGAGAGACAAATGGAGGCAGCGAGTGACAAAGTTGTCCTGGCTCCTTCCACTGCTCTAGGGAAGTGGTTCTCATATTTCTTAAGGCTGCCACCCCCCTTGCCTTCCAGCCCACATTCCTTGCACCCCCCCTCTCCCCAACAAAACCATTTTTTAGTTACTTCTGGTACCCTCTGCTGCTCTCTTTCCACTTATCACCCTCCTTGGATCTTCCCAAAGCCCTGGCATTGTGGTGGTACCACCGGCTTCAGAAACCACTACTCTAGGCCCCAGATGAGCTACTGTGACTAGAAAAGACTGCAATGAAAAGTTTCCCTACGGGCTCCACCATGACGGACAGCCTTTTTTTCTTTTAAACAATGTGACCCGATGCTCGTGAGATCCCCACTGAAGACAAGATTTCCGCATATCACTAAGAAATCCTTTTCTATGCTAAACTCTGCACAAAATTAACCTTTGAAATTCTCACTTGCAAAAGTACTTCAGTGAATACATGATCCTCTTTTACAACAGGTCCTGAAAGCATTTTTTTTCACCAAGTCCAAGAACATACTAATGTCAGTAATACACAAATAGTTTTAACTAATTTCTTAACATTCAGTTTTGTTTTTTTTAACCTTGTTTTCAATGGATTTTGTGCTGACTTCGCATTAGAGTTTAAATTAGTTTCCAGTGTTCTGTAACTTCTCTGAGGACTTCTTTATTTGTTTCTACGGCTGTCCAGGTACATCTTGCATCTCTCTTTGAAACCACATTTACTCCATTTTTATCATTTTGGCCACTATCTTCCCGTGTTTCTTCCCCAGGTCTTCCTACTTGTCTATCTTACATCTTACATCCTTCCAGTGCCATTAAATGTCAGGGTAGTTTGTCAAGTTTTCCTGTTTTCTGCGAGCTTTTCAACCTCATCAAGTGATTTTATGCCTACTAATTTGGCCTCCCTTAACAATGTCCTCTTAGGAGTTTCACATGGTCCACCTCTTTTATATATTTTCTATACTACAAGAAAAATGGTTAACGCAAAAACCCACTTAACTAAGGCCAAGTATTACCTGTTCAGAAGGTCTGCCCCTGCATCTAGATTAATCTCCCTTGCTTTAAGACTGCGATGCTGATTTTGTTGAGCCTGGCTATCCAATGAGGTGAGAGCTCGCATGCTGTAAGGAGAGAACAAATCAGTGTTTTCTTACGGTTTTAAACAGGGCTGAAAAATGAAAGCGTAGAAAGATGACAACAGGGAAAATGGAGGGAAAAAGGGAAGGAGGAAGGCAAAGAAACAAGATACCTGACAGACTAAAAGAGTGACACAGAGCACATTCCAAAACACAGTTTAAAAGATGATTGTCATGGACCAGAGAGAGAGAAAGATGGCATATTTATCTCGGCCCAAGATCCATCATTGGGCACCTGAAAGGCAGAGTGGTTAGTGCTTAGTCTCTCATAGTGAAAATCAGGGGGTTTAAATCTGGCTGGAGATGATTTAGCCACCCAGTTGTTGAAATCTGTCACACGGTGCGGATGCCTTGCTGTGGCATGACAGCTTGCGTACCCCGACCACCCCCAGAGCTATACCAGTGGGAGTTTTACTCCTGGCAGGTCCAACCAAGCTGGGGAAGATCTTTGTGTGTAAGGGGTCAGATGAAACCTGCATCCTGCTCCTCCAGGTTGGGGGTTGGAGCAGGTAGCCAACGACCCCCATCTCTGTACTTGTATGAACTCCCTGTGACTGCTAGCTGTTGTTCTTTGCAGCCGATGCTGTAGAGATGTTGAGGCACAGCATCGTATTGGCATGGGAGCAGGTTATGGCGGCTACTTTGTCAGTCCCGGATTACAGCTAAAAAGCAAGGAATGTGCACTGCTTCTTTAGCAGACTCCACCACCATGGGGACTGTGGTGAACCCTGCCCCATTAGCCAGGCTATACCTGTTACTAGGGGTATCAACAGAGAGGTGGGACAGGGTCTTGGTCAGCTATGGGTCACTAACCCTGACGCTGACATATCAGCTATGGGTTGCTGATTACCTTATCGGGCATCTTCACCCATCCCTGCCCCACCCCACCCCCACCCCCCCCCATCTTCGTAAAAAAGATTAATGTTATAGAACAGACAGAGAAGCCCAGAAATTTGATGAATAAAAATTGATTATGATCTTGGGTGTCACCAACTGGAGAGAGAAGATATTTGGAATGGAGAGGAATGGAGGTGAACTTTATCTGCAGCAATGAACCTGGATCGGATAGGTGAAGAAGATGATGTTGAAATGGATACCTGACTTCTTATGGAGGCTGGAGAAGGATGATGCTGATCATGTCACCCTCTAGTGTGCTGACAGGTCAAGTAAGATATGGGAGCTAGCAATATATCCTCTACATGACATGACGTGACATGACAGTGCTACTTTTATCTACCCTATCCATTAACCATCACTGGGATTCACTCTGCCCTATCTTATCATTGTCCTATCTTATCCTGGACCTGTCTTATCATTGTCCTATCTTATCCTGGTCCTGTCTTATCATGGTGTTGTTGGATACAGATCTGAGAGCTAGTTCAATTTTTTTTTTCTAATCTACCATGGGTTGAGCAAAGTTCCTTACTTATAAAACTGAATTTTACACAATTATCTCATTTTCCTTCAAGTGTTTTTATGTTTTATAAGAGAGGGGGGGAGAAAGATGGAGAGGGAGAGAGAGGGAGGGAGAGAGAGAAAATTACCATTCCCTCAGTATAAGCAATACCCCCTTTCTCTCCCCTTGGTTTCCTTTTTTATAGACAAGTGTGTGTCTTAGAAAAAAAAAACACCCAGAGTGAGAGAGAAACAGAGAGAGAGAGGGAGGGAGAAAGAGAGACGGAGAAAGAGAGGGAGGAGAGAGAGAGAAAGAAACAGAAGAAGTGGGAAGGGGAGAGAGAGAGAAACAGACAGAGAGAGGGAGGTAGGGGAGAGAGACAGAAAGAAACAGAGAGAGAAAGAGAGTGAGGGAGGGGGAGGGGTAAGAGGGCGAGAGAGAGACGAGAGAGGAGAGGGGGAAGAGGCCGAGAGAGAGAGAAAGAGAGAGACGAGACGAGAAAGAGTAAGGTGTGCAGAATCTTTAAAAGTATGGTAAAATTAACCTTATCATGCAATACAACCATCTGTAGGAAATGCTGTCTGTGCCCAAATTTTCCTCGACCTGTCGACACACCAGAGGGTAACATAGTCAGCATCACGCCTGCCTGCCTTCCCTTCCCCAGTCCCAGAAGGAGCCAGCTACCCGTTTCAACAGCTGAGTGACTGGAGGGCCTCCGGGCCACATTCAAAACGTGAGAGAGGTACGCAACAACCTCCTTGCTACTCACAAGTGTATAGAATATAGCAACGAATAAAGTAATCCAGCACCAACAATAATTAAAACGAGTGAGAAAACTGGAGGGAAGAAGAAGAAAAATGTAGCCACAAGGAAGACGAAATTAATTCTGGTATCTGAAATCTTCACGTCTTTTTAGCTAATCCCATCGTTACAATTTACTCACCCCTCAACAATGTCTTGCTGTGCATGTTGGAACGTGCCTTTTAGTTTCTTAAACACGCTCATTTTCCACTCGATTACTGAACTTTAACTGTAACAAGAATCTTGTATAAAATCGACCACGAGAAAAGGAAGACTAACAGTGTTAAGTGTTAATACGTCTCTCGACACAACGTTAACACCATCTTGTTGGTCACATGACATTTGAGCATGTGACTTCTGAGGAAAATAAAAATTTAAGTAACGAAACAATTCGATACTTGTGAATTTATTTACACGGGGGGGGGGGGGGGGGGGGGGGGGAAACTTTGTTGTCTTTATACTGTACTACATAATCTACACGAATTGTTATTACTTGAAAACAGCTGTCGTTATTTTTACACACGCAGAATTTTACATGACACTTTTTTCCAGTGTGTCATCATCATCATCATCAGTAGTAGTAGTAGCAGGGTTACCATACAGATAGAGATAAGATACGGACACATTACATAATTGATGAAGGCAAAATAAGGACAAATTTGCATTACAAACTGTGAGCTAGCGATGTATCTTAGCAACAAAACGAAAGTAAACATGCCATGTTTCACTGCTAACAAATGAACCAGGACACATTTTCACATCTTGTAACCACTAAATTTGTATATTTTGGGACATTTAAAATAAAATAAAACGTTCGTGTACCCAGTTGTACGCAAACTCTAAAAATTCTTTCATGTTTTCTGCTCTTAACAGTAAAAATGTGAACAATGCCTGAATGTTTTGATGACGGCCATTTCTTTATTTAAAAAAAAAAAAAACAGGAGACAGCAAAACTTTATATAACATATAAAAGAGGCTAACAGGTACTATTACATCTAAAGAAAGACCAATCCTTAGCAAAACTGGAACCCTGTTCTCTCTCTCTCTCTCTCTCTCTCTCTCTCTCTGAACCTTAAGTACCCATGGCACATGGGGCTTCTGCAAAGATTTTCCACAAATGCCTGTCTTTCACCTTTTTTTCTGCTCTTGCCCAGGTGAGCCCTCTGTTGCTCAACATCCTCTCTATTGTTCTTCTCCATGTCTCTTTTGGTCTACCTTTACTTCTGTTCCCCTGTGGTGTCCATCTTAGTGCTATTTTTGGTAATGAGGTGTCAGTCATTCGGACCACATGTCTCAACCATCACCAGTGTCTTTCCTCTGCAGTCAGGCTGGGGACTTCCATTGGCTGGCTTTCATCCACAACCTTCATGGGCTCAGTTTCCTGATAAGCATTTCTCCTTCCACCTGCATTTGTTTTAGAACCCTAATAACATCAAGTAAAGACCAAAAGCAAAGACGGGCTGAACACTTCCAAGAAATACTTAATCGACCACACCCAAAACAATTGTTAAACCTTGAAATCGACTTATCAGCCCCACAACTAAATTTCAATCTAGATGAAATTACATTGCATGAAACTGAAATTAATGGCTAACTACAAAGCTGCAGGTGAAGATAAAATAACACCCGAAATATTTTATTTTTAAAAACTCTTTCCGTGCCGGAGGAAGAAACACGGACGTGTAGTTGAGTGCCAGAGTAAAAGCGCGGGTCTTGATCTGTATAGTGGGTATAGTTATAAAATGGAATGGAAAACAGTATTTCCATGTACTTCCGTATAATTATTATGTTTCAAAATATAACTAAATGAATGAAAATTTCATAAATGCAGAGTTTTTTTTAAGAAAAAAGAAGTAATGTGATGTTTTTAGACACTGATTGTGCCCAGCTCACCATCGGCTAGGTCTAGATATGCACTACTTACCATCTGAGATGTCTAGATCTACTTATCGATCTCATATTCTGATTCTATGTTGCATTCTCGCTAAATTAATGTCTGAAATAACTCCTAAGTACTTCTCCTGTCGTCTAAATATGTCTAGATCTACTTGGGATACATTCAAGAGCAGTGGGGTGGTCGCAGGCCATGTCCATACCCCTATCTACATCATCAAAAATTGAAAATTTTCGGTCTTTCTCTTCCTTTTTCTCGCTCGGCATCGCTCGTAACTAGGCACTCTTTCGCCATTTTGAAAAGTGTCACCGGAATCGCGGACGAAATATGTACAATCTAAATGTTACACCGGTTGTTTTATTGAAACAAACCAATGATCACTAAAGTGACCATTGGTAAGCATCGGGAAACCGAAAGAGTCATTAAAAATGACCAAAGGTGATACCATTTACTGTGGGCATGACAGTTACAGGTAATGCCATTTACTATGGGTGTGACAGTTACAGGTGATACCATTTACTGTGAATGTGACAGCTACAGTTAACACCATTTACTATGTGGGTAACAGCAGCAGGTAATACCATTTACCATATGGGTAACAATGGCAGGTAACACCATTTACTTTGTGAGTAACAGCTGCAGGTAATGCCATTTACCTTTACCATGTGAGTAACAGCTGCAGGTAATGCCATTTACTGTTCAAGTGATAATGACAGGTAATGTCATTTCATCATCATCATGTGCCGTGCCAACTGGCGTTGGCTATTATGCTTCTCCAGAGTACACGATCCTTCATGCAGGCCATTAGTTCAGTTGGTGATCTCCTCTCACACCATCCCGTCAGACTGTCCAGTATCATTTCTCTTGGTCTTCCTCTTGATCTTCTTCCTTCTATTTTTCCTGTTGTTATAATATTTTCAATGCCCCCTCTTCTCATTGCATGTCCTATGAAAGTACATTGTCTCTCTCTTATCTTTTTGACAAGGTTTTTCTGTCTCTCCAGCTCTTCTCATACATTCTTCATTAGTTATTTTTGCTGTCCAGGGGATTCGCAACAATCTTCTAATAAACCATTAATGTCATTTACTAGTGCTATTCACACTGCACTACAATCCACATTATCTCAGAAGTGTTACAAGGTTTTGTTATTCCACAAAAGTTGATAGTTAACTCGTTCATCGCTCATATCCTGTCTTAATGTGTTATAGAAAAAAAAAACAAAAACAAAAACCACATTTTAGCATAATTACATGAAAATTTATTCTGAAATAGAGGCACTATAAAAATGTTATTTTTAAGTCTCTAGCAACCTCACTTCACTCTTTTATACATATAAAAAAGAATAAGATCACAAATAATTTAATGCACTGGACAAAAAAAAAAGGATTAAAAAAAACTCATTCTTTCTATTGATGTGTTACTATAACACAAGAAAAACTGAAAAAAAACAACAAAAAAAACATTCATTCAGTCATTCTGTGCAGTCCTGATAAGTACTCACAATCATGCTACTCCATGCTGGATGTTTCAAATCCTACAGATTTCTTTTTATTTTATTGTGGCACTTGGTCAGCTTTACTTTTCCCGTAGTTTCTCACTGACCATCATCATCATTTCTTCTTCTTCTTATGACATGTCCAGAGAATAAAATGAACATGGTGGAAAATTATCATAACTTATTTTAAATGAAGCATTATCACCATTAAATGCTGTGCTGGCATGCATTGGTAGTTATGCTTCACCAAAGATCTTAGTTCTTGACAATTTTCTATCAGCTCAGGAATAACATTTTGGTTTTTTTTTTTTTAAAGTTTTAATGAAAGCTGGAAAATAGAAAAAAAAAAAAACAACTCTTCCCGTGCCAGTGTCCCTAAAGGGACTTTTCTGGTTTGTCCAGTTTTTGCCAAGGTCCCTATAGGGACCCTAGCTTCGTTTCATTCGAAACCCAGGTAACTTTTGATTATAAACAGTTTAGTACATATGTCCATTTTGAAAGATCCATAACAACAGGGGTCAAAATACAGCGTTTTGATAGAAAAAAATTATCATTTTTGTGTGATTTCAGAGGCAAACATGTCCCCCTATGACTAGACCACTGTTGGTGAATGTACCCCAAGCAGATTTAGACCATTAGATGGACTGGAGAAGTAGTTAGAAGGTTATTTCGGGTATTATTTTAGTGAACATGCAACATAACATGCAACACACGATGAGATCAGATAAATCTACACATCGCCGGTTGATCGATGTCAGTCCTAGGCCTACCTGATGGACAGTAATACACAATTATCAGCTAAAATCATCACACTACAAATTTTTTGCCTAAAAAACTCTTCATTTATGAAATCTTCTTACATTTACAGGTATTTTAATGTGTAATATGTATACAAGTTGAATTCTTTCCAGACTAAATGTTTACGAAGAATTAGAAAAATATTTTGGCCAAACACCATAAGAAATAACATCTTGTTAGCAGAAATGCAGATGAAACAACTGACAACAATTACTGAGGAAAGACGCTGGCGATGGTTGGGACATGTGCTCCGAATGACTGACAACTCACTACCAAAAATAGCACTAAGATGGACACCACAGGGGAACAGAAGTAAGGGTAGACCAAAAGAGACATGGAGAAGAAGAACAGAAAGGATGTTGAGCAATAGAGGGCTCACCTGGGCAAGAGCAGAAAAAAAGGCGAAGGACAGGCATTTGTGGAAAACCCTTGTAAAAGCCCCATGTGCCCTGGGCACTTAAGGTTCAGAGAGAGAGAGAGATGTATACCTTTTAACGTGGAAATAATTTGTTAATTCACTTTACAACTATACCCCCTATACATATCAAGACCCACGCTTTTTGTCTGGCACAGATCGGAACATTTGTTTTTTTCCTGTGGCACGGGAAGAGTTAAACCTATGAAAAACCCTAAGTCAGTGTTTCCCAACATGTTTGATTTAGTGAAACCCTTTACTTTTCCAACAATCAGAAATGATTAGAAATAATTATTCACCTTCTCAGGAACTCTTACAATATGTTTATCCAATACTTCAAGTGAACTCTGTAAATTTTGTATAAATGTGTATGTGGCTAGTTTTACAAATGGTTTGTAAATAAAGAAGCAGAAAAACAATCAATATTTCAAACATAAAAACATTATTCAGACTCAAATTATTTGTATACATCACACTGTATGCATACACTCCCCTCCCCATTACATCAGCATACCACAATACAACTTTCATTAAATGCTGGAGAAAAGGGAAAATATTAATATATTGGATAATTACCAATCACCAGCAGATTCTATTAAGCCAGTGTTTCTCAATCTTTTTTTTTTTCCGGTGAGAAAGTCCAACTCTAGATTAAACTGTGCAACGAAAACCATGGTGTCACGCAATCCCGTTTCTGAGACCCACCAAGAATACAGGCTCAAGCCCTGCGATACTCTGAACCTCTTGTGGTCCTCTCGGGGATCTCGTGTGGTCCTTTCGGGGACCACAGGAGGACCACGGGACCTATCGAGGACCACAGGAGTAAATTCAGTAGGATCACGGGGCGGTCTTGGTGGTAGAAGCGAACGAAGAAGATCTTTCTTTTTTTTTTTTGGATCAGGCCTTTCCCCCCCCCCATCCCCATGGGGTATATGTTGCACACTGGGAACACACTCTGTTAGGCCAAGGCAATAAAGCTATTTCTGGTACAGGGTTTTCCCTAAAATAGCACACCTGTCCATGTGTAACAAATTTCAACACTAGGACAAGGCGAGTTAGAAACAACTAAACATAAATAAATGATGCTCCTTTTAAAATCTGACACTGCTTTTTTTCCTCGTCTTTTTAGCGTATGTTTTTAAAAATATGATCTAGAATTTGTCAGTAATATGGGAGATAATGCTCATTAAAAATACGATATTAGTGAAGAAACAGAAGATATAAAGCATATGAAACAAAACATTAAACAAATAAAATTACAAATGAAATGCTAGGTGAGATACACCGGAAAAGAACAAATAGAATTCATAAAATAAATGAATAACAAAATATACAAGGCATCAAACACGTGACACAAACAAACTTAGCCCAATATGATAACATTTTTTACAGAAACTCAAAGCCTGGATGTCAGCGGTGGGTCATTTGCTTCCTCCTCTACCAGAAGAGATGGAAACTTTTTCGGCATCATGCGGTCAGGTTCATGATCTGGGTCACAACGATACTTGGTAAAATCGGTCACACCCTCTGACCTCAGATAGTCTTCATCAATCAGAACTTTTCCGTTCAACCTGGAAATATTTAAAGAGATTTCATAAGTGCAACTCTTCCTGAATCTCTGAGGTGTAGCATAACGTGTCGAAGGGAGATGCATCTTTGGGCCATATGAGTGGCCTCGTTGATGCTCATGCCATAATTCGTATGCATTTCTATAACTCTGTCTTTTCATCTTTTCAGGGGTCGTCCTCTTATGTGTCTGTGTCCTGTAGTTTTTTGGTTAAAGACCCTCACAGATGGCTGTACATGTGTCATTCTCATTAAGTGGCCAAACTACTTAATTCTTCATTTCTCTATATATACTGCTGGCATGGTTTTGTTCCTACCAATTGTCTTATGTTGTTTTATATACATATATTTATATACACAGGTGTCTGAGCGGTGAAGTGGTTAGTGCACTGGTCTCTTATGGCAAAGGTCAAGGGTTTGAATCCGGCTGGAGGCACCCCAGTCAACAAGCTGTAGAAATGTTTATGTGATTTCTTTTGGGGTTGGGGAAGGAAAGCCAGCCAGGTATGATACTGACCACATCACCCTCTAGTGTTCTGACAGGTCAATGAAAATACAGGCACTAACACCATATCCCTATTTGTCTATAAGGCACAACAGGATTACCTAATATATATATATACATACATACACACAGGATGGTGCACCCTGGCCCCAAAAGAAGTTCTGAACAACATGTTATTTAGCTTAAGAGACAGATATTACCCATAAACCATGATTTAAAAGTGAAGCCTTATCTTGTAAGTCTTGTTCACGAAATAGCAGCAGCTGATAAGGGGAAAACGTGTCAGGCTTAGTGTCAGTGCACTTGGCAGCTGGGGCTAGTTCCATGTGCACTGACCTGTTTTCTTCTTCTAACTCTCTGAATGGAGTTGAAGAGCAGGTGATGTGCAATGCTTCTTTAGCAGGCTCCACCACCATAGGAACTTAAGGAATCCTTGCCCCTTAGTCAGGCTAGGCCTGTTATTGAGGGCACAAACGGAGAGGTGGGACAAGGGTCTTGGCTGGCTTTGGTTCAGCAACCCTGGCACTAGCATGTCAGTCATGGGTTGCTGGCTGGGACAGATTGGACAGCATATTCTCACATCTAACACAAAGTCAAACCAAAATACAGAAATGCAGTGTGTGCCACCCTGTGTACATTGTGTATGTGTATGTATTTTATGTATATCACAGCACTGTCTTAGCCATACAGAGTTTAATAAAGCTCGATGCACAAAAACTTATCAGCTAGCCAAAACTACTTCATCAATAAGGAAGACTCTATAGTTCCAACCTGACTGTTGTGCAGTGCTTCATTAGTAAAACATGCTATTGAAAGGCATACAATGTGTCCCTAACATGATATTATTTCAACATTTCTACACATTGCTATCATGTATTTTTTTTTCATACAAAACCTTTGGCAGCCCTTTCTGCAGAACCTACAAGATTCTGTACAATCCTGACCAAGATATACTACTCTGAGAAGTTTGGTGGGAAGATAGAACTACAAACTTTTGACCATAACAAAAGGTAAATACTTCAAAGAAAGTCACTCTTGAATGAAAAACATCAAAGGAGAAGGAAGACAGCAATATTAATGTTTGGACAACATCAAGAGATGGGCAGGAATCATTGTTTTTGGATGCACTGTGAGAGCAAGGAACAGAAAGCTGAAGATCAGCTGCAGCCAACCTTCTCTGTGGAGCTGACATAAAATGGTGATGAGCAAAATATTCAGTCCATGCTAAAAAACACTAAAGCCTAATAAAACAGGTTGTAGAGGAGTTGGTGGCTAACTTACTGTAGAATTACTGAAAAGAAAAGAGCTGCTGGAAAATAAATTAACTGTAGAGTTACTAAAAAGGACAGAGTTGGAGGGTAAGTTAACATTATAATTATTGAAAAGGAAAGAGTTGGAGGGTAAGTTAACCGTAGAATTATTGAAAGGAAAGAGTTGGAGGTCAAGTTAAATGTAGAATTACTGAAAAGGACAGTTAGACTGTAAGTTAACCACAGAATTACTAAAAAAAAAAAGGGGTAAGTTAACATTCATTCATTCGTTTGCATGTCCCTTGTGGAACTTTGCCTCCCTATCAGCACTCCTGTAGGCCTCTCGGTTGTGAGCAAGATGGCCTGCTGCTGATGCATCCATTTGCAGATCATCAACAATGTCTTGCAGCCATCTTCGCCCTGGTCTTCCTCTCTTCCTTTTTCTCATTATGTACCCTTCCAAGACAGCTTTCTCTAGATTATCATGACATTTATTATGTCTAAAATATTTAAGTTTATCTTATATATATTTAAGTTAAAATCTTCCTTGCTAGCCAACCTTCTTCAATATTAAGTTCTTGTAGTATAGATATATTTGTTCTTTTTTGTGTCCATGGTATTTGAAGAACTCTTCTGTAGCATTTACATTCAAAGGCATTTATGTGTTTCTCAGCTGTTTTGTTAAGTGTCCATGTCTCACAGGCATATGTTGCGATGGGAAAGATGCATGCCCTTAAAAATTTTATTTTTGCAGTTCTGTCTGTTCCTCTCCACAGATTCTTTAGTTGTTTTACTTCTGAAGAGCGACAGCCGTCCTCTTTTTAATTTCCCTCATTGTATCTCCATTATTAGTTATCAGTGATCCAAGATATTCAAAACTCTCCACTTCTTCCAATTTTTCCTCTAGATACATATTTTAGCTGTCTTGTTTGTTTTGTTAGTTGTCATCAATTTAGTTTTCTTCGCATTAAGATAGAGGTTTTGCTCTTTGCTATTCTTACAGACTGACATAATTAGTTAACTGTAGAATTACTGAGAAATTAAACTGCAGAAACAGAGAGGAAAAGCAGTTTCATCAGCAAGATATACAAAATCCTAGACATAGGCCCTTAGCAGATTCAAAACTTTAATGATGGCTTATAACATGGAATATATTGTTCAGCAGAAAAGAGTGAAACAAAACTACAAGACAGGAATCAAAATGATGACATTTTTGTACTTCTCCGTTTTCTCCTCTGCAATTCCCAGACAAGCATCAGCAAAAATTGTGGACTTTCGCATAAAGGCAGGAGCAAGATTCCGTACCACGGTCACCTGACTCTCCACAACCGTAGCTGGCCAGATACCACTGATAGACACTCCTAGATGATGACACAGGTTTAGACAGCAGATGTATTAAACTATCAAACACAACCTTTTCATGAATGCAGTGTTGACTGCTATAGAAATGGTATTAGACAGCAAAGGCAGATAGATGCATGTGATATATTTTTATGAAAAAATAAAAGAAGAGGTACAAAAGGGAGAAATGTCAGCAAATAGTAATATAAAATATATAAAGGTAATAATGGGAAAAAGAAAGGGAGGAAGACCAAGGTGAAGATGGCTGCAAGGCATCACTGATAATCTGCAAATGGATGCATCAGCAGAAGGGTATCTTGCTTACAACCGGGAGGCCTACAGGAGAGCTGTTAGGGAGGCAAAGTTCCGCAAGGGACATGCAAATGACTGACTGACTGATATAAAGGTAAAGTTAGCCCTATCACTGCATTGTGGGACCTCAGGGATATGGCATTCTCCATGTTTTCCTTGAACTCTTAGCACACTAGATGATGGTGATGATGGTGATGTGGTCAGCATCATGCTTGGCTACCTTACCTTTCCTCCCACAGCCAGAAGGAGCCAGGTTCACATTTCTACAACTGGGTGATTGGGAGGGAGGGAGGGGGGTTCTGGCTGGATTATTGTCACTAGCCTTTACCACAAGAGACTAAAGCAGTTACCACTTCACTACTCAAACTCGCGTCGTATGTATATATATACACAGTGGGGTGAAGAGAGAGATTTTGACATGAGTTGCTGAATATTTGAATAAAGTAGGACATATGACTTCTTATGGAAGATGATGTATTTGATCTACTTTCCCTATATGGCCATCTTGTAATCTACTTTCCCTACATGGCCATCTTTTTAATCTACTTTCCTTTTATGGGCATCTTGTAATCTACTTTCCCTATATGGCCATCCTGTCATGTCTGTTGTCTAAACCTTCTTAGGGAAACTGAGGTACCTGACCTGAGGTACATGTCATAGCCCCAGGCAAAAGGGCTCTTCACTCTCCACCACAAAAATAAGAAAAAAAGGACTTGGAATATAAGGGATCACTGGCAAGGCCAAAAGGTTTTAGCACCTGAAGGACAGTCCTGTCCCCCAGTTTAACCAGAAATTCTGATGTAAAACAGTTGAATCATGAAACAGACTAGCATTATCCAGCATTCCTTGCATGCAAAGACTCTTAAACTATCTTATCTTATATCCTTCCCGTGCCGTTAAACGTCACATAAGGCTCGCAAAGTAGTTCGCCAATTTTTCCTGTCTTCGGCGAGTCTTTCAACCTCATCTAAGGATTTTATGCCTGTTAATTTGGCCTCTCTTAACAATGTCCTCTTGAGAGTTTCACGTGGTCTGCCTCTTTTTTCTTCGGCCTGTTGTGTTCCACTTGATAGTTTGTTTTGGGATTCTCTGATCATTTCTTCTCATCAAGTGACCAACATATGTCCATCTCCTTTTCCTGATCACCCATGAAACTGGTTGTTGTTCTGTCATCTGTCTTATCTCTGCATTGTTCTTGAATTCATTCCATTTGATGCCAAGTATTTTCCTTAGGCATTTGTTTTCAAAAGAGTCTAATTTCTTTTCTATTTCTTTAGCTGTTTTCCAGCTTTCACATGCATAAATGAGGGTGGATATTACATTTGAATTGAATAGTCTTAACTTTATTTTTGTGCTTATAACTTTTGAATTCCATATGTTCTCAAGATTCTTGAAGATCGATGCTGCTTTTGCAATTCTGATCCTAATTCCTTTCTAGTGTCACCATCCTGGTCTATGTAGCTGCCAAGGTATGCAAATGATTGACTTCTTCAATATCTGTCCCTTCTAAGTGTATTTTTCCATTTTGATTGAGGGAATTTTCATTATTTTTGTTTTCTTAAACTATGAATGTCCATAAATGTGGATCACTTATATAAATTTTGAACATCTAAATACTCCTAAACTCATGAAACATCTATATAAAATATCCAAATATCTGAACACCTGTATCAAAATACTTCTAAAATCCAAGACAAAAAAAAAACTGCAGGTCAGATTATATAAGATATGTCATTTTGTGGAGATTCAGTATCCAAACTATATGTTTACAGGTAAGCGACCTGGGGTTGACCTACGCTGACAAAATACATTTTGGCGTGCAATCAAGGAAAGGGTGGACAATTTCCTTCTCAGTTCAGATTTTATCCAGATCTAAACTACACTGCAAAACAGGAAAGTATCTCTCACCCGCTGCACATCATTTCCTTCTTCACCATGCTTACACTTACAGCATTTCACCTAGAGACTACAGATTCAGTATTATATACATATATATATATTGCATTTCACATATTTAGAGAAGTCTTTGGCAAACTGTCTCATATATATAATTTGCCATCATCTGTCATAATAAGACACTTGTCCTGTGATCTTAAATATGATCTAAACATTTCTTTCACTCCATGCAGATCTTGATATATAAATGCTTTGTTTGTGTTTTTCTCTTGATATATAATTTCCTTTGTCCTTGATAAAGCTTTCGTGCTTAAATACCGGTCATTTTTGTCATCTTTTTATTGGCAATCAAAAAAGCAGTTTCAAAATAATGCACATAAAACAAAGTCTCACCTGTCCCAACAAGTTCATTAGCTAATCCATGCACAAGTACACTCATTGCAACCTTTGTCATTGAGTAGGGTGTTTTTCCCTTGAAGAACCTGAAAATATAACAGTAATACTGACATTCACCCTGCCTGCAAAATACTCACATTTAATCTGCCTACAAAATACGAGATTCAACCCACCTGCAAAATACTAATACTCAACCTACTTACACAAAGTAACAGAATATTTTTATAAATGTATTTTGATTATATGCAGGGGTGAAGACGCCCCATAAGGCAATCAGCAACCCACAGCTGACCAAGACCCTGTCTCATTCTTTCCTTTGGCTCCCCCAGTAGCAGGCCTTGCCTGGCTAACAAGGCAGGGATCGCCATAGTCCCCATGGTGGTGGAATCTGCTAAAGAAGCACTGCATACCCCCTGCTTTTTAGCTGTACTCCAGGACTGAAAAAGTAGCCACCATAACCCACTCCCATGCTGTTAGGATGCTGTGACTCAACATCTCTACAGCATTGGCTGCAAAGAACAATAGCTCACAGTTACAGGGAGTTCATACAAGTAGAAGTACAAGTTCGATTATATGCTTGTAAACAACATGTGAATTTTTTTTACAAAGTTTGGAAAAGAAAAAAAGACAACATGTGAAACATAAAGATAGAGCCTACACATGTGTATAAGACAGACAGACACTAGTTACCAAGCATGTCAGTGACTTTGTACATTCTTGACCTCCTTTCAGAAACTGTACATTCTTAACTTGCTTTTAGAAACTCTACATTCTTAACTTGTTTTTAGAAACTGTACATTCTTAACTTGCTTTTAGAAACTGTACATTCTTAACTTGCTTTCAGAAACTGTACATTCTTGACTTGCTTTCAGAAACTGTACATTCTTGACTTGCTTTCAGAAACTCTACATTCTTGACTTGCTTTCAGAAACTCTACATTCTTGACTTGCTTTCAGAAACTGTACATTCTTGACTTGCTTTCAGAAACTGTACATTCTAGACTTGCTTTCAGAAACTCTACATTCTTGACTTGCTTCAGAAACTGTACATTCTTGACTTGCTTTCAGAAACTGCATATTCTTGACCTTCTTTCAGAAACTGTACATTCTTGACTTCTTTTACAAAAACTCTGTACATTCTTCATCACTTCCTTACAGAAACTATACAATCTTCACTTTCTTACATGCTGAAGTCGGAGACACTGGACCAGGGAAGTCTAGATAGGCAACTACCTCTCACCCGGCGGGGATGTCTGCGTATCCTAATCACGCTGAGGTTTTCCGGTGAGAAAGTCCAACCCTGGACTGGATGGGCAACCACCTCTCACCCGGCGGTGATACACGGGTATCTCAAAACACGTCGAGGTTTTCCGGTGAGAAAGTCCAACTCTGGCCTGGGTGGGCTACTGCCTCTCACCCAGCGGGGATGCACTGATATCCTAAACACGTCGAGGTCTTCTGGTGAGAAAGTCCAACCCTAGACTAAACTGGTGCAATGAAAACCACGGTGTCACGCAATCCCGCTTCCGAGACCCACCAAGAATACAGGCTAAAGCACTGTGATACTCTGAACCCCTTGTGGACCTTTCGTGGATCTCGTGTGGTCTATTTTGGACCACACAGGGGACCACAGGACCTAACGAGGACCACAGGCGTGAATTCAGTAGGATCACAGTGCGGTTTCTGGTGGTAGAAGTGAATGAAGAAGAAGAAGAAGAAGACTTCCTTACAGAAACTCTATACATTCTTCACTTCCTTACAAAAACTATACATTCTTCAATTCCTTATAGAAACTCTATACATTCTTCACTTCTTTATAGAAACTCTATACATTCTTCACTTCCTTGCAGAAATGAGAACAAGCACCCCATATAAGAACATACCTGCTATATATTGGAGGACTAACCAATATCAGGCGACCCTTCTTGCGCTCTAGCATGTGTGGCAGAACTTTCTGAACCATACAGTAAGATCCACGAGCATTCACCTCATTCATAAGATCCCACCGACGGAGTGGTGTGTCTATTACACTCTTCCACAACACTGCTCCTGAAGTATGATAGAGAAACATAAGTCATCAAAAACATGGCACACATAAAGTTACTAGCCACCAGGTAAAATCTAAAACTCCCGTTTCCATGCCATTAAGGCATATTTGGGGAATACGGTGTTAGGCCCGTATTTTCCATGACCTTTGGCACATGAAAGTCTGATATGGTCAGTATCACGCCTGGCCGCTTTACCTTCCCAGATTTCTCTGGTACCCATTTTTAAGAGGTTGGGTGAACCCCAGAGTCTTTTTCTTTTTCTTTTTTTGGTGTGTACCAGAAAAAAAAGTCCCACTGCTGGGACTGAACCCGGTATGACTGGATTAGTAAACCGAGTGCCTAACCACTCAGATAACCAGGCCGCTACTAGTCAATAAGCTACCTCTTATTGTGTTAGTGAACATAGTGAGTTTGACAATTATGATTGTTTCCATGGCAACATCATGTGTAACACGTCAGTAACACTGTAACACGCCTATAACAATGACAACATTAAAAGGACAACAACAAAAATCATCATTATAACAAAGACATAACAATGTTACAGTAAAAAGGTATAACCACATTAATATTTTAAAAAATAAAGATCTATCAATGCAGAAATAACGAAAAAAAAAAACAAACAAAGTTTAACAAAAATGAAGCAATATCAGAATGGCAAAATGCCACAACAAAACCCCTATCTCTATGACATGTCTTCAAGGATCTCAGAAGTGTCTGCAATATGTCTCAAAGGGTCTCAGAAGTGTCTGTGACACAAATGGAACTGAATATTCAGAAAAAAAAGGTTAATCCTATCTGTGAGCGAAAACATCTTTTCTAGAGGAGGTGTTCTGCGTTTTGGAGAAAGACGTAACATACATTCCACATGGCCTGAAAAAAACAAAGGCAGATGTTCTCTAATACGTTTCAGAACAATAAAAACCAATTTAAAACACAACAAGAAATCAATCAAAACCCATTACACGCATCATGAGAAGACAGAAACTAAACAACCTGTGAAGCATACGGGTGGGGGGAACAGATGGAGACTGCGAGAAAAATTTTTAAAAAGTGGCGATCAAGTGACACAGACACTAAGGTCCACACAGAGCTGAGACAAATGATTGTCACTGACTATCAGCATGGAACTTTATCAATGAATGAATGCCACGGTTACTCAGACCAGTAAACAAGAATGGACCAAGACCCTATCCTCATTGCTGAGGTCTTGGTAACAAACACTTGTGCTGTTTCAGCCCAAGAAACAAGGGAGGGATCAAAATGTTCCTCACGGCAGCAGAGCCTGCTCAGAAACTAGCTTCTTGATCCACCCTTGGAGTTGATGATGTAACACACACTTCATTCAGCTTCTTGATCCACCTTTGGAGTTGATGATGTAACACACACTTCATTCAGCTTCTTGATCCACCCTTGGAGTTGATGATGTAACACACGCTTCATTCAGCTTCTTGATCCACCCTTGGAGTTGATGATGTAACACACGCTTCATTCAACCCCCAATGCCCATATTTCAAAACATTCATGGTCTCAGCTGCAAAGAATTCGGCTACCAAGGAGACCCAACAGCAAAAACAAACCATTTTCTTTCATCTAAAACAACTGTTTTCAACTTCCCAGGTCCCAAACTCAGGCTGCCCTGAATCCTCCTCCATACATTAAACAGTAATCACATTAGAATCTTTTGAAAATGGTAATTTTATATCTGTCTTTCACCCTGTGTGAAGTACTTTCTGAAATACCAGTTTTCTCATTTGGTACTTTATAAACCTTTTTTATTTTTTTTAAATGTAAAATTAAACACACTTTACAAAACATCAGCAGAAAGTAAATGTTCATATGAACTTTTTTTTTTTTTCTTATTACTTTGTGGTAAGATTTAATCTTTATAAAATTCTTATATGCTGAACTACTGTAAAGTGAAAACTGGCCGATTCTAATCCAGACAAACTGAGCATCATCAGTCTATTAGCCTGATTATCATCCAAACTGTTTCATCGGTTGCTGTTTACTAGGCTTTTGATCACATAAACCAGTTACAGTAACTGACAACCTCCAAAAGTTTTGGTCTTTCTCATTTTTATTCTGTAATTTACCGGTAATTGCCAGTTAAGGCGATCACTGATCATCCACGAAGGATCTTCACTGTTACACATTCTTCTATGGTGGCAATTCCTCCCTTCTGACCTGAAATTCTTCCCCCCCCCCCCCAGAGAAGCCACCTGCCTCCCTGATGAGATTCACTGGTCTAGAAACAAAGGGAAACATCAACCTTGGATGAATAGAGAGTTCTCCTTTCATAATTAAGTGACTGTTCATGTTCTGCTCCCAGTTATTTCCTTACTATTGTTTCTTTCTCTCACATCAAGTGTTTGTTAATTTGACAGGCTTATCCAATCCCTACTCTTCTCTCTCACTTTTGTGTCCACAAAAGTCTCATTTTTCTGTCTTTTTTAAATTTCTGAGGAAAAGACTATTACAGTGCTATACAGAACCAATATCAGTGTACAGATGTGAAACTTGGACAGTCAACAGATGATGTAAGCAGCAGAGATGTGGTTCTGGAGAAAGATGCAACAAATACTCTGGACAAACAGAAAAACACACAAAGAGGTCCTCAAAGAAGTTTCAGAACAAATCGAAAAACTAGTTAAAATGATAAGAAAAAAAAAACAGTCAAAATTTCTTGGACATGTCATGTGAAGACAGAAGTTGGAGAACTTGGTATTCACCGGAAAATTCAAGGGGGTGGGGTGTGTGTGGGGTTCGACAGGGAGGGCAAGAGAAAAATACCTGAGTGGACTGACCAAGTGGCATAGAAAAAGAAAAGCATCTGAAATAATCGTAAATACCTGGGATAGCACAAGATGAAGAAGAATGATCTCCAGAGCTATGCAGCATGGCACATAATGTTTGTGTTACAATGGAAAACCACATCCAGAGACGAGAACCGTTTTCTTATTCACCTTTCTTTCAAAGTGGTTTGGCTCCAGTTCTGATCAAGAAAGCAGAGGTGGCATGTTGCCAGTTTTATTTATTTTTATTTCAATCAGCAGATGGTGCCATTTTTTTTTTGGTTATGTTTATCTCCTTTATTTTATGAACTGGTGAAGGAAAAGTGAAAGACTTTAGATCTTGCGAATGCTCTCTCTCCAGGAAATGAATTCTAATTCTAGAATATGTAATAGCCCACAATAATAATAATAATAATAATAATAATAATCATCATCATCATCATCACCACCATCATCATCATACTATTAATACTTAATTCAAAATTACAGGATAAAACAGCTTTATTTGGATTGCTGAAAGCCATTTTCTTTACTTAACTCTTTTTCTTGTACCTGGCAGTGAGGAAGCTAACAACCAATTACTTACCAGCGTTGTAAACAGCAAGATCCAAATGGCCATAATTCTCCAGGCACTTGTCAACTGTTGCATTAATGTCACTTTCAGAACGGACATCACATTTCATAGGGAATGCTTTACCACCTTTTTCTGTGATTTCTGTCACCACATCATAGACAGAGCCTAAAACATCCACAATATAATTAGGCAAAAACATCAATGATATAATTAGCCAAAAACATCAATGATATAAGTAGCCTAAAACATCAATAATATAATCAGCCTAAAACATCAATGATATAATTAGCCAAAAAAACATCAATAATATAATTAACCCAAAACATTAATGATATAATCAGCCCAAAAAACATCAATAATATAATTAACCTAAAACATTAATGATATAATTGGCCCAAAAACATCAATAATATAATTAACCTAAAACATTAATAATATAATTCGCCTAAAACATCAATGACATAATTAGTCAAAAACATCCACAGTATAATTAGCCAAAAACATGCACAGTATAATTAGTCAAAAACATCAATGATAGAATTAGTCAAAAACATCAACGATTATAATTAGCCTCAAGCACCCATGATATAATTAGCGTAAAACACCCACAATATAATTAGCCTAAAACATCCACAATATAATTAGCCTAAATCAGGAATCTAATAACTAGCTCAATGGCCAGCATCATAATTAGGCCAACTTAAATCAATATTATAAGTACATTCAACCGTCTTCACGGTTCTAGCCTCAGACATCTATATTTACTGTCCAGATAAAATGTGCAGTCTTTGCTCTCCGAAGCTTGTCTTCCAGAGCAGCCAGAGCTGGGTTTGGGCTTCTTGGTAGAGTGTGCAGAGCTGCAGGATGTGATCTAGAATCTGGATGTCTGTTTCACATGTATACAGTAAAACCAAATTCTTATATCTTACATCCTTCCCGTGCTGTTAAACGTCATACAGGGCTCGCAAGGTAGTTCGCCAATTTTTTCCTGTTTTCAGCGAGCTTTTCAACCTCATCATTTTATGCCTATTAATTTGGCCTCTCTTAACGGTGTCCTCTTTAGAGTTTCACGTAGTCTGCCTCTTTTTCTTTGGCCTGTTGTGTTCCATTTGATAGCTTGTTTTGGGATTCTCTGATCGTTTCTATTCTCATCACGCGACCAACACATGTCCATCTCCTTTTCCTGATTGGAGACTGGTTGTTGTTCAGTCATCTGGTCTTATCCCTGTATTGTTCTTGAATTCGTTCCACTTGATGCCGAGTATTTTCATTAGGCATTTGTTTTCATAAGAGTCTAATTTCTTTTCTACTTCTTTAGTTGTTTTCCAGCTTTCACATGCATAAATGAGGGTGGATATTACATTAGAATTGAATAATCTTAACTTGGTTTTTGTGCTTATAACTTTTGAATGCCATATGTTCTCAAGATTCTTGAAGATTAATGCTGCTTTTGCAATTCTAATTCTAACTTCCTTTCTAGTGTCACCATCATGGTCTATGTAGCTGCCAAGGTATGCAAATTGATTGACTTCTTCAACATCTGCCCCTTCCACGTGTATTTTTCCATTTTGAGTAATGGGAAGTTTCATTAGTTTTTTAAATCAAACTCGGCCTTGTAATTTTCTGACCTTAAGAGTTTTTCTCCTGCTCCATTCAAATATCACATTATGCTAAATCTGATGCTTGGCTTTCCAGGAAGTCCACAGCACTCTTGAGGTTTTGTGGTAGCTCTTTTAGCTTGCACATCAAACCTAAACCTGGTGTCCAAGTCTGCTTCTGCAGATCTGCATTTGGTTTTTAACACTCCTGACCAAGTTATACTAAATCTGGAGTCTGGCTGCTTCAGGAATGCCCAAACCATGTGGGCCTGAGGTTGTGGGCCAAGGCCAGAGGACACAAGCTTGGGGCAAAAGCTCTGGGGCTCCCACCAGGATCTGGAGAGGACTGCTAGCTTTGCTGTGTCAACAGGGATCAGGACCTGATGTGACCAACAACCTCGAATGCAGAATAAGATGAATGGAGTCTGGCTGCCAAGATGAAGTCCACAGTGTTCTCCCACCCTGTATTTGCTGGATGTTCGTGAGGAATTTTTCCTGAAGTGTGTGTTCCATCACAACTAATGGTGATGAACATGCTGAGAAAAGGACCAAGGAGCTGACTAGGGTTGTGTGTTCACCGTGTTATAAGATCTATGAGTAGCAGATAAAATAAAAAAAAGCAGAAACAACTGCATCTGTCAAAGATGGATTGTGTCAGATCTGGTGCAGAGAAAAGGAGAATTATGTCACACACAGTTAAAAAAAAATTATAATCATGAGAAAATATTATGATCGTTACTGTTTACTCTGAAAAACATCTGTTTCATTTACACAAACATACCATATTTTCATATACAGGACAGTCAACACATCATCACCATCATCAGTCCTCGGCACTCCCAAAGCATCAACAAAGCATCACCAAAGCTTCCCCAGCCAATCCTGTCTTGAGCAAGTCGGGATACCTCAAACCATGTCTCTCCCGCTTCCTTTAGTTCTTCCTGTATTGTGCGTCTCCACGTTCCTAACGGCTTGGCCTTCTTTCTTGTATAGTCAAGAAAGGACTGCTAAACTATTAGTCACCTGTACGCTGATGGAGATAATGAGAAGGAGATCAGAGCTCATGTGATATGTCTGGAGCAAGAACACGACAGTCACTTCTAACAAATTAACCATAATTTCATACCTGGATTTTTTTCTGTCGACGTCACTGTCTTAGCAGCCACACACACTCCATATCCATTTTCCGCCAGTGTCAGCGCTATCTGTCTCCCTATTCCTCTTGTTGCTCCAATAACCAGTGCTGATTTCATCTTTAAACTGTAGAAAATTAGTGAAAAAAACGACCAAACAAATATAACACATTTTTTTTTTCTGCCATTTTAAAAATATCAGAATCGTAATTTCACTTTCATAATCTTCGTGGAACAACATAGATCACCAAAATAGATTTAAATTTCTTTTTTTTTTGCAGGTTCAAAATGTCAGGTTTTGTTTTTTCTTCTGTTGTCATTTGTTTTATACACTTTGGAGATCTCCTCAAAAAAAAGGAGAGATGCTGAAAACAGAAGAAGGTGACAACCACTTATAAATGTTTCATTATTTGTGTCTTCCTCAATGAAGGAATACTCCCACAATATTGGTTTGTTACAGTCTGTTTTACATTCTGCTATGCTCACCTCACTGCTTCTTTTGCCGTTCTTTCCCATTTTTACTTCATTATATATATATATTTTTTAAAATATACTTCTGACTATCTCCACATTACATGAAATCAAGTCTCAAAACATCAGCATTTCACTTCTCAAGATTTCTTGACAAGAGAACAATCAAATTCCATGGTATATGGCAAGAGTTATCATGTCTCTCAAAACATCTTGATCTTCGATACTTTCTATGATGAATGAACTGGTAACTTTCCATTATATTCTCTCTTGGCATTTCTCTGCTCCATTTCTTTTTAATTGGCCATTTATTTTCTATTTTATTCCTCACTTTCTAGCCTTGTTCTTCTCATCACATGTTTGATAAATCATGACCATCTTTGTTAAATTTGATCAAAATGTTTGAACTTTGAACTTTTACTCTTCTGATCCTTGACCTTGGGATTTTTTCTTTTTTTTTCAGCTGTGCCAGGTAACTGAATCTGAAGGCCATTTCCCTTTGTTCTGCATCCCCCTACAGTAGGACAATGATGGTGGTAGCACATGTTTCTGAAGACCTTTCAGCGAGGACAGTCTAGTAATTGGTGTCATGCCCTAAGGGTGGGGGTAGGGGGTGGCGGTGTTCAGCCGCCTGCATTGTTCTGGTGCCCAAAGGGTTTTTCTTGATTTGTGGGGAACCCAAGGGGCTTTAGGGAGACCATAGTAGATGAAAACAGATAGGCTGGGGGGGGGGTGTACTGGCTAACAAAACTTTTGAAGGCCCTGGTCAGTGCTATGTGCTATCTTCTTCCTGTGTGTTACAGTACAGTTACAGGCAGTGCTACAGTTGGTGTCACAGTTAGTGTTACAATTAGTGTTACAGCTGGCATTAACAATTAGTGTAACAGTTAATATTACACTTACAATTAGTGTTACAGCTGGTGTTACAATTAGTGTAACAATTAATGTTACAGTTAGCGCGTGAACCGTGGTTACTGCTTGTTTACTGAGGGCAGAGCGTCCTGCTCACGGTCTAAAAACTTTTATCTCCATGGACTTACTGCATACGGGAAAATGTGTTTATAATGTGTACAGGGTCATCACTACCCTTCCAATATAATGAATCTAGCGCCTTCATATCTTATCTCCACCTAATCTTTAACGCGTAAGTCAGTGAGACTGAACGATCCTTGTGTAAGAAGCGTCAGTTGGTGAGTTACATCTTTCATGAGAAGCAACCATCTTGCTAACAATAAAAGGCACCCAAAAAATGTAACAATAAAGATAATTTTATACTAACAAAACTTCACGATGAATGCTTCTGCACGACTGCGCTATATCTCGTCCACAGACTCAAGTTTGCTCTATACAACTATCGATCTTTGGGCAAAAAGAACGTAAAATTTAACATCTTACCTTGTAACTTCGTCTAACAATGCCAAGGCACGTATTTTTGAACTTTGAGCTATGTCTGCTACAGACCTACTTTCGATTTCATGACCGGAAACGGGTTTGTTAAAAACATAAAGCAGGAACTGGTTGCGGGGATACAAAGTCCGCTGGAAGAGACAGTCTCTTAAAACTGTTTTTAAAAAATAGTTTTTGTCTTCCTTATCCTTGACTCGATTTTGACTGTTTGTTTCTGAGGGAAACGAGGGAAATATCTTGGGTTGACCACGTAACACGAGAAAAGAAAAGCGACGGAAATGACTGGAGAAAAATAATAATGACCATAAAGCATCTCATACAGTTTATGATGAATGGTCGCCTTGCTCTGTCGATGAAGCACTAAATAAATAAATTAATTAATGCAGTATCAAATCATTCGGGAATAGCGAACTGCTGTTAAAATTCACACCCAGTGCCCTGTTGATGTTGAAGAACAGGAATCATATAGGATCGGAAGCTGACTGCAAATCCGAAGTAGATGAAAGAAAAGAGTTTCTCTACCATCACGGTGACCTATCCCATCAGAAAATCGCACATCATAGCCCTTACTTTCATATGCTGATAGGGAGTGTAATCAAGTGTGCCTCGCACTACAAGAACATTAATTTTCAGAGAGATATTTCATGCAACCACTCCACGCGATGGACGGCCATCAGAAACAAGGACCTTTTTATCCTGCTTTTGAACAGTTTTTGGTGTGTTTTAAGTTAACGCCCTTAGTTGTGTCCCCACCCCCCTAAACCATTTTTAAATATTTGAACTTTTGGGGGTAATTTCCCTTGTGTTATCCAAGTAGAGCTTCGACTTTAACAAGATCATGTGCTATTAAGACTTGTCAACGCACGAGAATTGTTGGGAAACCTTTTAGTGTGATTTTTTTTTTTGGGGGGGGGGGGGGAGAGAGAGATCTGACTTTATTCAGCGTCATGTGAGAGAAGTCAGAGATAAGAGACTACAGCGATAAAACTGGTCCAAGTAATAAAACTGGTCCAAGTAATAAAACTGGTCCAAGTAATAAAACTGGTCCAAGTAATAAAACTGGTCCAAGTAATAAAACTGGTCCAAGTAATAAAACTGGTCCAAGTAATAAAACTGGTCCAAGTAATAAAACTGGTCCAAGTAATAAAACTGGTCCAAGTAATAAAACTGGTCCAAGTAATAAAACTGGTCCAAGTAATAAAACTGGTCCAAGTAATAAAACTGGTTCTGGTAATAAAACTGGTTCTGGTAATAAAACTGGTTCTAGTATGAAGGAAGTCCTGTCTTTATCAAGTCACAGAGTTTGCCAAGACATCGACACCAATCTCTTTCACAAACGCGGCAGTTCTCTCTCTCTCTCTCTCTCTCTCTCTCTCTCTCTCTCTCTCGTGCAGTATCACCGTTGAACTTCTCCTGTAGGGGGCTTTGCCTGAGTGGGTTGTATAGTAGCTGACAACTCCGGGGGATATGATGTTGCATCAGCTGCTCTATGCTGCAGGCACATAGTTCTGCGGGGCCAATTTTTAGCTTTCGGTATAGATACAACAGATACCCTGTCTTCATTGGCTAGTAAAATAGGACTTGAAATTAACAAGGATAAAACAAAAATAATGAAGGTTCCCATTAACGACAAAGGACAAATATACGTAGAAGGAACAGCTGTTGAAGAAGTAAACCATTTTGCATATCTCGGCAGCTATATAGACCACAACAGTGACACTAGAAAAAAGTTAGAATTAGAATTGCCAAAGCAGCATTGACCTTCAAGAATCTTGAGAACATATGGAATTCAAAAGTTATAAGCACAAAAACCAAGCTAAGATTATTCAATTCAAATGTAATATCCACCCTCATTTATGCATGTGAAAGCTGGAAAACAACTAAAGAAATAGACAAGAAATTAGACTCTTTCGAAAACAAATGCCTAAGGAAAATACTCGGTATAAAGTGGAATGAATTCAAGAACAACGTAGAGATCAGACAGATGAGCAAACAACAACCTGTCTCATGGTTGATCAGAAAAAAAAAGATGGACATATGTTAGTCATGTGATGAGAAGAAACAATCAGAGAATCCCCAAGCAAGCTATCAAATGGAAGACAGGACATCTTGGCGAACTACCATGTGGACTCTTATGTGACGTTCAACTGCACGGGAAGGATATAAGATGTAAGGTATATGTACTGTTTCAGGCTGCAGTTTCCTGTTCTCAATCGAAAGATTATCACGTGGTCATTTCTTGAGAATGGAGCTCAGTGTATAGCCATAAGTAGAAAGATTTTGTCCTTAGGTCCACCCCCACCCAGAATTATTATTATTGCTATTATTGTTATTATTATTTTCTTTCATTCATTCGGGTCCTACAGCTCCCCCTCCTATCATGGTGGCCCTACACATGACACGAGACACGATATTCCCGATCATTTTCTTTTCTGCCTGTCACGTCTGAGCTGCTTTTTCTTCCAGTTTTGGAAGGCTAGACACACAAAACTGAGCGCTATCACTTGACCGTGTCCAGACCTGGTTGTTTATTCGAACGAAACCATACGCAGGAATTGCGGCCTTGTGGATGTGGCGCAGCATGATGATGATGATGATGTTGATGATGATGGGGCCGGGTGCTGCAGTTAGTGGCGCGTTGCTTTGCTTTTTCTGGGGGTGAAGATGATGTGGCAACTGGAAAAAATTGAGGGAAGAAGAGACAGAGGAAGACAGAGAGAGAGATGTTACTGGGTGGGCTGTCAGTGTGGCTAGGAAGAAAGTCACCGGCGGATCTCATAATCAAGTCTAAAGACTGGGAATTGTGAAGAGAAATGATCGCCTACGCCACGTGGCACGCCACTTGATTGATTGATTGATTGATTGGAGACGCTGCCCGATTAGGAAATCAGCGACCCATAGCTGATATGCTAGCGTCAGGGTTAGCGAACCATAGATAATCAGGCAACGAAGAGGATGATGATTCTCGGTTTGGCACGGAGGAAAATCACCAAGGTTTGATTTTGGTTCAGCATGTGATCATTTCGTAAATTGTAAACCTCGATACAAATAGAGTCAGCCAGAAAAACATTTCCTACATGTTGGTGTTTGTATTGTGTGTTTAACTGAGCATAAAAAGTACAAAATATGGAGTTTTGTATTGAGAAAACCGGTATATCGGATAGTACTTTATGCAAGGTGAAAGACCGCGTTCATTGGTTTGGCCTGTGTAAAGCAATCATGTAGTGATTGTAGAAATCATAGCTAGATGGGAATCAGGCATTCAGAGTGTAACGAGGCTAACGATATAATGCAGAAAGGGCCTGAGTCCCTTACTACATGTAAGCTTAGTGGCCTGCGTTGTGACTACTACTCTTTTACAGATTTTACAGAGTAGACTACTACTCTTTTACAGATTTTACTGAGCAGACTACTACTCTTTTACAGATTTTACAGAGTAGACTACTACTCTTTTACAGATTTTACAGAGCAGACTACTACTCTTTTACAGATTGTCGTCCTGCAACTGTTCAGAACGTGCCTAATTCAGCAATGCCACATCGTCAATCGGTATGGGTTTACAAAATAAATAAAATCAAAATTTTCACCAGCTTATGGTAGCAAAACGGAACCTCATTGGTCTGAATTACTAGGCGCCAATCTCTTCCCCTTTCTCATTCCCTTTCCTTCTCCCTCTACCATCTTTGTTCTTGTAAAATTACAAAAACTACGTAGCAGGGGAGATAATTGAATGTGTAGTCATTCCTTCAAGGGAGATAACTCGAACAGAAAAGATGTAACAATATTCTGTAAATAATACATCAAGTTCTAAAACTTTAAACATAATATTTTAAATTAATATAAAATATTCAAAGTTTCATTATAATTTTTACGTTATCTTTCTCTAATAGTTAAAATATGAATATAAATAATATAATAATTTTCAAAATGTATAACTTTGTCTTATTAATTCTAAATAAGTACTTTAGACTTAACTGCGAGGACGTAATACTTCCTTCACTTATTTATATTAATATCAAATCATCATCATTAGATTTTTTTTTGAGGGAGAGATGTAATTACATACTCTCCAGGTCATAGCACATGATTGGTTGTATTGATGTTTTACACACGTGTTACATGTGTTCATGTCTGTTTATTGCCTTGACTTTGGCGATCACACCTTTCCGCAGTTCTCTGTTTCGAGTCCTGAGTGTAAGTTGTGTTGGCTGGCGTTCTCTGTCCGTGCTATCCTGTTAGCATGCTCGCCCAGCATTTTTTCTTTCAGGCATTAGTTTAAAAAAGAGATTGCTCCTCTCCTTCTCCCCCCGCTCTCCATTGGAGGTAAAATTATACTTTGACAGAACACAACTCGAAAATTACAGACCCATATCGCTGCTAAATGTAGATTACAAGATCCTCACAAAAGCGCTTACAAACAAGCTCAAACCATTCATGCACAAACTCATACATGAAGACCAGCAATGTAATGTAGATGATAGGAACATACACCAGCACACACATTTCATACGAGACATTATATATTACACACACCAGAAGAACTGCCAGTCATCAGTTCTTTCCTTAGATCAGGAGAAAGCATTCAACAGAGTGTCACACGAATACCTACACAAGACATTACTCCACTGTAACATAGGGGACTACTTCAGAGACTGGATTCACATTCTCTACTCTAAACCTGAGAGCAAAGTCTTAGTAAACCATATGCTTACAGAGACTTTTAGGCTAACTAGATCGGTGAGACAGGGCTGCCCCCTCTCTCCTTTACTGTATATACTCACTCTAGAACCACTTCTAGAGAAAATCAGACAAGACACAACAATAAAGGGAACTTTCGTACCTGGCAAGGGAGAGAGGAAGTTGCTCGCGTATGCGGACGACACGATCTTCCTTCCAACAACAGACAGATCAATAACCCACATTTTAGACACCTTCGCAGAGTTTGGCAAAGGTAGCGGAGCAAAACTCAACATACAAAAATCAGTCGTCATGGGCTTAGGCAAATGGCGAGATAAAAGGGACTTCCCCTTTCGTCTCACATGCACAGACAACATCCACGTGTATGGCATTACTTTCCTATCGCACCCAAATAAAATACACAAACCCACATGGAACAACCTCAAAACGAACATTACATACACGTTGCAAAGATATAAATACAAAACAGCAACGATTTTTGGAAGAAGCATCATAGTAAACACATACATAGTACCAAAAATAATATACACCGCTACAGTACTAGACCTTCCGAAGCGGACAGTCAGAGAAATAAACAATCAGAAACTTTATCTTCACAAACACCGTTCACAGCATACAACATAAAACCCTCATACAGGATAAAATACATGGAGGGATTGCCTTGCAAGACATTCATTCATTCATTCATTCCTTTGCATGTCCCTTGCGGAACTTCGCCTCCCAAACAGCACTCCTGTAGGCCTCTCGGTTGTGAGCAAGATGGCCTGCTGCTGCTGCATCCATTTCCAGATCATCAACGATGTCTTGCAGCCATCTTCGTTTCGGTCTTCCTCTCTTTCTTTTTCCCATTATGTATCCTTCCAATATGGTCTTCTCTAAATTATCATGACGTTTAATGTGGCCAAAATATTTAAGTTTTCTCTCTTTAATCCTCTTTACTAGCCAGCCTTCTTCAATATTAAGCTCTTGCAGTATAGATATATTTGTTCTTTTTTGTGTCCACGATATTTGGAGAACTCTTCTATAGCATTTACATTCAAAGGCATTTATGTGCTTCTCAGCTGTTTTGTTAAGTGTCCAGGTCTCACAGGCATATGTTGCGATGGGAAAAAATACATGGAGGGATTGCCTTGCAAGACATACAGACAAAAATACAAGCACTCAGGATAAGCCATGTGGGCCGCATCATCAAACACCCAAACCAGCACCCGCTAGCTCACTACTACATAGGACTGAGACTATCAAACGTAGTCAGACCAAACAACTCGCAGGCACACCATTTTGGTACACTACCACCCTTCTACAAGAATTGCATACAAGCAATTCAAGGACACGAGACACTCATCCAACACAAAACAAACCACATATACAAACATTTGGTCAGAGAGCAAGCACCACCATTACACCTTAGGATCAAGAGGGAACTTAGATACCCCATATTAGACTACACCGACAAGTTCAAAAACCTCCATCTCAAAAACATTACACCAAAAGCTCGAGAAATCACTTTCAGGCTCATATACAATATGACAGCCACGAGACACGGAGAAAAACACAGAAACACAAGACGATGTTACCTGTGCAGGAGGAACATACTAGAAACAGAAGAACACATTTTCTACGACTGCAAAACAGTGGCAGCCGCCATAAGAACAATACAGAATACGATAGAAACACACACGGCACAACAAGCAGACATCTATAGAGCCATAATGTTGAACACAATCCCTAAAACTCAGGCGGACACACACACCAAGTTACTGGTCCTGCTCGCGGATTTCAGGTATTTGGTGTGGACGTGCAGAAACAGGGCTCGATTTCATTTCTGCACGTTTAGTCCTGCCACATTTTCGGGACTGGTCCAGCAAAGATCGAGCAAAATAATGGAAGGAGAGAGAGGGAGAAAGAAAGAAGTAAGAGAGAGTAAAATTTAAATTCAAGAACTCATGTACATCCCAAGAGTGAAAGAGAAGGCTTTGCCAAAAACGGATTATGTACATCAACGGAGAGAAAGATGACTATGGGAGAGAGTGAGTGAAAAAAGGAGAGAGAGAGAGAGTATAAAAAGAATCTCTGACAATTAGAGAAATATTAAAACCCCTTTTCATTTGAATTCGGTTTAAAAAAAAAGTTCCCAAAAAAAAAAAAAAAAGGGAACAACATGATGACAGCAACAGGGATCACTCACACGAGTTTCCAAGTTGCACAGTGTAAAGTCTTGACAGACCAGTCACTGAGTCTGATTTAAAAAAAAAAATTATACTTTGAGAAACAGTATGTTAAAAGGAAATTCATTTCCACAACGATAACGTAGATAAGAAAGATACGAACACTAACAGAAAGAGCTTTAGAAGTACAGAAAGATCTCTACTTATGCTTCATTGATTACACCAAAGCATTTGACAAGGTGAAACATAATGAAATTATTAAAATGCTTGAAGACATCAATATAGACGGCAAAGACTTGAGGATTGTAAAACATCTATACTGGCAGCAAGAAGCAGCAGTTCGAGTTGAAAATAGAATTGGAAAATATCAACCTATAAAAGTCGGGGTGCGACAAGGATGTGTACTATCTCCAGACCTTTTTTCTCTGTACAGCGAGAATATTCTAAGAACAATCATCACAGAACCAGGCATAAAAATTGGAGGATACAATATTAACAACCTTCGGTATGCTGACGACACAGTACTGATAGCTGGGAACCAACAAGACCTGCAAAATCTCTTGGATAAAGTGGCCAAAGAAAGTGAACAGAAAGGCCTTACTTTGAACATAAAAAAGACAGAGACTATGGTTATATCTAAGAAACAGAATCCACCAGCATGCAGTATTAAATTAAACGGAACTATTCTAAAGAAGTTGCAGAAATTCAAATACCTTGGAGCAGTAATAACTTCAGATAGGAAATGCAGAACAGAAATTAGGAACAGAATAGGCCAAGCAATGACTGCATTTCAGAGAATGAGAAACATATTATCCACCACATCTTTATCAATGAATGTTAGAAAACGAGTCCTAAATTGCTATATTGAACCTATCTTGTTATATGGAAGTGAATCATGGACAATAGGCAAGTCTGCACAAAAATCATTGGAAGCAGCAGAAATGTGGTTTATTAGAAGAATGTTGCGAATCCCCTGGACAGCAAAAATAACTAATGAAGAATGTATAAGAAGAGCTGGAGAGACAAAAAAAAACCTTGTCAGAAAGATAAGAGAGAGACAGTGTACTTTCATAGAACATGCAATGAGAAGAGGGGGCATTGAAAATATTATAACAACAGGAAAAATAGAAGGAAGAAGATCAAGAGGAAGACTAAGAGAAATGATACTGGACAGTCTGACGGGATGGTGTGAGAGGAGATCACCAAATGATCTGACGGCCTGCATGAAGGATCGGGTACTCTGGAGAAGCATAATAGCCAACGCCAGTCGGCACGGCACACGATGATGATGAGATAGATAGATAGATAGATAGATAGATAGATAGATAGATAGATAGATAGATAGATAGATAGATAGATAGATAGATAGATAGATAGATAGATAGATAGGGTATCTGAAACTGGTCGAAAGAGTGATGCAGGAAAACATTTCAACCCACCGACCTCACTAGTGATACCAGAGACAACATAAATCACGATCGCCAATTCCTTCAAATCAAAAATTTATATTGTAAATGAACGTGAAGAGAACTAAATTGATGACAACTGACGAAACAAAGAAAGCAGCTGAAATATGTTTCAATGAGGAAAAATTAGAAGAAGTGGAGAGTGTTGAATATCTTGGATCATTGATTACTAATACTGAAGATACAATGAGAGGTTGTATCCTACAAAAAGGAGGACATCTATGGCTCTTCAGAAAATAAAACAACTCAATTAGCTGTGGAGAGTAACAGACAGAACCACAAAAATAAGATTTTTAATAAAGGGCATTCATATCTCCCACCACAACATATACCCGTGAGGCGTGAACACTTAACAAAACAGACGAGAAAAACATAAATGCCTTTGAATGTAAATGCTACAGAAGAGTTCTTCAAATATCATGGACACAAAAAAGAACAAATATGTCTATACTACAAGAACTTAATATTGAAGAAGGTTGGCTAGTAAAGAGGATTAAACAGAGAAAACTTGTAATATTTTGGACACATTAAACGTCATGATAATTTAGAGAAGATCGTCTTGGAAGGGTACATAATAGGAAAAAGAAAGAGAGAAAGATCAAGGCGAAGATGGCTGCAAGACATCGTTGAAAATCTGCAAATGGATGGATCAGCAGCAGTCCATCTTACTTACAGCCGAGAGGCTTACAGGAGTGCTGTTATGGAGGCAGAGTTCCGCAAGGGACATGCAAATGAATGAATGAATGAATGAATGAATGAATGATTAAAGGTCATGATAATTTAGAGAAGACAGTCTTGGAAGGATCATCATCATCATCATCATCATCATCATCATCATCATCATCATCATCATGTGCCGTGCCGACTGGCATTGGCTATTATGTTTCTCCAGAGTACACGATCCTTTATGCAGGTCATCAGTTCAGTTGGTGATCTCCTCTCACACCATCCCGTCAGACTGTCCAGTATCATTTCTCTTAGTCTTCCTCTTGATCTTCTTCCTTTTATTTTTCTTGTTGTTATAATATTTTCAATGCCCCCTCTTCTCATTGCATGTCCTATGAAAGTACATTGTCTCTCTCTTATCTTTTTGACAAGATTTTTTTTGGGTCTCTCCAGCTCTTCTCATACATTCTTCATTAGTTATTTTTGCTGTCCAGGGGATTCACAACATTCTTCTAATAAACCACATTTCTGCTGCTTCCAATGATTTTTGTGCAGACCTGTCTATTGTCCATGATTCGTTTCCATATAACAAGAAAGGTTCAATATAACATTTTAGGACTCGTTTTCTAACATTCATTGATAAGGATGTGATGGATAATATGTTTCTCATTCTCTGAAATGTAGTCTTTGCTTGGCCTATTCTATTCATAATTTCTGTTCTGCATTTTTAAAAAAAATTTTTTTTTTTTTTAAGACAACGAAAACAACAGGCCTTGACCCGGTGGTACTGCAAACCGGGTCCACCCGTAACGAGATGTGGACCATACCCCCGGCATTCAATGTGCAGGGCAGGCCTCGGGCATCACGTTTAGTTAAAAAATAACGACGACGCTTTTGTTTAACCAAATGGCATGTTGATCAGGGTACCTGCTAAGAGGACACTTTGACCTCAGCCACTTTGATCTTAGCCAAAAGGCCGTCATGCATCCTCATTACGCTGTGGCTATTTTTTCTGTTCTGCATTTCCCATCTGAAGTTATTACTGCTCCAAGGATTTGAATTTCTGCACCTGCTTTAGAATAGTTCCGTTTAATTTAATATTGCATGTTGGTGGATTCTGTTTCTTAGATATAACCATAGTCTCTGTCTTTTTGATGTTCAAAGTAAGGCCTTTCTGTTCACTTTCTTTGGCCACTTTATCCAAGAGATTTTGCAGGTCTTGTGGGTTCCCAGTTATCAGTACTGTGTCGTCAGCATATCGAGGGTTGTTAATATTGTATCCTCCAATTTTTATGCCTGGTCCAGTTATGATCGTTCTTAGAATATTCTCACTGTACAGAGAAAAAGAAAAAAGGTCTGGAGATAGTACATATCCTTGTCGCGCCCCTTGTTTTATAGGTTGATATTTTCCAGTTGTATTTTCAACTCGAATTGCTGCTTTTTGCTGCCAGTATAGATGTTTTACAATCCTCAGGTCTTTGCCGTCTATACTGATGTATTCAAGCATTTTAATAATTTCATTGTGTTTCACCGTATCGAATGCCTTGGTGTAATCAATGAAGCATAAGTAGAGATATTTCTGTACTTCTAAAGCTCTTTCTGTTAGTGTTCGTAAAGCATAAATGGCATTGTGTGTTCCCTTTCCTTCAACAAATCCAAACTGTTCATCTACTATTTCCATTTTTATCTTTTTCCTTGTTCTTCTCATAATGATTCTCAGAAGTAGCTTCGTTATGTCATATGAGAGGCTGATAGTCCGGCGGTCATCATATTCCTCTGCACCTGGTTTCTTTGGTAGTGCTATAAACGTGGATTTAAGCAGGTCACTGGGAATATAACCACTGTTGTAAATGTCACTTAGTAACTTGGTTATTATTTTTATCCCTGTCTCCTCTAGCACCTCTATTTTTTCTATTGTTATATTATCAGGCCCAGTCGCTTTTACTTTCTTCATGTGTTTGATGGGATCTATGGTTTCATCTTCAAGTATTGGTGGTCCATCACAGTTTTCAGTAACTGGTGTTAATTCTGGTCTTTCTCCTCCATATAGCTCACCGATATACTCTGCCCACCTGTCCACAATGTATTCTTTTCCCATTAACATTTTACCTTCTTTCGATTTCAGGCATCCTGTGGTATATTTTGTTTTCCTGCCTGTGAGTTCACTAATTCGTTTGTTCATGTTTTTGCTGTCTTTATTATGAGAGTCCTCTATCTGTCTGCACTGTTCATTTAACCACACTTCTTTTGCTTCTCTGCATTTGCGTCTTATTTTTAAAAATTTATCTTGCTATATATTTCCTCGTTATTTTTACTCCTCCTCCTCTTGTCCATCAGTCCTAAGATGTCGTCTGTCATCTATTTATTTTTAGAGACTTTTTTTGTGGTATTATCTCCTTAACAGTTTGGTGGATAGAATCTCTTAACATTTCCCATTGTTCATCTATACTATTTATCTTTGCTATTGCATTGTATCTATTTGTTATAATAATTTTGTATTGTTCTCGCAGTTCTTGGTCATTTTGAAGGAGTTCTGTATTCAGTTTGATGTTTCTCACTTTTCTGCATGCTTTCTTTAGCTTTATTCTAATTTTTCCACAGAGTGGGTTATGGTCACTATTGCAGTCAGCTCCTAGCATGGTTTTTGTTGTCAGTAATGCATTCCGGAATCGTTTGTTGATAAATATGTAGTCTATCTGGTTAAAAGTCTTTTTGTCTGGGCTGCACCACGTTGCCAGTCTTCGAGGATGTTGTTTAAAACAGGTGTTTCCTACAACGATGCTGTGTATTCTTGCCCTTTCAATTAATTTGGAAGGGTACATAATGGAAACAATAAAGAGAGGAAGGCTAAGGCGAAGAATGTTGCAAGAAATAGTTGATGATTTGCGAATGGATGTATCAACATCAAGGCATCTTGCTTACAACCGATCGGCCTAAATGAGAGTTGTTAGGAGGGCAAAGTTCCGACAGGGACATGCTAATGACTGAAATAAACGATAATAAATGTTTTGACAATTACATTAACCTTTTTTGGTTTCGTTAAAAAATCGGACTGGGAAACGAAACGAACATTTAAACGAGTTCTAGATAAGAATTAAATGGAGCTTCCACACGTTGGAAAAAATTGCAGCGTGGCTTCATGTAACCAGCTGGGTAAACGTTTCCTTCCTTTTCTTACATGTACATGAAGTTTATCATCTGAGTGGCGAAGTGGTTAGTGCACTGGCT
The DNA here is from genome assembly GCA_009760885.1 of Achatina immaculata. NCBI lineage: Eukaryota > Metazoa > Mollusca > Gastropoda > Stylommatophora > Achatinidae > Lissachatina > Lissachatina immaculata. The sequence goes on along the minus strand of CM019709.1, from coordinate 1,913,592 downwards.
TCTCATGGCGAAGGTCAGGGGTTCGAATCCGACAGGAGGCACCCCATTCACCCAACTGTAGAAAAAGGTACCAGACTTCTTCTGGAGTTAGGGAAGGAAAGGCAGCCAGGCGTGATACTGACCACATCACCCTCTAGTGTGCTGACAGGTCAAGGAAAATATGAGCACTAGCACCATATCCTTATTTGCATCTAAGGCATGGCAGGGTTACATTTACCCCATACATAAAGTTTGGTCTAGAAATCACACATGTGATCTCCGGGTTGTTGGATAAACTGTGTATTTGAAGAGTTCTTAAGTTCTTTTATGATTTCAGACCGCAGATTGCCCAGCGTATTCCCCTAAGCATCATGACCACCTCTAGTCATATTTGGTACCATTGTGACTTATAAAGATTTCAGTAGTTTGTTTCTATTTTACATATGGATGAGAACTAGGATCATAACAGCTGAAAGTACATTCTGAAGGCAAGGCCGTCTTAATTAACAGCAGCGGGGGCCCCTGGATAAAGTAATAATAAAATAACAAAATAAGTCAGCATCCACGCACAACACCATATACATTCATATACATAGACTTCCATGGCCTGGTTACATCCAGGTCGTCAGATATGGTATTATACACAGATGGCTCAGTGACTAAAGGAAGCAAAAGTAGATGTCACCTATTGTAATGAGAGAGAGATGTGGCAAAGAGATTGGGTGTCTGTGCAACCACTACATCCAGCATGACTGAGGCAGGATTGGGTGGCTGGTAGATCATGAAGTGTCTCATGGTGGTGTTGTGACAGACTCACAGATCATGCTAAAGAAGACTGAGAAGAATTGTCTCTCTCGAGTGGGTAAACTTGTTGGAGACACTCACATGTGAATCTTCTGTCCAGGGCATGTGAGCTTGCATTTGGGTGTGCATGGAAACGAGTTGACTGACGGACTGGACAGGCTGAAAATATAAGACAGGCTAAGAGTAGATAAGGAAGACATTGCGAAGGTCAGACTGTGGGAGAATGAAGAGAGGGGATAGATGGACGATGTACATGTACAGAGATCAATGAAGTTGGGACAGTGCAAGGGTGCTGGAAAAAAAAATCTGAATTAAGTGGGCGAAAGTGTATAACAAGCAACCAACATTTGACGGGAACCTTTAGTAGAGACTCTTCAGTGGATGTTGGAGTATGTGGCGGAGCATGTATGGGAGAGTCCTGAATGTGATGGTGCCGGATTTTGAAATGTGAACAACAGTTAATGTTTTTAAAACCCCCCAAAGGAGTATGGACATCATTGGTTAAGAATGCCAGATGTAGCTACTAGAACTCACATACACACCAACCTAACCTCCTGTAGTGTAGCACTTCTTTACCTCATCCAGTAAAGCAGGAACGGACATTAGAGAATTATAAGGGTAAATCAAGTGAAAATTAGAAAATGTGAATTACACAAAACTTTATTTAGTACAGGAAAAAATACCATCTCTGTTTTTCAGTAGTCCCCCTTTTTTTTTTTTTGCAATGCAAAAGCAATACTTGAATTTCAGTAATAAAAACCATTTGTCTTGACTTGTCAGTCAGTGTGCCATGTCTCTTGTATACTTTTCCAGGGAAGTTGGTGTCATATCAGCTTGTAACCCAGCTGTAGACTTGAGTCTTGCACGTGCGTTCATCACTCTACACTGCAGGCATTTCACAGTGTATGTCCAAGGGATTAAGAACCTTGGACAAGATTCAGGTGACAGAACACACTTCTTCATTGGAGCATGTCTGCAACATAGTCACAATCTTGACATGTGCTATTTTTAACTTGTTACTTAGTGACAGTGGCGTTAGCTGCTTACTGAATCACAGACCTTGGTGCTAGCAGCTGGTACTACTAAGGGATTTCTGTCAGTTCTTTCTGAAGTTATGTTTGCATTATTAAAATCTTTGATTTGATTCACTCTTTTATACTTGTTAACCATTAACTAGGTGTACTGTATTGTTTGTTTTCAGATTTTTTACCATTCCAGTGTGGTGGTTGTGGGAAAATATTTTGGTAAGTAAACATTTTGTTGGAATGCATGTTAGAAAACGAGTCCTAAAATGCTATATTGAACCTATCTTGTTATATGGAAGTGAATCATGGACAATAGGCAAGTCTGCACAAAAATCATTGGAAGCAGCAGAAATGTGGTTTATTAGAAGAATGTTGCGAATCCCCTGGACAGCAAAAATAACTAATGAAGAATGTATGAGAAGAGCTGGAGAGACCCAAAAAAAATCTTGTCAAAAAGATAAGAGAGAGACAATGTACTTTCATAGGATATGCAATGAGAAGAGGGGGCATTGAAAATATTATAACAACAAGAAAAATAAAAGGAAGAAGATCAAGAGGAAGACCAAGAGAAATGATACTGGACAGTATGACTGGATGGTGTGAGAGGAGATCACCAACTGAACTGATGGCCTGCATGAAGGATCGTGTACTCTGGAGAAGCATAATAGCCAACGCCAGTCGGCACGGCACATGATGATGATGATGATAAACATTTTGTTAAATATATATTTTGACAGGAAAATAGTTCAAGAGGTACATATTTTGGAGGAAAAAAAAATTTGGCAAGCAGAACACTTTGCTAAATGATTTACGTACAAGAGATGAAGGAAACGAGGCCAAGAGGAAGACCAAGACAGAGATGGAGAGACAACATAGAAGAGGATATACAGGAAACTGGAGAGAGAAGATTGGGAATAAAGAGGAATGGAGGTAAAACTTAATCTGCAGCAGTGAGCCCTAATGGCTAGGGAAAACGATAAAGAAGAAGAAGAAGACTTTGCTAAGTAAAAGTTTGGACAAGAAAACAGTTTGATAACTGAACAAATTATAACGACAGGACTTGGTGAAATGAATGTTCTAGAAGAAAAAGAGATTTTGATAAGTAAACTATTTGGGTAAATAATAGTTTTTGGTGGGAAAACGTGTTGGTAAGTAACAATTTTGATTTTAAAGATTCGTTGAGAAGTCATTCTGGATATTAAGAATTTTGAAACGTAGACAATATTGCTAGTAAATCACGCTTGCAAGAACATTAGTCAACCATTAAGTCCACAGGAATGAAGAGGCAGAAATTTGCATTGCCAAGTGTGACACAGTTTAAACAAGTTTGAGAACTACTGGATTAGAGAATTTGCACTGTTTTGTAACATTCATATTAAAGATAAAAAGAAACGTAAAATTTCCATTTCCATGCCATTAAGGCATATTGAGGATACGGCGTTAGGCTCGTGTGTTTCCAAGACCTCCTGCGTATGAAAATGTGATGTGGTCAGTATCACGCCTGGCCGCATTTACTTTCCCAGATTTCTCTGGAACCCATTTTCTAGTGTGTACCAGAAAAAAAAAGCCTCTTATCTGGGACTTGAACCTGGTACCACCAGATTGATAAACCGAGCACCTAACTGCTCGGCTAATCACACCGCAATAACAATCATATTACTTTTTAAACAGTTTTCAAAATAACTTCGGATATATAAAACTACATTTGTAATATTCAAATTTATTTATGTAACTTTGAAAATTACTTTGTTATATTAAATATTACTTATTTTTATATTTATATTTTCTGTGTATTAATTCTGTAGTGCCCAGCACAGACTGAGAGATCAGCATATGTGTACGGAGGTAAAGTTGTGATTGTGTGTGTTTGTAGCACTGTATATATGGTTAACCCTCGGTTTAATGGACCAGACAGCTAATAATACAGGACAGTGATTAATAATAATTAAAAATTTTAAAAATTAAAAATTAAAAAAAAAATGTAAATACAGTAAAATCTCATTATAATAGACTTCAAGGGGATTGGCGAACTAATCCATTATATCCAAAGTCCCCTATTTCCAGGATAAAAAATATATGCAGGAGTGTGGTCAGGATCTGCAGACCTGGTTTGTTATTACCGAGACTTCTTTATAAATGTGTTAGATGCAAATAATTGGTGTATAAGTATACAAGGTCTGACAATTAAGTAATGAGACTGATTTAATTATGGCCAAGACAGAAATGCCATCTATGAAGCGAAGCATGGATTCCAAAGAGGCAGCCATCATCTATGATCTGGCAACTTTTCATCACTGCCCGATAAGCAGACGACAGACAAGCAGCCATTTTGTTGACTTAGTTAGATGTGCATTGTCATGTAATCAGCATGGAGCAAAAAGCTAACATTAAATTCTGTTTAAAACTCGGAAAAGGTGCCATTGAGACAGTTGAATTGATGCGACAAGTTTATGGGGATAATTATTTACATCGTGTACAGATATTCAGGTGGTATTCACGATTCAAAAGTGGTGTGGAAACGATTACAAATGCAACAAGACATGGATACTCAATTTCTGTTCATAATGAGGAATTCATTGCAAAAGTCAGAGAATGGATACAAGAAGATCGTGGTTTGACTGTGAGGATGATGGCAGATGAATTTGGTGTTAATTGTGAGACCATTCGTAAAATTTGAGTGGAAGACTTTGGCAAGAAAAAAGTTGCTTGCCGGTTTGTACTACATTCGTTGGCTGATGATCAAAAACATTAGTGTGTTGAGTACGCAAAAGACATCATCAAAACGTGTCGCAGAAATAAACATTTCTTAAACTTGATTGTTGCAGAGGATGAAACATGGATTTTTCGCTATGATCCCACAACTAAACGCCAAAGTGCTCAGTGAAAGTCATCATCATCACCAAAAGGCAAAAAAATTCATCTTCAAAAGTCAAAAGTGAAGACAGTGTTGGTATGCTTCTACGACAGCAAAGGAGTTACTCACAAAGAATTTATTCCAGAGACTGCCACTGCCAAAGTTTATTTAAGTATTTTGAAACGCCTATTGAAAAGGATTCTCAGAGTCCGACCCAAGTATTCAACACCTGGTAGTTTTTTTCTTTCTTCCTGATGATGCACAGGCTCACCTGGCTGTAGTTGTACAGGAATTTTTGACCCAAAAACAAGTGTGTGTTCTCAACCATCCACCCTGTTCCCCAGATTTGTCTCCCTGCGATTATTTTCCATTCCCAGAATTAAAGTTACCATTGAAAGGACGCTTCTTTGATGATACTGTTGACATCTAAAGGGTCATAACATCGAGTTTAAGGGCCATACCAACAGAAGAACTACAGAGGTTGGTCCAGTGTTTGTTAGATCGTGCCACTCACTGTATCAGTGCACGAGGGGCTTACTTTGAATAAAATACAGGTTATATCTTCAGCTGTTGTTTCTTTTATTTTTTTAATGTAATTAGTCTCATTACTTAATTGTCGGACCTTGTATAAAACTAAGTATATAACTATACACGTAGCCACTGCAGTAAAACTGTGATAAGAAAATTTATGAACTAGGAAAAAAGTAGGAACAGGTTTATTACTTAACAAGCACACGGTTGTGACATTTTGGTGTGAACATTAATCATACAGAAACACACAGGATGAGGAAATAGAGAGAGAGAAGATAAAATATTTTTCACCAAATAATTTTTAATGAAAAGGAACTGGCGTAAACTGCTGCTGAGTACTGATTATATGTAAGCAGAACCCTTGTAACACAAGTTCTTAGTCATTGGTTACCTGTTACAAACTGCATAAATTACCAGTTCTGAAATTAAGTTTGGTCATAAGATGAAACCATTTTATGAAATAACAGCCAGCTTTGGGGGAAGCCATTTGGCAAAATGGTGCATGGCAGAATGCAAAAATAACATAATACTAGCTTCAAAACAGTCTTCCCAAGTCATATTCTTCTGTGTTCAGTTTCATATGCTCAGCTTTCTAAACAGGGAGTCGGGTTACCTCCATGAAACTGCCGTCAGCAGTAGGTCTTTGTAGGAACCCCAGCATTTCTCCTCTGTGCTTCTCTCTTGGGGCTATACCTGGGTTCTGAGGTCTCCGTATACGGTGCAGGTCTGTGGTATGTGCTCAGGAGTATGGGGACTTTTCTGGCACATACAACTGGGCTGTTGGTGCAGTCTTTATCTTGTGGAGATGAGCATTGAGTCTACAGTGTCCAGTTTATAGCCTGGAGTTTATGGTTTGTTATTGTATGTTTAGTCTTAGTATGGGATCCCGTATCCCCGTGGTCTTCCCAAATGAAAGATGTCATTATAAATGGTAGTAACAGTGATCGATTGTTTTCCTCCATTGTTGGCAGCCACAGCACGAGGAGCAGACACCGAAAACTGTGGAGAAGAAGTCTTATCCTTGTTCTGTACCTGGGTGTGGCAGATATGAACTGGCCCAGATTGAATGTCATCATTGTGGGTTACACGTATGTCTGAGGTGGGTTACACGTATGTCTGAGCTGTGTTACACATATGTCTGAGGTGGGTTACACGTATGTCTGAAGTGGGTTAGACGTATGTCTGAGGTGGGTTACACGTATGTCTGAGCTGTGTTACACATATGTCTGAGGTGGGTTACACGTATGTCTGAGGTGGGTTAGACGTATGTCTGAGGTGGGTTACATGTATGTCTGAGGTGGGTTACACATATGTCTGAAGTGGGTTACATGTATGTCTGAGGTGGGTTACATGTATATCTAAGGTGGGTTACACATATGTCTGAGCTGTGGTACATGTATGTCTGAGGTGGGTTACATGTATGTCTGAGGTGTGTTACACTTATGTCTGAGGTTGGTTATACATATGTCTGAGGTGGGTTACATGTATGTCTGAGGGGGGTTACACGTGTGTCTGAAGTGGGTTACACATATGTCTGAAGTGGGTTACATGTATGTCTGAGGTGGGTTAAAGTACATGAAGATAGTGCTTACATGATTGTTCATGATGTTGTACTGAAATTACTTTTTGTTGTCGATATTATACTAAAATTACTTACATATTTGTTGTAGATGTAGTACTGAAATTACATAGGTATTTGTAAATAATGCTGTTAATGATGTTGTAATGAAATTGCTTCGATGTTTGTTAGTACTGTTTGTTTTCAGATTACTTTGATGTTTATTAATGATAAGGTTAATGATGTTATCCTGAAATTAACTTGATATTTATTACTATGGTGTGAAATGACTTTGATGTTTATTGATAATGTTGTCCCATTCTTTGCCATATAGGTGGGACAAAAACAAAGAGGTTAAATTTCTGCTGTGTCTGTTATGTTGGATTCTTGGTATTTTGAATGAAGGAGAGATTATCAAATGCAGAAGTGCATAATGGATGTACAGATTCGCCTGCTACACTATGACGATAAGTGGTGCTACAGCTCCTGCCAAATTCATTGCTTTGTGGCTGGCTGTGGAGACTATGGCTGTGGGAGTAAACCCCAACCTTTACTGCTTCTTGTGCAAAGTGTAATAAGGTTTCGCAGTTACGAGGAGCCAAGAAGAAGAAATATAGAAAGAAATAAATTGAGGATGCTGCACTTCTAACTTTCTGTGAGAGGCTGCAAAGATTTGAATAAGAAAGCTGGCTACTGTCATGTTACTATAGCTCAGAGAGTTTTTCACTGCTGAAGTTTAATATTGAGCATTCATTCCATGACTGGATTTTTCCAGCCATCGTCTACAGGAAGATCATGGTTGTGTCAAGTTGCCGTCCCGAAGACCTGAAGTCTCAAAAACTACAGAACATGTGCAGAATCTTTTAGGTAAGGAGGAAAGGGATAGATTTAAAAATGCATTGTGGGAAGAAGTTCTCTAGTCAGTGAAAAATATATATTGTCTACTTTGCCATTTTGGACTTTAACTTCAGAGAACAAAAGATAAGGTATTAGGGCATGAATTATCAATCTTTCTTTGCGTGTTTCATTTGGTTGGCCAAATCGAGATATTTCTGAGTCTCCCTCTTTCTTTTGTCCTTGAGTTTTCCAGTGATTGTCATGGTTATGTAATCAGAGAGGAAAGTAAAGAACTGAGAGACATGATAGCTTGGCGGAAAATGAACTGAGCTGATGGAAGACATCAGAGATTGTATCTTAGCAGAGCATGATTGCCAGCATCTTGATTGCCAGCATCTTGATGATGGTGGCAGTGACAGCGAGGATTATTTCAGTCATAAAAATTTCTTACTTCTCCCAGATGTTTTAGTTATTGTATTGTCATATTGGATGGAGACAGACTTAGAGGCAGACCGAGACGACTGTGGCATGACAACCTAGAAGAAGACCTGCAAGCCCTTGGAGAGGACATTTGGCAGGAGAAGACCAAGAACAGAGAGGAATGGAGGCAAGCGTTGTCTGCAGCAGTGAACCATAGTGGCTGGGAGAGTTGAATGAGTAAATGGTTATATTGGGCACTTCAGTGGCAAAGTGGTTAGTGCACTAGTCTTTCACGGCAGGCAAAAGTTGATGGTTTGAATCTAGTCATCACCCTGGGAACAGCTGTGTTGAGAACACACTTAACATAGTCTTTGTGAGACAGGGAACATAGATCTGTTTGCTTAAAAACTCAGACCTACCTCTGTAGCCCAGAAACCTGTAGCAATTAACACTAATTGTAATTGTTAATATAGTACAATTTAATGTCAGGTCGGTGGATGGGTGGGGACATGGAGATTGCTGGCAAGGATGAAGAAAGTCTGGTGTGAAACCAGTGAATCCAGGACATGACAAGCCTATGGGTCTTTACAACAATGGCTATCAGAATTATGTAAACAAAACAGAACCAGCAGACTACAGGTGGCAGGGAATGGATATCGTTGAGGCACTCATCGGGTTCCTCATCCCAGAGCTGGAGTATCTCTGGAACTGCCTCAAAGCCATCTGGCCAGCCTGCGTTGCATGCTGGATCTGATGTGGAGAAGGGACTTATGTATAGCCATCAGGGGCTGGAAAACAGAGTTTTGGCCAGTCAGCCTACACCACTGTCTTCATGGCAGTCCGAGCAAGACCACAGTCTGCCCTAGCAAGGAAAGGTGCTGATGTCAGAAGCACCCAGCCAAAATGCGCATTGCAAAAATCCGAGTGCCACGCATCATCGCCAATGTGCATACAAAGAAGAAGAAGAATCCTGCCAGAGGTGCCCCAGTCATCCAGCTGTAGAAATGAGTACCTGGCTCTTTCTGGGGATGAAGAAGGAAATGCAGCTAATCATGATACTAGTGTGCTTATAGACCAAGGAAAATGTTGATACTAACACCATATCCCTTTGGTGCCTTCATGGCACATTTATCTTTTTATATTTTCCCATCTGTCATCAATGCTTTTATTTTCTTCATTCCCTCTTGTGTTTATCTTATGGTTTAGCTCATTTCTGAGTTTTTCTTTAGTGTCTTCTCTTTTCAAAGCATCTCTGTTTATTACTAGCTTTTATTTAATTTACTATAAAAATATTTCTTCAGTCTGAATTTTAGTTTAGCTCCCACAGGATAGTGGTTGGTGCTGCATTCAGGCCCTCTGTAACTTCTGATGTGAAGTCTACAGAGAGGTAGTCATAAAGAAAATAGCAGCAGGACAGATATGGTGGAGTGACATGAACAACAAAACAAATGAGAAGTACCTCACACAGTGTAAAGAAACTCAAAAAGTTATTCACCAACAGAAATGACAACATATGAAAGACATGGCAAGCGAGATGCAGACATGCCATCAACATAAGAAAATCAGGGACTTCTATAAAGAACTGGGAACAGTAAAGCAAGGGTATAAACATCCTCTGTAGAGCTTGAAGGAGAGTAATGGAAACATGATAAATAATGAAGAGAAAATCTGTACCAGATGGAAAGAATATTTGGAAAAACTACTAAACTGTGAAGAGCCTATAAGCACATTACCATGCTAAGAAATACAGACTTGTGAACCTGAAATAGAGGAACTAGACATAGAAGTCATATACAGCATCACGCTTCTACGAAACAACAAAGCAACTGGTTCAGATGAAATTGCTGCAGAACTGATTAAGGAAGGAGGTCTAAATTTGCATGACCAGATATGTACACTAATACAACAAATATGGAGAGAAGAAAAACTCCCTAGTGAATGGAGAGAATCATTACTGGTCTCAGTATTCAAACAAGGTGATAACAGCAAGTGTGAAAACTACAGAGAAATATCCTTATTACAAACAAGCTACAAAATACCATCTATTATACTTTTAAATAGATTAAAACCATATAGCGAGAACATACTGAGAGACTATCAAGCAGGTTTTAGGAAGAATAGATCAACCGTAGACCAAATATTTTATCTACGTCAAAGAGCAGAAAAGTACTGGGAATGTGGAAAAGAAATGCATAATATCTTCATTGACTTCAAGAAAGTTTATGACAGCATAGATAAGAGCCTTATGGAAAATTATGAAATAATTTGAGATACCTAATAAATTAATCAATCTGACCAGAATATGCAAGGAGGATACACAGAATATAGTTATATATAAAGGAAGAAAGGCAGAACCCTTCTATATAAGAACTGGCTTAAAAATAAGGTAATACATTATCTCCATTACTATTAAACCTAGTACTAGAAAAGGTAATCAGAAAAGTGAAAGAAGAAAGCAGTACAGAAGAACAAGCTAAAATACTGGGAAACGCTGATGACATTGACTTGGTGGAGGAAACTATGCAAGAAGTCATCAATACCTGCATACACCCGAGAGATGTAACACTGAAAGTGGGCTTGACCATTAACCAAGATAAGACAGAGTATATGAAGATTTCAAGGGCCAGAGGCAGAATGATCCAGATTTTATAAATGTTGGAGATATGATTATTAGGAAAGCAGAAACATACAAATATCTAGGCACAACCTTCAACAGAAGCAACGCAGTAAGTGAGGAAATTAAAAGCAGAGTACAGATAGGGAATAAAATATACTTTGCCTTACAACACCTGTTAAAATCCAAAATCCTGTCCCAAAATACCAAAATAACAATCTACAAAGCTATAATAAGACCAGCCGTCATGTATGGGTCAGAAACATGGAGTACGACAAAGAAAAGTGAACAATAATTGCAGATCTTTGAGAACAATATCCTAAGTAGAATCTTTAGGCCCATAAAGGATACCAACAGTGGAGAATGGAGAGCTAGAAAGAACACTGAACTGAACAGCTTATTTAAATCCCAACAAATTATAAATATCTTGAAACTGAACAGACTACGCTGGCTGGGGCATGTATAAAGAATGGAAGAGAACAGACAAATGAAAATGATGTATACACAAGAGATGAGGGAAACAAGACCAAGGGGTAGACCAAGACAGAGATGGAAAGACAACATAGAAGAGGATATAAAAATTGGTGTTACCAGCTGGAGAGAGAAGATTAGGAATAGAGGTGAACTTTATCTGCAACAGCGAGCCTTAATGGCTCGGAAAGCTGAAGAAGAAGAAGTAGTTGTACATAAGGGCCAAATTGTTAAATAGGTTCTTGTATAAAATAATATGACTATCATCATGTGGATTGTCCTTCGCAGGATGTTCCTCTCTTGAAAGTGTTAAAATGTCTTCTTGTCTAGCCGGGATGCCTGCTTCAGTGAGTGTGGTATTTAGAGTTTAGTAATGTGCCTCTTGTCTCTTCAGCCATTCTTTGTTTCATGGAAACCTTACCTTCCATTATTATTCTCTCCAGGCTGTTGTATGTCTTAGTATAAACTGGTAGAGAGAAATGTTATATGTCTTAGTATAAACTGGTAGAGAGAAATGTTATATGTCTTAGTATAAACTGGTAGAGAGAAATGTTATGTCTTAGTATAAACTGGTAGAGAGAAATGTTATGTGTTAGTATAAACTGGTAGAGAGAAATGTTATGTCTTAGTATAAACTGGTAGAGAGAAATATTATGTGTTAGTATAAACTGGTAGAGAGAAATGTTATGTGTTAGTATAAACTGGTAGAGAGAAATGTTATGTGTTAGTATAAACTGGTAGAGAGAAATGTTATGTGTTAGTATAAACTGGTAGAGAGAAATGTTATGTGTTAGTATAAACTGGTAGAGAGAAATGCTATGTGTTAGTATAAACTGGTAGAGAGAAATGTTATGTGTTAGTATAAACTGGTAGAGAGAAATGTTATGTGTTAGTATAAACTGGTAGAGAGAAAGGGTATTTATTGCAGATCTTGGGGCAGAGGGAAATAAATCTGAAATAAAAGCTGATTGATCACCTCATCTTTCATAGTAAATTATTAGACCATTGAGATACACAAAAACTAAGTTAAGATTATTCAATTCAGATTTGATATCCACTCTCATTTATGCATGTGAAAGTTGATTTCCAGCTTTCACGTGCATAAATGAGAGTGGATATCACATTTGAATTGAATAATGTTAACTTGGTTTTTGTGTATCACAATGGTCTAATAATAAATTTACTGTGAAAGACGAGGTGATCAGTCAGCTTTTATAGATAAGAAATTAGACTCTTTTGAAAACAAATGCCTAAGGAAAATACTTGGTATAAAGTGGAACGAATTTAAGAACAACACAGAGATAAGACAGATGAGCATGCAACAGCCTGTCTCATGGATGATTAGAAAAAGAAGATGGACATATATAGGCCATGTGATGAGAAGAAACAATCAGAGAATCCTAAAACAAGCTATCAAATGGAGCACAACAGGCCGAATAAAAAGAGGTCGACCACGTGAAACTCTAAAGAGGACATTGTTGAGAGAAGCCAGTTTAGTGGGCATAACATCCCTTGATGAAGATGAAAGACTCGCCGAGAACAGGAAAACTTGGCAAACAACTATGTGAGCCCTATGTGACGTTTAACGGCATGGGAAGGATGTAAGATTATGATACACGTGTTAATAGTCCCATAAGTGTTGTGTGATATAGTAGTCCCATCAGTGTTGTGTGTAATAGTAGTCCGATCAGTGTTGTGTGTAATAATAGTCCCATCAGTGTTGTGTGTAATAGTAGTCCCATCAGTGTTGTGTGTAATAGTAATCCCATCAGTGTTGTGTGTAATATTAGTCCCATTATTGGTAAGTGTAACAGTAGTCCCATTATTGGTAAGTGTAACAGTAGTCCCATTATTGTGAAGTAAGAGAACATAGTTTTGTAGGATCAGACTTAAAAAAAAATTGTAGACAAAGCACTTTAGTGAGACGTGAGAGAAAGAAGTCACAAGAGAATTACCTGGGATTCGAACATGGACTCCGGTAGGACGAGCAGCCGTATAGCCACGAGAGGACAGCATACTAACCAACTTTGCCAACTACCACCCCCAAAAAAAGGTGTTTATTGGTACAGTCAACATGGAGTCTGTGTTCGGATCCCGGTAATTTTCTTGTGATTTTTCTTTCTCTCACGTCTCACTAAAGTGTTTTGTCTACGATTTTTTCGAGGTCTAATCCTAGAAAACTGTGTTCTCTTACTTTACTGTACGAAATCCTCCTTGTTTCCTATTTATAAAAAATAGTCCCATTATTGGTATGTAAAATAGTTCCATCATTAGTATGTGTAACAGTGGTCCCATCAGTGATGTGTTTAACAGTTGTCCTATCAGTGGTGTGTGTAACAGTGGTTCTATCAATGATGTATGTAACAGTGATCCTATCAATGATGTGTGTAAACAGGTGGTCTTATCAGTGATGTGTGTAACAGTGATCCTATCAGTGATGTGTGTAAACAGATGGTCTTATCAGTGATGTGTGTAACAGTGATCCTATCAGTGATGTGTATAAACAGTGGTCTTATCAGTGATGTGTGTAAAAGTGGTCCTATCAGTGATGTGTGTAAACAGTGGTCCTATCAGTGATGTGTGTAACAGTGATCCTATCAGTGATGTGTGTAAACAGTGGTCTTATCAGTGATGTGTGTAACAGTGGTCTTATCAGTGATGTGTGTAACAGTGGTCCATCAGTGATGTGTGTAAACAGTGGTCCTATCAGTGATGTGTGTAACAGTGGTCCTATCAGTTATGTGTGTAACAGTGGTCCTATCAGTGATGTGTGTAACAGTGATCCTATCAGTTATGTGTGTAACAGTGGTCCTATCAGTTATGTGTGTAACAGTGGTCCTATCAATGATGTGTATAACAGTGGTCCTATCAGTGATGTGTGTATCAGTTGTCCCATCATAATCCCTTCATGGTATATACAAGTATATTGTGATGATTTCTTGCAGCTCAGAGAAACATTAAGCCTCAGGCTAAACCATCAAATCCCAAAGCCATCCAGATGGCTGCAAAAGTGGCTGTCATGAGGTTGAAGGGGAAAGCTACTGGAGACCAAGGTATCCCACAAGAAGAAAGGGTGTACTTCAATGTCATCCTGCCCCTGGAGTCTAGAAAACCCAGCCTGCCGATGTTTTTCTCAAAGGTTTGTCTGTTAGAATTAGAAATATTTTGCTTCATCTGCATGTTTCTTTTTTGCTTTCATAATAGAGCAACATCATCATGTGCCATCCTCCTCATTTATGTTTACGTCAATTCACCAGAGTAATTTAGCTGTGGCTAAAGTCATCGGAAACACATTTTTTTTTTTTACTTCAGTGCAGTCATAGGTATAGGGATTTACATTTTTAATCACAGTAGTGGAGCTTGGTAAGAAGCTCACTTGTTAGGACTGGTTTGTGAATTGAGGAAAGCCACCCTTGGCTGGTGTCAGCCCCGTTTGTTGTCTTCGTGGCATCAGCTGTGAAGAAGTATTGAGTTCAGCTTCATATTCTTGATCATCTAGACAGGGAGATCTTCAGGAATCCCATTGTCAGCAGGAGCTGTTCATTTGTGTCCCACAGTTTTCTGTTTTTCCTGGGGTCATGATAGGGATCTCTGTAGGGATCTTGGCCTGGGGGTCCAGAGACTAATAAATGTTGTCATTAAAATAAATTTATCAGTAAATTAACCCTAACTTATTGCTTTTATATTTAATGAGGGGTACACAGCTGTTCTCAGGCCAAAAATGTGATACACAGCTGTTCTCAGGCCAGAAATGTGGTACACAGCTGTTCTCAGGCCAGAAATGTGGTACACAGCTGTTCTCATACCAGAAATGTGGTACACAGCTGTTCTCAGGCCAGAAATGTGATACACAGATGTTCTCAGGCCAGAAATGTGGTACACAGCTGTTCTCAAGCCAGAAATGTGGTACACAGCTGTTCTCAGGCCAGAAATGTGGTACACAGCTGTTCTCAGGCCAGAAATGTGGTACACAGCTGTTCTCAGGCCAGAAATGTGGTACACAGCTGTTCTCATACCAGAAATGTGGTACACAGCTGTTCTCAGGCCAGAAATGTGGTACACAGCTGTTCTCAAGCCAGAAATGTGGTACACAGCTGTTCTCAGGCCAGAAATGTGGTACACAGCTGTTCACATACCAGAAATGTAGTACACAGCTGTTCTTAGGCCAGAAATGTGGTACACAGCTGTTCTCAGACCAGAAATGTGATACACAGCTGTTCTCAGACCAGAAATGTGGTACACAGCCGTTCTCAGGCCAGAAATGTGGTACACAGCTGTTCTCAGGCCAGAAAGGCAGTCTATGTTCAGAAGAAAAAAGTTAATAACCACTGCTGAAGAGAGTACAGCTCTGCAGGATATAATAATAACCATATGAGGTCTGGAGACCATAGCTGTGAAGAATTCAAGCACACTTTTACATCACCCAGCCATTTGTTTTGAGGTCAAGGCCAGATATGTTTAAGTTCAGTTAGCTAAATCACTTACAGAGGGGCATTTTGTAAAAACAGGATGTTGATGTTTGTTGCAGGTCTGGACTGTTGGCAAAGTGATTGATGTCATTGCAGATAAAGCTTCCTTGACAAACAACAACAATACGGGATCAACAAAGGCAAGTATGATATTCAGATGATGAAGATAAGCTTATTTTTTTATTTTTTAACCATTCATCTGCAGTGGAATCTGGGAAAATCCCTTATTTGTGAACTGACCTTCAACATGATATGCTATGTTCCTATCATTCATTGCAACATGTTCCAGTATACCTTGTCTTATAGGCAGATTTCCTTCATCTTTACAGCATGCTTTTCTCATCATCTGTGTGTTGGGTACCTATTTTACAGCTGGGTTGGCTGGAAGATGTCAGCAACCTTTTGAGTGAGAGGACATGTCATTGTTGTCATTGTTGTTGTTGTGTCTCCTTGGAACTGCAAACATGATGCTCCTAGCAGCCAGTGCTGTGAAGATGTTGGGGTGCAGACTTTGTGTCAGAAGGGGACTGGGGATACAGCAGATGTTTTCTCAGAACCCGGAGCTTCAGATGGCAGGAAAAGATCAGGAACGAGAGGTCTGGGATAGAGCAGGACAAGAGCCTGTGTGTCTACAAATCATTTCTAGAAAACGGAGGTGGATTGGCCACGTACTAAGGAAACCAGACACCAGCATAACAAGACAGGCACTGACATGGAACCCCCAGGGAAATAGAAATCAGGGAAGGCCCAGAACTACTTGGAGAAGGAAAATTATGAAAGCGCTCAGAGACAAGGGATACAGAGAACAAATCCAAGAACAGGGACGACCGGAGAAACTTTATCCGTGGCTTGCAGTTCCAAGGGAGTGAGGCGAGCAATGCTGATGATGGATAAGTGGAACTGAAATGCAGGAAGAAGTTTAGTGCTTGTTTAGCAGACTCCACCACCATGAGGATTATAGTGCTCCCTGCCCTGTTTATTAGGCTAGACTAGGCCTGTCACTGGGGGAGATGGCATCATACTATGGAATGTTCTGCTTTTGTCTTCTCTCATTGCTTTTACTACTTTTTTTTTTTAATTGATGTTCATTCATTGAACACGTTATACACAGCAGCTGCAAGCAGCACTGAATAGTCTGCCGGGCCAGCAGCTCAACGGGAAGATTCCTCTATACACAAAGCCTAACCCTGGAGACAACAGGAAGATTCCTCCATACACAAAGCCTAATCCCAGAGACAACAGGAAGATTCCTATATACACAAAGCCTAACCCCGGAGACAACAGGAAGATTCCTATATACACAAAGCCTAACCCTGGAGACAACAGGAAGATTCCTCCATACACAAAGCCTAACCCCGGAGACAACAGGAAGATTCCTCCATACACAAAGCCTAACCCCGGAGACAACAGGAAGATTCCTCCATACACAAAGCCTAACCCCGGAGACAACAGGAAGATTCCTATATACACAAAGCCTAATCCCAGAGACAACAGGAAGATTCCTATATACACAAAGCCTAACCCCGGAGACAACAAGAAGATTCCTATATACACAAAGCCTAACCCCGGAGACAACAGGAAGATTCCTATATACACAAAGCCTAACCCCGGAGACCACAGGAAGATTCCTATATACACAAAGCCTAACCCCGGAGACCACAGGAAGATTCCTATATACACAAAGCCTAACCCCGGAGACCACAGGAAGATTCCTATATACACAAAGCCTAACCCCGGAGACCACAGGAAGATTCCTATATACACAAAGCCTAACCCCGGAGATCACATCAACAGCTTATGTCGTAGAGACCAATACACAATTTTCAGGGTGAGAACGGGCTACATCACCCTCTATAAGCACTTACACAGAGTGACCGCTGACCACACACCATACTGCATGCACTGCAACAGACAAGAAGAAGAAACTGTTAAGCACCTCCTACTGGACTGCAGTGCATTGAAATATCTTCAGAAGATCCTGATACCACCAAACTCCTCCATCACCAACATTTTGTACAAAGATGTATAGCAGCTGGGAAAGACTTGTACATTCCACTATCTGGTGCAAGGAAAAAAGACTAAAGACTTATAAACCCGGGGATTGGAAAAGACAAAGTCGTAGACGTTCATTCCAGTGAAAATCCCCCTGGTTTTATAGTAATGATGATTAATTATAAATTAAATTTTTAACTGGTTTTGTTGTGTGGGAGACAATATGGCTGTCCTGGGGTGATGGCACAAGTTTTTTTTTTAACCAGTTACAGAAGGTTCATTCAAAACCATATTCCCCCCCCCCCCTTTGTGTTGGTTCAGGGAACCGGATGATGCTGCCAGGTTTTTGATGAGGTTACCTGAGGCAGTGGAGTCTGCCAAGAAACTTTCTTCTTTTGAGTCTGCTCCAGACTTCAACTAGGTCACTGTAATCCTCCCCCTTGACCCAGCCAGTGAAATCTTTCTGGAAGGACACAGTCCATCAGTTTGAAGGTTACAGGGGGTGCCAGATGAAAGACTGATAGAAAGAATCTTGACATTAGCTGCCTTAAATGATAGAAAGAATCTTGACATTAACTGCTTTGACTGATAGAAAGAATCTTGATATTAACTGCTTCGACCGATAGAAATAATCTTGACATTAGCTGCCTTGACTGACAGAAACAATCTTGACACTAGCTGCCTCGACTGATAGAAATAATCTTGGTATTAACTGCCTCGACCGATAGAAATAATCTTGACATTAGCTGCCTTGACTGATAGAAATAATCTTGACATTAGCTGCCTCGACTGATAGAAAGATTCTTGACATTAGCTGCCTCGACTGATAGAAATATTCTTGACATTAGCTGCCTCGACTGATAGAAATAATCTTGACATTAGCTGCCTTGACTGATAGAAAGATTCTTGACATTAGCTGCCTCGACTGATAGAAAGATTCTTGACATTAGCTGCCTCGACTGATAGAAAGATTCTTGACATTAGCTGCCTCGACTGATAGAAATAATCTTGACATTAGCTGTCTCAACTGATAGAAAGATTCTTGACATTAGCTACCTCGACTGATAGAAATAATCTTGACATTAGCTGCCTCAGGGTCCCTCCTAGAACTTAAAGTGATCTCTTTGCAGAAAAATGGATTTACATTCATAAAATTTAACTCCTCATCATCATCATGTGCTGGTGGTCACGATTCTTGGTACACATCAAAGAGAAGATACAAGCTGTCGAAATCAACGATAGGTTGTCTGTAAAGTAATAACAGTAAACATAGCCCTATCATGCCAAATAGGCATCTCTGCAGGTTTATGGTGTTAGTACCATACTGACAGTCATTGGAAAGCTAAAGGGATTGAAAGAATGAAAGAAAGAAATAAGGAAGGAAGGAGGGACGGATGAAAGAAAGAAAGAAAAAAAAAAGAAGTCAAGAGCCGTATCTCATAATCTTCGACTCCCCCGAGTCACCCATAGGACAGCATGTGATGGCTACAGGTAAGTCCTGCTCATTGTTATACAGTAGCAGGCAGTCCTGACCTGTTTCTGATGCCCTTTATATATTCATTAATAAAAATTCATAGGTTTTGTTTCGTTACTTGATTTATTTAGTTGTGTTTTTTTTAAAAAATCTTTGAGTACCTGAGTAGCAAACTGGTTAGTGCACAAGACTCTCTTTGAGAGGTTAATGGTTCAGATCTTACTGGAGGTGCCCCAGGTCACCTGCCTGTAGAAAAAAGTTCCTGGTTTTTCATGAATCTAGTGTGCTGAATTGTCAAGGAAAATACAAATACTTCTTCTTCTGTGTTCAAGGTTGTTGGTCGCTTCAGATCGTAATAGGAGCTCCAAAGCTACTGCCCCCATCTCATGTTCTCAGGCAGTGTCTCCTGCCTCATATCTGCATGATTTGGGCACTCTAAGGATACGTTCCAGAGTTTTGGGCTCCACCGTCCCATGGACACTCGTCTGTGAGAGACATTTTGAGTCAGTAAAGGTGGTTCAGTAGCCTGCAGTGGTTTGTCCTTAGGTGAAAGAGAATGGTTTGCTGATATCTTTGCTGTTGGTGCTTTGGATCTGGTTGGTTGTTGGTGTGTTGGATTTGGTTTGTTGTTGGTGTATTGGATTTGGTTTGTTGTTGGTGTGTTGGATCCGGTTGGTTGTTGGTGTATTGGATCTGGTTTGTTGTTGGTGTGTTGGATCTGGTTTGTTGTTGGTGTGTTGGATTTAGTTTGTTGTTAGTGTGTTGGATTTGGTTTGTTGGATCTGGTTGGTTGTTGGTGTGTTGGATTTGGTTTGTTGTTGGTGTGTTGGATTTGGTTTGTTGTTGGTGTGTTGGATCTGGTTGGTTGTTGGTGAGTTGGATCTGACTTGTTGTTGGTGTGTTGGATTTGGTTTGTTGTTGGTGTGTTGGATTTGGTTTGTTGTTGGTGTGTTGGATCTGGTTTGTTGTTGGTGTGTTGGATTTGGTTTGTTGTTGGTGTGTTGGATCTGGTTGGTTGTTGGTGTATTGGATCTGGTTTGTTGTTGGTGTGTTGGATCTGGTTTGTTGTTGGTGTGTTGGATCTGGTTTGTTGTTGGTGTGTTGGATCTGGTTGGTTGTTGGTGTGTTGGATCTGGTTGGTTGTTGGTGTGTTGGATCTGGTTGGTTGTTGGTGTATTGGATCTGGTTGGTTGGATTTATGTTTTTGCTTCCATTTGCACTGGTTACGGATTATAGTTTTTGCATGTTGGTAGTTTACCGGGTTATTTACAGCCACTAACACAGTATCCTATAAATGGGAGCTGAGCTGGTGTAGTGGATTAGACAACTTGCTTGCTGACCAGGTGACCCAGTTTTGATTTCCACTCACCACATTGGGGGTGGGGGGGTGGTGCTCAGACCGTGCCTTGTTAAAAAAAAAAAATGCTCCAGGGACTCAGTCTTAATTTAAAAGGAAAAAAATGGCTACCAGGGTTAACGCTCGGGGAAGGAAGAGGAATGACGCCGCTAGCTATGGAGTTTATGCTGATGCCGACACTAGTCAGCGGCTTCTGGTCAGTTTATGGTTTGCCTGTGTGAAATGACGCTGGTTCACAGCTCATATCATTACCTTTTATCCTGTAGATGCCTGTTTAGCATGATAGGGCTACGTTTACTGTTATTGCTTCACAGACATGTTGTAGCTGATTTCGACAGCAGCTGGCAAAGAAACCATATGCAAAAGATGTTCATTTGAATATACGCATAGATAAGAATGCAGGACATATATATATATATAGTTTGGATTTAGGATGGAGATGAAATACAAATTTTAGAGATCCACTTCATTTTTCTCATAAATCTTGTTCATTTGCAGAAGCTTCGGTTGTTTCATGGGGAGCTTGGCATCAAACTGCAGACGGACAAATCATTGGGAGATTTAATGGCCATAGAGAGCAGCTGCCTTCTCAATGGGTCAACTGTGATCTTAGAAAATGTGGCCGACGATGTTCAGATACTAGAAAATTTGACTGTTTATGATGTATAGCAGGTGGATTAGTAAGATGTGGTTGCCTGAAACTGACATTCATCTCCATGTGATTATTCATTATATTATATTAGAACATGATATTCATACATTTGACTGATGGATGGCCATGGGTCGCAAATGCTCTAGCAGTGTTTTGGATCCAGGTGTGAAAGGACTAGCTAAATGTGTTTGCCTGGAGTCCAGTCAGCATTAAGTTTGTGTGAGTGTTGGTTTTGTGGGGGATGTCTTGATGATTATGCTGTCATGGATAACTCTGCAGACAGTTGGTGGTAGGGTCACAAGAAGAAGATATGAAAAAAAAAATGCCATGATTTTTGTGAATTCCTCCTACCTTGTGTTTTCAAATGTAAATATTAAAAAATAGCAACAGCAACTATAGTGGTAAAATTGCATGATGTGAGAGTCTTTGAAATGGTGTTAGTTCAGTTTAAATTTTAATATTTTTAAAAGTCTTTTTTCACGGGTCCTGGGTTTAGGGTCATGTAAAATTGCAGGCTTAGGGTCTTGGGTCATGTACCATTGTGGGTCCCAGATCACATACCATTGCTGGTTTAGGGTCCTGGTTCACATACCATTGATGGTTTAGAGTTGAAGATCTTGTACCATTGATGGTTTAGGGTTGAAGGACTTGTACCATTGATGGTTTAGGGTCCAGGATCACATACCATTGATGGTTTAGGGTTGAAGGACTTGTACCATTGATGGTTTAGGGTTGAAGGACTTGTACCATTGATGGTTTAGGGTCCAGGATCACATACCATTGATGGTTTAGGGTTGAAGGTCTTGTAACATTACTGGTTTAGAGTTGAAGATCTTGTAACTTTACTGGTTTAAAGTTGAAAATCTTGTAACATTACTGGAAGGTCATGTACCATTGATGGTTTAGAGTTGAAGATCTTGTAACTTTACTGGTTTAAAGTTGAAAATCTTGTAACATTACTGGTTTAGAGTTGAAGATCTTGTACCATTGATGGTTTAGGGTTGAAGGTCTTTTACCATTGATGGTTTAGAGTTGAAGATCTTGTACCATTGATGGTTTAGGGTTGAAGGTCTTTTACCATTGATGGTTTAGGGTTGAAGGTCTTGTACCATTGATGGTTTAGGGTTGAAGGTCTTGTACCATTGATGGTTTAGGGTCCAGGATCACATACCATTGATGGTTTAGGGTCCAGGATCACATACCATTGATGGTTTAGGGTCCTGGATCACATACCATTGATGGTTTAGGGTCCAGGATCACATACCATTGATGGTTTAGGGTCCAGGATCACATACCATTGATGATTTAAGATCTCAGATCATGTACTATTATTGGTTAAAGGTCTTGGGTCAAGTACCATTTGCTGGTTTAGGGTTGAAGGTCTTGTACCATTGATGGTTTAGGGTTGAAGGTCTTTTACCATTGATGGTTTAGGGTTGAAGGTCTTGTAACATTACTGGTTTAGAGTTGAAGATCTTGTAACATTACTGGTTTAGAGTTGAAGATCTTGTACCATTGATGGTTTAGGGTTGAAGGTCTTGTACCATTACTGGAAGGTCATGTACCATTGATGGTTTAGGGTTGAAGGACTTGTACCATTGATGGTTTAGAGTTGAAGATCTTGTAACTTTACTGGTTTAAAGTTGAAAATCTTGTAACATTACTGGAAGGTCTTGTACCGTTACTGATATAGGGTTGAAGGTCTTGTATCATTGCTAGTTTAGGGTCACGGGTCAAGTACATTTTGCTTATGTTGGATCACAAATCAAGTACTGTTTGCTTATGTAGGATCACAAATCAAGTACTATTTGCTTATGTAGAATCACAGATCAAGTACTGTTTGCTTATGTAGGATCACAGATCAAGTACTGTTTGCTTATGTAGGATCACAGATCAAGTACTGTTTGCTTACGTAGGATCACAGATCAAGTACTGTTTGCTTATGTAGAATCACAGATCAAGTACTGTTTGCTTATGTAGAATCACAGATCAAGTACTGTTTGCTTATGTAGGATCACAGATCAAGTACTGTTTGCTTATGTAGGATCACAGATCAAGTACTGTTTGCTTACATAGGATCACAGATTAAGTACTGTTTGCTTATGTAGAATCACAGATCAAGTACTGTTTGCTTATGTAGGATCACAAATCAAGTACTATTTGCTTATGTAGGATCACAGATCAAGTACTGTTTGCTTACGTAGGATCACAGATCAAGTACTGTTTGCTTACGTAGGATCACAGATCAAGTACTGTTTGCTTATGTAGGATCACAGATCAAGTACTGTTTGCTTATGTAGGATCACAGATCAAGTACTGTTTGCTTACGTAGGATCACAGATCAAGTACTGTTTGCTTATGTAGGATCACAGATCAAGTACTGTTTGCTTATGTAGGATCACAGATCAAGTACTGTTTGCTGGTTTTAACTCTTTCCCTGCCATCGGCCTTGTGACAGGCCATATCCGGTTTCCATGCTCCTGCACTGGGCCTTTGGAGAGATGTCTGGTTTGTTTCGTTGTAAAATCGGTTGAAGTTTTAGATTGCATGTTATGTGTACACATCACATTTACCCAGCATTCTTTTCGCAAAGCGTTCTTAACAATGGGGGTCAAATGGAGTCAAGTTCAGTGTTTTCGGCCGAAGTTTTCAGCTTTTTTTTGTGTGACTCAGGAGGCAGACGTGACCCCGTGTGACTAGAGCACTGTTCTTGAATGTATCCCAGGTAGATCTAGACATATCAGACCACTGTTCTTGAATGTATCCCAGGTAGATCTAGACATATCAGACCACTGTTCTTGAATGTATCCCAGGTAGATCTAGACATATTAGACGACTGGAGAAGTAGTTAGGAGGTTATTTCAGACATTATTTTAGTGATTTTTGGCACATGTAATCACAATATGACATCGAAAAGTTGATCTAGATATTTCAGATGATAGCTAGTGTCGATCTGGGCCTATACAATAGTAAGTAGGACATAATTATTGTCTAAAAACATCACATTACTTTTTTTTTTTCCTAAAAAACTCTGCATTTATGAAATCTTCATACATGCTTTGTTATTTTGAAACATAATAAGTACACTTTTTCACATGGAAAAACTGTGTTTCATTCGCTTTTACTGATATGTCCTTATACATATCAAGACGTGCGTGTTTACTCTGGCACGCAACTGAATGTCCGCACTTTGTCCCCCCCAGCACGGATTGAGTTAAGGTAGCAGATCAAGTACTGTTTTTGCTGGTTTAAATTAACAGATCAGGTACTTTTTGCTGGTTTAAGACAATGAAGGCTTGGGGGCTGGTTTACATAGTCTTTTTTGTGGGGACAAACGGCTTCAGAATTAAACATTAAAGTTATGGACACTACCATAGAAACACTGGCAGCAGACAACTCCATCAGACTAGTCAAGAAATTGATTATTTGTTTCGTGGCTAAAGTGTTTGTTTCCTTGACTACAATCATGTTTTTCTGAATTGATACCCAGGTCACGTGATTGTATAGGATATCTCCCGACTTCTGGGTTATGCCATATATATATATATATATAAAGGCATTTGATAGCATACACAGAGAATCATTATGGAGGATTTTAAGAATATGTGGAATACCATCTGAGATTGTCTACATCATTAGTGACCTCTACAATTGATATGTTTGTGCAGTCCAGACAGAAGAAGGAATGAGTGAATAGTTCCAGATTGAAACAGGCGTGAAACAAGGATGTATATTATCTCCCTTGCTTTTTGAAAGTGCCATAGATTTCATAATGAAAAAATGTTGCACAGGTAAAATGGGCATTGATTGGGTACATGAGACCCAACTGGAAGATCTTGATTTTGCAGATGACATAACTCTTATCAGTGACGATATGAAATCAATACAAGTAAAAACAGATACTCTGTCTTCAATGGCTAGTAAAATAGGACTAATTAAATTAACAAGGATAAAACAAAAATAATGAAGGTTCTCATTAATTACAAAGGACAAATATACGTAGAAGGAACAGCTGTTGAAGAAGTAAACCATTTTGCATATCTCGGCAGCTATATAGACCACAACAGTGACACTAGAAAAAAGTTAGAATTAGAATTGCCAAAGCAGCATTGACCTTCAAGAATTTTGAGAACATATGGCATTCAAAAGTTATAAGCACAAAAACCAAGCTAAGATTATTCAATTCAAATGTAATATGCACCCTCATTTATGCATGTGAAAGCTGGAAAACAACTAAAGAAATAGACAAGAAATTAGACTCTTTAGAAAACAAATGCCTAAGGAAAATACTCGGTATAAAGTGGAATGAATTCAAGAACAACGCAGAGATAAGACAGATGAGCAAACAAAAACCTGTCTCATGGATGATTAGAAAAAGAAGATGGACATATGTCTTTTTTGTGGGGACAAACGGCTTCAGAATTAAACATTAAAGTTATGGACACTACCATAGAAACACTGGCAGCAGACAACTCCATCAGACTAGTCAAGAAATTGATTATTTGTTTCGTGGCTAAAGTGTTTGTTTCCTTGACTACAATCATGTTTTTCTGAATTGATACCCAGGTCACGTGATTGTATAGGATATCTCCCGACTTCTGGGTTATGCCATATATATATATTATATATATAAAAAGGCATTTGATAGCATACACAGAGAATCATTATGGAGGATTTTAAGAATATGTGGAATACCATCTGAGATTGTCTACATCATTAGTGACCTCTACAATTGATATGTTTGTGCAGTCCAGACAGAAGAAGGAATGAGTGAATAGTTCCAGATTGAAACAGGCGTGAAACAAGGATGTATATTATCTCCCTTGCTTTTTGAAAGTGCCATAGATTTCATAATGAAAAAATGTTGCACAGGTAAAATGGGCATTGATTGGGTACATGAGACCCAACTGGAAGATCTTGATTTTGCAGATGACATAACTCTTATCAGTGACGATATGAAATCAATACAAGTAAAAACGATACTCTGTCTTCAATGGCTAGTAAAATAGGACTAATTAAATTAACAAGGATAAAACAAAAATAATGAAGGTTCTCATTAATTACAAAGGACAAATATACGTAGAAGGAACAGCTGTTGAAGAAGTAAACCATTTTGCATATCTCGGCAGCTATATGACCACAACAGTGACACTAGAAAAAAGTTAGAATTAGAATTGCCAAAGCAGCATTGACCTTCAAGAATTTTGAGAACATATGGCATTCAAAAGTTATAAGCACAAAAACCAAGCTAAGATTATTCAATTCAAATGTAATATGCACCCTCATTTATGCATGTGAAAGCTGGAAAACAACTAAAGAAATAGACAAGAAATTAGACTCTTTAGAAAACAAATGCCTAAGGAAAATACTCGGTATAAAGTGGAATGAATTCAAGAACAACGCAGAGATAAGACAGATGAGCAAACAAAAACCTGTCTCATGGATGATTAGAAAAAGAAGATGGACATATGTCTGTCATGTGATGAGAAGAAACAATCAGAGAATACTAAAACAAGCTATCAAGTGGAGCACAACAGGCCGAAGAAAAAGAAGTCGACCACGTGAAACTCTAAAGAGGACATTGTTAAGAGAAGCCAATTCAGTGGGCATAACATCCCGTGACGAGATTTAAAAGTTCACCGAACTATCATGCGGGCCCTGTGTGACGTTTAGCTGCACGGGAAGGATGTAAGAAAAAAAAATAAAAACCATCATATTTAAAATCGATTTTAATAAATGCATGCAGGGTCTGAGTCGGACAGAATCCTAAACCAGATTTGGCGCCGAGAGTCCATTTTGCCTTTAAATAACATCATCAGGCGGAAATAACTCATGTGTTGCTGACGTACCAGACAATTGATCGTCTCCCTTTTCGTGAGAGAACGAGAGAGAGATAGCTAGAGAAAGAGAGCTAGAAAGAAAGCTAGAGGGAAAGTGAGAGAGAGAGAGAGAGAAAGGGAGCTAGAAAGAGAGGGAGAGAGAGAGAGAGAAAGGGAGCTAGAAAGAAAGTTAGAGGGAAAGTGAGAGAGAGAGAGAGAGAGAGAGAAAAAGAGGGAGCTAGAAAGAAAGTTAGAAGGAAAGCGAGAGAGAGAGAAAGGGAGCTAGAAAGAAGGTTAGAGGGAAAGTGAGAGAGAGAGAGAGAGAAAGAGGGAGCTAGAAAGAAAGTTAGAGGGAAAATGAGAGAGAGAGAGAGAGAGAGAGAGAAAGAGGGAGCTAGAAAGAAAGCTAGAGGGAAAGTGAGAGAGAAAGAAGGAGCTAGAAAGAAAGTTAGAGGGAAAGTGAGAGAGAGAGAGAGAGAAAAAGAGGGAGCTAGAAAGAAAGTTAGAGGGAAAGTGAGAGAGAGAGAGAGAGAGAAAGAGGGAGCTAGAAAGAAAGCTAGAGGGAAAGTGAGAGAGAAAGAGGGAGCTAGAAAGAAAGTTAGAGGGAAAGTGAGAGAGAGAGAAAGAGGGAGCTAGAAAGAAAGCTAGAGGGAAAGTGAGAGAGAGAGAGAGAAAAAGAGGGAGCTAGAAGGAAAGTGAGAGAGAGAGGGAGCTAGAAAGAAAGAGGGAAAGTGAGAGAGAGAGAGAGAGAAAAAGGGAGCTAGAAAGAAAGCTAGAGGGAAATAGAGAGAGAGAGAGAGAAGGGAGCTAGAAAGAAAGCTAGAGGGAAAGCGAGAGAGAGAGAGAGAGAGAAGGAGGGAGCTAGAAAGAAAGGTAGAGGGAAAGCGAGAGAGAGAGAGAGAAAAGGAGCTAAAATGAAAGGTGGAGGGAGATAGAAAGAAAGGTAGAGGGAAAGCGAGAGAGAGAGAGAAGGAGGGAGAGAGAAAGAAAGGTAGAGGGAAAATGAGAGAGAGAGAGGAGGGGGCTAGAAAGAAAGGTAGATGGAAAGCGAGAGAGGGAGATAGAAAGAAAGGTAGAGGGAAAGCGAGAGAGAGAGAGAGAAAAAGGGAGCCAGAAAGAAAGCTAGAGGGAAAGAGAGAAAAAAGTGAGCTAGAAGGAAAGCTAGAGGGAAAGTGAGAGAAAGAGAATGAATGAATGAATAATCTTTATTTTTCAAGGGTAAAGAATTGGGCAAGCAGGCCCGTCTTACATTCTGCCCTTCATCACTCCATCTTTCATTCTTCCCACACACTTGATTTAATACAGATATACAAATTAAATTAGGAAAAACATATAAAAAGAGTGTAAGATTTAACTACTACATTCAATGTAAAAGAGAAGAAGTAATTAACCTAATAAAATAGCACTCACGCACACATACCTACACAGACATATACATAAACAAAAATACATTGTAAATACAGATCTTCTAACATATGTTTTTTAAACAGACATTAAAATAATTTCTAACAATATCTAACAAGTTGCTTTTCTAACTATGTCATTTTAGTACTTGATGGTTTATGAGCCATGTGTTGAGAGAGTGCTGGTTATTTTATGGAGGCATATAATTACAAGCAAGTAAATAATGAAACAGGTTTGAGTTAAAGGATGAAGCATTTCCAATGGATTTTAAATGGCAGGGGAGGGTGTTCCAGAGCTGTACTGCAGAGTATGCAAGGCTTTTCTTGTACAGATCGATCCTGGGTTTAGGAAGAAGACAGTTTTTTAAACGCTGGCTCTGTTTATTATTATACGTAAACAGTGACCACAAGTAAGGCGGAGCATTGTGCGACAGAATTCTGTGAACAAACTTAACTTTGTTAAAAATGATTCTATTTTTGAGGGGTAGAATTTTGAGTTGTTTGTGTTGATCTACAGTCTGTACTGGGTATTTGTCACAAATAAGATTTAATGCTCGCTTGTGAAGTGAGTGGAGCTTTTTTGTGTTTGAGACTGAGCATCCATCCCAGATTGTGGAACAGTAATCTAAGTGTGTTTGTATGTGTGATATGTAGTATATCTTTCTTGTGTCTTTGTCGATAAAGTGTTTAATTTTGGCTAATTGGTAAACTTTCTGTGCAATCAAATTTGTTAGGTTATGTACATGAGAATTCCAAGTTAAATGCTGATCAATGATGAGTCCTAGGGTTTTATGTTCATGAACATTTTCTATTGCCTTAGTCCCAGCACAAAGCTGTAGAGAAGGTTTTGTTGCATTCTGCAGTTTCTGTCTTGTAGTGATGAGCATGGATTTTGTTTTGGTGGTGTTTATCAACATACCATTTTTATTACTCCATTTAATCAAACTGTTTATATCATTTTGGAGCGTTGTCTGTAGTTTATTGATGTCATAGTCACTATTGTAAACAGTACAGTCGTCAGCGAAAAGATCACATGAAGAGTGCTTTAAATGTAGTGGTAGGTCGTTAATATAGGTAGCAAAGAGTAGAAGACCAAGAATGGAGCCTTGAGGAATACCGGTATCAACCACAGACGAGCCAGATATTATGTTTCTAAAGCAAACTACTTGTTTTCTACCTGAGAGAAAAGATGTAATAAGTTTTGTTAGGTCAGGGTGTAATCTACAGCCTTCCAGCTTTTTTGCAAGAATTTCATGATCAATCATATCGAAGGCTTTCTTGAAATCAACAAAGACAGCACCACACAATTTGTCATCATTTATATTAGACAGCCAGCTTTCTGTCATTTTAGTTAATGCTGTGTGGCAGGAGTAATTTGGTCTAAAACCTGACTGACTGTCTATTAGTAGATTGTTTTCTTGCATGTGGAGCAGTGTGAACTTTTGTATATGCTTTTCAAGAGGTTTAGATAGTGATGACAGAATGGATATGGGTCTATAGTTTGAGAGGTCACTAGTCTGTCCAGATTTAAAAAGAGGAAAAACTTTGGCGAGTTTAAAAGCATCAGGGAAATATTTTTTGTCAATACACAAGTTGTATAAGTATGTTAGTGTGTCTGTGATAACTGGTGCAGTGTAGCGTAGTATCTTGTTACTAATGTCATCACATCCTGCTGAGTTAGTGTTCTTTAAGGACCGGATGTAGTTATAAACCTCACCGACTGTGAGGAAAGGAATATTAATTTGTTTTAGCTTTACACATTTACTGTTGCTAAAAGTTTTCAACACGCTCAGGTCGCAATTAGGGGTCGGTAATGAAGATTTTAGAATACTAATTTCTTCCCTAAAATGTTCACTGAAGTTAGTGCAAGTATGTTCACCGTTAAGTGTTTGTGGGTCAGTTTGCTTCCTTTTATTTACAAGAGTATTAATTGCTTTCCAGATTGATTTACTATCAGTTTTGTCTTTCACTAAATTTCTGAAGTAATTTTTCTTTTCCTGCCTAATTAAATACTGCACCTTATTTCTAAGTGAACAATAGCTACTGAAATTTCTGCTTTTGTGAGCTTCATCCCATTTCCTCATGAGTTGCAATATCGGGAGTTATCCACGGAGATTTTGTTACGTGCTTTACTCTCATTTCTTTGATGGGGACATGCTTGTCAAAAATATTTCGAAATAGCTTGATCCAGTATTCGATAGCCTCATCTGGATTTGTTAATTGGAAAACGTACGTAAGAGGTGAAGCTTTTAGATCAGGGAAATATTTTTTGTCAATACACAAGTTGTATAAGTATGTTAGTGTGTCTGTGATAACTGGTGCAGTGTAGCGTAGTATCTTGTTACTAATGTCATCACATCCTGCTGAGTTAGTGTTCTTTAAGGACCGGATGTAGTTATAAACCTCACCGACTGTGAGGAAAGGAATATTAATTTGTTTTAGCTTTACACATTTACTGTTGCTAAAAGTTTTCAACACGCTCAGGTCGCAATTAGGGGTCGGTAATGAAGATTTTAGAATACTAATTTCTTCCCTAAAATGTTCACTGAAGTTAGTGCAAGTATGTTCACCGTTAAGTGTTTGTGGGTCAGTTTGCTTCCTTTTATTTACAAGAGTATTAATTGCTTTCCAGATTGATTTACTATCAGTTTTGTCTTTCACTAAATTTCTGAAGTAATTTTTCTTTTCCTGCCTAATTAAATACTGCACCTTATTTCTAAGTGAACAATAGCTACTGAAATTTCTGCTTTTGTGAGCTTCATCCCATTTCCTCATGAGTTGCAATATATCGGGAGTTATCCACGGAGATTTTGTTACGTGCTTTACTCTCATTTCTTTGATGGGGACATGCTTGTCAAAAATATTTCGAAATAGCTTGATCCAGTATTCGATAGCCTCATCTGGATTTGTTAATTGGAAAACGTACGTAAGAGGTGAAGCTTTTAGATCAGTTAAAAATAATTCCAAGTTAAAGTTTTTAAAGTTTCTATATTTGATGCTGGTATGTTTGTGTTTAGGCATTTTATACCCCTTATGTGACTACATACAGCAGACCGGGTAGTGATAACTCAGCGACACAAGAGGGGCAGTACATTCAGTAATGTTTCCTGTATCAGCTACATAGATATGATCTATTAGTGTTGATGATGATTCAGTTACTCTAGTAGGTTTGTTAGCAATTTGGGAGAAGTTGTAAGATGTTAAAATGTTCTTCCATGTAGGATTTGGGTGATTAAGATCTATATTGAAGTCGCCTAGAATGATTATGTCCTTGAATTTATAAGTTACAGCATCATCTATCATGGTCGCAAAGTGATCATACCACTCGGCTGAAGCATTTGGATTTCGGTATATATAACTAATTAGAATTGGACTAAGATTTGGTATTTTGATTTCAAGCATAATACATTCAACCTCTGATGTTTCCAGGTCTTCTCTTCTACAAAATTTACTTGTGAGAGAGAAAAAATGAGCTAGTAAGAAAGCTAGAGGGAAAGTGAGAGAGGGAGATAGAAAGAAAGCTAGAGGGAAAGCAAGAGAGAGAAAAAGGGAGCTAGAAAGAAAGTTAGAGGGAAAGAGAGAGAGGGAGATAGAAAGAAAGCTAGAGGGAAAGTGAGAGAGAGGGATAGAAAGAAAGCTAGAGGGAAAGTGAGGGAGGGAGATAGAAAGCTAGAGGGAAAGCAAGAGAGAGAGAAAGGTAGCTAGAAAGAAAGCGAGAGAGAAAGGGAGCTAGAGGGAAAGCGAGAGAGAGAGAGAAAGAGAGAGAGAAAAAGGGAGCTAGAGAGAAAGCTAGAGGGAAAGAGAGAGAAAAAGGGAGCTAGAAAGAAAGCTAGAGGGAAAGAGAGAGAGGGAGATAGAAAGAAAGCTAGAGGGAAAGTGAGAGAGAGGGATAGAAAGAAAGCTAGAGGGAAAGTGAGGGAGGGAGATAGAAAGCTAGAGGGAAAGCAAGAGAGAGAGAAAGGGAGCTAGAAAGAAAGCGAGAGAGAAAGGGAGCTAGAGGGAAAGTGAGAGAGAGAAAAAGGGAGCTAGAAAGAAAGCTAGAGGGAAAGAGAGAGAGAAAAAGGGAGCTAGAAAGAAAGCTAGAGGGAAAGCGAGAGAGAGAGAGAGAGAGAAAAGGGAGCTAGAGAGAAAGCTAGAGGGAAAGAGAGAGAGAAAGGGAACTAGAAAGAAAGAGGGAAAGTGAGTGAGGGAGATAGAAAGAAAGCTAGAGGGAAAGCAAGAGAGAGAAAAAGGGAGCTAGAAAGAAAGTTAGAGGGAAAGTGAGAGAGGGAGATAGAAAGAAAGCTAGAGGGAAAGAGAGAGAGAGAAAAAGGGAGCTAGAAAGAAAGTTAGAGGGAAAGTGAGAGAGAGAGATAGAAAGAAAGCTAGAGGGAAAGAGAGAGAAGAAAAAGGGAGCGAGAGAGATAGTCAGAGAGAGAGAGAGAGAGAAAGCAGGAGGAAGAGGGAGCTAGAAAAAGAGAGAGAGAGAGAGAGAAAGCTAGGGAAAGTAATAGAGAGGACCTAGAGAGAAAGAGGAGCTAAGAGATAAAGCGAGAGAGAAAGTCAGAGAGAGGGAGCTAGAGAGAAAGTCAGAGAGAGGGAGCTAGAGAGAAAGCAGGAGGAAGAGGGAGCTAGAGAGAAAGTCAGAGAGAGAGAGAGGAGCTAGAGAGAAAGTCAGAGAGAGGGAGCTAGAGAGAAGTCAGAGAGAGAGGGAGCTAGAGAGAAAGTCAGAGAGAGGGAGCTAGAGAGAAAGTCAGAGAGAGTGAGCTAGACAGAAAGCAGGAGGAAGAGGGAGCCAGAGAGAAAGTCAGAGAGAGGGAGCTAGAGAGAAAGCAGGAGGAAGAGGGAGCTAGAGAGAAAGTCAGAGAGAGAGGGAGCTAGAGAGAAAGCAGGAGGAAGAGGGAGCTAGAGAGAAAGTCAGAGAGGGAGCCAGAGAGAAAATCAGAGAGAGGGAGCTAGAGAGTAAGCAGGAGGAAGAGGGAGCTAGAGAGAAAGTCAGAGAGAGAGGGAGCTAGAGAGAAAGTCAGAGAGAGTGAGCTAGAGAGAAAATCAGAGAGAGGGAGCTAGACAGAAAGCAGAAGGAAGAGGAAGCTAGAGAGAAAGTCAGAGAGAGGGAGCTAGAGAGAAAATCAGAGAGAGGGAGCTAGAGAGAAAGTCAGAGAGAGGGAGCTAGAGAGAAAGTCAGAGAGAGAGAGCTAGAGAGAAAGTCAGAGAGAGGGAGCTAGAGAGAAAGTCAGAGAGAGGGAGCTAGAGAGAAAGTCAGAGAGAGAGAGAGGGGGGAACTAGCTTTAAGAGAGAAATCGAGAGAGGGAGCTAGAGAGAAAGTCAGAGAGAGGGAGCTAGAGAGAAAGCAGGAGGAAGAGGGAGCTAGAGAGAAAGTCAGAGAGAGAGAGAGGAGCTAGAGAGAAAGTCAGAGAGAGGGAGCTAGAGAGAAAGTCAGAGAGAGAGGGAGCTAGAGAGAAAGTCAGAGAGAGGGAGCTAGAGAGAAAGTCAGAGAGAGTGAGCTAGACAGAAAGCAGGAGGAAGAGGGAGCCAGAGAGAAAGTCAGAGAGAGGGAGCTAGAGAGAAAGCAGGAGGAAGAGGGAGCTAGAGAGAAAGTCAGAGAGAGAGGGAGCTAGAGAGAAAGCAGGAGGAAGAGGGAGCTAGAGAGAAAGTCAGAGAGAGGGAGCCAGAGAGAAAATCAGAGAGAGGGAGCTAGAGAGTAAGCAGGAGGAAGAGGGAGCTAGAGAGAAAGTCAGAGAGAGAGGGAGCTAGAGAGAAAGTCAGAGAGAGTGAGCTAGAGAGAAAATCAGAGAGAGGGAGCTAGACAGAAAGCAGAAGGAAGAGGAAGCTAGAGAGAAAGTCAGAGAGAGGGAGCTAGAGAGAAAATCAGAGAGAGGGAGCTAGAGAGAAAGTCAGAGAGAGGGAGCTAGAGAGAAAGTCAGAGAGAGAGAGCTAGAGAGAAAGTCAGAGAGAGGGAGCTAGAGAGAAAGTCAGAGAGAGGGAGCTAGAGAGAAAATCAGAGAGAGGGAGCTAGAGAGAAAGTCAGAGAGAGGGAGCTAGAGAGAAAATCAGAGAGAGGGAGCTAGAGAGAAAGTCAGAGAGAGGGAGCTAGAGAGAAAGCAGGAGGAAGAGAGAGCTAGAGAGAAAGCAGGAGGAAGAGAGAGCTAGAAAGAGAGAGAGAGAAAGCTAGGGAAAGTAATAGAAAGGAGCTAGAGAGAAAGCAGGTGAGAGGGAACGAGAGAGGGGGGGAGGCTAGAGGGAGAGAATGGGAGTGAGCGAGAGAGAGAGAGAGAGAAAACAAGAGTGCAAGGGAGAGAGTGAGTGAGCAACAATTAGGGACAGACAGACAGAGGTAAATGTATTTATGGAACTGGGTTTCATTCCCGCAATAACCAAAACCCAAAGGTTTCAGATTAGACGATGTCAAACTTAATGAAAGACGAACGGCCCCTGGAGTATGAGATCGATGAGGCACCTCTCAGTCAGATATGAATCCAATTTCTTATTCATCCACATTCGAAAATTGCCTAGCCTCTTCACAACACTTTACCCCTCCTTCAACTTTCTGTCACCCCCCCCCCCTCCCCCAAAGAAAAAAGTGGTCTAGTAAGTAGATAACGTGTGAGGGAGGAAGGGTGGAAAACTAAAATGGAAGGAGTTAAGACTTGATCTTCTTCCCGTCATGCACCGACCGTTCACAAGTTCCCGTTCTTGTCTTGTCTTGTCTTGTCTTGTCTTATCTTGCCGTCTTCCTCGTGTGATTTTTCAAAACTGAAACAAGGGAGGCAAATAGACATCTTGTTAGGGTCGGCAGCGTAACTTCGTATAAGACGGTGATTGCCAATTTAATTTTTTTTTTCCTGGTGGCACCAACTCTCATTCCACATCCATAGTGCCATCCAAAAACTTTTCTCGCTCAGTTGGTTCTGATACTCCTTGCCACTCCCTTTTTTCCCCGCCTCACCGCACATGAATCTACTTTCATCGTTGCTTTGAGTTGGCTGACAGATATACCTCCTGTGTTTGTGGAATAGTTGCAGTAGCTTGGTAGTTTTGAGTTGCCTGAGAGTTGATACATGTTTGCAGAATAGCTGCAGTAAGTCTGTATTATTCAGTTGTCTAACAGTTGATACATGTTTGCAAAATAGCTGCAGTAAGTCTGTATTATTCAGTTGCCTAACAGTTGATACATGTTTGCAAAATAGCTGCAGTAAGTCTGTATTATTCAGTTGCCTAACAGTTGATACATGTTTGCAGAATAGCTGCAGTAAGTCTGTATTATTCAGTTGCCTAACAGTTGATACATGTTTGCAGAATAGCTGCAGTAAGTCTGTATTATTCAGTTGCCTAACAGTTGATACATGTTTGCAGAATAGCTGCAGTAAGTCTGTATTATTCAGTTGCCTAACAGTTGATACATGTTTGCAAAATAGCTGCAGTAAGTCTGTATTATTCAGTTGCCTAACAGTTGATACATGTTTGCAGAATAGCTGCAGTAAGTCTGTATTACTGAGTTGCGTAACAGTTGATGCATGTTTGCAGAATAGCTGGAGTAAGTCTGTATTACTGAGTTGCGTAACAGTTGATTCATGTTTGCAGAATAGCTGGAGTAAGTCTGTATTATTGAGTTGCCTAACAATTGGTATATGTTTACAGAACAACTGCAGTAATTCTGTAACTTAGTGTTGCCTAACAATTGGTATATGTTTACAGAACAACTGCAGTAATTCTGTAACTTAGTGTTGCCTAACAGTTGGTATATGTTTACAGAACAACTGCAGTAATTCTATAACTTAGTGTTGCCTAACAGTTGGTGTATGTTTACAGAACAACTGCAGTAATTCTGTAACTTAGTGTTGCCTAACAGTTGGTGTATGTTTACAGAACAACTGCAGTAATTCTGTAACTTAGTGTTGCCTAACAGTTGGTATATGTTTACAGAACAACTGCAGTAATTCTATAACTTAGTGTTGCCTAACAGTTGGTGTATGTTTACAGAACAACTGCAGTAATTCTGTAACTTAGTGTTGCCTAACAGTTGGTATATGTTTACAGAACACTGAAGGCGTTTCGGCTTTATAACAGAGCACAATAAATAGATGAGTGAATGGTGTTATCTTCTAGCTGACTTATATTTCTTCTTCGTGTGTGCTGCTGGTTCTCTATTGTACTGAGTACAAATTACTGATGTACAGACAGAGGACGACGAAATGATAGACACTTTACAGGACAGCCAGGACGATCACATACTGGCACACTGGACATATCTATCAAGACTGCATTACCTTGCCACTCACATCCGATTTATTGCATGAACATGATGATGGCTGACGACGAAAATATATGAAAACGATTTCTCCGAAACACGCGTACTCTAACACAAATAATTCCAGGCTGCTATCTAGCCAAGTTACTAGGATAGCGCCATAAGAATTCAAGCTGGCTAACAACTATCACATACTAAACACGACCACATTTCTCAACACAGACCGGACTACACCACCTTCTCACTCAACACTCAAAACTTTTCTCTTCTCTGAGCTGAAACTTTCGTCTCAGACCCAGAACACAAAAAACTTACTTTCCGCATGCAACGAATGACCTGAAAATCACGAACTCTGACAGAGAAAACAACCATGGGGCCTAACTCTAACACAATACTTTAGAGTTATCTCAAGGGTTAGATACCCGTGACCAAACACTGTCATAACAGCTTGCCGTAATTCTATAACTTTGATTTGCCTAACAGTTGGTGTATGTTTACAGAACAACTGCAGTAATTCTGTAACTTAGTGTGCCTAACAGTTGGTGTATGTTTACAGAACAACTGCAGTAATTCTGTAACTTAGTGTTGCCTAAGTTGGTGTATGTTTACAGAACAACTGCAGTAATTCTGTAACTTAGTGTTGCCTAACAGTTGGTGTATGTTTACAGAACAACTGCAGTAATTCTGTAACTTAGTGTTGCCTAACAGTTGGTGTATGTTTACAGAACAACTGCAGTAATTCTGTAACTTAGTGTTGCCTAACAGTTGGTATATGTTTACAGAACAACTGCAGTAATTCTGTAACTTAGTGTTGCCTAACAGTTGGTGTATGTTTACAGAACAACTGCAGTAATTCTGTAACTTAGTGTTGCCTAACAGTTGGTATATGTTTACAGAACACTGAAGGCGTTTCGGCTTTATAACAGAGCACAATAAATAGATGAGTGAATGGTGTTATCTTCTAGCTGACTTATATTTCTTCTTCGTGTGTGCTGCTGGTTCTCTATTGTACTGAGTACAAATTACTGATGTACAGACAGAGGACGACGAAATGATAGACACTTTACAGGACAGCCAGGACGATCACATACTGGCACACTGGACATATCTATCAAGACTGCATTACCTTGCCACTCACATCCGATTTATTGCATGAACATGATGATGGCTGACGACGAAAATATATGAAAACGATTTCTCCGAAACACGCGTACTCTAACACAAATAATTCCAGGCTGCTATCTAGCCAAGTTACTAGGATAGCGCCATAAGAATTCAAGCTGGCTAACAACTATCACATACTAAACACGACCACATTTCTCAACACAGACCGGACTACACCACCTTCTCACTCAACACTCAAAACTTTTCTCTTCTCTGAGCTGAAACTTTCGTCTCAGACCCAGAACACAAAAACTTACTTTCCGCATGCAACGAATGACCTGAAAATCACGAACTCTGACAGAGAAAACAACCATGGGGCCTAACTCTAACACAATACTTTAGAGTTATCTCAAGGGGTTAGATACCCGTGACCAAACACTGTCATAACAGCTTGCCGTAATTCTATAACTTTGATTTTCCTAACAATTGGTATATATTTGCAGAACAGCTGCAGTAACTACCTCCTTTATAGTCTTGAGTTGTCTAACGATTGATAATATATTTTCAAAACAGCTAGAGCAATTATATTAAGTTAAATATCTTTTTTTTTTACCATAATGATTGTGCTTAGAATGTGTAGCTTTAGTTAGTCCTTCTAAACGAGGTTTGGGTGGGGGGGGGGGGGTCGACTGCTCAGTTGAACCCAGTCCCACCCCTCTTCCCCATCTTTATCTTCCTTTCGTGACGGGTTTGCCAGTGTTACAATCTCTGGTCTACTTATAGTAGCATCTGCAGGCCTGTGTGGGGACTGTTGCTGGCCTCTAGGTCATACCAGTTTCTCTCTAGAACGTGCCGTCCTTTAAGAAATGGTTTTTAAAAAAAAGAGGCAGAGGTTAACATTGATTGTTTCCCATTCGTAGTCTGTGTCTGCTAACAGAAGTAAACATATTCCTCACAGACAAATGCTTGTGTGAGTGTGGAGTGCAGTTTCCACAGCGTGCACATGACAAAACTTGAGGTATTTTCCAGTCCTAGGGGAAAAAAATACCAAAATAGTAACATGTGCACAGGTTTTTCTAAACCACGAAGACCGAAATAATAAACTAACACGACTTCGCCTGGGTTCCTGGATCCTTGTGTAGTTTTCTCTACATAATATCTCTGGAGGGAATCAAGCGACTTGTGCTGTACAGAATCATCAAGTCGCTGTATTCATCTTATTCAAGTTTCCTCGCTTCTTAGTCTTACCATTTCTGCTCCTTTGTGAAGAGCAGCGGTTTTCAGATCTTTTTAGGTTACCGTCCCCTCGACTCCCAAACTACATACATGAAAAGAAACAAATAAACTGGGGTTATTAGTTAGCCTCTGTCTCGCTCATTTGGAGGCCACCCTACAGAGTACACATATGTAGTTTGACTCTTCAGTTAAATATTAATCAGTTTATTTTCTTTTCTTTTTATTAACACGCATCAATACACAGTTTCTTGAAATATGATTTGGTTAACCAAGAATTCCAAATATTTCACAAAGACTTCTTACAACAACACTTCATGATCATAACAAAACTCATACTTAATACTAAACTTACACTTAATACAAAACTGTCACTTAATGGGCACCAAAACCTACATTTATTGAGGGGGCTCAGATGGAGATTACTGCTGAAACAATCTTCCTTACCACAATACAGAATTACTGAAAATACCAAACGGACACTGTCCACGCAGCAAACAATTACGAGCTCCTTGCGACACCTGGCCAAATCCCCGAATGAGAAGAATCTCCCTCGTAAATCAACAGCTCAAAACTTTACCCGGAACTTTTTTCGTTTCGTTTCGTATCTGCGCCCACACGAAACGAAACAAACATGTTCACAAACCTAACACTCCCTCCACTCACCCCCAGGGAAGTTGATTTTTTTTCCGACTCGGTTGTTTTTGAGGCCTCCTTGCCCCACTAGTATTTCCCCCCTCCCCCATGGTCTTTCCAACGCCCCCTCCCCCCCCCCCCCGAAGGGGCGGTAGAGCTAACTTTCGGAAGTACCGGTGTAGAGTGATTTTGCTCGCGGGCCGCGTCTTTCTGCATCTCTCCGGCGCCATTTTGCCCTGGGAAATATCGGCGGGTCTTGAGCATATGTCACACTCTTTACAAAAACCGTCCCACTTAATCCAGTATATTGTTACTGCTCTTAATACTGCAGAGTCTACGAGCGCATGCCAAGAATGTCCGACGCTCAGGGATATAATGAAGCATATCCTGGTCTAAGACTCGTGATCTGAGAGGAGAAATTACAAAGCAGCCATCAGAAACCAGAGAAAACTATAGAACTCTAAAACACAATTTCTCTTTCGCACACACAGAAACATAAAATCTCTCTCTTTCTCTCTCTCTGTCGGAGACAGACTCTCTCTCTCTCTCTCTCTCTTTCTCTCTCACACACACATACACACACACGAGAGAGAAACACATTAATTCAGGAAACTGCGAGAACTGGCCAGACAACCCACATGTTAAGCCACCAAGTCCTGTCTCCCAGCCAATCAGCTTCGACTACATGCATCAGTTTGTTTTTCTTTAAGAAAAAAACGGTTTGTTTTTCTTTAAAAAAAAACGGGATTTAACTTTCATCGTTTCCAAATTTTCCCTCAATTTCATAAGTAGTACTTTAGGCTAATCTTTTGAAAATTTCTTTCATCATTTGTTCTCGTATGAACCTTCTGTCATCATCATCATGTGCCATGCCTAGGGATCGTCGGCGACGACCATGTCTCTCCACTGTTTTCGATCTTTCATGTTCTCCATCAGTCATGTTGTTGTGGCTCTCCCATGCCATTTCGCCAAGCCATCTAAGATCTTCTGTCTTGGTCTACCTCTCCTATGCCATTTCGCCAAGCTATCTATGACTTTCTGTCTTGGTCTACCTTTCCCATGCCATTTCGCCAAGCTATCTATGACCTTCTGTCTTGGTCTGCCTCTCCCATGCCATTTCGCCAAGATATCTATGACTTTCTGTCTTGGTCTATCTCTCCCAGGCCATTTCGCCAAGATATCTATGACTTTCTGTCTTGGTCTATCTCTCCCTTGCCATTTCGTCAAGACATCTATGACTTTCTGTCTTGGCCTACCTCCTCTCCCGTGCCATTTCGCCAAGAGATCTATGACTTTCTGTCTTAGTCTACCTCTCCTATGCCATTTCGCCAAGAGATCTATGACTTTCTGTCTTAGTCTCCCTCTCCTATGCCATTTCGCCAAGAGATCTATGACTTTCTGTCTTGGTCTACCTCATCCTTTCTTAGCTCCCATTTTCCCTGTTGTCAGGACATTTTTTTCAATCTCTCCCCTCTCTCTCTCTCTCTTCATATCACCTTCTTCCTCACCTCTCAGCTGTAGCACGATAATAATAATAATAATAATAATAATAATAATAATAATAATAATAATTTACGCAGTAGACACTGGGATACTTTCCCTCTGTACTCCCAGTAAAAAAAAAAGACCAGTTGCTCTCTTTCGCCTCGACTAAAGAACGGCTCGACGCGGA
The DNA here is from genome assembly GCA_009760885.1 of Achatina immaculata. Taxonomy (NCBI): domain Eukaryota; kingdom Metazoa; phylum Mollusca; class Gastropoda; order Stylommatophora; family Achatinidae; genus Lissachatina; species Lissachatina immaculata. Next base: position 1,872,461 of record CM019709.1, on the reverse strand, counting down.
TTCTCGGAACGAAGATCATGGATTCTACCCATTCCCAGCATATGCTACGGAGTACGCGCATCGCTCTGAGATTTTCCTTCGCAGAAAGCGACCGTAGCATTTATGAAACGGCACAAAATTTTTTAATTTAAATTAATGACCCTGAAACTACACAAAAAAGGAGGGGGTGCAATTAACGACATGCTGGCGTCGCAAGTGGCGAACAATAACTGACCAAGACCCTGTCCCACCTCTCCATTGATACACCCCCTATTCCCCCCAGTAACAGGCATAGCATGGCTAACTGTTCTCACTGCCAATGTGCTGTCAGAGAAGGTTCCAGGTTACACATCTCTTAAGACGATTTCGACCCCCCCCCTCCCCCCGGGCACTGGTCGCTCCCAAGAAATTAAAATTCTGGCACAATGGGCAGTCTAATCCAGGGACTTCTGATCGCAGGCTGTATGCTCTGACCACTGCGCCACCACTAGGAAGAAAATGTCAGTAAAAGTCGTTTTGTTTTTACAAGAAATGATGCCTGGCTTACCATTAAAAAAAAACAACAAACTTCTTGCTACTACTATCTCTGTAGGCCACCCAGAAAACATCATTGAATGTAGCATCCCTCATACTTCGTTATGTGATCATTACCCGGTCTGCTGTACGTGGACAAGAAAGGGGTATAAACTTCCTGAACGCAATCACACCAAGTATGAAATTTAGAAGCTTCAGAAAATGTAACCTAGAATTATTCCTTAATGATTTGCAAGAATCTTCACTTAACACACGTGTACCAATGGAGAGGCCTACAGGAGAGCTGTTAGGGAGGCAAAGTTCCGCAAGGGACATGCAAAGCAATGAATGAATGAATATATATGTATACATAAAACAGTTTACAAATTTATAAACATCAGCGGATCATCATCATCATCATCATCATGTGCCGTGCCGACTGGCGTTGGCTATTATGCTTCTCCAGAGTACGCGATCCTTCATGCAGGCCATCAGTTCAGTTGGTGATCTCCTCTCACACCATCCCGTCAGACTGTCCAGTATCATTTCTCTTGGTCTTCCTCTTGATCTTCTTCCTTCTATTTTTCCTGTTGTTATAATATTTTCAATGCCCCCTCTTCTCATTGCATGTCCTATGAAAGTACATTGTCTCTCTCTCTCTTATCTTTTTGACAAGTAGGATAGTAGGAATATATTGTTCGTGTGAATGTTTGTTGACTTACTTTAGTTGCGGAGTTATTTAATAAAATGCTTACATGCTGAACCAAAGTCAAAACTGGCTCATTCTTCTCCATTAAAATTGAGCATCATCACCCTGCGGGCCTGATTATTCTCAAACCGATTTCTCGCGTTAATTTTTAACTAGGTTCTTTTAATAATATAAACCGGTTACGATAACTGTCGACTTCCAAAAATTTGGGGGTTTTCCCTCTGTTTTAGTCGGTAATTTATCGGTAATTCCCGGGATAACGCGATCACTGATCTTAGGGTCACTTTATTTTTAGTTTCGTAAGTGCTGAGGGGACCGGCTAGCGTAGTGGTTAGAGCACTCCTGTAGCAACCGAATGGTCGGGGGTTCGAATCCCCAGCTGAGCTGGATTTTTTTTTTTTCGGCCCAATGGGTGCCCGAGAAAATCTGGGAAAGAAAGGCAGCGAGGAAAGGAACTGGCCACCCTACCTCATACGCTGATGGCCCAGCATAATGAGGTCTCTAACGCTTCATCCCCTACGCCATTTGCTATATTTAAGTGAAGGATAATCTCAGAACGATGCACGTATTCTGTAGCACATGCGGAGAGTGAGAACGGGTAGAATCCAAGGGGTATTTTCCAGAATCCGCGTGGAGCCGTTCCTTTTATTCGAGGCGAAGTATAGCGCAGAGGAGAGAGTAGAATGAGCTCCTTGTTACATGTTTTCCCGGGACGATTAATTGTTTCACTTCTTTTCCACAGTAATCCTCGCTCTTTATTTTTAAGTTTTCCGATGAAGAATGAGAAGATGACTAACAACTCTCTGATTCAGAAATTGTAAATTAGGAGTAACGGCTGTACCGTAGGACGGAAAGGGAGAAAAGAAAGACGGAGAGGTGGAAGAGGTATAAGGCGACTCTGAAGATCGGGGAGGTTGCAGACAGATCGACACCAAAAAGCGGATTCATATTGTCTGTGCCGGAGTTTGATGTCTCATCTACGTTCGACGTTAAATAGAGATATTGATGCTAGCCCGGACTGGGCGATTCAAAAACTGGAGCCCGGGAGTGTGTGCGGAGCAAGCTGTGATTGATGTGAACCTTCACTCCAGATGACCCGGTGAATGTATGATTCCCAGGACGTGAAGGATGAGGGCAATACTGAATTCACGAGACAGCGCGAGTGATAGTTTGTGCGGGTCATGGTCATTGAGGTCAAGGTTCGGGGGGGGGGGGTAAAAATATGCCCCGGGCCAGACATTGTTTCCAGGTTTAGCTCGGGGGGGGGGGGGGGAATTAGAGGAAAATTTTGTACATAAACGTTTTGTGTACAACAAAGAATGTGTACATATGTTTTATGTAGGTAGATTTAACATATTTCTAATATTATAGTCACCGATGAAGTACAACGCCACCTGGAAGCCATTGAAATGTGCTTCCTTAGAGGAACGCTAAGAATATCAAGAAATCAAGCGAGGAGGTTCTGAGAGGGGCTGGAGAGAAGAGACAAACATTATCAAAAGCCAGGGGGAAAAATAAACAACAACACACATTCATAGGACAGGTTCCACGGCGCGGCAAGCTATCAATGTGACAATCAAAAAGAAAAGAGATGGAGGCAGACAGATATATATATATATATAGGTAGGTAGGTAGGTAGGTAGGTAG